>OZ020312.1:35972388-37222388 GCA_963971305.1 Arcuatula senhousia | reverse complement strand
GTATACCTCCTGATTGATAGTAATAAGAATTAGGTTTATTTTTTTGTTGTAGAGAAAGTAAAAAGAAAACGATATGGATGTGATCTTGATTGACGATTTAATGGATACCGACACAGATGACGACGACGATGATGATGATGTTATAGTTGTGCTTTCAATGGCAGTCAATTCATTGTATGTTTATAGTGAGTTGCATCCGAAAATCGTTTTAATTTAACTTTGATGATAGATATACGGGTATACTATACTATGTAACATTAATTTGAAAATGATTTTACATACGTATAGAAAAGTAAAAAAAAAGGTGCATTGAAAGCAAAAAATGTGCCACTGAGTCTGCGATAATAAACTTATAGTTTTAATTTTCTCTGGTTTAAATGCTGCTGATGAGACTGGGGTTCTTCTTCGAAATATGCATTTATACAGCAAAACTTAATTTTTCTTTTACATGACACCCATTTAGTATTTTCCTTTTTGCTTCCAACCTTTAAAACAAACGCATTGTATAGCCACCAATTAAAAATCTAGTATAGAATACATGAATGTTTGGAATATCTTTGACTTAAAATTACACGGTTTTACAAATGCATGCAAAAACTCCACAAGTATAGATTAAATATGCAGATTTTAATAATTTAGGTAATGCAATGACATTGCCGAACAGGATGATCAATCGCCGCAATGGCCCAGACTTTGTGTATGCATTTGTAAAAGTCATATTGGCTATAACAAGTTTTCACAGCGCCAAACACTACCAAAGTTCATTACGATCTAAGAGTACTGCATGTAGCAATAAACATAAAGTAAAGTAGGGTTTGTTTTTGTGATTGTAAATACTTATATTTTGTCGCCAAAGGGTAAATAGAACCAGAGTGCAGCATTACATGGAAAACGTGGTGAATAGTTATACAGCTATAGAGTTTAGATGTGTTTTCAGGGTATCAACTGATTGTTTTCAGTCCCGTGCGGGGCCCGGGTGGCGAATAGGCCCGCAGCAGAGCCTAGCTTGTCGTAAGAGGCGACTAAGGGTCTTGGGATTCTGACGTCGGGTCAGTGCTCAGCCCACAGAGCGACCAAGTGTGTACCCTAGGTGGCTAAATAGGGTAGCCCTCGTCCGCGGGGGTTGTCAGGTCTATAATACGGAAACCCTGACCGCCGACCATAGTGGGCCAACGTGTGTGGAGAGTGCCACGCTTCATGCACGTAAAAGACCCCTTTGTGGACCGCCCAGTAGTGCACCACATAGGCTAAATTTTCCGCCCCTACCCACTTCTCCCCTTTTCCTGTGGTTCTTCAAAATTTACCGGTCCTTTGTTTCCCATCCCACCCCCATATTTCATTTATCATCATCGTTTCATGTTCATTTTATCACCCTTTTCATGTTCATCGCCTGTAAATAACCTATATAGCGTTGCACGGGCGTAAAACACCAACTCACTCACTCACTCACTGATTGTTTTCAAACTCTTTGCCAACTACTCTCTGCTTGCCCTGAAATGACTGTACGACCGCCAGACATGGGTGGACGAAAACGCATTACTTTGGAAAAAACTATTTTAGTAGCGCTCCGTTATCTTGGACATCAAGAAAATGTCAGACCCCTTTCAGACATATTCGATATATCGGATTCTTCTGTTGTCGTATGCCGGAATAGGGTGGTTGATGCTTTACTGAACAATTTGCAAGAAAGGTTTTTTTCTTGGCCTTGGACCAAAACCTCCAGGCAGATACTGTAGAAAAGTTTCGAGAAAAGAGGGGATTTCCAGGTATTTTGGGCTGCATCGATGGAACCCATATAAAAATATGCCTCCAAAGGAACACTCTCAGAGTTACGTTTTCATAGCATTATTTTACAGGCTGTGTGTCTACACAATATGTTATTGACTAGCTGTTTTTCTGGTTGGCAAGGTAGTTGTCACGACGCAAGAGTTCTTAAGAATTCTCAGCTATGGGAGGATGGCCCTCGAGCTTGTGGGCAGTACCATCTACTTGGAGACGGGGCCTATCCCATAAAACCATGGCTTATGACACCTTACAGGGACACAGGGAATTTGACACGAGAACAAAAGAACTATAACAACATCCATTCGGCAAGCAGAACAGTCATAGAGAGAGCCTTTGCTCTTTTAAAGGGAAGATTTAGGCGCCTTCATTATATAGAAACAAAGGAAGTCGAAACTGCAAATGATATCATTCTTGCGTGTTGTATATTGCATAACATTATTACCGAGGGCGATGTAGCACTAGACTTTATGGATCCCATTGATATGAACCAGGCAAATATTTACAACCTTCCAGTTGTAGGCCCTGATCCAGTTGGTGTTTTGAAAAGAGATCGTATAGCAAGACTTTTGCCATAAACAAACTAAAAGGGTCGTATTCTTTCATTGATTGTAATGTTTTAAATAGCTTGATTACTTAATTACTTTCTGTTGTTAATTTGCGTTAAGACTTACATAAAAAATCCATTTTTATTGTTTTGTTTCATAAAAAATCCATTTTTATTGTTTTGTTTATCATTTTAACTTAATAATACAAGCTTATATAAAATGTCAAATAAAGGTTAATACTCAATTCTTTTTTCTTAACAAATATTGGATGTCCAAACTATTGTATTTAAAACGCAATATAATAGATCCCCTATACTCTGTTAGAAGATATATTGGTTTTTTTATATCCGTCCGTCTGTCAGTCACAAAGTTAATCCTTGCAACTCCTATGACACTTCTGCTAATAATTTAATAACACTTCAGTCAATTCATATATAATTGTGAATATGGACATCATATTTTGATCCTCAAACTTTAAAAGAAGATATAAGCTGTTGAACCAAGTTATAATTTTTTTCCCGAAAATCCTCATAAATCATTATTTCCAAGCAACTCCTCTGAATTTGCTCAATGATAAAATTTGGTACTACCGGTAGTACATCATCGTCTGACAACCCACTGGCGATTGCACTACGCTTCTCTACATTTACATGTATCAACTGGTATCCGACGATGGTAGTACATATTCATCATACATTTTCCCTTCAATGATTTATTTTTTGGTCTAGACCCAGTTTCTGGGATGGTAGTGAGACATATGTATACATGTATTTCTAGATATTATTATTCAGCAAAAACAATCTATGCAAACAAAACATGACCGGTGGTGCTTAATAGAACAGAAGGGTCAGACCATAGTTTTAAGCTTATAAATAAAAAATTACAACAGATGATGAAAAAAAAACTGAAGCAACATTCCTTCCTCAGCATGAAAAGCTCTAAAAAAGTCTGCATCGAGCCAAAGTTATCAGATGACCCCTATAGGAGTAAACTAATTTCCCTTTAAACAGCATGAAAACCATTGCAGATGAAGAAAAGCTGATGCTTGCTTAAACTTCAGATATTATGTCATCAGAAATATCCAGAAGACCGAACCTTTTTTTTTGCATATAACAGACTATAATGGCTCCCAATTGTCAAGTCTCGCCTCCGATACCCGAAAATATTTTCATTCCAACAGCTATTGAAGTCAGGTGACCGATTAAGAGTCTTGCTACGATTGGCATTTTTAACTTTTAGACTTGAGCATCTCTGATGAGTTCAATACGGAAATGTGGGTCAGCAAAGCAATAATTTTAGACCAGAACGTATTTGTAATCTAACATTGGTTTCAAACAAAAGTTTAGGAAAACAAATGCCTTTAAAGAAACAAATTCTTTATTAAACATCTTTCTGACTGAAAGAAAAACATAACAAAACTTTAGAAAATAATCTACATAACAAATATACATAAACTGATGACAATAAATGAGTCAATTTGAAGTGCGGTCTTTACAAAATACAAATGACAACAAAGTTCCAGACAACAAATTTTGCTACGCCTGACGCGCGTTTCGTCTATTCAAGACTCATCAGAGGCGCTCTACCAAAAATATTCAAAATGCAAAACACTGTATGAATATGAAGAGCATAGAACAGAATAACCAAAAAATACCAAACTGGGGAACCAAATTATTACTAAGATATTCAACCTATGTCTGGGGTAGGAAGAACCTTAGGGTTTAGACAATTTTGAAATTTAGACGGATAATTTAAAGCTTTGATGTATTCTCCAACTCAAAAGTGTTGGTGCCGGAGCGGGCTAACCTCGGGGAATTTAAACTCCACCAGCAGTGCTAACCTTCACGTGTGTTCGAAATACAAATGACAACAAAGTTCCAGACAACAAATTTTGCTACGCCTGACGCGCGTTTCGTCTATTCAAGACTCATCAGAGGCGCTCTACCAAAAATATTGAAAATGCCAAACACTGTATGAATATGAAGAGCATAGAACAGAATAACCAAAAAATACCAAACTTGGGAACCAAATTATTACTAAGATATTCAATTTAAGTTCATGCTTAAGTACAGCATATACATGATAAATAAATAATTAAAAAACTGACAGTTTAATTGCAAGACCTAAATTTTTCAGAACTTCAAAAGACTTAATCTCGTCGTCTTTTGATGTCAGTGAAATATGTAAATATGTCAAATTTTTACAATAACATGATAATACTTTCACATGTTTGAAACAAAAATAAATCTTACAGGCATCTAAAAGCTCAAGTTTGACTAGAAACTGGGCTACTTGAACATCAACAGCTGGTGACAAATTGGTAAAAGAAACATACAAGTATTTTAATGAGGTAATATACATTAAATTTCTAATTTGACAGTTATCACATTTTGTCCCAGAGATATCCAAGAGTGTCAAGTTATCAAATGTGGAAACTGACAAAAAATCTAGATAAAACAAGTCTGTGTCAGCCAACAAAAGCTCATGTAGGTTTTTTGCTTTCTCCAGTTTGCTTATCATCGTATTAAATTTCAATTCATCAGTATTAAATACTTGTGATGACAAATTGAGAGTTTTAAGTTTCTTGTTATTTATAATAATACTAAGTGTAACTTAATTCATCAATGTAAACACAATCTTCAAATTGGACATGACTGTAAAGATGTCCGTATTTCCTAATAATTGTGCGTAATCTTTTATTAACATGTGAAACACCTAATAGAATATCATCTACTGGAACATAATTTAGAATCGTCAATATAACCTCCTCTGGTAAATCAGAAAAGAAATGAAGATCTACAAATAAATAAAATATATATATACTCCAATGTATTTTGTATCAATTTATACAAATATTGGAGTCCATAACAGTTGAAACACATGTTTGGTGTACCCTCACTCGTTACATGTTGTTTTCAAATTAAAAAAGAAAGAAAAACTAAAATTACTTTTCATAGCTTTAACCATCTCCCTGAAGAGATCCATTTTCTCACTATGCATTCTCTTCTTATCCTCTTTTTGTTGTTCACGCTCTTCTTTTTGACATTTAACATATCCTTTCAAAAAGTGTAACATTTCATTTGAGGGAGACACTCTTCGTTTCTTCGCTTTCTTACCTTCCTCTTCATCCTGTCTTTTTCCTTGTGTTTCTTTTTCAACTTGAATTCCTTCATCATCCTCATCTTCACTTCCATCACCAGTTTCATAGATTTTCTCTTTTGAAAATTGGAGTTTCTTTAGTTGACTTTGGCCCAACAAAGGTTGGGTTACCTCTGAAAAGCTCTGACAGCTCATAAAAAATGGGTATGTTTTTCTGTCATTTCCAGATTTTTGGTTATGATCATTGGTTTTTTTGTAGTTGGTTGTTAATGTTTTTAGTCTACCCTGTACCTGTTCCCAGGGAAAGGAAAATCCCTTCTGAGTAAGGACTTATGCTATGTCTACAAACATTCTTTTTTTCGTCCCTTTCCCTTTTCCAATCTCATTCACCCTGTCTTAATATTCAGATAGCAAAATTTTGGTAGCAGTTTCCGTCCAGAACTGTGGAGTTGAACTTGAGCTTGTAGTGTTTGATGAACAACATGGTAAATCAACATCACCAATAGAGGCGCCTCACTACTCAAATCACTCATCTCTATAGTTTTCCCTGCGATATTCAAGTACAATAATTAAGGATCTATTTCATGGTAAAATTTCATTTAAAGTTTTACTGAATTTAAAGACAAACCCACTCAATCAACTGCTAGGTTTATGAACAGTCAGAAATTTGTATTTTTTATCAGTCAACTAACACTCATTGGAACACGCGAATGGAGCCAGGTAATCTTACTAACACTTTAAAAAGGTGAATTGCCGTGTAATGATTTTTACTAACCAGGGTTTACTTAGTAAAAATTATTATGAGTTAGTAAAAATCATTCGACACAATTCGCCTATATAAAGTGTTAGTGGCTCTAAGTAAAAATTACCTGGCTCGATCCGTGTGTTCCTAGGAGTGACTAAAGTCAAACGCACCCAAACATTTAATCATTTAACTCTACTTTGAATATTTGTAAACAAGTTTAAAAATCGGTAGCTTCCACTAGATATACGTGTAGCAATTAGAAATCAATACATTCAACTTTTGAATAAATGTTGCTTTTTATTAACCGCCAGGAACTGACGTTTCAATTTCCATAGCAAATTCATTTCCCAGATTTTGACTTTTATCTGAACCCTTTAAGACAGTAAGTTTATCAAGTTCAAACATTATTTTAAGACAGTGTGTATGTTATAGGGTTAAATATACCTGCTGCAATACATGGATGTCGTAGAAAATCCTGGATAACTTGAAAAACCGAATTACAGCCTTCGCATTGATGCATACATCTTTTGTGTCCACATGGGTTGCCATTTTGTCACGTGATCTCTTCCCAATACTACCTGGGTCCAAATTGGAGAGGCAGAATCAATTCTGGATTGTGACTTGTTTAAAAAAAAACAGTTGAGAAGTAATCCCGAACAGATACTCATGACCAAACAAACACCACCCTGGTAATATGCATAACTAAATACGGTGTACTTCTTGCATATTAAGTTTCGTTAAATTCTGTTAAGAATTTTAAGAGGAGTTGCGTTCACAAACTGTAACCATGATTATCTGCAATTTTTTAAGTCCAAAGGGCCATAACTCCCACAAAAATTTGCGGATCAAAACTTCCTGTAATATGCACAACTACATATGGTGTACTTCTTCCCTACCAAGTTTCATTAAATTATGTTCAGTAGTTTAAGAGGAGTTGCGATCACACACTTTGATCACAGACGGACTGATGGACGACCGGACCAGTCAAAAAAATATACCATTCGCAACTTCGTTGCGTTGGGTATAATAAACATTTTACTCAGCAACTTCTCATCAAAGCCACTTGTTATTTGGTACGAATCATAAGCACCATGTGATCCGATTTTAAGTCTGGCTCTCATCTTCTTCCTGTTTCATGTAATCTGGCCATTTTTTTTTACTTTGACAAATTCTTTTTTTTTCTATTTGTACGACAACATTACCGTGCGTCCAGTGAGGGGCTCGGGATGCAAATAGGCCCACAGCAGAGCCTAGCTTGTCGTGAGAGTCGTCAAGGGTCTTTGGATTCTGACGTAGGGTCAGTGCTCAGCCCACAGAGCGACCAAATGTGTACCTTAGGTGGCTAAATTTGGTGACCTGCGTCTGCGGTGGTTGTCAGGGTGATAATACGGACACCCTGATCGCTGACCATAGTGGGCTAACGTGTGTTAGGAGTGCCACGCTTTGTGCACATAAATGACCCCTTTGTGGACCGCCAAGTAGTGCACCACATGGGCTAAATTTGCTGCCCCTACCCACCTCTCCCCAATTCCTGTGGTACCTCAAAATTAACCGTTCCTTTGTTTCCCACGCACCCCCATATTTAATTTTCATCATCTGTATAAATCCTTTTCATGCTCATCGCCTGTAAATAACCTTTATAGCGTTTCAAGGGCGTAAAACACCAACTCACTTACTCACATCACCCTGCGTTCACTATATAACGTGTCCACTGGTATCATAACCCTTCGGCCGCTACGTTCCCAGAAGGAATGTACTGAACTGAGGGTTAAAAAAATTACAAATACCAAAACGCTTGTATAAACGGTTAATTTGGATATGCTATATATCGATATTTCAAGGAGTAACCTCTCATCAGCAGCATTAAGATCAAAACATTGGAAAGTCAAATCCAAACTGTTGAAAACGAAAAGTGCTCAAAACCAAAACGTTCGAACAAGGAAGCCAAATCCAGCACCGAGGATATCGACCATGTGCATTACAAGGAAAGAAATCTGGTGTTTTACACAATTTAGAATTTAAAAATCGGAAATTTCAGCAACAAAATTATTAGAAATTTTATGGTAAATCGTGTCAGACAAGTCTAACGACCAGGCTTGTGATTACCCTCGGGGACATCTGGTCCACCAGCAGCGGTTATCGCCCAGTGGTTTCAAAATTTCAAATGCCAAAATTAGGGTATAAACGATTAATTTGTTAGACTTGTCTGACACGAATTACCATAAAATTTCTAATATATTGTCGATGAAATTTCCGATTGTTAAATTCAAAATTGATAAAAACACCAGGTTTCTTTCCTTGTAATGCACATGGTCGATATCCTCGGTGCTGGATTTGGCTTCCTTGTTCGAACGTTTTGGTTTTGAGTACTTTTCGTTTTCAACTGTTTTGGATTTTGACCTTCCAATGATTTGGTTTAAATGCTACTGATGAGAGGTTACTCCTTGAAATATCGATATATAGCATATCAAAATTAACCGTTTATACCCGCGTTTTGGTATTTGTAATTTTGGATATGCTATATATCGATATTTCAAGGAGTAACCTCTCATCAGTAGCATTAAGATCAAAACATTGGAAAGTCAAATCCAAACTGTTGAAAACGAAAAGTACTCAAAACCAAAACGTTCGAACAAGGAAGCCAAATCCAGGACCGAGGATATCGACCATGTGCATTACAAGGAAAGAAACCTGGTGTTTTACACAATTTAGAATTTAAAAATAGGAAATTTCAGCAACAAAATTATTAGAAATTTTATGGTAAATCGTGTCAGACAAGTCTAACGACCAGGCTTGTGATTACCCTCGGGGACATCTGGTCCACCAGCAGCGGTTATCGCCCAGTGGTTTCAAAATTTCAAATGCCAAAATTAGGGTATAAACGATTAATTTGTTAGACTTGTCTGACACGAATTACCATAAAATTTCTAATATATTGTCGATGAAATTTCCGATTGTTAAATTCAAAATTGATAAAAACACCAGGTTTCTTTCCTTGTAATGCACATGGTCGATATCCTCGGTGCTGGATTTGGCTTCCTTGTTCGAACGTTTTGGTTTTGAGTACTTTTCGTTTTCAACTGTTTTGGATTTTGACCTTCCAATGATTTGGTTTAAATGCTACTGATGAGAGGTTACTCCTTGAAATATCGATATATAGCATATCAAAATTAACCGTTTATACCCGCGTTTTGGTATTTGTAATTTTGGATATGCTATATATCGATATTTCAAGGAGTAACCTCTCATCAGTAGCATTTAAATCAAAACATTGGATGGTCAAATCCAAACCCTTGAAAACGAAAAGTACTCAAAACCAAAACATTCGAACAGGGAAGCCAAATCCAGCACCGATGATATCGACCATGTGCATTACAAGGAAAGAAACCTGGTGTTTAAAACAATTTAGAATTTAAAAATCAGAAATTTCAACAACAAAATTATTAGAAATTTTATGGTAAATCGTGTCAGACAAGTCTGACGACCATGCTTGTGAATACCCTCGGGGACCTCTGGTCCACCAGCAGCGGTTATTGCCCAGTGGTTTCAAAATTACAAATACCAAAACGCGGGTATAAACGGTTAATTTGGATATGCTATATATCAATATTTCAAGGAGTAACCTCTCATCAGTAGCATTTAAATCAAAACATTGGAAGTTTAAAAACGTATATATCTTCTGGTCATCAAGCTTATAGTTTGTGTCTCCGGAATCATGGTAGCCCAACTGGTCTTTATTTAAAGATGTTGTGTAAAAATGATTAAGAACTTGTGTACTATTACTCTATTTTATTGACCGGGTTGGTCATGGGTCAATTATTTCGGGATTCTTCATTTGAATCTTACCTAAAACACTGAGAAATTTAAGCTCCGCCCAACCTTCTGAATAAAATAGAGTAAAATAGATCGAGAAAAAATCTGCGTCGTTCAAGTTTATACATGTAATAAGATCATAAATGTTAAATTCCCTCGGCATATAAAAATGTGTTGCAGCATCGATAAAAGACAAATAAAAACGAATTTGTCAATTAAAATGAAATTTCAAGATTCAACCTAGCTATTAGCCATTCGGTTGTTTCACAATACAGCACTGAACAGATAACCAAAGACAGGGCAAATCTGAGAGGGACGTGACATGTTTCCCAACACAAAGCACCATTGGTCAGCATTACAGCCTGACGACCAAAGCATTTATTATGACAGTGCTGTCCCATTCCATCACCTGGGGAACACATCCAAATCGATTTGTGAGCAAAGCGTCCAGACACGATTAAAGGTTTTGGGGCGATCTTTGGTAGACTGTTTACAAATACGCTGAGTGCTGCTGCGGCCATATCTGCATATATTATCATGATCATTTAAGAAAAAATAAATAAAACAAAGCAATTAAACAAAAATTATTAGTTCTATTAAATTTTGAATTTATAAATCGTATGAACTGTGTGATTATTATTTAGTTAGTTGTATATTATTAAATTATTGGAGAAACAAGAAGAATACAACGCAATTTTACAAAAAAAAATATGCAGTTATACAATAAGAAATATATGCTAGTGCGAGGAAAACCCAATAGATTACGTGCGACGACACTGTTAAACTAAAACAATAAAAAGATACATAATCACCATAAATATGGTAATAAGAACGTTATAAAGTCTGTATAGGAAACAGAGAAAAGTTTATCTTGCATACATGAAAGCTTGAAGAAAAATCGTAATCACTATTCACCACACTTTTATGTTAGTATGTAAGGCATTCAACTGCCTGAAATAATATAAGTAGCATCGTGTACATACATGACATATATATCATATCTTAAATGAAATCCAGGAAGTGAAATGACAATTTTGTACATTAAATAAACGAACTTAATTATGTAAATTAAAATTATAAAAATATATATCTATTTTTTTTTTTTTTTATATTTCATTGTTCCTTTCAAAGATTTGTTAAAAACTGCAAGATTTAACCTTCAAAAAATTTCCGTTGTAACAAAAGAAAAACAGTTGAAATAGTAACAAACACTGAATTACAGTCTTCGGGATATAATACGTCAGCATAAAGGTGCGCCAGGATAGTATTGTTCCTAGATCACGTCATCAAAACAGTCATTGTATTGCTTCACTCAGAATCCTATTTCAAATGGTTTTGTGCATAGAAATTCAGCATTTAATTTATTGAAACTTTATTCTTTAAGTTTATTACAGCTTGAACATGTTGATCTCAGGATAAAAAGTAGTGCTCAATATTTATTTTATCTGTACAAAGTAAGTCGTTGAAAAAAGTAGCGATGCAGATTTATCTTTTCAGGTTTGTTTTATGTTATGAACTCTTTTTTTTCAAAATGTATGACATGTATGTCGAAAATGCACCAGTAATTAATCTTCGTTAATAAGTAGTGGCAAAATCGTCCATTTTTCAAGGAAATTTTGTTAAATTTTCATTTCTCATGGGTTTCGGTCTGATTGTGGCAAATGTTTAGTTATTTTGCTGCAAGAAATCAATTTCGGGGTCGTTAAACTAGCAAACGACGATTGACTTTTTGAATGGGTATTGTTTTAAACTTTTTTTTTCCTCTTAGAAAACATGTAGGCAATATACTATTGTTTGTATAATTAAGGCTAAAAAATGAAAATATATGAATTTGTTTCTACAATGTAGCACATGGATGGTTGGTTCTGTTTGTGAAGTTTTATTCCCTACCAATTTGATCTTTTGTGGCACAAACACTTTTGTGTAAAAGATCAATAAGAACACGATTCCTGGATCTTCCGGCGAGTGGCAAAAATTCTAAGTCAGCAAGCTTTACAGGAAGTAGATAAACAACATACCTGAACATGCATACCTTACCTCTGCATACCAAATACAAAAGTCTACAAATAGTAACAGCTGAACAATCTGTTACGAAAAAATTCCATTTTTGACCCTTAGAAAATTCTTAGTCGGCTCGTTAAACAGGAAGTAGATAAGCAACAGACCTGGAAACACCCCCACCATATGGGACCCCTACCGTAAGCTGCATACCAAATATCAAATGCCTACAAATAGTTCTAGCTTAGAAATCTGTTACGAATTTTTTTGCATTTTTGACCCTTAAAATTCTAAGTCGGCTCGTTAAACCGGAAGTAGATGAGCGACAGACCTGGAAACGCATCCCACGATATTGGACCCCTACCTTAAGATGCGTACCAAATATCAAGAGCCTACGAATAGTAATAGCTGAGAAATCTATTTCGAAAAATTTTCCATTTTTATGCCCCGCCAACAAAGTTGGAGCATATAGTTTTTTCGGTCTGTTCGTCCTTCCGTCCGTCCGTCACACTTTAGCACTTTTTTTCGACATCCTTGCACATATTCAAAAGATTTTTGGTATGTGAGTCTACCATGATGAGTTACAACTCAAATTTGAGTTTCGTTCCGGTCCACTGATTTTGACCCAAATTGTGGCCCCTGGACTAAGCACATTTTGTAAATATAACAGTTTTCCGCACTTTTTTTTTCGACATCCTTGCACATATTTAAAAGATTTTTGGTATGTGAGTCTACCATGATGAGTTACAAGTCAAGTTTGAGTTTTGTTCCGGTCCACTGATTTTGACCTAAATTACGGCCCTTGGACTTAGCAAATTTTGTAAAAATAACAGTTTTCCGCACTTGTTTTCGACATCCTTGCATATATTCAAAAGATTTTTGGTACATGTATGTGAGTATACCATGATGAGTTACAACTCAAGTTTGAGTTTCGTTCCGGTCCACTGATTTTGACCTAAATTACGGCCCTTGGACTTAGCAAATTTTGTAAAAATAACAGTTTTATTTTATTTGCCAGAGGGGCATCAGTGACACATTTTCTTGTTGACCCTTAAAAAAATTCTATGTCGGCTCATAAAACAGGAAGTAGGTAAGCGACAGACCTTGAAACGCATCCCATCATATGGGACCCCTACCTGAAGCTGCATACTAAATATAAAAAGCCTACGAGTTAATAGTTGCTGAGAAATCTATTACGAAAAACAGTGTGATGGTCGGACGGACACCGGCATTTCTAGATCTCCGCGTTGCGGCGGGGGACAATTGAAACTAAATCTATCGATATGTTCATTCACTGATTTTGATTTCTGAATTAGAATGGTTGAATAGTCCAATTCTCATGCATTTTGACCTGATATTGTTATTCTATTCAGCTTTATATTTTGAAGACCAAGGTCATTATTATCCGTTTTTATTAGTATAGGATTTTAAACATAAGCATTCTTGTTTTTCGTCAAGACTTTATTGACAGCAGGGTCTGCTTTCGTCATTACCCATTTGCTTTAACAGTTACGTTGCCAATTGCAATGTCCTTCTAAAAGTATGAGAATAGTAACTATTGAGAGAAAACCGACAGAACTTTAAAATTTTATTTAACAAGAATTATTTCGAGAAGAGACATAGTCATATTCTTTCAATTCAGACCAAGGTCATACAAAATTGTTGTTCTTTTATAGTCTTGTTTGTAATTTTTAAGCATTAGGGTTTTTCGTTGAAACAACATGTTTGGTGTGATATTTTTTTGGGGGAAAGGGGTAATCGAGTGAGTTATTTGGTCGGTGTTTAATGCCTATCAACACTACATAGGTGATATAAGAGCGATTTACATAATTGAGATATATAAAGGTGTGTTTGGAAACAAATACGCAGTGAAATTTGAAGACTACAGGTAACTGTGATAAAAGTAGAGTCGGAAAAAATACGTTATGTGCATAAAGGGTGGCACTACCTATACACGTATGGTGAGTGGTCAGGTGTTTTGTATCATAATGTCATCCTCGTGTACGAGCGCTACGCTATTCAGCCACTAACGATATAAACCTTGGACGCTCTGTGGGCAAACCACCAACACGATATCAAAACCTAAATACTCTTAGCCGACTTCCACATGTTCTTTACATATTCTTATTCATCCTCGGAAACCCAGGGGTTCTTCTCTCGGTTACTCGTTCATCACTGTGGTGAACGAGTAGGCGAGAGAAGAACCCCTGGGTTTCCGAGGATCATTCTTATTGTGGTCTTACAATTTTTGGTTTTAGTAGCTTAGGTGAATATGATTGGTTTTATTTTCTAGGTTGTTGTCCCCCGCAGCAACACTGAGCGGGGTCATATATATGCCGGCCGTCCGTCCGTCACTTTTTCGTAACAAATTTCTCAGCTACATTAAACCTAGGCTTTCGATATTTGGTATGCAGCCTTAGGTAGGGGTCTCATATGGTGGGATGCGTTTTCAGGTCTGTCGCTTACAATTTCCCGTTAAATGAGCCGACTTAGAAGCTTTTTATGCTCGGCAGGGGACTCAGGGATTCCGTTCTTGTTCATTTTAATGTTTGTTTTTTATCTTCCACATTTATTTGTTTTATCCACGTTCTTTTGACTATTGCATGCCAATTTCCTTGACATAACCTATATATCACTCACTAATAAATCATCAAAAGAACCTTTAATGTCATTTAGATATGCAATAATTCAAAGCCTAAATAAATACTATGTACTATTGTCTTGGGATGCTAACTTCGATACAGGTTGAAAGTATATAAACAAAAGCAGCGAAAATATGACTTTTTTACTGAAATGTTCATAAATGATGTAAAAAATGACCAACATAAGTAATAGAATGTGTAAATTTGAACATTTTATCGGACAAGTAAGCACTACTGTGGGTCTATTCTTTTCCTTTTTTATACCCCCGCTTCGAAGAAGAGGGGGTATACTGTTTTACCCTTGTCCGTTCGTCCGTCCGTAACAAAACTTCCGTCGCAGTTTTCTAAGCAACTACATGAGATAGAGTTTTGATATTTTGTATATAGCTTTATCCTATAATACCATATGGTGTAAACCAATTATATGCTCCTACGTAGTTTACTTCCTGTTTACCGAATACTTAGGTTTTTACACATAATGGACATAAATGCAAAATTTCCGTCACATTTTCCCAAGCAACTACATGAGATAGAGGTCTGATATTTTGTATACAGCTTTCATATAGGACCATATGGTGTATACCGATTTTATGGTCGTAGATAGACTACTTCCTGTTTACCGAATACTTAGGTTTTTACACATAATGGACATAAATGCAAAATTTCCGTCACAGTTTCCCAAGAAATTACATGAGATAGAGGTCTAAATTTTGTATACAGCTTTATCCTTTAGTTCCATACGGTGTATAGTGATTTTATGTTCCTAGGTCAACTACTTCCTATCTACAGAGTATTCAAGCTTGTATGCGTGGCTTAGTTTGGGGAGCGGGGGTATCACTAGTGAGCATTAGCTCACAGATTTGCTTGTTTTGTAAAAGTTGTATTGCTAAAAGGGATATTGACTACGAAAATAAAAAAAATACAAACAAAAAAAGGCCAAAATTCAACTTGTTTTGTCTAATTTTAAACATATAAACAACAAAAATACAGTTGTGGTACCCTATTAATCTAAAAATCGAAAACAATCATAACTAAACAATATTTGTAAAGCTTTACAAAAATTCATATTCATGAGCACTAATCCCACCTATAGCATGAACACTGAATTTAATATTGTTTATAAATTTGCTGGTTCGGTCGCTGCCAGTAATAGCAAGGCTCTGCTGCGGGCCTATTACAAAGGGAAAGTTGAAGTCATCACGTTTGCCATAGAGCTTTGTTGAAATTCTTCTTTGTTAAAATTTTACCTAAAAATACACTTTCTACTTTCTCTTTACATCCGCCATGCTGTTTACAGATAAAGCTAAAACATCTAAATAAAAAGATGTACTATGTTCTTTATTTTTTTAGATATGGTGTACATGTACATGAGATCACTTCTCATGTGTGCACTTTGTTTTAACTACTGTCTAAATTTATGGCAATTCTAAAACCTAAGGTTTAACTCCCTCCATCGTAGTTTTGCCCTTTGCTATATATATTTGAATTTCGTTTAGTTTTATGCATTTTGAACATCTTTTGAACTATGGATTTCCTTTATTTGGGTTCTAGTGCTGTTGGTGAGGAATAATTAATTTTCCGAAATGGCCATACAGCCATACAGCTCATAAAAATTAATTGTAGTTGGAGTTAACATATGTGTTGTGGTCTCATGTTCATTATTCCATATCCTTTCTTAAATTAACTAAATTATGTAGCAAAATTTTGGGGAAGTGCAAAATACTTGTACCATATAATTTCAATCCTAGCCAAATTTGGTAAACTAACACCTATCTGTTGGAAGTCTGCTCAATTCATTATTTCTATCAGTTTTCTAAAGAGTGTGATTTTTGCTTATAGTAAGTATATTAATGCTCCTATAGTAGGTTATCTACTTGTTAACCAAATTTCAAATACAAAGTTTGCACCCAAGATATACTTTTGATGTATTAGCAGTAAACATAATTTCACAGATATACTTGTTCTTGAACTTTATTTATACTTACAATAAAACGAAACTTTGATAACTTAATATAGTACGAAATAACTTACATGTAAAAATCAATAAAAAAGTCCTAATATGCGAGAAAATATGAAACAAGCTAGTACCAACCTGAAAATGTAAACCTCAACGTGGGAGAACAATTACTTTAGTAACGTTGCCAATCTGGATATCCATGGCACAAAAGAAAAAAATAAATACTACAATTGAAAAGAGACATTATTAGCCTATTCTAGTACAATTTTTCACTTTTAACGTATTCATTAGCAAATTTTTAGCGCTATGGGGATTGTTCACAGGCATTGTGACATTGTTATATTACTCTTGAACAAAATTGACTTTGTTTTTACGAAAATTGTTTTCCGAAATGAACGTGTTGACCCATGAAATTTTAGCTAAATATTTTAATGAATATAGCTTCAAGTTTTATTTGACCTTGAAATCTTCATTAAGCTACAATTACGCCTTATTTTATAATGGGAAGGTGACAAATAGGTTTGAACTAGGTTTAAATTATCTGTCTGAATAAAAAATATGAACAAATGCACTTAATAGTTTTGGTGATACATGTAATCCAGTAAATATTACAAAATGAGCTTTTTTTTTAAGATAATACTAGGAAAAACACGAGAATTCGCGGGAAAATCAATCGTTGCTTTGCTTTAAAAATACATGTAGACCACACAATAAAAGCATTGCATTTGCATGACCTTACCGTATGTTGTGTCAATCTCAAATTAAAGTTAAACTCTATAAAAGTTTTTTAATTAGATTATTATCTTTTATTGTTTTATATCCCATCTGAAAATTTAACATATGTCCAGTGGCAGGATAAGTGTCTATTAATCTTTAAGCAATTTTATCGTAGAGACTAATTTTACACATTTTAAAACTTCAATATGGTTTTCATTTTTCTATCAAGTTACAATTTTTGACGATAAAACATTCTTTGCATACATTTTTATAGTAAACATACCAATATAATCTATTATATAAAATCTTTAAATATAAAGCATAATTAATGGAAAAGTTTTGTGGTTTTTTTTGTAATTTCAAACATTATAAAAAAGGAGGGTATAAATTCCGGAACAATGACGGCTATAGCGTTTCCGGATCAATCAATCAATTAGGTTAATTAGCAAACTGCAGACATAATTGCATATGTGCTAATTAAATTTTCAAAGGGCACAACCATCCCATATTTTTGATATATAAAGCTTAGTCGTAGCATTTGTTGTTTAGGCTGCAACCCGGCTAACAAAAAAACGCTTCGTTATTTTAGTAGTATAGATTTTTTGTTTAGATAAATTGCTGTTTGGTTAATGTCCAGTCGAGTTATTCGGTCATATTCAGGAAAATACAAATTAAACCAGGAGGGGGTCATGAATCACTTGCCAGCGTTTAATAAATTTGCTCTAACCCATTCAACTTATAAATAATGACCGTTCTCTTAAGAATCCGATTGAAGATAATTCATCTTAAAATCACCTTAAGTTTTATTGCTATCTTATCATATCAATTTGTTATATTAAAATCATGTATCTGTTTGGTAATATGTTTTTATATATTTTTTTTAATAAAACTCCCTTTGTTTCCTGTGCAAACATCTGTGCTTTACACATAACATTGAATAACTTGTAAAATATTCCAATGCATTACCATTATATATCAGCATTACCTCATGCCACTCAGTGAGAATAATATCTTCTGCATGTTCATAAAACGCGATGACATTTAGCCTTTTAGGGAAAGCTAACGTGTTAACAATCTCCTTTACCCTCTTTTTCCAGGCGCTATCAATTCAAATTATTTACCTTTTAACTTTATCCTAGCCACAGACCAACAATAGTTGAATCCCAAGCCTTCATGCTGATCATCAATGCTGAATACCAAATGTGATGAAAAAATATTCTGGCACTAGAGTTAGTTAGTTAGTTATTGCTTTACTCCCAAGCAGCACGATTTCGGCTATATCCGGGAGATAAACATGAAAATGGTGATACAATGAACATGAAATGATGATGAAGTTGAGGAAATAGGGACACAAGGCCAATCGGGTAGGAGAGTTTTGACTGCCACTGAAAAAAGGAGTGATGGGTAGGGACGAGAAATTTTGCCTCCTGCATAGGGATCCTACGGGTCCTACTCTTACCGAGACCTACAGCAGGGTTCTTTAACGTGCGAGGAACGTGACATTTTTCCCAACACGGTGCACCACTATGGTTTGCGGTCAGGTTTTCCGCATTATCGCCTGACGACCCCGCATCTCTCGATGTCAGGGCTGCCCCATTCAACCACCTGGGGCCCACATCCCAGTCGCAATGTGGGCAAAGCGGCCTGACCCCGATGTCAGGTTTCTGAGCGCTCTTTAGTGGACTTTTACCGACAAGCTTAGCGCTGCTGCGGGCCTATTCGCCTCCCGGGCCCCGCACGGGACTAGAGGTTAAGAAAAAAAAAGATATTCTCAGTGAGTTAATGAGTTGGTCTGAAGAAGGATTCTTGCCATATATAATGATATAACAAATGAAACAAGTAAGATATTCTGAAGAAGGATTCTTGCCATATATAATGATATAACAAATGAAACAAGTAATTTGTGGGGGAAAATCTAGCCAGATCAACAAAACAAGACCACCACCTCAAGTTAAATGGTCGGTCTCAAAGTAGTTCAAAAATGATTTTCTATTCGCTATTTTTCATAGTCCGATTTGAAGTAAGTCAACCTTTTTTTCTTCTGGTCTTACATTACTCATATCATGCATATCGGAGATATAATTATGACTACAAATCAACCTATGCCTGTGTCGCGTACAGTTATTCCACATAAAATTATTTACTATGCCTGGGTTAAGGTTGGAAAATTTTGATATTTATAAAAAGACAAAGTTCCAGTTTACGAAAGTGCCGCAGCAGGCTTACCTAGGGGCGTTTTAACTCCACCAGTAGCGCTTAAGTAGCGCTTTTGTTGAATCAAAATTAACAAGTTTCAGGACCAAAATGTTCTTGTAATATTTACAGCTACATATGGTTTAAATCAAGTTCCGTATCAAACCACACGGAAGTTTCATATTAATGTCACTGACAAGATGATAAATGATTATATTCAACAAATTTTTAAGGTCAACGTAGCAGGCAGGAATCGCTTACTGAATGTACTCTTGTCACGAGTTCGCGTTGTTGATTTCCATTCGGTTGATTTTGTGTTTCTTCTTGCTGTTCTTGTTCGAACTTACCGGTTTTGTTGTGACCATTTCGAACTTTTGAAACTCGAATGCCCTATTTGTGCCTCTTTGTGTCTTTCCTAGTTTAACTGAGCTTTATCTAGGATTAAGTAATATGAACTAAGAAAAACTTTTGATTTTTTTTTACCTAAACTAATATATTATGTCGTGACTATCATTTAGTTCAGAAAATCGCGATTAACTGAGGTTTATTTGCAAACTTTAAGAAAAATCCCAGTTTTTCTCTACTTATGTTACTTACGTAAGTTAATCCTGGATTAAGTACCTTAACTTAGATTAAGTAAGATCAGTCGTATGTATCATGCGTTTTGATTGGCCAATAGATAACCCATATTTTCCGGGAGTAATTTTGATTGGCCAGAACAATGTGAATTACAGAAAAACCAAGAATTTCTGAGCTAAAACTTCAATATATCCTCCAGAACTAGAGATTAAAGAAACCACAGAATCGACTTGCTTTACATCATTCTTGGATCTACATCTCGAATTTGACCCGGGTGGTCATCTCAGTACAAAAATTTACAAGAAAAGAGACGGTTTTAATTTTAAAATTATTAATTTACCTTAACTGGAAAGTAACCTACCTACGTCACCTGAATACGGTGTCTTTATTTCACAACTAATTCGATATGCCATGGCTTGTACACACTTTTCAGATTTTTTTATCCGACACCGCTTTCTCCGTAACCGACTATTAGACCAAGGTTATAAGAAAATACGTCTCATACGATCTCTAAAAAAATCTTTCTTCGTTATCAGCCACTGGTAGAAAAATGCAATATCATGTTAGACGAAATTGTTAGTTCTTGCTTTGATTAGTGTTTGGCTGGTTGATGTACTGAGATGATCACCCCAGCATCCCTGATATGTCATCACAAACCTGTTGTGTTTTGTGTAACTACCGGACCCAAAGACCGCAATGGAAGAGGGAGGTTTGGCGCGCCTTATAACCTGGTTTAACCCACCATTTTTTTTTAAATGTCTGAGCCAAGTCAGGACCATTGCGGTCTTCAATTTTTCCGGTTATGTCTTCCTTGTTTTGTCTAGTCTTATGGACATTTGAGATTGATTCTCTAAGTTCGGTAAATTTGTTATTACCTTTATTTCTCATAACTCACGTTAAGCTAAGAAAACCTAGATTAACAGAAAAATATTACAAAATCCTAGTTTAAGCAGTATCTTTATAGAAAAACTCGGGTTTTCTCAGCGTGATAATAGTTAGGTCAGATTATCTGAGATAAATCTCAGTTAATCTAGGATTAAGTAACTTAATCTGGGTTTTTCTAACTAGAATACTGACAAAGTAAGAAAGGGCCCCGCGGCAAAAAATCAAAGTGTATTCAAAATCATACGAACTTTGATTATAACCACTAAGGCATGTTCCATGGAATGTGTATGAAACTTCAGAGCTGTATTGTTAATAGCCTTTGAGTTTAAGTGTTCAAAAAGTCCAATTCTCAAAATTTCAATATGCATATTATGACATGATACATGTACTTAGCAGCTGTACAAAGATTCAGATCTGTATTGTTAACAGTTTTTGAGTTTTAGTGTTCACCAATTCTCAAAATCCGTGATTTTCGATAAAAAATGAAGTTTTTTTCAAATACATTTAACAGATTTACACGAAATTGTTAACAGTCTTTGAGTTTTAGTGTTCACAAAGTCCAATTCTCAAAATCCGTGATTTTCGATAAAAAATGAAGTTTTTTTTACAAAAATATTAATATGATTTGCACGAAATTTTAATATGCAAATCATGACATGCTACTTAGCAGCTGTACAAAGTAACAGTTTTTGAGTTTTAGTGTTCACAAAGTCCAATTCTCAAAATCTGTGATTTTCGATAAAAAATGAAGTTTTATTCCAAAAATGTTTCCCAATTTTGCATGAAATGTTAATATGCAACTACTAAGTAGCTGTATAAAATTTCAGAACTGTGGTGTTAATAGTTTTTTAGTTTTAGTGTTCACAAGAATTGTTGACGGACGGACAGACGGACAAAGTGAAAACTATAGGGCGTCCGCATCTTCGATGCCGGGCCCCAATTATTGTGTCTGTGGTGTGCCATAAATATCGCTGCCAATACGAATATCCATGGCTTAAAAGGAAAATATTAACACAAAATATTATATTATGAATCTTTTCTTGTCCAATAGTTCATAAATGATGTTTACAAGCAGAATCACTTTAGAGTTTGTTCGTTAACATAATAGCGTTGTTATATTCCTATCGAAAAAAATAGGAAAAGATATTATTTTGATAATATTTGTCTGAGGTTTTTCGTATTATCTATGTTCGTGGCGATCCATGTTATTTGAACTGATATATTACTTTCATGAAAATATATTAGATATACATTGTATAAGATCATTTTTAACCTTGAAATTTTTTGAGCTAATGTTACAAATAAATGTTCTCATTATTTCATGATGGCAAGGTCGCTCAAACAGTTTCAAAATAATCTGTCTAAAAATAAAAATTGCGTACTTGGTAATTGGGAGAAAATCTTATAAAAACATGAAATATTAGTACAAGAAAAAGTAATTTTCGAGGAAAAGTAATTCTGTTACATTTTAGAGTAATAACAAAATTTACAGTAAATAGAAAAAAAAACATCTTCAAGAAGTGAAGTCCATTACTTATAACTACAAAGTATCGTAAATATAAGCATGTTTAATATTGCTAAGGCAACGGACATGTCAATAAGTAAAACATTCAGTCCTTCAAGCAGATAACAAATTGGCATGGTATAAAGACCATGCATCTCAAATCAATTTCGGTCAAAATAGTCATGATAGCTGTTTTACTGACAGTGATACTTGACGGAAAAACATCACAATATGCATTAAAATCTACAAACTCTATTTATACGAGATATTTTAAAGTTAAAAGAATTCAGATAAAACATTTGGATAAGTTAACTATCCCCTTGTAACTATCAAACTTTTAAAAAAAACTTTATTGTGGCAAATTATGGTTAAATGTATAAATTAATTAAACTTTAATTTCATCAACTCAGGAGCATGTTATTTTTTGAGATAAGGCGGACGCTCCACCAAAAGATCAGAAGCGCAACATTTTTTTTAAGTTTCAGGCTACATTCTAACTGACGTGTTTTTTTTTAGTCTATTAAAAACTAACCAAAGACACTCTAGCCAAATGTTGTTGAACCAGAAAAAAACTAGCAATTAAACAATTTTAAAAAGAAAGTATCGAACGGGGAACTTCACTATGGCCAAGGAATACATGTACGATAGATCGAACTATATTAAAATCTGATAGTGTTCTCTCATTTTTCTACGTGATTAACAGCTGAGGGCTGTTAATTTTTGATTTTCTATACTACAGAAAATGACAGCAACATTTAAAGAAAAAAAAACTGTATTTAGTGTTTGCAACTACAAAACTTTCTGCAGCAAGAAATATTGACAAAAAATAAGTAGTGCACCACATAGGCTTAATTATTTCCTAATCTCCTCTCCGACTGTGGATGTTAGCATTCACTGTTCCTTTATTTCCCAACCATCTTCTTAAATTCCCCATTATCATATCAGGTTTATTGCCCTTCTACATGTTAAATAGCCTATATAGTATTGCTAAAGCATCAACTTGCTCACTGGAACCAGTTCTAAGATATGTCTTACATATTTTTTTATAAACAATCCGGTACCAACCATTAGTTAAAACAGATCAAGATATAAGTTCAAGATGTGATTATTAAATTAGATTAAGTTCTTACAATGTGCTGTAATATGATGGTTTCTTCTATTCCAAAGTTCCATCAAGGTATTTTGTATTGCGTACTTTCAGCTCCAACGATTGTAAATAAGTAAGGAGGTTTGTTGACATAACAATAACCTACTCGAAGAATGTAGAATAGCAAAACAAATTGAGATATGCTTTCGTAAGCAATTTTGATATTTTGACAATAGAAACTGCTTGACCAACATTTTAAATTTCCACCAACAAAGCACCCTTCCGTATAGGATGATTGACATAACAAAGAAATTACAAGTAAATGACATTCTCCCTGAAAACATTTTATCCTATTATATTTTGATAGGTTGTCAAAATAGCAAAGGAGAATTTAATTTGCTTGTTACATAACATCCCGAGATATTCATTATCAAAAAAACTCTTATAGGATTTCTTTTAGTTTAAGAAGTACAAACAAAATAAAGTTTACGTTTATAACTAACTCTTAAACGCATTTTAAACTCCGTCTTATTTGTTACGATGAAATAGATTGTTTTCAAAATGATCCGAAGTAGCTTTAAATGATTTGAAAATTATGTAATAGCAAACGATAATGTGGTGTCTTTTAAGGATTCCATTATAATTTGTATATAAAAATATTTAATTGTTGAAATTCTAAACTGGAAACATTTTAATATGTTTTTTTTTTCAAAATTATACTTTAACGAGTGCAGTGTTATAATAAACATTATTGTCCTGAAAACTCTTAAATAATCATCCGACTCCGTTTTAGCACTTTAACTAATCTGTATGATAACCAAACAAACTTCTTCAGACCACTTTACACGCCTTTTACAATTGTTAAAAATAGGTCACTTGTTTTATCTTTGAGAAACGAATTATTCCAATTTTGCTAAAACCCTTAAAAAGTAGAGAGGACACTTAAAGCTTCTGTCTGTAGGGTCTGCACAGGATGTCACAAGGTTTATCGAAGGCTTCTTTCTCACGCATTTGTACTTGGTAAAGTAAAGCTTCCTTCAAGTTGTCATAATTATTACATCCTTTGATTGTTTTAGAAAAGTGAGGAAAATAAACATTTATAAATGTAAAATAAACATGAAAACAATTATTAATGCCTTCAATATATATCTTATTGGACTTGTGATTGATTAAAAGTATGACAATGCAAAGAAAAAAGATAACATATACACCATTTAAAAAGAAACTGCAAGTTTTTTTTTATAATAGAAAACTAGACATTAGTTTAATTTAATGTTCTAATATCATAATGTATATCTTGGTTTCATGATTATTCGTGGGGTATCAATGTTCGTCGATATCACGGGGATAGGATAATCGTTATCAATAATAACTCCAAATTCTTGCTCAGACTTTCAACATGGCAACTATGATCGAGAGAGGTTCAATTTGATTCACCATTTCATCTCAATCTTAATTCACCTTTGTCATTTTTATGTCGCCTGCGTTGTGTTGCAGAAACGACATAGAGGGGACAATTTGGCACTATCCGTCCGTCGTCTTACGTTCTGCGTCATGCGACGTCACAAAATTTCCCGTCGCATTTTTCAGGCTACATGCAGCAGGCTATTGAAACTTTACATGCAGCTTCATCCTATAGTTCCATATGGTTTAAAGCCATTTTATGCCCGAAAACGAACTACTCCCTGGTGGACGAATACTTAAGATTTTATATATATATACAAATTTCCGTTTAAGCAACTACATGCATATACATATACATGCAGCAGGCTCTTGAAACTTTACATGCAGCTTCACCCTATAGTACCCTATGGTGTTAAGCGAATTTATGCCCGAAAACTTACTACTCCCTGTTTAATTGAGGAATACTTAAGATTTTGTATATATAGAACTTGGAATACAAATTTTCGTCGCACTTTTCCATGCAAGTACATGCAACAGGCTCTTGATATTTTGCCTACAGCTTCATTCTATAGTACTACATGTACTACATGTATATGATATAAAGCGCATGAATGCCCGAAAATAAACTACTTCCTGTTTGACTAATACTTAAGATTTTATATGTAAAAGGACTTGGACTACAGATTTCCATCGTATTTTTCCAAGCAACTGCTTGCAGTAGGCTCTTGATATTTTGCATGCAGCTTCATTCCATAGTACTATATGGTGTGAAGCGATTTTATGCCCGAATATTACTACTTCCTGTTTGACGAATAATTAAGATTTTAAAATATTGCACTTGTGTACAAATTTCTGTTCAGTCCGGGTTACATGCAGCAGGCAGATTTTATACCTATTATTCATCTACTTTTTACCGAAATAAACATAGATCCACAAGCGACATATGCCTTCCGAGGCTCCATCTTGTAAGATGCACAAAGAGTATCACTTATTTTGACCATTTGAATAAATATTTACATCTATGCAAGTAAGGTTGGCCCATTTTCCAAGGACTTCCGTGCTAAGCACGGATGGGAAAAAGACCCACACTAGAGCCTTACTTTTCGTAAGAGGCGACTTAAGGTCATAGGATTTTAACATTGGGTTATTGCTGACCAAGGTTGTTAAATAGGATTGTCCGTGTGGGCTGTTGTGTCATATTACGGAAAGTCTGACCGCTGACTTGCCCGGATCACCTGTGGCGAATTAACCACATCTCATGCAAGTCGAAGTTCCCTTTCTTGACTGTCAAATAATGCATCACATAGGCTTAATGTACCACCCCTTCCCATAGCTCTCCTTTTCCGATGGTCTTGTAAATATACTTCATTTATTTCCAACTCTATTCCCATATTTGTCATCATCATTTCATTGTCCACCTGCTTTATATTTCCACAAAGCAACAAGGATGTGTCCCAGGTGGTTAAATGGAGCATCCCTATCAAACGTTAAGTTTTAAAATTTAATCGCCTAGACTTACGTCGTTCCAAGTTTTTTTCCGATTATTTTGTTTTCTTTTGTTTTTCGCTTAGGTTGTGTGTATGTATACGGATTTGAGATATTGTTTTCTCTTGTAGTTTATTTACTAGGTGTTTCTTGCCAGGTTGTGTGAAGTTCTTTCGTTTCATCTATACACCTCGCCAAAAGTTAAGCAACACCAACTTTTTTGAACCATAATCATTTTATGGCTTGAAATATTCGCATAATACAAAATGATGAAAAATCAAAAAGTAATCACTTCAATGTATTGACTCTAATTGTGTAATGGATTAAAGATGTTTTATCAGAAATGTTTGCGAGTCATTTCGAAAATGGTATATAAACTAAGATAAAATAGCGTTTAAAAAGTTTTAACTTTCAATATCAATTGTAGATTTAAAACAACTTATCAATGCATATAATGTTTGCAAACATGACAAATTACCACTATACAAACAAAAAATTCAAGCTCAAGTTGCATCCACTGTGGTCAACAAAGGGACTTAATCAGTTTTCACCATTAAAAGTATGAAAAACGCTAAAAAGGCAACATTTTTGCAAACGTGTACGATTTTTTTCTAAAACAAATTCATTATTTTTCCTAACAATAAAACACATGTTTGAACCTAAAAGATGTCACTAAAGCATTTGAATTGTTTGAATTCTTACCAGATACCAGAACATATACGTGAAAATGGGGGTTGGATACTTAAAATCTGTTATTGGCATGAAAACATGCAATTCTTAAGTTTTTGTGTAAGGCAAAGCTTTACCATTGGTGTAAGTTACCACATCCATATTGATCAATGTCAAACTTAACTTCTACTTCCGGCAATAGAAGCAAACCTTCAAAAGGTCACAATAATGCCTTAAAACAAAAATATCGAAAAACTGAGAATATCCATCAAACATTTCCAACTATGAGATTTTCGGAACGGTTTTATGAGTATCATTTGTTATGAGTACCAAAATGCCACCTTTAAAATCAATTAATGTAAAAAATCTGAAGCCAGCATTTTGTACCATGCAAAAGCCATGCAAAAATAAGCTTTCATTTCTTTCCAATGTTTAGGTCTCAAACCAGAAAAAACAATCCAAAAATGCTGAAGGTGATATGTTAACATCCTAATTGTTACAACAGAGCAAAAACATATGGTTTTTATCATCAAAACTCTCAATTTACCCAACCCAAAAGTTGTAACTGAAACAACACTTTTTGAGTTGCTTGATTTGTTTGCCAATATTGAACATTCTACAAAAGCTGAAAATAGTACGAAGATTGATTAGAATCAGAAAATGTTGTAAATATGTGGAAGAAAGTATAGGCCAAGTTTCAGGATATTGTGTAGAGAAATATAGACGCTGTACTAACGTGAGTACAGGTGTTGCTTAACTTATGGCGAGGTGTATATGTTGACAAAAAAACATTTGTTTCCCGAACTTTTTTACCTATATGTCATGGTCACATCCTTACGGTTCATTGTACATAATTCATTCATTCAGGCGATATTTATAGAAATTCTATTTGAGACTGTGACTGATATTGTGCTTATTTAATCGATAATGATCAGCATGGCTAGATACATTTGTAGATTGATTGTGTCAAATTAACATTCAGATAAAAATAATTTTGTCAAAACGTACAGTTGGTGGTACTAACAGAGCCCCTAGTTGGGTGGTTTGGTGTTATTGAATACCGGACTAAAATTTGCAATCTTACATTTTTCGGTCTGTGGTTTCTCTTGATTATCTATTTATTTCTCGAGATTTTTTATCGTTTTTGTTTGTTATTTTTTGGGGGGAAGGGGGGTATTTTCTTCTTAATGTGATTACCTCATCTGAGTAAAATTTTGGCCTTGCATGTATTTCCTCACACAAGAGGATGGGAAAATATCAAATTACTTACACTCAATTGATTTTAGAAGCCATATGCCATGCTAATCTAGTACATTTAAATAAATTTGTTTTCACAAATACTTACATGAATTACTTTGTGGAAAGATCAACCATTTTAAATATAATGTATACAATAAATATGGGAAAAATCCAGGCAGATTTGCACATATAAAATGTCAATACATGTATTAATTATTATGCATTATAAAAAATGACTTGTCCAATATTACTAATTATATTTCAAGTTTACAGTTTCTGATCTATGAAAAGTTTATTGAAGCAACTTTATTGCCTGACCCCAAGGGGTCAGGCAGTATAAGATTTAGGTACCAGTCTTGTAAAAGATTTTTACTTCCTGGGTGCACGTCAAAACATGGACGCCAATAATATAGTCCCTATTTTTCTCTTTTTTTCTCCGCATCCCATATTTGAAAAAGTACAATTTTTGACATTGATTTTTAAAGATATATAATTATTTTACTTGAAAAAAAAATTTGGTAGCATTTGAGAAAAGGGAAAATGTAGGGATATGCTGTTTACTATGGGTGGTGCGGCTAAGGATAAACAGTGAAATGAAAGTGGAAAACATGCGACTTTCACTTTGAGGTTAGTTATCTTGAAAAACTTCGTGGCCTCATATGTTTTTTTTGGCATCAAATGATTTTTTCATCTTTCCTAAAGTACAGCATATGCTTGAAACTTTGATTGAATCATTTTTAGAATTTTTAGAATTTTTTATTCCAACCCTGTTTAACATTATTGTCAATGGAAAATCTTTTACAAGACTGAGACCTGGTAGACAGTTTTCACAGTAAAGTTGAATATCAAATACATTTTAAAAATCAGGTTTAAAGGAAAGAAAGTCATATTGTATGATACTTTAAGGTGATATTTTTTAATTTTAAGAAAAGGTTTTACTGCCATCCTTCATTTTTTGCTCTAATGGTAGGGTTTGACCATATTAGGACATTAGAATAACTTTTGTCTTTTTCATGGGGACCAATAAATTCAAATGCACACAGTTTTTATATTTAGTAAGAATAGATTCATAGTAGTGAGTTTTTTCATTTAAAGTTGCATTATTTTATACGGTTTAACTTTTTTCGCACCTTCCATATGTCAAGTCTAATGTAAGAAATGTCAGTTTTCATTACCTCTCCACACATATGGCAACTGTGATAAATTTTGAAATGGTGACTCCTTAACAATAAAAATGGTTTTAAAATGTTCCAGGTAGATTTTATGACTGATTTCAGCCCAAAAAACCTAAATTAATTCAGAATTTTTTTCTAAATGGTCTTCTGTGATGTGCATATAATGTGTTTTCTATGTGCGGGAAATTTGAAATTGCTATTTTACAGTAAGAAAAGCCATTTTCTCAATATATTTGATCAAGTCATACAATATTTTGGTGATTTCTGCCTTGTATACCTTCTTTCTAAGCAACTTGTTCAGTTTCATAAGCCTAATGTATAAATTCTAACCAATGGAGGGCCATTTATATCTGCCCAGGGCACTAATTTTGCTTGAAAAGCTCATAAATTGGTCAATAAAGTCCAATTTTCTTTCTTATGATGTTGTTCATTTCACATTTATTCTTTTTCTCATATAAGTCTTGCCATTTTTGTTACCTGAAAAGATTTGATGGGCCTGGTTTTGATTTTTGGATAAACAAGAGGCTCCCGGTTGTCTACATAGGTGAAAAAGGGGGGTCCGCACATAGTTTTTTTCTTCTTTAAGAACTTAAAACCATCTTGAAAACCCTTTTTTGCTCTTATATCTTGCCTTGGGTATTGCTCACATCAAATCAGCTAAGATATTTTATCTGAGAATGACTAGACTGGAATAGAACCTTAAAGTGTTCATTTTAAGTCAAAAATGAGAAAACTAGCAAATATGTTATGAGGGTACCCATTTTTAATATGCAATAAAAAAATCCTTGTTGGCAGTTGGGATATGAATTTTTCAGAATTTTATTGCAAAATGAATAAAGATACAGAAAAACAACAGTTTTAATAAAAATTCAAACATGTATGGCAGTAATAGGTACCAGTCTTGTAAAAGATTTTTACTTCCTGGGTGCACGTCAAAACATGGACGCCAATAATATAGTCCCTATTTTTCTCTTTTTTTCTCCGCATCCCATATTTGAAAAAGTACAATTTTTGACATTGATTTTTAAAGATATATAATTATTTTACTTGAAAAAAAAATTTGGTAGCATTTGAGAAAAGGGAAAATGTAGGGATATGCTGTTTACTATGGGTGGTGCGGCTAAGGATAAACAGTGAAATGAAAGTGGAAAACATGCGACTTTCACTTTGAGGTTAGTTATCTTGAAAAACTTCGTGGCCTCATATGTTTTTTTTGGCATCAAATGATTTTTTCATCTTTCCTAAAGTACAGCATATGCTTGAAACTTTGATTGAATCATTTTTAGAATTTTTAGAATTTTTTATTCCAACCCTGTTTAACATTATTGTCAATGGAAAATCTTTTACAAGACTGAGACCTTTAGTTGTTACATGGAGGCCGCCATGTTTGCTGTCAGGAAGGTACGGCTAAAATGTGTAATCAGAACCCGTACCTGCACCCAAATTTACATTATTCACTGTAACAATCATTGTGATATTTGACAAGAACTGTTAAACCGGTTTTTGATAAATGGGTTTGCTACTCACCATCACTTTTATTCATCTGCTTTTATTGTCTGTGTTAATTACTTGGCTAAAGTTTAATGTTTGTCATTATATAACAAACAAATTGCCCTACTGAAGTAAATAAATTTATTTATTATTTTAATTAAATTTGCATCACTGTTCACATCATTAATGAATAATTATTTTGTTTTGTGTATATTATCAGTTGAAAATTAATTGTCATAAAGTAAACATGCATGCACATCAGCATGCAACGATAAGGTCAGCCAGCTAACAAAATAAGTAGGTCATAAGTGTAAATTGAAATTTATGATGGTGTTTTCTATTTAAACTGGAACAGCTATCAAGTGTGTTAATTTGACATATAATTCATTGATATAATTAATTGATTTATTGAGCTTAATGCATGAGAAAGATGTCAGAGGGTAATGAATGATTGATTGATTGATTTTGCCTATACTGTGGAGCAAGGTAAACGCACATGTACAGTTTCTTTTTTCTTATTGCAGGAAGTGTGCCAATATCAAACATCTATTTGAAAATTAATAAACATAATAATTATATACTGAGGTCAGGCAAGCTTTTCTTAAAAGCTAATACTTGTGATATAAAAGACCTATAAAAATCTTTCTTTATAGTGCAGGTACACCATGATCCAGAGCATTATTTAACAATCCTGGCAATTAATTGTATAACTAGCTAGGTCAGAGTGGTCAGTAATGAATTCTGTAATAGAATCCAGCTGTGTAGCTACATAGCTAGCTTTTAATGCTATAAATTTGTCATTGTACACAAAACATTGATATCATAAGAATTGAGATTTCAGCTGTTAAAGCCAATGCAAGGATAATGACTGGAGACAGCACATGAAAGAAATAAGCACTAGATATAAAAAAAAAACATTTTAAAATAAAAACAAAATAACTCCATAAATAAATACTTATTACAAATTCATTCATAAATACATTACTTTTCTATTATATTTGTTTAGAACTTTTCAAATTGTCTGTCTTTCGAATCCTTTTTGGAAAGAAAACTATAGCTGTAAGAGTTACAGAATAGGACATTTTACACTTTTGAGGATTAATTTATTCAAAATATCATCATTGAACATTTTTGGATTTTTTGTATTTAGATTAGATTTTTTTTAAATACACAACCAAAAGACAAAACATTTTTTATGGCAAAAAAGCAAGTAGAAAAAAATGAAAATAGAGCATTATTGGCACAATGACCAAGCCTATTCAATTGCATAATAAACTCAATTAAATTACTTGATTGGCATGATTTAACAAAATAAAGAAAGAATGTGTCCATGGGACACGGATGCCCCCGCTGGCCTCAACTAAAAAGTTGAAGTCCGAAAGGTCTGAAAGTCGCTTAGGACGCATAGTTAATCATACTTAACCATCCTACTAAGTTTCAAATTATTCCCATGTACGGTTTCTGCGAAAAGCTTGACGGAAATTTTCATGTCGATTTTGGTATCTATCCAGCCCCAAACAGGAAGTAGATGTCTGACAGGTCTAAAATTCGCTTAGGACATATAGTTTGTCATACTGAACCATCCTACCAAGTTTCAAGTCATTCCCATGTACAGTTTCTGAGAAAAGCTTGACGGAAATTTTCATGTCGATTTTGGTATCTATCCAGCCCCAAACAGGAAGTAGATGTCTGACAGGTCTAAAATTCGCTTAGGACATATAGTTTGTCATACTGAACCATCCTACAAAGTTTCAAGTAATTCCTATTTACGGTTTCTGAGAACAGCTTGACGGATATTCGTACGGACGGACGGACATGAGTAAAACTTAATGCCCCCCGACATGTCTTCGCGGGGGCATAAAAAGTTCTGAAATAAACAAATCAAATCAATCAAATCAAATGTATTGTCATATTAACATCTAGACAGAGTTTGTGACAAAAACAAATAATGAAATAGTAAAACATTGAAAAGCATGATGGTATATACTATATATATTCTAAACGTACAGAGGTCCATACAGTTTGTGAAACTGACAAACTCAAAGACCTCGGTTGAGTAGGATAATTTTGTGCTATAAAATCATGTTTGATAACCTACCATTAATTTCGAATATACTACCCCCATGTAAAACGGTCTGCGATTGATTTTGTTTTGTTTTTGTCTTTTCTTTTTCGATTTTTAAAATTCAGAACATGCGAGTTCAGTGGTAATAAATCAAAGATCATCTATTTTCTGCTTAGGTTTTTGCAATGCATAATTTTAACACAGTTGGGTTATCAATATTGAGAATAAGCTGAGCCATACAGTTGTTCTCGTTTGTCACATTTGTTGCACAAAGAGCAAATATTTTGAATATTAATGATGAATCCCTTAATGCATAGTTATTTGATTTTATTTTCTATGCTTTCTTATCTTAGGTCACCATGCCATTGAATTATAATTGTGTAAATTGACTTTTCCTCCAGTTTATATCCACATCTGTATTATAATTGTTCTTCAAATAACTTCTTGTACAATCCTTGGGGATGAATTAAACATTAGTGAAACATGGATATAATATTCCTTCAAGTACTAATCAATAAATTTTGTGATATGGTCAATATAAAATATTATAAGTTGCTTTTTAATCTGAGTATAATGCATGTGCCATCCTTTGATAATCATTTTCTGTCATCTTCATAATTTTGTATTATCTTGATGTTCTTTTTTTAAATACAAGTTTTCAATTTTAATTAACATATGCCCTCTCATTTTATTACATGAAATTTGTTGTTATTATATACCATCTTGCTTTTCAATGTTTTTATTTTATTTCAGAACTTTTTTGTGTGTTATACCATCACACTTTTATATTTTATTATTTCAGAACAGCTGTATTCTATTTATGGAATTCATTACTGATCACTTTGACCTAGCTAGTTTTACAATTCTTCCCTGGAAGAATTTAATCATGGTTTATTTTGAATTTTTTAACGCTTATACCAGTACAATAAAGGAAGATTTTTTAGGTCTTTTAATTAGAAAGTTGCTTCAATAAACTTTACAGAGTACTTGAAGTCATTTTTATAATGCATAGTAATGCATGTATTGACATTTTTATGTACGTTCTACCTGGATTCTTCCAATATTAATTTCTTACATAATATATATATTTAAAATCAGTTATCTTGCCACAAAGTAATCCATGTAAATATTTGTGAAACTAATAAAACAGCATGGCATCTCATTCATTATCTCCCATCTTACACCAGAACGGAACAGAACATGCAAGGCCAAAATTTTACTCAAATCAGGTTAATAATTTAAGAAGAAAAGACCCCCGCGGCCCCCCAAAAATGACAACACCAAAAAATATAAGATTGCAAATTTTAGTCCTTAATAAATGGTAGAGGTATTTAAAGGTAATGATGGGACAAGATTCAATAACACCAAACCATCTTACTAGGGGCTCTGTTAGTTGTTTTGACAAAATCAATCTTTACACACTTTTGACATATGAATATTCATTAGAAACAATCAAACTATTGACCCATGCTGATCATTATTAATTAAATAAGCACAATATATCAGTCATAGTCTCAAATAGATTTTTTGTTTAAATCGGTAACTTTTAAATCATAATCAATCACATTTCGATCTTAATCGATCACAATCTACTAATCAAATATATCGATCACTAATCGATCACTAATCGATCAAACTCTGGAGGGAGTTTGATCGATTAGTGTTCGATTAGTTGGTCTCATCAATCGATTATTATTCGATATCTGTTCGATTACTGATCGATGATCGGTTTGATCGATTAGTTAAGCCAGGTTCATTGTACCCAGACAAAAGTGTCAAGAAGTTAAAATTGATTTCGGTGCATTCTTTAAATAAAATGTTTCGTAATCAGCATTGATTTATACGATTTTCAGGCAATGTTTCATTCGTGTTATTCGCAATCAAGGACAGACAGTTGGTTATTCGATTAAGAACTAAAGTCCTTGCTTTCCTATATTACAAAAGTTCCTGTAAATATACGACAAAAAGCTCATTAAAATATTAAATGAATGTTATGGAATATCCCGGGGGTAACTTCCAATATAGAGGTGTATATGGATGTGCCAAAAATATGGCTAGGTTTTTTTTGAAATTTGTATTAAAATGGATATAGTTTTAAGACAATTTCATATAAAAATGGGTATACTTTTTAGTTTTCATTGAAAACAAATTTGGTCTCATATTAAAATGGGTCATGTTTTGTCCATTTTTATATAGATATGCCCATGAAATTCATCATTAGCAAAAGCTGTGAGAAATAATCTTCATCCTGAATTATATTTGGCAACAATTTAGAGCTATAATATATAGATACATGTATTAATCAAATTATTAAACATACTTTACAGTTGGCTGAATATAAATATGGGTCATGGAAATTGTCGATTTTATATAAACATGGGTATTGAATTCAAATCGAAAATGGCACATCCTCACCCAAAAAAATTATCAAGTTACCCCCCCCCCCCCCCCGAGTGGAATATATTCGAAGAAGAATTTAAAAAAGAGTTCTTTAGTAATAAGTAAATATTTTATATTTTTGCTTCAATCAAAGGTACCTCTTAATAAGCTGTGTTATATTATCTGCATCCTTTCTTTAGTTACGCAATATGCATATTTCAAGATGAAATATTTCACCATCCAAAAAGATGTCGGCTCTAAGCATATGAAGAAAGAAAATTGTAGTTTTAATTAATAAAAGATGTATTTATTTAGTAAATTCTTTATTAGACAAGAAAAAAAATGATCGGATTTTGTGTCGGATTTTATAATTTTATGGCAGCTCATCGAATGCAATATGATGAATATCTTGTTTTATGGAACATTTAATTGATTTCGCACAAGGCTTAATTGTTTATTGTTTTATTACATTTTATTGAAACATTTAAAAAAAATAAAAGACAATTTGTGTGATCAGTAACCTTTAGGTAGAGCATCTCTTATTAATATGATTTTTCTTGCAAATAAATCATTAAAATGATATCATGGAAATCGTATAATGCAATTTTGATTAAATAACAACGGAAATTAAGACATAAAATGTTATCATTATTTCATTTGTAGTTTTTTGGTGAGTTGGCTGTAGTTGTGAATAACTGGTGCAGGAATATTCATTTTAAAGGAATTCTTAGTCATTGTTTGTTGCGGATGAGCAAACCTCCATTGAGTTGGCATTTGTTGATAGGGTGTTTCCATGTAGTCCCACACTAGGAATAACAACATTCGTGCGATTATAAATATCTGGCGTAAGTGCGTATGTTGAAATAGTGATTACAACTTTATCAAAAGTGGTGTCTTTGTCTAAATTGTCAATTAGTTTTTTTGTAAAAATTCTAACCGGCATCTACTTAAATATTAGCAAGGTTAGATCAAATTCCAATGCCAGAACACCCTTACAGAACATTTCCTTGTAATGCACATGGTCGATATCCTCGGTGCTTGATTTGGGTTCCTTGTTCGAACGTTTTGGTTTTGAGTACTTTTCGTTTTCAACAGTTTTGGAATTTGACCTTCCAATGTTTTGATTTAAATGCTACAGATAAGAGGTTACTCCTTGAAATATCGATATATAGCATATCCAAATTACCGTTCATACCCGCGTTTTGGTATTTGTAATTTCCAGAACACCCGTGTGGGTTCCGGATGGCGAATAGGCCCGCAGCAGCGCTAAGCTTGTCGGTAAAAGTCAACTAAAGAGCGCTCAGAAACCTGACATCGGGTCAAGCCGCTTTGCCCACAAAGCGACTGGGATGTGTGCCCAAGGTGGTTGAATGGGGCAGCCCTGGCATCGAGAGATGCGGGGTCGTCAGGCGATAATGCGGAAAACCTGACGGCAACCAATAATGGTGCACCGTGTTGGGAAAATTGGCACGTTCCTCACACGTTAAAGAATCCTGCTGCAGGTCTCGGTAAGAGTAGGACCCATAGGATCCCCATGCAGGAGGCAAAATTTCCCGTCCCTACCCATCACTCCTTTTTCCAGTGGCAGTCGAAACTCTCCTACCCGAATGGCCTTGTGTCCCCATTTCCTCCACTTCATCATTATTTCATGTTCTTTGTGTCCATATCCTGGATATAGCCGAAATCGTGCTGCTTGGGAGTAAAGCAATAACTAACTAACTAACCGATGCCAGAAAAAAGTCGGGAACACCTTTTGTATCATTTGTTGTATCAGGGGGGTCAGCAGTCAAACTTTTGGTTTCATTGTTCTATGCTCTTCATAATCATATTTAGTTTTTGGCTATTTCAATATCTTTGGTAGAGCGCCTCTGATGAGCCGTCCCGTGTAGGACCCGGGTGGCGAATAGGCCCGCAGCAGAGCTTGCTTGTCGTAAGAATCGACTGAGAGTCTTGAGATTCTGACGTCGGGTCAGTGCTCAGCCCACTGTACAGAGCGACCCTATCTCGCGGTATAGGGTGGCCCTCGTAGGCGGGGGTTGTCAGGTCTATAATACGGAAACCCTGACCGCTGACCATAGTGGGTCAACGTATGTGGAGAGTGCCACGCTTCATTCACGTTAAAGACCCTTTTGTGGACCGCCAATTAGTGCACCACATAGGCTATTTGTTGCCCCTACCCACCTCTCCCCTTTTCGTGTGGTTCTACAAAATTTACCGTTCCTTTGTTTTCCACCCTTCCCCCATTTTCCATTAATCATCATCATTTCATGTTCATTTTATCATCCTTTCATGTTCATCGCCTGTAAATTACCTATATAGCGACGGGCGTAAAACACTCTGATGAGAAGTGAATAGACGAAACGCGCGTCAGGCGTAGCAAACATTAATGTCTGGAACTTTGTTGTCTCATTTCAATGGAACGACCCGTTTTGATACTGTTTTAGACGTCGATTTATGGCTTCCACGAACTATGCTTTACATTTTTTTCTTTCTTTTGATTGGTTGTAGTAAATCAAGTGTACGTTTTGAGACTCGTATCGCTTTTGTGGCCTGTTACAGTCATGATATGACGGCATGGGATATCAGCATTATCGAGAACATGCACTGATGTGGCTCGTTACAGCAAACAGGCAACAATGGGACATTCTAGTGTCAAAAGTCGGAAAAGGCAACGACAAAACCGGTATCAAAACCAAGATCAGCACGAGGAAACAAAACATAAAAAACACAAAATAAACCGAACAAAAATCAACAACGCGAACTAAGTCGTAACAAGAGTAAACCCAGGTACTCCTGAACAGGAAGCGGTCCCTGTCTGCTATGGAACACCCGTCGCACTGCTAATTTTAAATTCAGTGTGTCAAATTCCTTCAGGAAGACAAAACAAAACACTATGACAAAAGATATCCCATATTTGAGTACATAGTGTCTACCGTTAAATGTTTTGAGTGAAGACAGTATCCGAGGAGCGACATGTTAGCAATTTTAAGTGGCAAACGTGACGCTCTGCAAAGGAAATCGAGTGCGCGCGTGAGTGAGCGAGTTGGTGTTTTACGCCCTTGCAACGCTATATAGACTATTATAAGGGAGTGAACATGAAAAGGATGATAAAATGAACATAAAATGATGATGATGATAATGAAAAAGTGGGATGGGGTGGGAAACAAAGGAACAGTTAATTTTGAAGAACCATAGGAAAAGGGGAGAGGTGTGTATAGGGTGGAAAATTTAGCCTATGCGGTGCACTACTTGGCGGTCCACAAAGTGATCTTTTACGTACATGAAGCGTGGCACTCTTCACACACGTTGGTCAGCGGTCAGGGTTTCCGTATTAAAGACCTGACAACCCCGCGGACGAGCGCCACCCTTTTCAGCCACCTAGGGTACACACCTTGGTCGCTCTGTGGGCTGACCACTGACCCGACGTCAGTACCCCAAGACCCTGAGTCGCCTCTTATGATATGAGAAGCTATGCTCTGCTGCGGGCTTCCATCGTCAATATAACAGACTATGGTTGTTATAATGACGTGATAACCCAAATAAAATATTTACCTTTATCAGTCAAAATACTTCCAAGAGCTCGAGTTTTAACACGAAACGGCAAATTAGCATACCATATCGTATTACTTGGCAATCTTGTTCAGGTCGCTGAAACAGGACCGTAATATAAGGATTTAGGCGCTTTTTGTATTTCAAAATTGTTTCTATTTCAAATGAATCTGAAAACGCATCCCACCATATGAGACCCCTACCTGAAGCTGCATACTAAATATCAAAAGCCTAGGATTAGTAGTAGCTGAGAAATCTTATACCAAAACTAAAGGCTCCCAGGAGCCTGAGTCGCTCACCTGGTCTTGATGTCAATCCCATGAAGACTTTTGTATAGCTAAATGAGCTGAATGTTTAAGGATGAAAAAGCTTTTCTCTATCTGCAATAGTTTTCATTCTATATAGGCAAAAAAACACTATTATTCAACTTTTAAGGGGCTGTAACCTCTATAAGGGATTATCTGATTAACTTCCACCCTATAGAGACTTTTGAAGAGCTGAATAAGCTGATGAACATTTAAGCAAGCAACAGCTTTTCTCTATCTGTAATATTTTTCACTCTACAGGCCAAAAACAATATTTTTGGCCTTTAAGGGGCTTTAACCCCTATAACGGGTCATCTGACAACTTTGACCCTCTTAAGACTTTTGTAGAGCTAAATGAGCTTAACATTTAAGGAGGCACCAGCTTTTCTCTATCTGCAATAATTTTCATTCTATAGGCCAATAAATGTTCAGCTCATTTAGCCCTACAAAAGTCTCCTACTGCTTTTAAAAGCAAGACATGGAATTATGACTGCTTTTCATGTTAACTTGGAACCAGTCGCGCGTCTTCTCAAATCAGTCGCATGACCAGTCGCAAGTTTATTTAACTTGATGTCTGCTTTCCAAATTACCTTATTGTACATGTTATGTGTGCACCCATCTGTGGTTTTTCTCGTCCTCGACGCCCGAAATATGGTAAAGTGTCACAAGAAACACGCCATTGTAGTTGAACTGGATTATTGAGATCCATCCTTGGGAACCCAGGAGTTCTTCTCTCGCTTACGCATTCATCACGATGTCACGATGATGAACCAGTAGGCGAAAGAACCCCTAGGTTTCCGAGGAAGATTGAAATCAAACTTATACATTTAAACTAAATCAGCCAGGTTTATAGGTGAATGATGATCCACACCACCTTGGCCTTGACGTTTTGGATCTCTACATACTGATGCGAACATTTTCTCTATGAAGGCTAGATCCTTTTTTATTCAATATCGGAAATAAAAGCAATATATCTTTTAAAAGTGTGTTTTGTCATCAATGCACTTTTCTTGTGAAAAGCGGTCCTTGCTTTAACGTAAAATTTTGACAGAGCCTTATCCAGATTCTCAAATTCAAGTTTCAAATTCTTTATCTCAGATTTGTAGTTTTCAAAGAAGTGTCCATTTTTTTCTTTCAAATATTTCCTAAATAGTCGGACAGTTTGATCTGTAGATTTTCTAGCGGGGTTTTTTTTGCACCCTTTTTATCAATTATTTCTTGCAATCTTACGCTAGTGATATCAGCAAAACGTCGTTGTTTGCTTTCAACCGACATGTTCACGAAACACTGATGACGTCCCTTTAGTGGAAGTTGGACTGGGGAATCATTTATAATAAATAGAAATAGGAATATTTTTGTTACTGAAAATAGCCTGCGTGCAATCTCACTTTTTATGGCACTCCTAAGCGTGCAATATCACAAAACATGCAACTACAAAAAATACACTAGCTAAATGGAGAAAAACAACAAAATGATATACTTTCATTAATTCCCAAATTCTCTGTTAATGTTTGTTTTCTTCCATCTGCCGCAATATGTTTTAAGTACTTCATTCATGCATGGTTTGTTCAACGGCTTCCCAAACGATGTCATCCGAAGTTGAATTGTATTGAAAGTTTATCACACTTTCGTTCCTCTTTTTTGTTCTTCTAGAAATATTTCAATTCTTAATTTTTTACTGTTTAATGATTATGGTTTTTTTTCAATATATATTACTGAATTTTATGTTTTATTGATCTATTTTTACCGTTTGGTTTTATCTCTTTATTCTATTTAATTGTTTTGTCTCTTAGACAAGTCATAACTTTGCTGAACATTAGAATTTTGTTAATTAAAAAAAATGTTTTTGTCCTTGTAATTCCTGAAATAACACCTACAGGATATAAAACAGCTAACAATCTATCCAACGACTTCTCATTGCTAAATACATATTAATGTCATGATAATTTTTGTAGCCATACATTTTGCATTAAAAGTACAGCTGAACATACATTGAAAACATGCAAATCATAGTTATTTTACAATTTCAGACCCCTAACAAGGCTTCTAATGGAAAACTTGCGTTAATGACCTATCACTATATCAATTTTGCACTTTTAAATTAAATATTTTTCCTAATATCCTTACGCAAGACTGTAATAATAACATAAGTATAGAGGAAATTGCTATTACGCAGTAACTTCATTAACAAGTATTACACAATAGTGTGTAGGCACAAGTCTTCTGATAAATAGGAACACTGCCATTCAAAAGTAGGTTATATTAACATTTGAATTTATCATTGAACTTATCATTTTTGTGGTTACTAGTGCCTATTCATTGGAACAGCTGTATTAAAGCTCATTCAATAATTAAAGACAAAGAAGAGGCCCCCAGGAGCCTGAATCGCTCACCTGGTCCTTAAGCTATAATGGCTCTTCTTCTTTGACCCAATGGAGACTATTGTAAAGCTTAATTGGCTGAAGTTTTAAGATAAGCAAGCAAATGCTTTTCTATATCTGCAATAGTTTTCATTCACACTATCTTTGACCTTAGATGGACCAAAACCCCTAGAAGAGGTCATTTGACATCTTCAACCCAATGGAGATTCTAGTAAAGCTCGATGAGCTGAAAGTATTAGCAAACAATAGCTTTTCTCTATCTCCAATATTTTACATTATAATTGGCAAAACAAGTTAAAACACTATTTTTGACCTTTAAAAGGCCATAACCCCTATTATAGGGATCATCTGACAGATGCGACCCAATGGAGATTTTTGTAGAGCTCAATGAGCGGAAGGTTTAAGCAAGCAGCAGCTTTTCTTCATCTGCAATATTTTCATTCTAATTGGGCAAAAACGTGAAATGTTGCTATTATTTACATTTAACGGGCAACGTTTCCTGTAAGGGAAAGAAGGAAGGTTGCGTCCGATTTTCTCTTTATTTATACTTTTTTTACAAGCCAAAAAACAGTAGTTTGATCCCCTATGGTCTATTTTTAGCAATGGTGGCCATGTTTTTGACGGATCAAAAACCAAAACACAATTTTTGTGCAGGACATAAAAACACATCCCACCATATGAGACCCCTACCTGAAGCTGTATACCAAATATGAGACCCCTACCTGAAGCTGCATTCCAAATATCAAAAGCCTAGGATTAATTGTAGCTGAGAAATCGGTTACGAAAAAAAGTGTGACGGACAGACGGATGCACGCACGCAGGGACGAACGCCCGGCATTTCTATGTCCCCGCCCCGCGTTGCGGCGGGGGACAAAACAAGTTCGAACTGGGAAACCAAATTATGACTAAGTTCAATATTGGCTGGAGTTGGAAGATCCTTTGGGCTGTTGACAGTTTTGAAATGTAAACATACAATATAGTACAGTTTGTTACACTGAACCAACCTATCATATTTTAAATCATTTCCATGTATGGCTTGCATGTATAAGATAAGTTTAACGGAAATTTTAACGTCACTTTTCATATACCTGTTCCACATAGGAATTTTGAAGTCCGACATCTCTAAAGATTAACCTAACTAATCCACCTACAAAATTGAAACTATTCTGCTGAACACTTGTGAGAAAAGTATAACGGATGTTAGTTCGAACGAATGGACAAACATGAGTAAAACTTAATGCTCCCCACATATCAGAACAAGATGCTTTCGTTATATTACAACCTGCCATATTTATTAATGTGTTCTTTCATTTTCATTCATATGTGCACTTACCATAAGATGAACTTACGGGATAACGCTTTTCTTGATACTACATGTAGACAAACAGAACATGTAAGTAATTTGAAAGAAACTTTCTATGATAAAGCACACGTGCGGGTTCTAGGTGGCGAATAAGCCTGCGGCAGCGCTGAGCTTGTCTGTAAAAGTCCGCTAAAGAGAGCTCAGAAACCTGATTTGAGATCCGGCCTCTTTGCCCACAAAGCAACTGGACTGCATCATCTTTTCGAGTTCAATTTAACACCCGTTTCACGTTCATTCCCCTGATTTAATCGAATTCGTGCTGATTGGGAGTAAATCAATAACTATCTAACTAAATAAGCAAATGTCATCTCTGTAACAGGAATAATCCCCCAAATGCACAAGCCTGAATTACCCGTCATTGACCCGTTGCATTTACCGTGTTTACCTTTGCTTGGTTTTTTTTTTCAGATGGTAACGTACAAAATCGTGATGTTTGGCTTTTGAAGGCTATTTACTTTGTCTCATTTATTATGTATACATTAACGAGATAACAGTGACCATCATTATCACAAAACGATCTGCGTTGTTTTGTTGATTTATAATTATTTCTCTAACCTAAATAAAATCCCTTGCGTGTGAATGGCGAAGCATTCACGAATATGTAAGTGGATTTTTCAGCAAACAACCAAGATATCTACGGCTTTAAATGTTAGGAATAATTACTTTAGCCCATTAAACAACGCAAAAAAGTAAAATCATCCTTATGATATGGTTATTATGGTGATATCAACAATGTTGATTTATCTTTTGTACTGATGTTCGTTTTACAGTTCCTTTAACATCTTTAAGGTTTGAAGACGGGTGCGTCAGGCACAGGTTAAAATTTCACCCATTGATCTTTTTGTAATATTAATTTAAGACTTTTATGAAATAGACATAGACTCTACAAAACTTGTCAAGATATTTTGTTTCAATGAGAATAGAACATTTGCAGTCAATTGCAAAATTATCTTTATGGTTTGAATTGACTTTATTTTTTCTTGTCTATGACATCTCGTCCTACCGGGTTACAACGTATGTTAGATACTTGTTCTTATAATAAAACTCTCTGGTGCTGATCTGATTACTCGTGGGGTTTTCAATGGGGATCCATTTAAACTAATGGAGCAGCCGCCTCAAATTTAAGCGCTCAGTTTAAGAGCATTTTGTTTGAGTTGCTGTGGATATATTATTAAAATTTTGGTGGTGAATTCGTGATATTTCCTAAAATGTTAAGTTTTCAACTAAAAATATCTTAATTTAAACAATTTGATCCTGAGCTTCATATTGCATTTCAATGTACAAATATAGTTTTCCTACCTATCTTAATCCATTTCTAGACCTGAAGATAGTTTTCCTTACTATCTAAATCCAATTTTAAACCTAAGAAAGCTAAACATAAAATTTCGACCTGCTCCATCATGGGTAACGGGACCCATATGTAGCTCCGCCTAATAAAAAAGAAATCTCCTCTGATTATGCTCGTTAATGGCGGGTTTTTTATGTTCAGAAGTCCGGAGTCGCGTAGTTCTTGCTTTCTTCCAATACCGCATGTTTCTAATACACATGGACTATCGGAACTGAAGCTATGCCTTATAGGACAGCACTGTATATTGGCATTGCTCTGGACTCGGAAGTTCAATCAGACTTATCGTCTTTCTTGAGCTCGTGCATGCACGAAGGGCCGGAACACCTTTTTTAGCAATTAACGTTATTGACTATAAATCAGCTCATAACTGTTGTGCTACCGACTGTTCTATACAGATCCAAACTTAAGTGTAATTTAAAAACAAAGGACACTCAGACTCTTGAATCTGTTTCAACAGTTTATCGTGAAGCAAATATTAGATTAAAAACAGTTAGTTACTACAACCAGATCCGACACGTGTGAAAAGCCTTTTTGGACTACATCCATGTACAACACAAGTAGAAAACTTTACTTTTTACAGAAACCCGTGGACGATAAATATCTCTCCAAGAGATTATTTATTGTTAAATTGGTCTCGTTTCTTTATGATGTAAGCCGCAAACACCTAGGATTGGTTCCGTCTTGTGCAAATACGATCTTTATTACTATCTGCTGGACTTTATTCTTAAAAATGATTTCCCTTTCAAAGAAAAATGGAAACGCATTGTATCCACCTCGATTTCAAATGTCAAATTAAACAAATCTACAACAATAACTGTGTCCGACTATGACTTTCAAAGATTTAGAGAAGTACATATCCAGGTAGCGTTTACAAAGTTTTGGAAGAATTCCTTGACCAATCTCAAACCAGCTGATAACCGAACTTCTTACCGTCAAATAGAGTACTGGATGCACGTGTGCAGTTTGCTTTAAACCGTTTGATAACGTTTACGTAAATGCATATTGCAACTACACAGGAACATTTAATTTAGTCTGCAAAATTCGTGGTGGGGCGTTATCATAGAAACCTTTCGTTACAACTATTTGTGAAACGCTACCCACAGGACGAAGGTGACTTTTTTAGAATAATGCTAGGTAGTAGAGCAGACATAGATGGACTTGATAGACGATACAATCTTTCAATACCTACAGTTGAGGTCAGTTTTAACACTCTTAAAAACTGTCAGAAACTGTTATGAATCTGTTCTAATTCTGTTCTGCTGTCAGTTCTAGGACAGTTTATGACAAGCCGTGTCATGTCTTAGAACAGTTCTGGACAGTCCTACCCCATGACAGATTTAGACCTGATCTTAGCCCTGACAGTTCTCATCTGTCTTACGCCCTTACAGCTCTTAAGTTGTTCTGCGCCCTGACATATCTTAAGTTGTTCTGCGCCCTGACCGTTCTAAGCCCAGACAACTCCTGACAGTTCTGAACCCTGACAATTTGGGAACTAGTCTGATTCATTGTCGAAAGAAATAAAAGTTGCATGGCTATCGAGAATAAAATTTTAACAGAAAGCTAATAATTTTGAAAACAAAATTTTAACATAACTGACAAATCAATAAAATAACCACCACATGACGTCATTTAGAAGTGTCAGGACCTGTCAGAGCACAGAACTGTCCTGGCATACAACTGTCATTGACTAGAGGAGTTCTAAGCTGTCAGGACTCTAGAAGTGTCAGGGGCTGGGACAATTTATGGTTAGAACAGTTCTAGGACTGCCAGGAAAGCCTGACAATAGACGTCATTTAGAAGTGTAAGGACCTGTCAGAGCCCAGAACTGTCCGGGCATAGAACTGTCATGGACTAGAGGAGTTCTAAGCTGTCAGGGTTCTAGAAGTGTTCGGGGCTGGGACAGTTTATGACAGCTCTGCCCAAGAATGGTTTATGACAGTTGGTGTCTTGGCCTTCGTTACATGTAGAACAATTTTTAAACTGCCAGGAGATCCTGACAGTAGAGATGTTAGAACAGATCTAAACTGTATGTCATCTTCACATAATAGTCCCGGGTGGTGAACAGGCCCGCAGCAGAGCCTAGCTTGTCGTAAGAGGCGACTAAGGATCTTGGGATTCTGACATCGGGTCACTGCTCAGCCCACAGAGCGACCAAGTGTGTATCCTAGGTGGCTGAATAGGCCTATAATACGGAAACCCTGGCCGCCGACCATAATGGACCAACGTGAGTGCAGAGTGCCACGCTTCATGCACGTAAAAGACCCCTTTGTGGACCGCCAAGTAGTACACAACATAGGCTAAATGTTCTGCCCCTACCCACTTCTCCCCTTTTCCTGTGGTTCTTCAAAATTAACTGGTCCTTTGTTTCCCACCCCAACCCCATATTTCATTCATCATCATCATTTCATGATCATTATATCATCAGACCCGTGCGGGTTCCGGGTGGCGAATAGGCCCGCAGCAGCGCTAAGCTTGTCGGTAAAAGTCCACTAAAGAGCGCTCAGAAACCTGACATCGGATCAGGCCGCTTTGCCCACAAAGCGAATGGGATGTGTGCCCCAGGTGTTTGAATGGGGCAGCCCTGACATCGAGAGATGCGGGGTCGTCAGGCGATAATGCGGAAAACCTGACCGCAAACCATAGTGGTGCACCGTGTTGGAAAAAATGTCACGTTCCTCGCACGTTAAAGAACCCTGCTGCAGGTCTCTGTAAGAGTAGGACCCGTAGGATCCCCATGCAGGAGGCTAAATTTCCCGTCCCTACCCATCACTCCTTTTTCCAGTGGCAGTCAAAACTCTCCTACCCGATTGGCCTTGTGTCCCAATTTCCTCCACTTCATCATCATTTCATGTTCATTGTATCAACACTTTCATGTTCATCTCCCGTATATAGCCGAAATCGTGCTACTTGGGAGTAAAACAATAACTAACTAACTCAATCATTTTCATCGCCTGTAAATAACCTATATAGCGTTGCACGGGAGTAAACCACCAACTCACTCACTCACTCATAATACAGTCCGTCGCTCATTAAAATAGACTTCCAGCAGATGTATGAGGTACCATAAGTGAGGGTTTTTGTAAAGAGTATTCAGTAGGACAGGTTACAATATTTTCTCTTATATTTATATAAATATATTTCTTGATTTGTATTATTCTATTTACTTTCATTATATTTCAACTGCACTATTTCGTACAACCTTGCATGTGCATGTCTGTTTTTGTTCCATAATTTTATAATATGAGTGTCCATTAATCTCTTGTAATGTAGGAAATCAAGACATGGATGCACGTTTATATTACTAAATTGTTACCCTATACTTACCTAAATGTATCTTAGAATTAGGATTCCATTTTCGATTTATTATCTTTTATTTATCTTTTCATTATATATATTTTTTTGGTATTCTGTGCTATTTATAGACTATATTCATTTGATATTCAAAACATTTGTTTTATATCAGGACAACAGGGTAGTTCTTAAAACCTTTATGAACTTGGGATACCGAAAGTTTAATATGATCCTGGTAATAAATGAATCGGACATTGCCCTACTTAATAACCAATCATTATTTCCTGATCAGAGGATTTTAGTAATAAGACATCAATGCAATTTATAAGTCTAATTCTGGACTTTAAAGTAATTGATTTCTGGGACAAATTACTTGTGGTAATGTCATCAATACTGAACTTGTATGATGAAGACAAATTATACCAGTTTTCAAGCATCAAGTTTTATGTATGGATGAGTTTTTTTTTTTGGCCGCGGACTGGAAAATACGGGTTTCAGAATGGTTAATGTTGGGCGGGCGGCGTGCGGGCGGGGATTTTGTTTTTTGTAACAGTTTTCTCAGCAACTACTTATCACAGCCACTTGTGGGATTCGATTTTAGGTCTGTCGCTCAGCTACTTCCTGTTTACAGACTTTATAATTTGTTTACATATGGTCAAAAGTAGAACATTTTTGTAACAGTTTTCTCAGCAACTACTAAATTATCACAGCCACTTGATACTTGGTATACAGCTTCAGGGTGGGGTCCCACAATGTGGGATTTGATTTTAGGTCTGTCGCTCGTATTTCCTGTTTAACGAAATCCGATCATTTCTGTCTTTGACCCATTTTTTTTATTCAATTCAATAATTTGATGTATTACCGGTATTTTAAAGATAAAAGAAATTGTTTCAGAAAGGTTATTTAATATTTAAACCTTTTTTGCCAAAAACATACTTAAGTGCAGTTCTCTGAAAGAATCAGGCAAAACTTTAAAAATTTTGAATCATGATTTTAAAAACACAGTTTTGACAATAAATTGTCATTCAAAATAGCCTTCTAATGAAGAAACAAGCATTAGTTGTTGTCTCGAGTGTCAGAGGATGGAGAAAATTTTCGGTTAAAATGATAGGAATTTAGTGTGACTTGACAGAGTTATCTCCCTTAGATTCAAATTGTATATGCATTTCAACCAAAATATATCTCAAATTACTGACTTTTAAAGAAGTGCCAATGCATTTTTTGTTACTTTTTAAGCATTTTGAACATTATTTTGAAGTCAAACTCATGTGTTTTTTTAATCATGATTCACCCAATGCCTGATTCTTTCAGAGAATGGCACTTAAAGCCCTCTCCCCAATACATGAAATAACCAATATAAACAAATACATAAATGCAAAGATAACCAGTCCGGCACAGCAATTAGGAAAGCAGACATTATATGTATGTAAGCGTAAATAGTAGTTATTTTGAGCAGACACAGAACTACTTGGTATTTATCACGTTTGTCTTTTAAGCAGTCGTGTCTTTATGACAAGTTGGTCAAGTTCATTTATCAAATGTTTGTACAGGAAGCAAAGGTGTGCCATTATGGGCAATCAAAGCATCGGAATGTCGAAAATTCGAATGCGAAAACCAAAATCGGTAGACATGAAAACATCGAAGTTAAAAAAAATTGAACAACATGAAATAAACAAATAACAAACAAATCAGAACTAGCTACGTATTATTCAAAAAGCAAGTGATCCCTTTTTACCTAATATCCCAATCCAACTTCCATAACATCGTTATTTTAAGCCCCTTACTGTTCATCTTTATAACTTTATAATAAGTAAAATAATAACTTAATGCGAGTTTAGTACCGAAGTTGTATGATGAAGAAAAATTATACCAGTTTTTGAGGTATGGAAGGATTTGATTTTTTTAAAGTTCAATTAGAGGACGTGTTAGCGGGGTTTTTTTTCAGCTAATAGAAATAGCTTTAGAAAAGTTATTTAAACATTTTTTTGCCAAAAACATACTTAAAGCCATGTCCCCAATATACAAGAAATAACCAATATCAGCAAATACATAGATGCAAAGATAAACAGTACGGCAAAGTAATTTGGGAAGCTGACATGCGAGTTTATTTTATGCAATCTTTAGAGACGCATATAAGTAAGCTTTAAAATCTTGAATAGATACAGTTTGCTTTGTTAAGATTGCTTAAAATTCAGAAAATGGAGTTGCAGTTAAATGCCATCATCATCTGAATTATCATTACTATAGATGACCACCTGTCAAAAAAACAAAAAATGAATTGACCTAAAAAATCCATTTGACATTTTCGTTATGTAGGGTAGTTTATGTCGGTGACAATACAAAGCTACAAACAAATATGCCATATCCTTGATAACTTTAAGTACGGTTTCTTCGATACTTATCCTTCTTAAATTTATATCTAATTTGACTCTTGATATAAAGAATATATTGATACAGTTGAGCCCAATTCTAACATCTCTACTGTCCAGCTCTCCTGACAGTTCTAGAACTGTTCTTACCCTGGACAGCAGCTGTCATAACCTGTTCTAGGGTAGAACTGCCATAACCTGTTCTAACCCATGACACCTTTAGAGCTATTCTAGGCCCTGACAGTTTAGAACTGTTCTAGGCCCTGACACCTTAGAACTGTTCTAGGCCCTGACACCTTAGAACTGTTCTAGCCTTGGACAGTTCTGCACCCTGACAGTTCTAAATGACGTCACGCGGTTATAATAATACTCCTAATTCGGAAAATGCGCATATTTTCGGCATTGTTATTTCATGAAACTCGATATATAAATTTATTTTAACCAGACAATTCTTTATTCTATACTGTTCTGAAATCGTCACAATCAAAACTGTCAGGGGGTAGAAATCTCCGAGGCTAGAACAGTTCTAAGCTGTCAGGGCACAGAACAGGTTAGAACTGTCAGGGCTTTTGACAGCTTAGAACTGTCAGGGGTTAGAACAGTTTTAAATTTGTCACGGGATAAAACTGCCCAGAACTGTTCTATGACAGGACAGGGCTTGTCATAAACTGTCCTAGAACTGTCAGCAGAACAGAATTAGAACATATTCCTGACAGTTCTAAAGAGATGTTAGAACTGGACTCAACTGTATTTATCTTAACATTTGTTAAGAAGATGGATTCAATGTCAAAACGGAAATGTAAGTGTTTCTTACAAGACAAATATATCCAGTTTGAGTTTCTACTATGAGGATTCTTATATGATACCAAAAGGCCATTTATCTTGACTTATCTGTTTGGTAGAAGTATTCAGTGTCAAGTGATAAATGAGTGATTCTAAATATGGCAGTTATATTAAAGAGAAGACACTTGTGAGGTATAATTTTAATACTTGTTATACCTTACTGAATTAGTAATTGATTAATTGGATGGAATAAGGTCACGTGACGTGAAATAATTTGGGTATTTTTCTTCAAATTCGTACAAAAGTTGAATAACCTTTTCAAATACCCATGTCCAATGAATAACCCTTTTATTCACCGGTGAATAACCCTTAAAATTTTAAAATTGCCATTGGAACCATGATAAACCAGTCCACTGTTTGTTCGGTATAATAAAACAGTTACGGCCCTTGAAATCAGTGAATATCAAAATGTGTCAACCTCTCTGGGGTTATTTTCCTCGGGCTAAAGCCCTCAGGGAAATAACCCCATCTCTGGTTGACAATTTTAGATATTCACCTCTTCCAAGGGCCGTAATTGTATATTATTGATGTTCAAAGTACATGTATCATGTATACTATTAATAACAAAATCACTCTCGTACATTTAAATGTCAACTAAAACAATTTATACCGTGTGTATGTGCCTTTCTTGAGCAAGGAATCTTTATCAGCTTTTGGTTGTCCTTGTTCTCTTTTATGTTAATTGTTCTAGGTTCAGAAATGGGTCTTTTGCCGATAATTACATGAATTATGGGATTGGTATAAAATTTTATGTAGTTTTAATATTAGTCCAATGAACGACAACGAGCAATCTCTATTACTTTTCTGATAAACACGAGGCTCTCAGTAGCCTGAATAGCTCTTTCAGATTTAGCAACTCTTCTATGAGCTACCGGTATTACCCCTAAAAAGGGTTATCTGACAACTTAAAATCAATGCAGACTATTGAAGAGCATAATGAGCTGAACGTTAATCAAGCAAGAGCATTTTTTTTTATCTCTAAAGGACAAAGTCATGAAATAACACTTTTGCTGACCTTTAAAGGACCACACCCTCTGTTAGCGGTCATCTTACATTTTCAACCCAATTGAGACTTTTGTAAAGACTGCTCACTCAGTATACCCCGCTACCCTCAATATTAACTATCAGACAGATCTCATTTCGGTAAACAATCCGTGCGGGTTCCGGGTGGCGAATAGGCCCGCAGCAGCGCTAAGCTTGTCGGTAAAAGTCCACTAAAGAGCGCTCAGAAACCTGACATCGGGTCTAGCCGCTTTGCCCACAAAGCGACTGGTATGTGTGCCCCAGGTGGTTGAATGGGGCAGCCCTGACATCGAGAGATGCGGGGTAGTCAGGCGTTAATGCGGAAAACCTGACCGTAAACCATAGTGGTGCACCGTGTTGGGAAAAATGTCACGTTCCTCGCACGTTAAAGAACCCTGCTGCAGGTCTCGGTTAGAGAAGGACCCGTAGGATCCCCATGCAGGAGGCTAAATTCCCCGTCCCTACCCATCACTCCTTTTTCCAGTGGCAGTCAAAACTCTCCTACCCGATTGGCCTTATGTCCTCCACTTCATCATTTCATGTCCAATGTATCACCACTTTCATGTTCATCTCCCGGATATAGCCGAAATCGTGCTGCTTGGGAGTAAAGCAATAACTAACTAACCAACTAACTAACATTTCGGTAAACGCGATACAAGACCTCATACTGAAGCCATATATCAAATTTCAAGCCACTGTGATTTGTAGCTGCTCAGAAAACTGTTACAAAAATTTTCGACAATAGACCAGTTATGTTGAAAATTGACTATGTCGATAAACAGTAAGTAGATATCCCAAAAGATCCAATTTCGGTACTCCCGGTAAAGGACTCATTTACCAAATTTTAAGTCATTGTGATATGTGAGATAAATGTTACAATTTTTTCAACAAATTGTTCAGTAATGTTTGTAAAGAGGAAGATATAGCCGATAAACTTCATATCAGTATTCGCGATGTAGGGCCTCATACTGAACTTATATACCAAATTTCAAGCCATTGGGATTTGTAGTTGCTGAGGAAACTGTTACGAAAGTTCTGGTACGGACGTAAGGACGGACGGACGGATAGAGGTAAACCAGTATACCCCTCTCCTTTGAAGTGGGTGTATAATTATATAAATCACCCATTAAAACTGGAGGTTTAGCGGTAGTTTGACAGTTCATTTAAGTTAATATAAATTTACTAGAGTCTTGATATAATTCCAATGAAAGAAATACAAATGACAACAAAGTTCCAGACAATAAATTTTGCTACGCCTGACGCACGTTTCGTCTATTCAAGACTCATCAGAGGCGCTCTACCAAAAATATTGAAAATGCCAAACACTGTATGAATATGAAGAGCATAGAACAGTATAACCAAAAATACCAAACTGGGGGACCAAATTATTACTAAGATATTCAACCTATGTCTGGGGTAGGAAGAACCTTAGGGTTTAGACAATTTTGAAAAAATCTCTCCTCTCATTTTATGACCAAGGAAATGTGTCAAGATGACACTGATGCCGCGCTGGCAAATAAAATTAAACTGTTATTTTTACAAAATTTGCTAAGTCCAATGGCCGTAATTTATGTCAAAATCAGTGGACCAGAACAAAACTCAAACTTGAACTGTAACTCATTATGGTAGACTCACATAATCAAAATCTTCTGAATATATGCAAGGATGTCGAAAAAAGTGCGGAAAACTTATTTTTACAAAATTTGCTAAGTCCATGCATGGGCCGTAATTTAGATCAAAATCAGTGGACCGGAACAAAAATCATACGTGACCTGTAACTCATCATGGTAGACTCACATACCAAAAAACTTTTAAATATATACAAGGATGTCGAAAAAAATTGCGGAAAACTAAAGTGTGACGGAAGGACGGACGAACGAACAGACCGAAAAACTATTACTCCCCCCCAACTTTGTTGGCGGGGCATAAAAAGCACAGCGCTATTCGCATTGGGTAAGGGAGAGGATGAATGGAGTATCGGATTAGCCTTTGACGTGTAACCGAGAAGGTTATCCTAAATAATGAGACCAAGTAGCCCGACAAAGTGTCGGGCGAATAAAACTTTGACGTTGACGTCTTGACATGTGGGTGTAAAAATCAACATAATACAAGCCCTCATTGCTCCTTTTCCCCTTTTCATCTCAGTTCAATTACTATAATACACGTTTAACATCTCTATCCTGCTGATTGGTCAACCTAACTTCCTGGAAACGCAAGGTGCAGTTATTAGATCAAGCTATTCTGGAATTCCGTTCTGAAAGTGAGAAGCCAGAGCACCAGACGGAAGGTTTACAGACATTTCCTTGGGAGGCTTGAAGTGTATTTGTCAATCTAATTAGCGTTATGTTGTTAACTGAATTAGGGATATGAGTTACTTGATTTACCTTGGAATGCTAACAATCACAATTATATGAATATTAAACTGCTTAGAGACATTTTTAACAGATTTTCAGAGATCGGCAACAGAATAATAATATGTCGGGTTTCTTAACGGTCTTATTATTCGGAAATGTTAAGACGTAACGAAGACACAATGCATTGGGATAGTCATCCATATTCATGGAAAACGCTGGCACAAATATCTGGTACAGTAGTCGATTATACTCAAGACTTATTTAGTCATCAATGAGTCTAAAAAAAGAACAAATTAACAGAAGATCAAATTATTGAAATGCTCATTTTTTTCTTATTGACAACATTTTATTTCAATTTGGTGGACATGTTATTAGCAAACAATGGGGTTTCCAATATGCACTAATTGTACACCTTTGCTTGCTGATTTGTTTCTTCATTCATATGAAAAAAGACTTTTGACAATTATCTTCTAGACAAAAAAGATCGTAGACTTGCTCTCTCTTTTAACCTCACGCGCCGATAAATTGATGATGTCCTTTTATTGAACAATTCTCGATTTGGTGACTTTCCTCATCTTGTATATCCTCAGGAACTTGAGGTGATGGACACAACGGATTCTTAGAAATATCCATCATGTTTAGATCTACATCTCGAAATAGATTCTCAAGGAAGATTTTCAAAAAAGCTCTATTACAAACGTAATGACCTCAACTTTCACGTCGGGTCAGTGCTCAGCCCACAGAGCAACCCATTGTGTACCCTAGGTGGCTGAATAGGGTAGGGTGGCCCTCGTCTGCGGGGGTTTTCAGGTCTATAATACGGAAACCCTCGCCGCTGACCATAGTGGACCAACGTGTGTGGAGAGTGCCACGCTTCATGCACGTAAAAGACCCCTTTGTGGACCGCCAAGTAGTGCACCACATAGGCTAAATTTTTCGCCCCTACCCACTTCTCCCTTTTTACTATGGTTCTTCAAATTTCACCGTTCCTTTGTTTCCCTCCCCACCCTATCTTTCATTTATCATCATTATTACAAATACCAAAACGCGTGTATAAATGATCAATTTATATATGCTATATATCGATATTTCAAGGAGTAACCTTTCATCAGTAGCATTTAAATCAAACCATTGGAAGGTCAAATTGCAAAACTGTTGAAAACGAAGAGTACTAAAAACCAAAACGTTCGAACAAGGAAGTTATCGCTCGGTGGTTTCAAAATTACTTGTACCAAACCGCGTGTATAAACGGTTAATTTGGATATGGTTTGTATCGATATTTCAAGGAGTAAACTCTCATCAGTAGCATTTAAATCAAAACATTGGAATGCATCATTTCATGTTCATTTTATAATCTTTTTCATGTTCATCGCCAGTAAATAACCTATATAGCGTTGCATGGGCGTAAAACACCAACTCACTCTCCAATCGTCAACTTTCCCTTCTTATGTAACAACATTCCGTCCGCATCCGCTTATGGAGTTTTGTATCACAATTGATTCGTTACTACAGAGCTTGCGGGAATTACATCGAATTCCTTGGCAGAGCGTCACGTTTGACACAGAAATTGCTAACAAAGGGTTATGTTGCTCCTCGGTTGATGTCTTCACTCAAGAAATTTTACGGTAGACACCATGCACTCGTAGACAAATATGGGATTTCTATCTCTAAGATGAGTGCAGAGGTTGGTTTGTCATAAGGTTATGTTTTTGTCTTTTTTATAACGGATTTGACGCACTGAAATGGAAACTGGCAGTGCGACGGGTGTGCTTTAGCAGACAGGAACCGCCTACCCTTCCGGAGTTCACACTTGTTACGGCTTGAGTTTTGGGTTGGGTTTTTTTTTGCATTTTTAATTCATTTTATGAAGTATCGACTTCGTCTGATTTTAAGCTAAAGCCTACTTCATATAAGTTTCAATGTAGTGCATAATAAATGACGAATGGCGATTTTTTGCAAAAAATTTCTAATGCAAGAAACCATTTCTTCCACAAAAGTGACAAACAAATCCTCGTGATAAAAAGAACAATTAATATAAAGTAAACTACACGGCAACTTTCGTTTTAGCGAGGAAAACATTGTGACATCTCTTTTTTTATTTGTTAATTGTTACAACAAAAAATGTATCGGTTTAAACTGTTGGTTGAATAGTTTCACTATTTTTCCCTTTAAGAAATATGCATACATCCCAGCTTTTAAAACAAAACAAAAAATATATCAAGACTATCGATATCTTTGCATATTGTACTGTAAGATAATTTCGCACGGGCCATTATTTTGGTTTAAACGTGTGTTTGTTCCAGCAACGTCAAGACCATATAAGAAATGTGCGATTATGTTTTTTTTTTTCATTTTGAAATAGTTTTAGTGAAACTAAAATGGAGATTATCAGTAACAACTTATGTAGCTTAGAAATCACAGTGATTTTGTTTAGACATACGAACCAAATGACAAAGCAAAACTGACATTGGTAACTGTTTAATGGTAGTGTCTAGCCAATGCATCTGGTGTTTATTTTCATTCACAGTTCAGTAATTGGTTTACTTCTCCTTTGGGACATAAAGACGGTTTCCTTCCGCGTCGCATTCTATGACAAATTTGATTTATTTTGCGTAAAGCAGTGATTGGCTATTTTAAAGTCTTCAAGTGATCAAGTTGCGTCTACAAGAATACAAGAATAATTCACTTTTTAAAGTCTTGTATATAAAAAACGCAAAATAATGTTATTTCAGAGGTTCGAAGTGCATATATGTTCATCGATCGTCATTGACACAAATATTGCGAGAACATGAGATTTGTCGCCGAGAACTTGTTGTATTCACCAAAGAATAAACGAGTTGCAATATGCGAGGATAACATTATGTCATTCAAAACAAAAACAATCAAAAGTGACGGATCATCTCTTTTGTATCTCAAAGTGCCGAAAGTTTAAGCAAGGATTAGGTTTTCTATGTACAATAGTTTTCATACACGAAAAAAATTGCTTGTTTTACTTTTAAAGGTCCATAACCCTTTAAAGGGTCTTTTGTAGAGCTAAAAAAGCCAAAGGTTTAAGCAAGCAACAGCGTTTCTCTATCTGCAATAGTTTCATGCTATAGGTCAAAGAAGCAGAAGTACCAATGAAATATCCGAATGTCAAAAGTCCGAAAGGGCAGAGACAAAACCAGTAAACACCAACAAGAACGGGACAAAAACAGACAACATGTAAAACATGGAAGCACCAAAAACTACTGAATATCGATTAAAAACGCGAACTCTATTCTATAATGGGTGTTTAAAAATCAAAAATCAAATTTCATGAATTTTTGAGTTTCCGACTGATAACTTGAAAACGCGTCAAGGGATTTGAATATTTTTCACAGCTGTTTAGTACAATAAAAAAAACAGGTCAAGTTCAATTTCCAGCATGATCTTAAAAATAGTTTTGAGATTGGCTACTTTGAAAAATCAAATTTTATGAACTATTGATATTATATCGTGGCGGGGTATCATTTAATGTCCCATTAGATGCCCTATTTTTTAGTCCGTTAAACTGTTCATTTACTTATATATCGACAACTGATTTTTGGTAACAAGCTTGATTATGACATGATGTATTGTGGGATACATGATAGGATCCATCCTAAATTTACTTTCTGTTTGCGTAAATCGACGGGGTGTCACTAGTAAGCATTTGTTACGAATTTCTTCTTGTGTCTGTTTTTGAACTGTTTCGTCAATAAATTTGGTTTTATGAGGATCCTCTAGAAAAAAAAATTCTAATATGTGAGAGGGAAAATATATGTTGGGCATCTCAGAAAGATGTAGGGTACCCGGTGGGGTGATGCGATATTCTAAAAAGTCTATGAGAAAAGAGATTTAAACTTATAATTTTTTATATAGCTTGGTAATTCTTCCCGTTACCTCCGATATATTTTGAACTTGATAAGTATTGGGGAATATTCGTGTGTACGTGTGGGCGTGCCAGCTTCCATGCATGCGTGTGTTTTTAATGTCTTTTTTGACAAACCTAATCACATAAAGGTGGAAGTCATTTTTTGTAAATAAAAACCGAGACTCGAACACCACCTGAGAGGTAGGGTTGGGGTAAATTAACGGAATTTGTGCTTGAATACAACAGCTAGTTACATTTACATCAACATGTATACTATACTGTACCTTTTTAAAAAGTGTATTTTTTCATTCATATCGCTCCTAACCCTGTGGGATAACGAGGTATAGAGCAACCCCTGTACAATATTTTTCATGGGGTTCTAAAATGCATTGGAAGACATTTCTAGCATTGTACTTACCATTGGGACTTGTAAAAATAGGAGAATCCCTGCCCAATTTTTTTCCATGAGATTGTAAAATGCATTTGATTACCCCCTTTGACTTCTGTAGAACTTGTTGAATCACTGCCCAAATTCTTTACACTGTTACATTAGATTAATGGGACTTCGTTTGGGAGACATACGAGAACTGCATCCAGTTTCAACTATACCTTGTTGTTAGATTGAAATTTGCGTGAGACACTTCCGTAGGAGTCTTGAAGTTCCTTCAGGTCACGCCAGCTAAATAGCTAAACGTTTCGTATGTTGAATGAATCATGTGTTTCTAAAACATTCTTAGCTTAAAGTACATCACGACAAATACACATACTACCATGTCACACCTAATGACATGTCGAACGTAATTGGCATCTTTCGCTCTTATGTCACTGAAACACGTTTTCACGTTCGTGTTATATAACATAGCTTCCTAATACCATCTAAAGTTCTAATCTATATTATGCAATTCCTTGGAAAATTAGTTTAATTTTCAGCATACTAAGTTCATTCAAAACATATTTGCTATCATTTTTAAGAATATTAATTTTGTCAAAGTGTAATGATCGGTTCGCAACCCAAAATTAAAAGATGTTCAATCAAAACGACTATTTGTCAACCTCTTTCATCTGACTTTTAATGATTATATTTAAGGAATAGAATCATGTTAATTGACAGATTTTATTTGAAACGTGAATAAAACATTTAAGTCTATGTCATGAATGGATTGAAACAGCACAAAATGCTGTAGTATGTATTCTACAACCTTATAAATGTTATACCTTATTACAAACAGTTTTAAGAGTGCAATGACATGTATATGATTGTAGCTGCAAAGAAGGTCTCAGAAATAAGGTTTGAAAACATCTTGGAGCATATTTACATTTTTATTTCATGTCAAATTTAATATTATATGCACCGTATGATAAAAAGGTGTGTCAAATGGTCCAAATGCTCCTTTCTACAAGTTAAAGTTCAATTATTATATTACTTAGTCTAGTTCATTTATGAAATTCTTTACAAGAAAATTAGATGTGGAATAAGTGTACGCGACACAGCGTATATACATAAATTTAAAACATCCACAATGGAAAACAGCTTGCCGCCTTCAATGTGACCAGCGGTCGCTGCTCGCTGTTTTTCAATTGGCCCCTGGATTTTTGATTTAAACTACATATAATTCAAGCCCAATTCTTAAGTGCAATAAAAGACCCTCTCCTTGACAAAAAAACAATTAACATAAATTCGACTAAATACAAACATACGCTTTGATAAAGATACCTGGTTTAGGACAGGCACCTTTAAATGTGGCAGATTCGATAGAAGTTCAATTTAACAAGAGAGTATCTGAGACAAAAGGACAACAAGTAATTAACGGGACGTAGAGATGCTTTCTTGGGAACACTCGAAGTTACTGACAGCTAGCTAAGAAGCACCCATCGACTGGTGTAAAAAAATCAAGTATGTCGATTTTTAATCCGACATAACACGTCAAACAATTAATGATTTGACGATACATCATCACACAAAACTGACAAACTTGACCGCTGTAATGCTCAAAAATGGATAAGTATAAAAAAAGTAAGAAAAGGCAATAAACATTTTAAAGTAAATATCAAATTATCAATATTTTTACCAAAAGAAGACTAAATTCAAAGATTTTACTAAAATTTCCATTTCAAAACCTTTATTCAATAAAATTTCAAGCCAATTTTTCATTCCCAAACGATTGTTTTTGAAATTTTTTGCTTTATAAACAACATTACCGTAAAAATCGGGATGGGATATACCATTTACAATCACAATTTGACGTGTATAGTTAAATTTTCCAATAATGTATAGATATTTATGATAAAACTTAGTAAACGACTTCACTAATTTGTGGTAAAAGTATTCTTTTGTAATACACCGGTTTTTATCATTAAAATCAGACACACCACTGCAGATCCGAGCATATCTTACCAACTGTGAAATATATACTCCGTAAGACGGAGCAAGTGGTACAACTCCCTCTAGAAAAGGAAAATTTAAACAATAGGAAATGAAAAGTCATCCCGTTTATCATATATTTTTTTTTATATATTTAAATATTTTTGTAATTTTCCATTGATAATACTTAAATCTAGATCTAAAAATAGGCATCTTTCACCAGTAAGGTTAGATTTATTCAAATTAATTCCTTGGGATATATTTCCGTAATAAAATTAGAAAATGTGGGATTGTTTAGTGAAAGAATGTCGTCTAAAAATCTGTATGCATAATTAAAAGTTTCAATGAGATGTTGTCTGCTGGGGTATTTTTGAAGTTTCGCCGTAAATTGGGATTCATAACAATACAAGAAAAGGTCAGCAGTAAGTGGAGCACAATTAGCTCCCATAGGGATACCAATGACTTGGCGATAAATTGTTGTCCAAAAGCGAATATAAATGTTGTCCAAAAGATAATTTAGAGCAGTTATCATTTCTGCATCAGTCCAATTGACGTAACCTTTATGAGTCTCGTTGCTAAAAACGATGTATTAAATAATTTACAAACCCTAGAGCAGATATAGTCACTTTTAGATTTATCGAAACACCATTTAACCAGATATTCAAATTGGTTTTTAATAAGATGAGGAAGGTTTTTTTAATAAGATAATGAGGAAGGTTAGTGTACAAAGTAGAAAAATCGTAGCTATCAACTGTATGGTAATTATATAAGTACCTTCAAAAGTGCGAAGTTTGCGAATTTTTTACACTCCAAGAATGATTAATACCACTGAATAATAAATTCTATCATAGTAGTCAAAGCAAGAGGTAGGACTTTAGAAATATTAGCGAGAGAACACTTACTTGAAGCAGATATGCAACGAGATTAATGAGGATTTTTGTGTACTGTAGTTTATTGTATGTAGGAGCGGCTCGTAGTGATGTGGTATTTAAAATATGGTCCTCAATAATACTAGATTCTGTAGATTGTACGTGAATAACAGTGTTGGAGCTTTGAATTTCTTGCATCAACACTTCAAGGTAATATTTTCGTCATACAATAACGACATTATTGACAGCTTTGTATGCGGGAACGAAAACGTAGTGTGAACCAAGTGAACGTATTTTTGACTTAGTTCTTTTTAGATATGTATTTGGCAGAAATTTTACAAAGGGGTTTTGAAAATGATTTGTTTTGAATTTAACAATTGACATTAAGTTGTTTATAAAATTGTCAAGATATTTAGTATCTGCTTCTTCTCTCTTGGTCCACGATTTACAGTAAGAGAGAAGTGCAGTTTTGATACAATCGAAGCAAAAATTCCAATTGATCTTTGAGGGGGGGGTATAAATTTTGGGCCCTTTAGAGTATTTTACTAAATGGCATGCACTAGATGGTTTAAGATATTGCACGTTAGGTGCAGTTAAAAATTATTTCCATGGAACTTTTAAGTAAATTGTCTCATTTTCAATTTTTCAAATTTAATTTACTAAAAATGTACCTAGCCTTTATCATGGAAAATAACTTTAAGGGTGAAAATGAAAGTTTATGAATTTGGGTGAGATGGTAAAAATTTAATATGATGTTCTGCGTTTTGTTTTTGCCTTAGTCGTAAAATAAGGCGTATTGTTGCAAAACTACTACTCATCGAAAGCTTATAATTGTAATGCATTTTTCTCCCATTCCCGATCAGCCTTGTGTTCCATGATCCTCCTCTTCATCATTATTTCATGCTCATTTTATCACCCTTTTCATTTTCATATTCCTGATATAGCAAAATCCGTGTTGCTTGGAATTAAAGCAATAACTTATTAACCTTTAAAATAAGTGCTACTCCATTGTTGGAACTTGGTTGGATTTAACTTTTCAATGTTTATACCCCGCAATATGAATATCCATCATTACAAAGGTTACATTTTCATTTGCGTCCACTTTTGTATTTAACATTTCATCAAATAATCTGAAAGGAAGAATAAAAAAGCAACAATGTCCGTCATTCTATGTTTAATCACTCATAATGGTGATTGTTAAGCTCTGATAGACACATAAATTATAGTCATTATATAGAATAAAAACAGAAACAAAAAATTTATTTTCAGAAAGAAAGTATGAAAAGGTATACAGTTTAAACAGAGTTAATCGTATAACAGACATGAGACTGAAATGCTATTAATAGCATTTAGGATGCTCGCTGGTCTTGTTTTGGGATTTCTGTTTTTTTTTTTGCTCGGGCTCAAGAGCCCGAGCAGATCTAGGGTCAACTGCAGGTTCCTGTAGATCTCTGTACAACTAGCGCTTGTTTCGGAATCCTAGATCTGTTTTTTACCGTCAAAATAGGGTTAAAATTTATGCCCTATTTTCTTTTTATACCCCACGCAACGAAGTTGCGAAGGGTATAATGTTTTTGACTGGTCCGTCTGTCCGTCCGTCCGTCTGTCCGTGATCAAAATTTTCGTAACAGATATCTCAGCTATTATTAATCGTAGGCTTTTGATATTTGGTATGAAGCTTCAGGTGGGGGTCCCATATGGTGGGATACGTTTTCAGGTCTGTCGATCATCTACTTCCTGTTTAACGAGTTGACTTAGACTTTTTATACTAAATTTTCAGGGTTTAAAATTTTCGTAACAAATTTCTCAGCAACTATTAATTGTAAGTATTTTATATTTGGTATTTAGCTTCAGGTAGGTGTCCCATATGGTGGGATTCGTTTTCTGGTCTGTCGATTATCTACTTCCTGTTTAAATAGTCGACTTTAACTTTTTTCACTAAATTTTCAGGTTTGAAAATTTTCGTAACAGATTTCTCAGCATCTATTGATCGTAGGTATTTTATATTTGGTATTTAGCTTCAGGTAGGTGTCCCATATGGTGGGATTCGTTTTCAGGTCTGTCGATCATCTACTTCCTGTTTAAATAGCTCGAGGATATTTCTTGATCTCAACGATGGCCTAAGGCCATCGCCTCATTACGACAATTTATTACGCAAAATATAGTCCTATAAAATCGAAAGTAGTGTATAAATCTACAAATTGGTAACAAAACGAATCTTTGGATGGTAAATAATGAATCCTATCTAGATAAATAGTATAATTTAATTATTCGACTAAACTTCCATTGTATCTGCAGTCTAAGCACAAAAATAACAATGTACATTGATATAAACATAAGGTTACCTAAGGCCCCCAAAATAATATAATAATTTGCATTGGTGTAAACCATTTATAACCTGAGCCTATCTATACTAAATAAATTGTAATGAACAAAAGATTACCTGAGGCCTACTACATGTATAGCAATTTTCAATGGTGTAAACCATTGGTATATCTATTGGTGTACTCTCAATTGTAATAAATTATTTATTTATAATTGATACATTGTATATGATTCTCATCATTATTGTTTGTACTGTCATTGCCCCTTGAGGGTCCATAATTGGTCAATAAATTTGTATTCTTGGTATAACTATAGAAATATACTTTTAAGTTGACCGTTGGTTACCCATGGCCCCTGTAGTAACGACATTGATATAAATGTTGGTTACCAGAGGGCCCCTATAGCAATATGCATTGAAGTTAACCATTGATTACCCAAGCCCCCTATAGCAAAATACATTGAAGTTAACCATTGATTACCCAAGGCCCCCATAGCAATATACATTGAAGTTAACCATTGATTACCCGAGGCCCCCTATAGCAATATTACAATGCAGATTATCATTGATTACCCAAGGCCCCCTATCGCAATATACATTGAAGTTAACCATTGATTACCCAAGGCCCCTATAGCAGTATACATTGAAGTTAACCATTGATTACCCATGGCCCCCTATAGCAATATACATTGAAGTTAATCATTGATTACCCAAGGCCCCCTATAGCAAAATACATTGAAGTTAACCATTGATTACCCAAGGCCCCGTATAGCAGTATACATTGAAGTTAACCATTGATTACCCAAGGGCCCCTATAGCAATATACATTGAAGTTTACCATTGATTACCCAAGGGCCCATATAGCAATATACATTGGAGTTTACCATTGGTTACCTGAGGCCCCCTTTAGCAATATACATTAAAGTTTACCATTGGTTACACAAGGCCCCCTATAGCAATATACATTGAAGTAAACCATTGATTACCCAAGGCCCCCTATAGCAGTATACATTGAAGTTAACCATTGGTTACCTGAGGCCCCCTATAGCAATATACATTGAAGTTAACCATTGGTTACCCAAGACCTCTTATAGCAACGACATTTATGTAGACCATTGGTTACAAGATGCCCACTATAAGATTGTAAATTGAAGTAAATGGTTGGTTACCCAAGGCCCCCTATAGCAGTATACATTGAAGTTAACCATTGGTTACCTGAGGCTTCTTTTAAAAATATACATTGAAATTTACCATTGGTTACCCAAGGCCCCCTATTGCAAGAGCCTTGATGTAAACTGTTACTTGAGGCCCCCTATATCAATATACATTGGAATAAACGATAGCTTACCTAGGGCCAACTAAACATCATGCATTGAAATAAACATTTGGTTACCTGAGGCCCACTGTAGTAATATACATTGAAGCTACCATTGATTACCCAAGCCCCCCTACAGCAGTTAACAATTGATTACCCAAAGACCACTTATAACAATATACATTGAAGTTTATAATTGATTACCCAAGGCCCCCTATAGCAGTATACATTGAAGTTAACCATTGGTTACCTGAGGCTTCTTTTAAAAATATACATTGAAATTTACCATTGGTTACCCAAGGCCCCCTATTGCAAGAGCCTTGATGTAAACTGTTACTTGAGGCCCCCTATATCAATATACATTGGAATAAACGATAGCTTACCTAGGGCCAACTAAGCATCATGCACTGAAATAAACATTTGGTTACCTGAGGCCCACTGTAGTAATATACATTGAAGCTACCATTGATTACCCAAGCCCCCCTACAGCAGTTAACAATTGATTACCCAAAGACCACTTATAACAATATACATTGAAGTTTATAATTGATTACCCAAGGCCCCCTATAGCAATATACATTGAAGTGAACCATTGATTACCCAAGGCCACCTATAGCAGTATACATTGAAGTTAACCATTGATTACCCGTGGCCCCCTATAGCAATATACATTGAAGTTTACCATTGATTACCCAAGGCCCCCTATAGCAAAATACATTGAAGTTAACCATTGATTACCCAAGGCCCCCTATAGCAGTATACATTGAAGTTAACCATTGGTTACCTGAGGCCCCCAATAGCAATATGCATTGAAGTTAACCATTGGTTACCCAATACCTCTTACAGCAACCACATTTATGTAAACCATTGGTTACATGATGCCCACTAAGTAAATGACGAAACGCGCGTCAGGCGTAGCAAAATTTATTGTCTGGAACTTTGTCATTTTTATTTTGGATACCCTGGGTCCTATGTTGATATACATGTATATTAAAATAGAAAATAATGAGATGTGGAATACGTGTACGCGACACAGCCCACAATCAAGCGGCAATTCAGAAAAAAAACACAATGGACAACCGCCAGCAGCCTTCAACGAGGCCATTTGGCACTGCTTGCGTTTCTGTAATTGGCACATGGTCTAAATAAAATGCATATAATTCAAATCCAGTCCTGAAATAGTCACAGATAGACACCCTTCTTAAACAAGGAACAGAAAACATCAAAAAGACAAGTACATACGACGGCTTTGTCAAAGATTCCTGGCTTAGGACAGGTACATATAATATGTGTCGGGGTTCAACTAGTTTTTTGGGCCCAACCTTCCCCTATCAATATTCCTAGACAAAGCACAAAAACTAAACACACAATAAAAATCAAATCGACCAAAGTCTAATTAGACGAAACGCGCTTCAGGTCTTAACCCTAAGGTTCTTCCTACCCCAGACAAAGGTTGAATATCTTAGTAATTATTTGGTTCCCCAGTTTGGTATTTTTGGTTATACTGTTCTATGCTCTTCATTTTCATACAGTGTTTGGCATTTTCAATATTTTTGGTAGAGCGCCTCTGATGAGTCTTGAATAGACGAAACGCGCGTCAGGCGTAGCAAAATTTATTGTCTGGAACTTTGTTGTCATTTGTATTTCGAACACACGTGAAGGTTAGCACTGCTGGTGGAGTTTAAATTCCCCGAAGTTAGCCCGCTCCGGCACCAACACTTTTGAGTTGGAGAATACATCAAAGCTTTAAATTATCCGTCTAAATTTTAAAATTGTCTTAACCCTAAGGTTCTTCCTACCCCAGACATAGGTTGAATATCTTAGTAATTATTTGGTTCCCCAGTTTGGTATTTTTGGTTATACTGTTCTATGCTCTTCATTTTCATACAGTGTTTGGCATTTTCAATATTTTTGGTAGAGCGCCTCTGATGAGTCTTGAATAGACGAAACGCGCGTCAGGCGTAGCAAAATTTATTGTCTGGAACTTTGTTGTCATTTGTATTCCTTTCACTATCAGAAAACGACGTGTACAATTAATTTTTTCAATAAGAGATCGATACTTGTGGAAGAATTTAGAAAAAAAGATTTTACTAATTTGTGGTATCGATAACCTAAAAGTAATATTTGGTTAAATACTTCAGGCTCCCTAGAAGTATTTATAATGTCATGAACCATTTGTAAAGCAAACACGGGGGGATAACCTCTATTATAAAGGTAAGGACATATTGCGTTAAAAATATGTCTACTTTTTAGGGTCTTCATTATGTGAAAATATCAGATGTTGCATATATGATATGGTGTACTTTTCACACATGTATATGGAACGCCGTAACTGCCTTATGGTACTTTATTCTCTATCATGATGAGGTTTTTCTCTATTATGATGAGCTTTTTCTTTATTATAATGAGCTTTTTCTCTATTATGATGAGGTTTTTCTCTATTATGATGAGGTTTTTCTCTATCATGATGAGGTTTTTCTCTATTATGATGAGGTTTTTCTTTATTATGATGAGCTTTTTCTCTATTATGATGAGGTTTTTCTCTATTATGATGAGGGTTTTCTCTATTATGATGAGCTTTTTCTCTACTATGATGAGCTTTTTCTCTATTATGGTGAGCTTTTTCTTTATCATGATGAGGTTTTTCTCTATTATGATGAGGTTTTTCTCTATTATGATGAGCTTTTTCGTTATTATGATGAGCTTTTTCTTTATTATGATGAGCTTTTTCTTTATTATGATGAGGGTTTTCTCTATTATGATGAGCTTTTTCTTTATTATGATGAGCTTTTTCTTTATTATGATGAGCTTTTTCTTTATTATGATGAGGGTTTTCTCTATTATGATGAGCTTTTTCTTTATTATGATGAGCTTTTTCTCTATTATGATGAGCTTTTTCTTTATTATGATGAGCTTTTCTCTATCATGATGAGGTTTTTCTCTATTATGATGAGGTTTTTCTTTAATATGAGGTTTTTCTCTATTATGATGAGCTGTTAGGAGGGAATCATGGGAAATTAAAAGAATTATGGGAAATTAAGAGAACTAAGATAAACAAAAAGAAAAAATGGCAGAATCAGAAATGTTGAAAGTTCTTCGGAAAGTTGGCTTGCTTCATGAGCGGGAAATGTTTGATAAAGAAAAAATAACACCAAATATTGTCAGCATGCTTTCAAAACATGAACTGGAATATCTGGGAGTTTCCATTCCAGCCCATATGATGACACTGCGAATGGAATGCATCAAGTACGGAAGCATGAAACCTGTGAAAACTGATAGTTTGGATGGCCATCCAAAATATCATGTCGACAAAAATGTACTGGAATCGTTGTTGGATTGTGACTTTAAGATATCGGCCATTGGAAATCTCTTACAACTCTCGGAGAGAACAATCTATCGACGGATGGCTCATTTTGGACTACAGAAAAGAGATTTTTCTGACATTGATGAAGACAACATTGACAATATACTTTCCGGCATTGTCGTAGACTTTCCTCGTTGTGGCGAACGCATGTTGCGGGAAATACTGAAAGGACAAGGAATTAAAATACAAAGATGGAGGTTAAGAGATGCCATTCATAGAATAGACTATGCTGGTACTCAAGAAAGAAAGACCGGTCGACTACACAGGCGTGTATACAACGTGATGGCACCGAACCACTTATGGCACATAGACAGTAATCATAAACTAGAATACTGACAAAGTCAGAAAGGGCCCCGCGGCAAAATATCTAAGTGTTTTCAAAATCATATGAACTTTTATTATAACCACTAAGGCATGTTCCATGGAATGCATATGAAACTTCAGAGCTGTATTGTTAATAGCCTTTGAGTTTTATTGTTCAAAAATTCCTATTCTCAAAATCTGTGATTTTCGATAAAAAATGAAGTTTTTTCCAAAAACATTTAATAGATTTGCATGAAATTTTAATATGCAAATCAGGAAATGCTACTTAGCAGCTGTACAAAGTTTAAGGACTGTATTGTTAACAGTTTTTGAGTTTTAGTGTTCACTTAGTCCAATTCTCAAAATCTGTGATTTTCGATAAAAAATGAAGTTTTTTTCCAAAAATATTAATCAGATTTGCACGAAATTTTAATATGCAAAGCAGGACATGCTACTTAGAAGCTGCACAAAGTTTAAGAACTGTCTTGTTAACAGTTTTTGAGTTTAAGTGTTCACAAAGTCCAATTCTCAAAATCTGTGATTTTCTATAAAAAATGAAGTTTTTTTCCAAAAATATTAATCAGATTTGCACGAAATTTTAATATGCAAAGCAGGACATGCTACTTAGAAGCTGCACAAAGTTTAAGAACTGTCTTGTTAACAGTTTTTGAGTTTAAGTGTTCACAAAGTCCAATTCTCAAAATCTGTGATTTTCTATAAAAAATGAAGTTTTTTTCCAAAAATATTAAACAGATTTGCATGAAATTTTAATATGCACATCATGACATGCTACTTAGCAGCTGTGCAAAGTTTCAGAACTGTATTGTTAACAGTTTTTGAGTTTTAGTGTTCACAAAGTCCAATTCTCAAAATCTGTGATTTTCGATAAAAAATGAAGATTTTTTACAAAAATTTAAATCAGATTTGCACAAAATTTTAATTTGCACATCATGACATGCTACTTAGCAGCTGTGCAAAGTTTCAGAACTGTGGTGTTAATAGTTTTTGAGTTTTAGTGTTCACAAGAATTGTTGACGGACGGACAGACGGACAGACGGACGGACGGACAGACGGACAAAGTGAAAACTATAGGGCGTCCGCATCTTCGATGCGGGGCCCTAATTAGTAAGATGGAGATTCATTATACTGGGTGGAGTTGATGGGTTCAGTAGGCTGATTATGTTCCTGCATTGTCGTGACAACAACACTTCCGCCACCGTATTGAATAGCTTTCTCTCTGGAGTGGCGAATTTTGGTATACCCTTAAGGGTTCGGTCAGATAAGGGACTAGAAAATGTATCTGTGGCGGATTTCATGTTGACAAAACATGGTGACGGCAGTATGATTACAGGCCCAAGCACGCACAATCAGAGAATAGAGAGATTATGGAGGGACGTTTACGAGGGTGTTTTGAGCTATTTCTACAACTTATTCTATCATTTGGAAGACCAGGGAATTCTAGATCCACTAAACGAACTGCATTTAGTAGGCCTGCACTACATTTACATGGATGAAATAAACAGAAGACTTGATATTTGGACTCAAGCTTGGGCAAGCCATAGAATGAGAACAACAAAATCATCTCCTATCAATATTTGGATCGCCGGTCAAATACAGAATCCAGTTGGTACACAACTCAGTGAACGAGATTTAGTTGATTATGGATTAGAGGGAAACGTTGATGCGGCTAATCTTACGGACGACGGAAGGCCAATTTTTGAGCCAATGAACATTGCAATTAATGACCAACTAATGAGAGAAAATTTCAATAGGACAGGTACCAACTTTGGCATTGATGACTTTGTGAATTGTGTTGAAATCCTTTCTGCACAAGCCTGATTGAACTTTTCAGTGATCGTTTTTGCATACAATAACAAGTAATATTTTACATGTTCATTGTCTATTTCTTCGCCTGTTTTAGTTTTGTTTTTAGTTTTCCAACTAAATTTAACAACTGTACACTGTAGGTCACCTCACGGTATTCAACAATGAGCAAATCACATACAGCATAGACCACAATAAAAGGCCCTGCAATGACAATGTAAAACCATTCAAACGAAAAAACTCATTTATGTACAAAATATTAGAGAAAAACAAATATGTAACACATAAAAAAACAACAACCACTGAATTACTGACTCCTGATTTTGGACATGCCGTTACATACAGAATGTCATGGTGTTAATATATACTGAACATGTTATCTGGATCCCCAACTCTCCCACTAACCTGGGACAGTGGTGTAGCAGTACAACTTAAGAACGAACTATAAAAAATCATTTGAAAAGGCTAAACTCATCAGATGGATAAACATACAAATACTGCTAATACAAGTGCACATGGCGGGGTGCGTACTTCTACATCCTTACAAAAGAAAACTAATAAAAAAATATCATGCATCTAAGACTAAATTATCAATCAGTACACATCAAACATCCAATGGATTTAGTGTAAAGACGTCAATAAAAAGCCAGAGAAAAGCATGACCTTGTGCTATGCGAGGGTGAAGGTTTGGTACCATTTAAACCCGCTGCAATTGTTTGCACCTGTCCGGTCAGGAATTTGGTGTTTAGTAGTTGTCAGTTTCATGTAGTTCATAGGTGTTACCTGTTTCTAGTTTTTTTTTATATAGATTAAGACATTGGTTTCTTGTTTGAATGGTTAAACACTAGTAATCTATTGGGACCCTTTATAGCTTGATGTTCGGTGTGAGCCAAGGTGTTGAAGACCGTATCTTGACCTATAATGATCTATAATGGTTTACTTTCATGAATTGTGATTTTAGTGTGGTTGTCCCATTAGTACTCATAACACATTTTTCTATATCTATCAACCAACTTGATACAAGAAATATCCATAAAATGACCTTGAACCTTATTTATTTTGAGGGGCATGCATCAAAGGTCAAGGGCGTTAATGGACTTCAAATTTTCAGCAGAAACCCTTATGAACACTCACCCGAGAATCAAAATATTTCAATGAATGTCAAGAAAGCGTAGAACAATGGATGTTGATAGCAAGACCTTGAACCCTAATATTCTCGAGGTCATTGGTCAATGTCATTTGATAATTCTTCATCCAATATTATCATTGTGAACACTATAGAATTAACATTACTAAATGGATATTAACCATTTTGGTACAATGAAAATCCATAATAGAGGGACTAAAGATACCAGAGGGATGGTCAAACTCATAAATCGAAAATAAACTGACAACACCTGGCTAAAAATGAATCTAGAGGCTCCCAGGAGCATGAATCGCTCACCTGATCTCTTATGCCAAAGTTTGAATAAATTTCACAAACTTTCAAGTATACAAAGTTGCAAAACAATCCCTTCAGTGGTTTCAGAGAAGAAGATTTTTGAAAATCAGTTTAAATTAATGGAACAAAAACAGTTAAAGGGGAATCACTCTTAAATGGCTGAGGTCTCATTAACCCCTTCCGGGTCAATTGGTCCCTCCCTCAAATAGTCCATTAAAAATAAAAAGTGCAGTGTTATTGTTTGTAATTGTCAAAGTTTTATTGGATTAATAATGGAATGACCTGTACAATCAAATGAAACCTAAAGATTCACTCATTTTAAATATCCTTGATTCATTTTTGTCAAGTGTATGAATTTTGTTTACATGGCTGTGTGAAAAGGCTCCATGTGGAAGACCGGAAAGCATGGTAAAAAGGGTATTTTGAGCATTTTGTAAACATTCCAACTTTGCGAAAAAAGTAATCCTTGATGGTGAAGGTTTTATACCAGCATTAGACAGCAAACTTTATTATCTTCGCAATGATATATAACATGTGTACCATCTTACCCGTATTTGTTCAAGCAAAAATTTAGAAAATGCAGATTTTAAGCTGAAAATGAATGTGAACGTCAAAAGGGTTATTTGAGACCTGATCTGACAATTTTGACCCTGAAATCATTTTTGTAGATCTGAATGAGCTAAACACATCTGAAATGCTAACCTTTTCTATAGGTCCTACAGTTTTCAAGATATTGTCCAAAAACTGCAAAAATGTTCAATTTTGACGATTAAAGGGCAATAACTCCTATAAGGAGTCGTTTCACAATTTTGACTTAATGGAAAGATTTGTAGAGCTTTTGATGCAGAACATGAGAGGTTGCTTCAGATTTTCTCTATCTCTTATACTTTTTGAGTTATAAGCCAAAAACAATGATCTGACCCCCCTGTTCAATAACAGGCATCAGCGGCCATGTTGGTTGGTCGACGTGTATATAATTCACAAACTTGGTAGAGGACATCATAAAGATAAAGCATACCACGTATCAATACAATCCCTTCAGTTGTTTCAGAGAAGAAGATTTTTGAAAATCTGTGTAAATTAATGGAAAAAAAAACAGTTAAAGGGGAATATCTCTTAAATGGTTGATCTGACAATTTTGACCCTGAAATCATTTTTGTAGACCTCAATGAGCTTAACAATTCTGCAATGCTAACTTTTCCTCTAGCTCTTACGGTTTTCAAGATATAGTCCAAAAACTGCAAAAATGGTCAATTTTGATGATTAAAGGGCAATAACTCCTATAAGGAGTCGTTTCACAACTTCGACTCAATGGAGAGATTCGTAGAGCTTTTGATGCTGAACAAGGAAGGTTGCTTCGGATTTTCTCTATCTCTTATACTTTTCGAGTTATAAGCCAAAAACAATGATCTGACCCCCCTGTTCTATTTTTAGCAACAGCGGTCATGTTGGTTGGTCGACGTGTATATAATTCACAAACTTGGTAGAGGACATCCTAAAGATCGAGCATACCAAGTATCAATGCAATTCCTTCAGTAGTTTCAGAGAAGAAGATTTTTGAAAATCAGTGTAAATTAATGGAAACTAGAGGCTCCCAGGAGCCTGAATCGCTCACCTGATCTCTTCTGCCAAAGTTTGAATAAATTTCACAAACTTTAAGCATACAAAGTTGCAAAACAATCCTTTCAGTGGTTTCAAAGAAGATTTTTGGAAATCAGTTTAAATTAATAGAAAAAACAGTTAAAGGGCAATAACTCCTGTAAGGACCTTTTGATGCTGAACAAGGACAGTTGCTTCGGATTTTCTCTATCTCTTATACTTTTTGAGTTATACGCCAAAAACAATGGTTTGACCCCCCCCCCTGTTCTATTTTTAGCAATGGCGACCATGTTGGTTGGTCGACATGTATATAATTCACAAACTTGGTAGAGGACATCCTAAAATTCATGTATACCAAGTATCAATGCAATCTCTTCAGTGGTTTTAGAGAAGAAGATTTTTTGAAAATCAGTGTAAATTAATGGAAAAAACAATAACTCTTAAACGGATGATCTGACAATTAAGACCCTGAAATCATTTTTGTAGATCTCAATGAGCTTAACAATTCTGCAATGCTAACTTTTCCTAACTCATCATAATAGAGAAAAAGCTCATAATAATAAAGAAAAAGCTCATCATAATAAAGAAAAAGCTCATCATAATAGAGAAAAAGCTCATCATAATAGAGAAAAAGCTCATCATAATAAAGAAAAAGCTCATCATAATAGAGAAAAACCTCATCATAATAGAGAAAAAGCTCATCATAATAAAGAAAAAGCTCACCATAATAGAGAAAAAGCTCATCATAATAAAGAAAAAGCTCATCATAATAAAGAAAAAGCGCATCATAATAGAGAAAAACCTCATCATAATAGAGAAAAACCTCATCATAATAGAGAAAAAGCTCATCATAATAGAGAAAAAGCTCATCATAATAAAGAAAAAGTTCATCATAATAAAGAATAAAGTACCATAAGGCAGTTACGGCGTTCCATACATGTACGTAGTAACATGCCAAAACCTGCCTGCATAACATCGCTCAAAAAGGCATCTTTTTAGGTTACCTCAAAAGACTCCATGAATTAATAAAATTATATAATTAATTTATAAGATCTGCAATTCTTTACCATTTATTAGGTTTCAATGATTATAACAAACAATTTATAAATCTCGTTTGTTGCTACATGTATAAATCTTATTTTTATTCAGTATTTCCTATTCCTGATTTTGTCTGCTTGGTAGTTTATGAATATTCTTAAGTTTATAACAATAAATATGCTATAGGTGGTCTTAGGTATCCCATGCTTTACATCTATGCCGTTGCTTTAGCATTATATGGGACCTAAGGTAACCAATTGTTAACTCCAATGTATATTGCTATAGAGAGCAAACATTGTTTATTTCTGAATGTTTTTGCTGTAGGGGGCCTCAGGTAACCAATTGTTTATTTCAATGTTCAATGCTGTAGGGGGTCGTAGGTAACATGTTCAATGCTATAGGGGGCCTTGGGTAACCGATGGTAAACTTCATTGTATATTGCTAAATGGGGCCCTAGGTAACCAATGGTAAACTCCAATGTATATTGCTACAGAGGGCCTCAGGTAAGCAATGGTAAATTTCAATGTATATTTTTATAAGAAGCCTCAGGTAACCAATGGTTAACTTCAAGATATACTGCTATAGGGGGCCTTAGGTAACCAATAATTTACTTCAATTTACAATCTAATAAATAAATTTAAGAGTATTTTTAGTGTCTTTTGCGTTGTTCAGAAATTTAGACCATTTTCCAATGAACCCAAAAAACATGCAACAAATTCGATTGGTTTATACAGCTTTTGATATACGCCCACTAAAGATATAACTGGTTGATAATTGATGGGAAACTCCGCCCAAATGAATCTTCTGTCAAACCAGTTAAACAGGTTTCCGAATCTTAAAAGTACATCGAATACACAACTTTATCATTTGGCAAAATTCCCTCTTAACCAAAGATATATATAATAATAATTAAACAAATATTAGTTGCATTTACGTTGAAAGAAAAATATTCTCATGAACTTTAGAGAAAAACCAGAAGAATTTATTGGATATTTTTTATCGTGCAATTAAAGCCCAAAATCTAAATGTCAAATCCAGATTTAACCGGAATACAACCTATAAAATTTTGACTTTGCAGTTGCACGGACTCCGCGTGCTTTTAGATTGATAGGTGAAAATATTAATGCGCTGGATTGATTAACTGATTTTAAAATATGTTTGACTAAAAAATTAATTTCAATTTTTTTTTTACGCGGAATGTATTTTAAAATTTATTTATAAGAATTAACTGTAATAAATTTTTGGTTTATAGAACCATAAACTGAATTTTTCGTGGTGCACATTTAACATAATCCGCTTCGCGGATTATTCAATGTGCACCACGAAAAATTAAGTTTATGGTTCAATAAACCAAAAATTAATTACAGTTAATTCTTAAATAGTGGGCATCATGTAGCCAATGGTTTACATAAATGTCGTTGCTATAAGAGGTCTTGGGTAACCAATAATTAACTTCAATGTATACTGCTATAGGGGGCCTTGAGTAATCAATGGTTAACTTCAATGTATCTTGCTATAGGGGGCCTTGGGTAATCAATGGTAAACTTCAATGTATATTGCTATAGGGGGCCACGGGTAATCAATGGTAAACTTCAATGTATACTGCTATAGGTGGCCTTGGGTAATCAATTGTTCACTTCAATGTATATTACTATAGGGGGCCTTGGGTAATCAATGGTAAACTTCAATGTATATTGCTATAAGGGGTCTTTGTGTAATAAATGGTTAAATTCAATGTATATTGCTATAGGGGGCTTTGGGTAATCATGGGTAAACTTCAATGTATACTGCTATAGGTGGCCTTGGGTAATCAATGGTTCACTTCAATGTATTATTGCTATAGGGGGCCTTGGGTAACCAATGGTTAACGTCTATGTATATTGTTATAGGAAGCATCAGGTAACCAATGGTTAACTTCAATGCATACTGCAATAGGGGCCTTAGGTAACCACTCATTTACTTCAATTTATAATCTTATAGTGGGCATCATGTAACCAATGGTAAACATAAATGTCGTTGCTATAGGGGGCCTTGGATAACCAATGGTAAACTTCAATGTATAGTGTTATAGGAGGCCTTGGGTAACCAATGATTTAATGTATATTTCTATAGGGGCTTAACGTCAATGTCGTATACACTTATTCACGTCTCTGTTTTCCATTGTGGATATTTAATAATAATTTTATAATGTAGGTTGTGTCGCGTACACTTATTCCACATCTCATTTTCTTCTATCGTTATCTTTTTCTGAATGTACAGGGCTTTGGTAACCAACTGATATCCGGGCTATTTATATGGATGTACAATATATAGTGGCATGACAAAATCGAATGCTTATTTGAACGTATATTTATAAATGCAGCGTCCAAGGTAATCAAATATATAAATATGAAACCTGATGTAACCGAAGATTTATATAATGTATATAAACATATAATGTTATAGCGTCTAAGGTAACCAAATGTATATTTTATGTCTTTTGGGGACTGAGGAGCCTAGAGTTATCAAATATTTTTTTAGATATAATTTACTTACACGTATCTATAGGTGGCCTGGGGTAACTAATGGATGTTAAAAGTGAAAGTAGGAAAACCCTACGCCGAAGTACTATTTTTTCTTGATGGCCCCAGGCCATCGTTGAGATCAAGAAATATCCTCGAGCGTTTAAATAGTCGACTTTAACTTTTTTCACTAAATTTTCAGGTTTGAAAATTTTCGTAACAGATTTCTCAGCATCTATTGATCGTAGGTATTTGGTATTTGGTATTTAGCTTCAGGTAGGAGTCCAATATGGTGGGATTCTTTATTAGGTCTGTTTTCAGGGTTAAAATTTTTTGTGACAGATTCCTCAGCAACTATTAATCATAGACTTTTGATATTTTGTACGTGGCTTCAGAGAGAGATCCCATATGGTGGGATACATTTTCAGCTCTGTCACTCATTCATTTCCTGTTTAATGAGCCGTCTTGGAAAGACAACAACTAAGACTTTTTTATTCCTAACTTGAAATAGATAATCTCTGTCGTTAATGTGGACGCGTGGGGTATGTGAGCGTGCTCACTAAGGTTCTTTCATTTATCATTGTCTTAAGTACATGAAGTATGTCATTAAGAAGTGATATACACACTTTTATCAAATCCTATTTATTCTGTCATTGGTTTTAACAGCTGAATTAGTGTTAATGCTAAACCTTTGAAAAGGTCAGAGAAAACATTTTCCCGCCAAAAGTTTTACCTCAGTTGTCTTGAAAACGAGGTCACGTACCTATCAATTTGGGGGCTTATACTTTAAACTGATATCTTTTCATTTCGAGCATCAAATTGGAAACTTATTATAATTAATAATAGTAGCGAACATCCTTAAATTCCGAATGTTTAGTATGGACAGTAGGCATTAAGAATTTCTCGTAATCCTTGGGCATGTATACTATGAAAACTGCGAACAAAAAATACAAACTTATCGAAACGAAATGTAAGTTTTGAAGCGGTCAGTTAGTCGCTGCTTTCTTTTCCAGCAAAGCTAATTAGAACAAATTTACAGAAGACCAAATAATCGACATGCTCAACTTTCTTATTGACAACATATTTGTTCAGTTTGGTAAACGTATTTTTCAGCAAACAATAGGGATTCCAATGGGCACTAATTATAGTGTGCACTTTTGCTTGCTGATTTGTTTCTTCATTTATATGAAGCAGACTTGTTACAATCTCTTCTAGACAAAAAAGGCCGTAGACTAGCTCTCTCTTTCAACCTCACATTCCGTTATATTGATGATGTCCTTTCACTAAAAAATTGTCGATTTGGTGACTTTCTCCATCTCATATATCCCCAGGAGCTTGAGATAAAGGACACAACGGATTCTAGGAAGTCTGCTTCATATTTAGATCTACATCTAGAAATTGACTCACAAGGAAGACTTTCAACAAGGCTCTATGACAAACGTGATGACTTCAACTTTCCAATCGTCAACTTTCCCTTCTTGTGTAGCAACATTCCGTCCGTTCCAGCTTATGGAGTTTACGTATCTCAATTGATTCGTTACTCCAGAGCGTGCGGGACTTCCATCGATTTCCTTAGCAGAGCGACACGTCTGACGCAAAAATTGCTCACACAGGGTTATGTTGCTCCTCGGTTGCTGTCTTCACTCGAGAAATTTTACGGAAGACATCATGCACTTATAGACAAATATGGGATTTCGATCTCGCAGATGAGAGCAGATGTTGGTGTGTCATAGGGTGTTGTTTTGTCTTCCTTTACCGGATTTGATACGCTGAATGGACTATTGGCAACGCGACGGGTGTGCATAAAAAATGTTGTAAGACACGATCACGGAAACCGTTGTGACACACAGAAAAACAATAAATTGTATTCTCTGATAATATAGAGATTATATTCCAATGAACTCCGATAGAAATGGCATGAGATGTATTTTTATGTGACCTTAGGCTAAAAGCCGGTAAGGAAGACAAACTATTGAAATAACCAACAAGGCAAACGGGATAAAAAAAACATTATACACCCAAACCTCATAATATGAAAAATAGATTACAAATTAAGACTCAAAGAAATGATTTTTCTGGCATTTGTTTGACTATAAAAACCTGTTAGGTAAAAAGATCCATATAGAACTTGATGGTCGTTTGGGGATTTGAAGACTAATCATATCACGTTGATTCTATGAGAAATAAGGAAGTTATAAAATTGAATTCCTTTTATGTCAAGATTTGGTCTAGCTTTTGCGGTTATTTTTGGCTTATTTTCATGCAAAAGTACACTTGTGTATCAGGTCCGTCAGCGATTGAATTTTTGGGATTAAATTTTTCGTTTATATTCAGCAGCACGTCAAATTATTTGAACAAATTATAGTACATCATGTACATGTAGCACATGGATAACTACGGTGACGATAACGTTACCCTTACTCCGCTACTCTGACGATGGGTTTCGTTATCATAACTACACCATATGTAGTCAAGCATGCTCCTAAGCTCATTTTGCCAACTACACGCGATTCGAGGTCCAATTTATGGTGTTGTCTCTGCCTTTTCGGACTTTTAACAGTCGGGTGCCCCTTTGTACCCCTGCTACTGTCCTTTTTATACAGGCTGACAGAGTTCCTGGGACAATGTTGATAAAGCGCTCCAGTTTAGTCGGGGTATTATGCGCTTTAAGAAGAATTTTTAATCGACATAATAGTGCTGCCTGTCTGGGAAACGACGGAATAACAATTAAAAGAAACTAAATTGCTCTGATGTAGTCCATTCAAGTATGTTCACGAAATTCGTAAACGTCTAAAATTATCATAAGTGTTGCATATACATGTTGGAATGTTGGAAGTCTTTTAAATAGGAAAACAGACCATTTACAACTTCCTTCCATGGACTTTAAAACTTAAAATTGTCTTTATTTTTTTCTGATAAATGAGATATAAACCTTATTAACGACCAATTTTACATCGTTATTGAAAAGGAGGAAAATGTATTTTTGTTGTTGACTTGAACATGTATCTGAAACATTGTCTATCCATAAAAACAGTCATCAATTCCAGCATGCCTTTATAAGTATCTGTATACAAAAATACAAAAGTTATATCAGAAGCGATCTTGGTTACTTTTCAGCATCAAGTGAGAACAAAATAAGTCAACCACAGACTATTTTTTCATCCTTCTAATTTGTCGCCATACATTACAAAGCAATCATTTATACATATTAATTATCATATCTATTACATATTTAAAAGTTGCTACAACTACATGACATTTAAACATACATGTACGGATTTTGAGTAAGTGAGTGAGTGAGTTGGTATTTTACGCCCTTGCAACGCTATATATATAGGTTATTAACATGAAAAGAGATGATAAATTGAACATGAAATAATGATGATACATGAAATATGAGGGTAAGGTGGAAAACAAATGAAAATTTAGTTTTGAAGAACCACAGGAAAAAGAGAGACGACGGATTTTGAAACATATATGGCTGATATGAATCAAGCTTCTACAGCAAGAAAAACTTTTACAGCTATATGCAACAACATCACCCGTATAGCCAGGACTAGACATGATCTCTGTCTTTAAATGATATATGTTTGGTTTAATGTATGTAATGCATGTTCAAAATCGCTATACTTACATTTTGTACTTTGGCATAGAATTTGACATAAAGAAATCTATAAGTTTAAATACAAGAAGAAATTTAAATTCAGGGCACTTTTGTTAACCTGATCTATATAAAATCTATATTCTCTCTTTGTCAGAAATCTAAATTACAACTAAATTGCAGGCGATTTATTTTGCCACGCGTGACGTGCAATTCTGCTATTCATTACTAATTAGAGGCGCACAATGAAACACTCTGTCTTGTGCGGGTCCCGGGTTACAAAAAGGCACAAAACAGAACCCTGCTTGTGAGTGGTGACTAAATGGTCATAAGATTTTGTCGTCGGCTTAATGTTAATTCCACTGAGTGAGCAAGTAAATTTCACAAAGGGTTTGAATAGGTTGACCCTCGTGTCCAAGAAAATTTCACAAAGGGTTTGAATAGGTTGACCCTCGTGTCCAAGAAAATTTCGTGTCCGGGGGTTGTCAAGATATAATACAGAGATCCTAACCGCTGATGTATGTGGGGAGTGCAACGCTTTATGCTCTGAAAAACTCCATATGTGGACAAGTACGCAGTCATCCGAGTAGCTAATAACTCAAAGCAGCGGCTAGCTGATCGGTCTAGTCCTATAGTCAGAACCTGACACCGGGTCAGATCACTTTGCCACAGAGCGACTGGAATGTGAGCCCCATGTGTTTGAATGGGAAATCCCTATCATAATGAATGCCGGTAAAGTCAGGCTATGATGAGGAAAACCAGACCGCGAACCTAAATGGTGCAGTGATTGAAAAAATGTGTTCCCTTTTCCTTCACTTGGTTTCAAAGTAAAGAAACTATTTGTGTTAATTTAAAAAATGTCTAAATTCTAAGTTTGTCCCTTCCCTAAAGGCAAAGGAGCGCGTCAGGCGTAACAAATTAATTGCTTTGAACTTTGTTGTATTTTTTATTTCATGTTAAGTTTAACACCAGTTTGAAGATATTTTCCTTGATATAGCTGTATTCATGCTGCATACATTAGGAGTAAATTTGACCGTCATGTAGTAGCATTATTTTCGCCTTATCTCTTTCCTCTCCCCTTTTTCTAGAGGTCTTCAAAATTTACTTTGTTTCCCGCCCAAACTCTATATCTGATGATGATCATTGTTTTATGTTCATTTATCACCCATTATAGACTAGAGTTCGCGTTTTTAATTGATATTCAGTAGTTTTTGTGTTTCCGTGCTTTACATGTTGTCTGTTTGTTGGGTGTTTACTGATTGTTTCTCTACCTTTCGGACTTTTGACATTCGAATGTCCCATTGGTACCTCTGCTTCTTTATATAATCATCGCTCTTATAAAAGCCAAATGGTGTTGTCGGGGCGTGATACGCCATGCAACTTACTCACTCACATAAAAATTGAATGTGAATATGAAGACGTAGAACAAATAAACCCAATATAATACCCATTTGAAACCACATTATTTATTTTCTAGTTATTCGCCGTTTTTATACCAGATTTGGTATTTGTATTTAGAATTAAAGGTTTTTTGTATTACGTTAGCTAATGTAGAATGTTGTTAAAGAAATTCCAAAAGTCTTAAATTTTCATTAAAAAACTTTCTACGCCGTAAACATATTGTATTGTATTCTAATTTGAAATCAATTTTACGAATATAAAATGTTCTTAGAAGTCGTAAGTCCTTGTTATAGCTATGGTTATGGATAATAACTTTTAAAATATCTTCAATTTATCCCTTAATTCTAACACAAAATATAAAATAAACTGTTTGCATAGTCTGCAATTAATCCGTATTTGGTTCAGGGAGACCAATTGACATTTCATATACTGCAATATGATCCTTTTCCTTCGCTTAATTTCTTGCTTTGAAATCAATCAATTTGGCTTTACAGTTTGTTTGTTCATGATCAGAGAATTTTTTATTGACGAAATAAGCATACAAATGACATTGTAGGAGATAATTAAATTGTTCATCGTGTCAGAAGCCTACTTATGATGACTTGTACCTTACTTGGCACTAGTGTTTCAATTTGGTTAAATTAGAACCAGTCAAAGGCAAAAAATTATCATGACAAGTGTTACTAATTTTATTTTATCTCTTTCGAAGAAAACTATTAAAACACTGAGGCTATAGATAGCGGAATGTTGTTCTGTACTTCAGTAATCAAGCTCATTGTTACTGGAGCATTAACGATAAAAAAATCAAATGTATTTATAGCCGATTACAACAAAAAATTCCAAAAACGCCCCAGGCATACAGTTGAGTCTGCATAAAGCAAAGAGGCGCAACTGGAGCGTTCGAGTGTCGAATGTCCGAAAGGGCAACGGCAAAACCAGTAAACACAAAAAAGAACAGCACGAGGAAACACAGAACACATCACAACCGAAGAAATCAACAACGCGAACTCAAGTCGTAATTACAAGAGTGAACTCTGGAGCTCCGAAAGAGTAAGCGGTTCCTGTTTACTATAGCACATCCGTCGAGCTGCTAATTTCCAGTTCAGTACGTGTATGTCTAATTCGGTAAAGGAAGACAAAACAAAACTCTACGACAAACCAACATCTGCACTCATTTGAGAGATATAAATCACATATTTGTCTACGATACCGAAACATTTCTTGAATGAAGACCGCAATCGAGCAACATAACCCTGTGTAAGCAATTTCTGTGTCTAACGTGACGCTCTGCCAAGGAAAACTAAGTTATTCCCACAAGCTCTAGAGTAACGAATCAATTGTGAAACGAAATCTTCATAAGCTGGAGAGGACTGAATGTTGCTACACAATACGGAAAAGTTGAAGTCATCACGTTTGTCATAAAGCTTTGTGAGAGTCTATATCGAGGTGTATGTCTTATTATGAGACAGACTTCCTAGGATCCGTTGTGTTCTTTATCTCAAACTCCCGAGGATATATGAGATGAAGAAAATCACAAAATCGAAAATTGTTCAGTGAAAGGACATCAGTATAACGGAACGTTAGGTTAAACGAGTGCTAGTCTACGATCTTTTTTGTCTAGAAGAACTTGTAAGAAGTCTGCTTCATATGAATGAGAAACAAATTAACAAGCTAAGGTGCACAACATTTTCCGATTACTATCAAACATCGTACAATTTTCGGCTTTTGAAAAAAACAATATTGCCCTAAATATTGAAAACTATTGCAGACATAACCCTTCAGCTAATTAAGCCCTACGAAAGTCTCCATTCGGTCAAACAGGTCAAATGATCGCTTATTGCCCTTTAAAGGTCATAAATTGCTTTTTTCATGTTTTGCCATATAGATTAAAAACCATTGCAGATAGATATAAGCTGTAGGTCGCCTAAACCTTCAGTTCATTGACCTCTAGAAAAGTCTCCATTGGGTCGAAGATGTCAAATGAGGAGTAATGGCTAAAACAGAAGAGACGCTTATAGCTGAAAAACCAGGTGAGCGAACTAGGCTCCTGGGAGCAACTCCTGGCAAACCGTTACTCGTTATTACAAGCCATGCTTAAGTAAAAACACTGTAGCATGTTGGGAAAGTGACAAGCTTAACTTTTAAACTAGAGGCTCCCAGGAGCCTGAATCGCTCACCTGGTCATTAAGGCTTAGGTCTCTTCTTTAATGGGTCCAGTCCCAACTTAGACACAACGGACACTTTCCTGAGGCTAAAAGAGCCCCACCTTTTCTCTATCTGCAATAGCTTTCATTCAATAGGACAAAAAAACATGAAAAAAACGCTATTTTTGACCTTAAAAGGGCCATTACTCCTATAACCGCTTATCTGACAACTTCATCCCTATTGAGACTTTTGTAAAGCCTAATGAGCTAAACATATAAGCAAGCAACACCTTTTCTCTATCTGCAATAGTTTTCATTCTATAGGGCAAAAACATGAAAAAACGCTATTTTTGACCTTAAAAGGGCCATAACTCCTATTAGGGGTCATCTGACAGCTTTGACCCAATGGAGACTTTTGTAAAGCTTAATGAGATAAACATTAAAGCAAGCAACACCTTTTCTCTATCTGCAATAGTTTTCATTCTATAGGGCAAAAACATGAAAAAATGCAATTTTTGACCTTAAAAGGGCCATAACTCCTATTAGGGGTCATCTGACAGCTTTGACCCAATGGAGACTTTTGTAGAGCTTAATGAGCTAAACATTTAAGCAAGCAACACCTTTTCTCTATCTGCAATAGTTTTTATTCTTTAGGGCAAAAACATGAAAAAACGCTATTTTTGACCTCAATAGGGCCATAACTCCTATTAGGGGTCATCAGACAACTTGGATCGAATGGAGACTTTTGTAGAGCTTAATGAGATGAACATTTTAGCAGGCAACAGCTTTTCTCTATCTGCAATAGTTTTCATTCTATAGGCATGATAGGGAAAAAACATGAAAAAACGCTATTTTTGACCTTAAAAGGGCCATAACCCCTATTAGGGGTCATCTGACAATTTGGACCCGATGAAGACTTTTGTAGAGCTTAATGAGCTGAACATTTTAGCAGGCAACAGCTTTTCTCTATCTGCAATAATTTTCATTCTATAGGGCAAAAACATGAAAAAACGCTATTTTTGACCTTAAAAGGGCCATAACCCCAATTAGGGGTCATCTGACAACTTCGACACAATGTAGACTTTTGTAGAGCTTGATGAGCTGAACATTTTAGCAGGCAACAGCTTTTCTCTATCTGCAATAGTTTTCATTCTATAGGGCAAAAACATGAAAAATCGCTATTTTTGACCTTAAAAGGGCCATAACCCCTATCAGGGGTCATCTGACAACTTCGACCCAATGGAGACTTTTGTAGAGTTTTTGATTCTGAAGAGCCTAAGATCCTTCAGATTTTTTCTATCTGTTCTAGTTTTCAAGTTATAAGTCTTTGAATGTGACTTTACCCTATGTTCTATTTTTAGTAACAGCGGCCATGTTTGTTATCAAATCATAAAGCCGAACACAATTTTTAAACATCATGCCCTAATTAATACTTGGACCAAGTTTTGAAAAATTCCATTCATTGGTTTCAGAGAAGAAGATTTTTGAAAAAGTAACGGACGGACGACGGACGGATGGCGATGACAATAGCTCACTTGACCCTTCGGGTCAGGTGAGCTAAAAATTAGATATTGATTAAAAAAATTATTTTTATGCGAACATATTTGTATATTTTAGATAGAAACATTTTTAACATTTTAATAACTCAAGGCCTTGCCTTTCTTTGTAAGATAATATTTTTCGTCCTTTTAAACAAAAGAGTGTCTCCAATATCCTTATCAAGCAAATTTAGCATTGACCTCAGAGAATGTCAATGCCATCAATCATGATGCCAAATGATTTGACATCACGACAAAGCATTACTAAAATTTGTATTTAATTTTGTATTTAATTAACTAAATTTACTAAAGATCAAAGTTATTTTGGAAAGACAGTCTAAAATGTCACAAACATTGTTATAATCATATAATTTAATTTGGTATGTAACGCTCAATTTGATTGGTTGGACCAACCCATGTTATTTTTGGTCTTGTGACGTCACTAACATCTTCATCCGCCACGGCATTTTCGAAATAGTCCCTATGATTTTTTATTGTTGAATATTCGATAGTTAATATAAATCTTACGAAATTAAATTATAAGGAATGACTTTAATATTTGGCCATTTTATAGGGATATAAAATGGGTAGGGTCGTTTTACGCTCTACATTCGCGCTTTATTAAGCGTAAAACGACCCTACCCATTTTATACCCGTATAAAATGGCCAACTATTAAAGTCATTCCTTAAATAATATATCAATGTCAGACATTAGGTAACCATGGCAACAAAACTTACGACATTGGTTGTAATATCAAAGTAAAATGTGGAGTCGAACACATGTGAATAATTGCTACTGGCCTTCAGTTTTCTTTATTTTTTTATTATTTTGTTTTGAAGATATTCATCGTGAAATAACACGAATTCGTAGATCTAACCGGATTTTGATCTTTCAAACCTTACCTAGAGTTTTTAGATTGGTCGTATCTTATTTAACTCCGTGGGCTATGTTGCACTAAGCATGAACGGCTTACTCTTTCTAGGCAGCTGTGTCAAATTTCTTTTAAGATTACAGTATAATACTGAACATTTACTGGTATGATTCCCCAATCCTTTTTTGAAATTAAAAAAGTTTTACCACTTGTTTATCAGCAATTTTACTTCAAATTGTGCTGTAAGCTGAATTCTTTTGTGGCATTCAACAACTCTACGCCATCTTTTCAATGACCCAGGTAATAAGACACGTTTGTACTTACATTGTGAATAACATTTACAAATAGTTAACCTTGTATAGTTTAAAATATCCGTCACTATGCAGTTTGCTAGATTTTCAAATCTAAGGACCCGTATTTTCTTTTTTTAGTGGCAGCCCAAAATTGTTTCCCCGATCCCTACCCATCACTCCTTTTTCCAGTGGCAGTCAAAACTCTCCTACCCGATTGGCATTGTGTCATCCACTTCATCATCATTTCATGTTCATTGTATCACCACTTTCATGTTCATCTCCCGGATATAGCCGAAATCGTGCTGCTTGGGAGTAAAGCAATAACTAACTAACTAACCGATCAAACATGTGTCGTTTCTGATGTCTCTGATGTTTTCGAATTCGTGCTGCTTTGAATTAAAGCATTTACTAACGAATCAAATTTATTGTTGGTTTAAAGGCTTTTAATATAATTTTAAGATTAACGTTGAACAAGTTTAAATTCACTTTAAATTATAATTGCGCTATGTTTTAATTACGAATCTTGTCCCGTGCGGGGCCCGGGTGGCGAATAGGCCTACAGCAGATCGATCGAACCTAGCTTGTCGTAAGAGGCGACCAAGGGTCTTGGTATTCTGACGTCGGGTCAGTGCGCAGCCCACAGACCGACCAAGTGTGTACCCTAGGTGGCAGATTAGGGTGGCCCTCGTCCGCAGGGGTTGTCAGGTCTATAATACGGAAACCCTGACCGCTGACCATAGTGGGCCCACGTGTGTGGAAAGTGCCACGCTTCATGCACATAAAAGACCCCTTTGAAGACCGCCTAGTAGTGCACCACATATGCTAACTTTCCACCCCTTGCCAACCTCTCCCCTTTTCCTGTGGTTCTTCAAAATTTACCGGTAATTTGTTTCCCATCCCACCCCCATATTTCATTTATCATCATCATCATCAATTCATGTTCATTTTATCACCCTTTTCATGTTCATCGCCTGTAAATAACCTATATAGCGTTGCACGGGCTTAAAACACCAACTCACTCACTCACTATTACGAGTCTTATCTACACGTGGCGAAGTCCATACATTGTTCATTTAAGAAACTGCGTAACGCCATATTGCGGGAAACGTTAGTACAACGTTATGAAATATTCTTGACAACGACGCTACAGTCGGCTTCTTCTCCAATCCCATCAATCAATAAACTTGATTTAAAGTCGGCAAGGCATATAACAATATAACATAAGCTCTTTAGAGCTTTTGAACCGACATAAGACAAGTTATAATCATTTACAAAGCATGCAACACATAAAATCATACAAGCACATATAAGCAATAATCATAAATTGAGATAGTGTCCATTAAAACTATTCTAGCAGGTATTTATTAAAGCATATAAAGCACTAAGCATGCAAACTAAACATAAAAAGCAGTAGCAAGCAAGACAACTAAAAATAAACTGATTGAAATAAAAAGCTAAGAACAAACACAGAATATGGTTTTAGTCATACTGCTCCAGTCTTGGACTAAAAGAAGTTAAATAATTTTGACATCCCACACAAGAACATGAATTTTCCCTCCCCAGCTCGAAATCATGGCCTTAAACTGATCAAAATTTGAACACTGCCTGACGTCTTCAGGCAGAGAGTTCCAGAGGACAGGAGCAGCATACCTAAAAGATTATTTCCCATACCTGGTCGTTCGAACATGTGTTATCTGTAATAAATTGCTGTATCTGAAATTATAAGATTGATGTTTTTTTGTAACTTGATCTGATAATTCAGGCTGAGCTTTATCATACAAAATTTTAAATGTTTCTAATGCCATGGGCCTGATTCTTTTTACATGTAAAGTTGACATCTTTGCCTTTTCTAACAGATCTTCATATGAATGGTCATAATCATTATAAACAAATCGTAATGCTCGCTCCATAGGAAGACAGTTTACAGATCAAGACATCATGGGGGAGGCTAGTCCGAGATTGCTCTGACGTCCTCGGCATTTTTCCACCACGGCACCAGCTTGCTGGAAAATGCCGAGGACGTCAGAGCAATCTCGGACTAGGAGGAGGCAGTCAAACGCTTTTGAAAGATCCATGAGAATAGCAGCCAAATATTGATATTTTTCCAAAGCAAGTTTCCAATCTTCTTAAAGTTTGAGAAGTGTTGTTTGACAGCCATGTCCTTTCCTGAACGCACAGAAAAATTTATCAAAGATGTTTTCAAAAAATTCAGAAAGTTGCTCTGCCAGTACTTTTTCGAAAATTTTTGAAGGAATAGGGAGGAGGGAGGATACTGACAGGCCTGTAGTTGTTTTTCAGGAAAGGATCGTTCTTCTTGTAGATCGGTGTAACCTGTGCTTCCTTAAGCCTGTCTAGGAAAGAAGAAGATGCAATAGAAAAATTAATCATATTTGTGATTGGTTTTACAATTGATGGTTTACAGCTTTTTATTATTTTTGCAGACAGTTTATCTACCCCTGTTTTTACATCAAAATTTGTTAATAATTTTGGCTACTTTCTCTTCACTGGTTGGTTGGAATTTAAAAATATCTTTTTTAAACTGTTTATCTTCAACTTTCTGTAAACTAGGATGGTTATTTTTATCAAACTGATATTATTTGCCAATATCTTTTGCCACATTTACAAAAAAAGTATTAAAAATTTCAGCTAATTCTTCATTTTTTAATATAACATTTCCCTGATCTTGTAAAATAATTTTTGAATCTGAACAAATACTCTTTTTGGAAAAATATGGTTTAATAGTTTGCCAAAAATCTTTCTGTTTGCAACCACCAGTGCATCTCTCCAAAAAATACTTATTTTCTGACTTGCGCTTTAGTTTATTTACATAGTTTCTTCTTATTCTATATTGTTCCCATGTTCTAGAGTTTTTGTTTTTTCAAAAATAATTTTGAATGATACCTTTTCTTTTCATTAATGGCCTTTCGCAAGTCTCTGTTCATGTACGGTACCTGATCTAACTTCTTGTACATAGTCTCAAGTGGTACATGTTTGTCAATAATATTTGTCACTTCTTTTTCAAAAAAATCATAACATTCATTTATGTCACATGTGTCGTTATGGAGCGGTAATTCAATTTTATCAAGATCTGCATTTAGAGCGTCTACATATAGTGTTCTAAAGCTTCTATAGCTGATTTTTTTCTTTCCCTGATTTTGGAATAGAGTTATTTATCACAGTACTGATTAAATTGTGACAGTCACTGATTCCTGATGTAAAGTTCAGTGTTCTCATACATAGAGATTTATTATTAGTCAGTATCACATCAAGTAATGATGGTGTGCTATTTTTCATATAACATATAACATATAGCTTCCTTGATCAAGTTTGACGGATTGAAAAGTTCGATTATCTCAGATAAAACTTTTCCTCTGTTCGGACATAAGAGATCATAGTTAATGTCACCAATAAAAATATAATTATCATAGCATGTGACACATTTGTCGATGGTGTTTGTAATGTTATCACTGAAGATTTGGTCATTAATGTTTGGTGGTCTATAGACACCTCTGTTTTCCCATCAACAGAAAAAGACCTATGAATGCCTCCATCTCACAATTGTCAACATCTCACCATGCCTTAACCCTGTAATGTGGTCTGAGGTAATTCTCCGGTGGACATATCTGTTGGTTTTCTCTACAAGAATATTTAACACTTTTACGTCCATGTTGTCCGGAACGGTCAGCATTGACAAAATAGCCCTTGCGTGATTGATCACCAGCTCTGATATCAGTGGGTACTGTTTGTTCTTCAAAAGCTTTCATTTCTTGGATTTAAAATATCTCTATATCCATGATACCTATACATGGTTCATAATAGAAGGCATATATACTTTATTCTATTTCAGCATTCGGGTTTTCATTTTGTTATCAAAATCACTGTCAAAACTATGATCAGACTCCGTTTCAAAATCACATATGAGGACGTCATACTAACGTTAATTAAATTAATGAATGCATAAATGAAAATGACATAATCATGTCAGTTACAAATTTATTGTGTCCCGGGTGGCGAATAGGCTCGCCGCAGAGCCTAGCTTGTCGTAAAAGGCGACTAAGGGTCTACTTGGGATTCTGACGTCGGGTCAGTGCTCAGACCACAGAGCGACCAAGTGTGTACCCTAGGTGGCAGAATAGGGTGGCCCTCGTCCGCGGGGGTTGTCGGGTCTATAATACGGAAACCCTGCCCGCCGACCATAGTGGGCCAACGTGGGTGGAGAGTGCCACGCTTCATGCACGTAAAAGACCCCTTTGTGGACCGCCAAGTAGTGCACCACATAGGCTAAATTTTCCGCCCCTACCCACCTCTCCCCTTTTCCTGTGGTTCTTCAAAATTTACCGGTCCTTTGTGTCCCACCCCATCCCTTATTTCATTTATCATCATCATTTCATGTTCATTTTATCACCCTTTTCATGTTCATTGCCTGTAAATAACCTATATAGCGTTGCACGGGCGTAAAACACCAACTCAGTACACAGCTACAACATTGTCTAAGGAGGAAATTATTGACAATCATAAATCTGTCATTTCCTCTTTCGGACTCTCTGTTGGTGCTGACAATGATGACATTCCATCCCTGAGTGAGTGAGTTGGTGTTTTACGCCCGTGCAACGCTATATAGGTTATTTACAGGCGATGAACATGAAAAGGGTGATAAAATGAAATGAAATGATGATGATAAATGAAATATGTGGATGGGATGGGACACAAAGGACCGGTAAATTTTGAAGAACCACAGGAAAAGAGGGGAGGTGGGTAGGGGCGGAAAATTTAGCCTATGTGGTGCACTACTTGGCGGTCCACAAAGGGGTCTTTTACGTGCATGGAGCGTGGCATTCTCCACACGTTGGCCCACTATGGTCGGCGGTCAGGGTCTCCGTATTATAGACCTGACAACCCCCGCGGACGAGGGCCACCCTATTCAGCCACCTAGGGTACACACTTGGTCGCTCTGTGGGCTGAGCACTGACCCGATGTCAGAATCCCAAGACCCTTAGTCGCCTCTTACGACAAGCTAGGCTCTGCTGCGGGCCTATTCGCCACCCGGGCCCCGCACGGGACCATTCCATCCCTGTATTGGATTCCTAAATTACATAAAAATCCATACAAACAGCGCTTCATTGCAGGGTCATCGAAATGTACCACTAAACCTCTTTCAGTCCTGTTGACCTCAATACTGACGGCAATAAAATCCGGCCTCCATAAATATTACGATTGTTGTTATTCTAGAAATGGTGTCGATCAAATGTGGATCCTGAAGAATTCGAAAGAACTGATGGAGATTCTTAACTCTAAATCAGTTTCATCTTGCAACAGCATCAAGACTTTCGATTTCTCCACACTTTACACTTCTATTCCACATGAACAACTCAAGTCACGATTGGCACAGCTGATCAAACGCAGCTTTTTCAAAAAGAATGGAAAACGCAGGTACAAATATCTGGTAGTCGGTTATAATAAGACTTACTTCGCCATCAATGAGTCTAAAAGTAAGAACAAATTTACAGAAGATCAAATAATCGACATGCTCAACTTTCTTATAGACAACATATTTGTTCAGTTTGGTGGACGTGTTTTTCAGCAAACAATAGGGATTCCAATGGGCACCAATTGTGCACCTTTGCTTGCTGATTTGTTTCTTCATTCATATGAAGCAGACTTCTTACAATCTCTTCTAGACAAAAAAGATCGTAGACTAGCTCTCTCTTTTAACCTCACGTTCCGTTATATTGATGATGTCCTTTCACTGAACAATTCTCGATTTGGTGACTTTCTCCATCTCATATATCCCCCGGAACTTGAGATAAAGGACACAACGGATTCTAGGAAGTCTGCTTCATATTTAGATCTACATCTTGAAATAGACTCTCAAGGAAAACTACCAACAAAGCTCTATGACAAACGTGATGACTTCAACTTCCCAATCGTCAACTTTCCCTTCGTGTGTAGCAACATTCCGTCCGCTCCAGCTTATGGAGTTTACGTATCACAATTGATTCGTTACTCCAGAGCTTGTGGGAGTTACATCGATTTCCTTGGCAGAGCGTCACGTTTGACACAGAAATTGCTAACACAGGGTTATGTTGCTCCTCGGTTGCTGTCTTCACTCAAGAAATTTTACGGTAGACACCATGTACTCATAGATAAATATGGGATTTCTATCTCTCAGATGAGTGCAGATGTCGGTTTGTCATAGGGTTTTGTTTTGTCTTCCTTTACCGGATTTGACACACTGAATTGGAAATTGGCAGCGCGGCGGGTGTGCTATAGCAGGCAGGAACCGCTTACTCTTCCGGAGCACCCGAGTTCACTATTGTTACGACTTGAGTTCGTGTTATTGATTTCTGTTCGGTTGTTTTTATGTTTTGTGTTTCCTTGTGCTGTTCTTGTTCATGTTTACCGGTTTTGTCGTTGCCTTTTCGGACTTTTGACACTAGAATGCCCCTTTGGTGCCTCTGCTTATTTCACTCACTCACTCACAAATTTATTGTTGGTTTCAAGGCTTTTAATATTATTTTAAGTTTAACGTTGAACAAGTTTAAAATTCAGTTTATCTTTTTTTCTTTTGTGTGAAAACAGATTTAAATTAGTCAGCAATCGGGGTTTTACCAATGACGAAGTTAGTACTATTACGCTGGATGTTTTTTTATTACGAATTTATGTACAAGAGGCGGAGCCAATACATTTTTCACTTAAGAAACTACGTTTATGTCATATTTCGAGAAACGTTGAGACAACGTAATAACTATTTCTTGACAACGATGCAACAGTCAGCTTCTTCACCAATCCCATCAACAGAATAAGACCGATGACTGCCTTCATCACATACAAATGTAATTGTCAACATCTCACCACGCCTGAAGCCTGGAATGTGGTCAGGATTTCTTTTGCAATACTCTGGTGGGCATATCTGTCGATTTCCTCTAAAAGAATATCCACCACATATACATCCATGTGATCCGGAATGATCATCATTGACAAAAATACCTTTACATGGTTGATCTCACCAGTTTCTCAACCATTGTAAACACTCAACGCCTTCTCGTCAAGAGTATTCAAAGAGGCATCATGTTATGACTGGTGAAAATGATTTTTCTATTGAATAATTACATGTAAATCTTAATTCATCATCCCTTCCGGTTTTTTCGACTTACTTGTGCTCTGATTGCATTGGCTCTTAATATAGAAAAGGGAAATTCTTCCGACTTTATATTTAAAGAACCAATGAGAGCACAGATAACAACAAGCATTCGGAAAAAACTAGAAGTTAAGTCCAGTTTGGAAGGTGTTGTAAAGAGTAAGCTAGAATGTTTCTTCAAAGAGTCCAGATTTCTATCGAGAGGAACGCGAAAGATGTTGAATTTAAACTTTATTCAATAGAAAAATCATTTCAAACAATTAATGGGTTGCAAGTAATTGGCAAGACAGAAAACAAGATTAAATAAATATTTTCTGAGTAGGGGTACATGTATTTTATAAATCAAACACATTCTCATTAATTTATATGTATTGGTCAACCCCTTTATTGATAGAAATAAGTACTGTTGTTCCAAATATCTTCCTTTTTTTGGTCATTTACTACAGTACAAGTATACAAACACTCTGTCAATATATGTCATGTGTGTATGTTAATTTTTACAATGTTATGAAATCTTATACCGTGTGCGTCAGTGACGTCATACATCATATCCATATTTATGAAGTTTTTGTGTAGTGTGTTAATAAACCAATTTCTAACAAACCTAGGTGATGAAAAGGTCAACAAGAACGTGATCTGTTTTCTTCCCAGATAATTTATATCCATTATTAAAGCTGCCTTGTTGCCTCACTTCACGTTCGTCTCTTGGTACCCTAGTTGTTTTAAAAGACGCTGACATGCCTTCTCTATGTACTCGAACGTCAAATAATAGTATCTCTCAAACAAATAATGACACAATTAAGGGCTACAGATTGCAGTGTAACCAATACATGGTGATACTGAAAATTCGAAGGATTAACTAACTCAGTGACGACATCAAACCCAGAACCATTTTCACTTCCTGTACCCCCTTTTCCGGCTGTATAGCCTTAAATAGCTAATCTAATGCGTCAAAATGAGCTACATTAGTGTAACTAAGCTTTAAAGTACTTATACATATCTATAAAATGGTAAATTAACAACTTTTAAAACTATGCATTCTGTCATGTAAAATCCATATCAATAAATTATTATATTATTTGTCAATTTATTTTTATTTTTTGTTTTAAAAACTGTAAAACTAGCATTTAGGAAATGTCGGTATTAGGTTGAAGCTTTATTAGTTCGTTTGAACTTTTGTAAAGTTTACCTTTTTATGCTTTTTTTTTTGGAATAAATATATAGGTTAAAATCATGAAGTTGTTTTGGCAGTATCGTTATACGTATTTATCTCTGACATATAAATGTATGAAATGTATTCTACACAATGTCACCACTTATGTTGGTATTAAGTTCGCATTGCTTTAAATTATGAAGCCAATAATTTCAACATGTAGAAAAGAATGTGGGTTTAACAATTATGATATTTTCTGATCATTATCTGAAAATAGATGGCAAATTCTTTTGTTAAAACTCAATTAATCATAATATCTGAATTTATAACAAATGTTAACCCTGTGTCAGCCTCTAGGACATGCCATTTTGAAGACCATCGGTGAAGGGTATTTTTCCCTGGCATACAGCGCGACTATACAGCAAAACCAAATTAATGTCGTTTTTATACCGCTTTTGGTATTTGTATTTGAATTTGATACAAAATTATTTAAAGTTTTGTTCAAACCTTTTTTAAAGCTCGAAGTCCCTTACTTCCTTTGTTACTGTAGCAGCTTTTGGGATATCATGAATTCCAGGGATCCCTGTAAAAGATCACATCTGCCACAAGATATTGTCATCACTCGAGGTCTATACATTTATTCTTGGATAATAGCGGCATTTCTATCTCTTACATTGGTATTTTAATAGACAATGGTAACAAAATTTTGAAAATTTATTGAAATTAAATATTGATTCGGAATTATTGAAAGTATCCAGCAGTGGGATTATCTGGTAACACTTCCAGTGGGAAATGATAAATCTACTGAGGAGTTTGTTCATTTCAATTTATCAGTGGTTGTTTCAATTGTGTGTGGTTTTACTGTCGGGTTGTCTTATGTATACCGTTTTTATCTTGGCCTGTTCGATTATACTACACTTAAATGTCCTTTGCTTCTACATAATTATCTTTTTTTATAACAACGTGTCTTTCTTAGTTGTTTTGGGTCCATGTGCGTAAACAGCATAATTCTTTGATGAAAACTTATTTACGTCACATTTAATATGTTGCGTGCAAGGTTTAAATATGATTAAAACCCAATCTCATTTAAAAGAAATGATCTTTGTACTCTACCAATATGTTCCCGAAACAAGACATGAGTACGAGTACAAAGATTTTAATGAGATTGGATTAATATCGGATGATATTTGTCTTCGTAAGTGCGTTTTAAGGTGTTCTTTACTCCGATGTATGGTCCTGTTTACTGCTGTCCAATTTTTACGCTATAATTAAAAGCATCTTGTTAAAGTAACATCGCTTTTTAATCAGATTGCCTTTGTAATAAAATAACCAAACTTTTCAGCAGGTTTTAAAACATTATTTTTAACAACAGCAATTTTTGTTTACTGCTTTTAAGTCATTTATTTTCCAAATTTTCCCAAATGAACGCATTTTCCTGCTTATAATGTCAGCATGATCACATAACTAAATCCATGACTGATTTGTGGACGAGGCTCTAGAGAACCAATACTGCCCATTTTCACTCTTGCACCTCAATAATAATTTTAACTGTTTTCGGAATGACCGCCCTGAAAAACTGTAGAGGAAAAAGTTAACACAGTAGTTCATGTAGAATATTGTGCGTGATATGTAAAGTATCCCTTGCCAATATTCCACGTGATAGGTGAAGAACTGTTTCGTTAGATATTTACTGTGAAGAAAGTTTCTGAACCACACTATAAAGTATGGAGCGTTGAAGGCGATGAAAAAGAATGAAATTAGGAATAGTATGACTGTGAATTCAAATCGAAATCCACCATCTTCGGATTTTATGAAAGCGATAGAACGTGGCTTTTCACGACTCTTCGATCGTTTTCCAAACACATTGAATTGAGCTTTCCTCAGGCATAACTTGCGCATAATGAGTATATTAAGAACAGAAATAATAACGAACGGCACTAAAGTTATCAACAGGGCAAATGCACTATCCAGAATAAAAGATAGGAAGTCGTGTTCCACACTAGCAGTGCAGTACTTCATTCCATCATGGCTTAAATAAACGCCACTTAGAATGGGTTTGTAGATCACTAAAATGAGACTTGTGATCATAAGTCCACAGATTATTCTTCTTGACCCTTTTAAGGAGCAGATATATCTCCTTAAGAGGGGATGGCACACGCCGATAAAACGTTCAACTGTAAAAGCTGTTACAATCCAAGGCGACAGGAATCTGAACGCATATGAAAAATATAGTAAGGTTTGGCAAATACCATTCTGTTCTAGAAAAAGTATTTTCGTTGTCGGAGACAGAAAAGCTAGTCCTCTTTTTAACCATTCCACAAGAACATAAAAGATCAGCACCAATATATCGGATACGGATAGAGCAGCTAGGTACGAGCTCGCGGACAGCTTTTTCATACTACTCGACAAGAAGATTCGAAGGGATAATAGGTTTCCAATTATTCCAATGACAAATATTACTGGTGTAGTATAGGAATAGAAAATTCTGCCTGTTTGATAGACCATGGGAACATCTGGCTCCTTAGATGTATTACAGCCTGACAAATTTGAAGAAGCGTTCCCCGTGTTGATGTAATACAGCAACCTTTCATACACGTCGATGCTTTCACAACCCATCGTCCAGTTTTCACTCTGTAAAACAATGATTAAATATTAGTAAACTATCTTTAGTGAATGAAAATTATACCCCGAAGGATTGAAATCATGTAACATGAATAAACAAATAAACACAAAACATACAGAAAGTATGTACACAAATGATATTAATACAAGGAATAATAGCATGATCATAAGTTCATACAACTTAAGGGACGGACCGTCTAATTTGAAAGGGGCCTTGGTATTTTATTTTGACCAGAAAAAATATTTTTATGATGTCGCAACAATTTTTTTTATTATTAGCATTATTTTATATGGCAGAAATCCTTCTTCAGAATACTTTATCTTACCCTCTGCTGCCAAGATATTTTTTCATCAAAAATCATTTTCAAAATATTTTTACGGGAAAACCCATTTGATTGTAAGTTAAATGGTCGGTCCTTAAGTTTCCACTTTATGGAATGAATTTGTCTTTAAATGGCGTGCTATTTTTGTGTTGGCTTTTTAATGGGTACTCTATCCAGCGACTTCACATAACTGTTTTGAGATCAAATAAAGGTAATAACAAAAATACCGAACTTGAATGATCAATTTCATAGTCCAGAGAAAATGACAAAAACGAATCAGTCATACCGGAGAATTGGTGGATCGCAATGGTCCTGACTTGGTACAGGCATTTCAAACGAAATGGTGGGTTAAACCAGGTTTTATGGCGCCAAACCTCCCTCTCCCATTGTGATCTTCAAGTCCATAAAATATATAGTTACATAGAATAGTGTGACACTGTAAAATTTGCTTAACCAATACATAGTTACGTAAAAAAGTATGACTCTAAAATTTTCTTGGAATTAAGTTTTATAAGTCGAAAATAATAGGACTGTTTGATATGAAAATTATCACGAACAAAATGCAGAAGCTTTTGTCTCGAACTTTGTTGTAATTTTTATTTGAGAGAAACACAAAACCAGAAGCATTGAAGATGACAATGGTCCTGACTTGGTTCAGGCACTTCCAAAGAAGTGGTAGGTTAAACCAGGTTTTATGGCGCCAAACCTCCCTCTTCCATTGCGATCTTAGGATCCGGTAATGACCATAGAACACAACATACTTGTGAGACACGATAGGGATATTGAGGTGATCATCTCAGTACAGCAGACCAGTCAAACACTAATTAAAACAATTAACTACCATATCTTTTAACTCAATTTTGAACTTTTCTACTAGTGGCTGATAACGAAGAAAGATTTTTTTTGGGATCGTATGAGACGTATTTTCTTATAGCCCTGCTCCAAAAGTCGGTCACGAAGAAATCGGTGTCTGATCAAAAAATCTATGAAATGTGTGCAAACTCTGGCATATCGAATAAGTTGTGAAATATAAACACCGTATGCAGGGGGAAGTAGGTACATTGCTCTGTAGATTAGGAAAATTAATAATTTGAAAATTAAAATCATCTCGTTTATCGTAAATTTTTGTACTGAGATGACCACCTGGGTCAAATTCGAGGTGCAAAATTAGTGACGTAACAAAACAAACGGATTACATTAAAGAAATTTAGATTATATTGTCTTAAATTCTAGTAGAGCGATGCTGCACTTTATTAATTAACATCGAAATGCAGACGATTATGTTCATTATTGACTTTTTTTGTTAGAAAACAAACTTAATACAGAAAGAAGCAGAGGTACCAATGGGGTATCCGAATATCAAAAGTCCGAAAGGGCAGAGACAAAACCAGTAAACACCAACAAGAACGGGACAAAAACAGACATGTAAAACATGGAAAGTTTAACATAAAATAACTAAATATCAATCAACAACGCGAAGTCCAGTCGAAACAAGAGTGAACTCAGGTGCTTTGGAAGAGTAAGCAGTTCCTGCTTGCTATAGCACACCTGTCGCGTTGCCAATAGTCCATTCAGCGTGTCAAATCCGATAAAGGAAGACAAAACAAAACCCTATGACAAACCAACATCTGCACTCATCTGAGAGATCGAAATCCCATATTTGTCTATAAGTGCATGATGTCTTCCGTAAAATGTCTTGAGTGAAGACAGCAACCGAGGAGCAACATAACCCTGTGTGAGCAATTTTTGCGTCAGACGCTCTGCTAAGGAAATCGATGTAAGTCCCGCACGCTCTCGAGTAACGAATCAATTGAGATACGTAAACTCCATAAGCTGGAGCGGACGGAATGTTGCTACACAAGAAGGGAAAGTTGACGATTGGAAAGTTGAAGTCATCACGTTTGTCATAGAGCCTTGTTGAAAGTCTTCCTTGAGAGTCAATTTCGAGATGTAGATCTAAATATGAAGCAGACTTCCTAGAATCCGTTGTGTCCTTTATCTCAAGCTCCTGGGGATATATGAAATGGAGAAAGTCACCAAATCGAGAATTGTTTAGTGAAAGGACATCATCAATATAACGGAACGTGAGGTTGAAAGAGAAAGCTAGTCTACGGTCTTTTTTGTCTAGAAGAGATGGTAAGAAGTCTGCTTCATATGAATGAAGAAACAAATCGATTATTTGATTGTGGCTCTAGAAGCTGTCAGAAGTTTGCTAGATTTCAACTTATTGCTCTCTTTGAAACCTAACCAATTAAGAAACTTATACAGCAGAAGATCAAATTTGGAATAATCAATGAGGAGTTTATAGTCGTGACTATAGGCTGAAAGCCTCTGCAGCGACTGTGAACTAAAGACTCGCTTTCAGCTAAAAGTCTTAGCTTCCAGACCATGACACACCACCACCCGAGTTGACTGCTCCAGTTACAGTTGAACCGTAGACCGGAATCGATATTAGTCTTTGTGCAGAAAGAAGCAAAAAGGCACGAAAGGGGCATTGGAGTCCGAAAGGGCAACAACAAAACCAGTAAACACAAATGAAACAGCACGAATAAACACAAAATATAAAAAAAATCAAAAACAACCGAACAGTAACCAACAACGCAAACTAAACAGGGTTCCCACGCCATCCTTGAATTCAAGGAAACCTGGAAAAGTCCTTGAATTTCATTTCAATGCTCAAAATATCCTTGAAAAACCCTGGAATTTTGTAATATGCAGATTTGTTGACCTTTTGATAAAAAAAAGGCCGAAAATATTGAATTTTAGAAATTTTTGCGGACTATTTTGATCCTTAAAATGACATCAATACCCTTAAAAAGTCCTAAAAAACCTTTGAATTTTGTGTCCAAAAAATAGTGGGAACCCTGATCAAAGTCGTAACGAGAGTGAACAGTACGCAGATTCTACTAGCTAAAGCACATCCGTCACGTTGCCAACAGTAAACTCGGTGTGTCAAATTTTGGTAGAGGAAGACGTTACAAAACCCTATGATAACCAACATCTGCATTCATCTGAGAGATAAAATCCCATATATGTCTATGGGCGCATGCTGTCTTTTTGTTTTTTGGCGTAAAATTTCTTGAGTGAAGACAGCAACGGGGGAGCTACATAACCCTGTGTTCGCAATTTTTGTGTCAGATGCTCTGCCAAGGACAAAAAATGAAGGAGATCGATTTTATTCCCGCAAGAATCAGTTGTGATACGAAAATACCATAAGCTGGAGCAGACGAAATGTTGCTACGCAAGAATGGAAATTTGACGGTTGGAAAGATGAAGTCATCACGTTTGTCATTTGATTTTTGCTGAAAGTTTTCCTTGAGGGATTATTTCGAGATGAAGATCTAAATATGAAGCAGACCGCTTAGAATACGTTGTGTCATATGCTTCAAGTTCCTGAGGATATACCGGTATGAGACATGTTATGAGATGGGAAAAGTAACCGAATCGAGAGTTGTTCAGTGAAAGGACATCATCAATATAACGGAAATTAAAACTTAGTTTGATTATGCCAGGTTAAACCTACAACGATAATAGCGCTACTAAACGGGAACGAGTACGGGTTAAGTGGTACCAATTTTAGCATGAATTTTAGGGAAATTCCAAAATATATTTATAGTGCATCTGGAAATTTCTAAACATTCGGAACATCTCGAGCTTTTTACAGTATTCAATAGAAAATAGAAACACAACGACCTTCAACTCTGAAGCTCGATCAATTGAATGTTTTGCAATCAGCAGGATCATATTGATTAATTACCAGCGTGTTGGTACACCGAAACACATGAAACAATAAGAAGTCTAGTTTTGCTCGGACGCTTGGATCCGAACAATAATGCTTATACATGTACATGTAAAGGATTAAAAAGCATTATATGCGTTTCGGTTGATTTGATATTTCATCATACTTTTCAGTAGTTCAGCAAAATGTTTTTAAACAATGTTATTACGCTCAAAAAAGGTGATTTGCACCAGTTATTGTATAAAACTGATAGACGGAGACACTTTAGGACGCATTTTATACTTTTTCTATGATGGAAATCATATAGTTTGTGTTTATATCAATCCCTAAGACGCCCGAAGCAGATGTATTCGAAGACATCAATGATTGTTCTACTTTAGAAAAAAAATAGATTGGTCATTTTTCAGTATTATTATCTGCTTCGTGGGAGTTATACTTCTTTTTAGAAACATTACTTCTGCTTTGCCAACAAAGCGACTAGGATTTGTACCACAGGATGTTGAATGGGGCAGTCCGGTCATAATAAATACCGTGATTGTCAGGGTATAGTGCGGAAAACCTCACTGAAACCATAGTGGTTGTCATCCTCGGAAACACAGGGGTTCTTTTCTTGCCTACTCGTTCATCACCCTTGGGACATAACGTATGAGATACTTCGTTTTTGATCGTTTTGTATCGTTAGTTAGTTAGTTAGTTATTGCTTTACTCCCAAGCAGCACGATTTCGGCTATATCCGGGAGATGAACATGAAAGTGGTGATACAATGAACATGAAATGATGAAGTGGAGGAAATGGGGACACAAGGCCAATCGGGTAGGAGAGTTTTGACTGCCACTGGAAATAGGAGTGATAGGTAGGGATGGGAAATTTAGCCTCCTACATGGGGATCCTACGGGTCCTACTCTTACCGAGACCTGCAGCAGGGTTCTTTAACGTGCGAGGAACGTGACATTTTTCCCCAACACGGTGCACCACTATGGTTTGCGGTCAGGTTTTCCGCATTATCGCCTGACGACCCCGCATCTTTCGATGTCAGGGATGCCCCATTCAACCACCTGGGGCACACATCCCAGTCGCTTTGTGGGCAAAGCGGCCTGACCCGATGTCAGGTTTCTAAGCGCTCTTCAGTGAACTTTTACCGACAAGCTTAGCGCTGCTGCGGGCCTATTCGCCACCCGGAACCCGCACGGGTTCGTTTTGTATCGAGCTTTCTGATTTGTCGCTTTACAAAATATTGAACTTCATATCTTATTTCAGATTTAAAAAAAGCTAGAATCAAATCAACGGGCGGTTTATTTTTTATTTTTATTTTTTTTTTAGAAATAACTCCTCAGTATTTATATACATTGGTAAAAAGGGCTTAGTTTAGCTTAGTTTAATGTTTTAAGTTTAATAACTTTACACTTCATTACATTGCTTTTGATACCAAACTCAACGATCGATTTACATTCTTAAACAATATGTTCGATTTTAAGGATGAAAGCATTTCTACATATTAGGTCGATGTTCGCAGATTGTCAAAGGCTACTGAACTTCGTTCTTTTCAGTTCATTTTTCGACAAAACTTTCCAATTCATTAGTTGTGAAAGTATAAACAAGTAATTAAAACATGAAACATACATGTATCTCTAAACTCTGGCAAAAGAAAATCATTAAAAAAGAAATCCGAAATGCATTGTTGAGAAGGTCGATGATTTGGTTTATATATCATGTTGCGATTCAACGCATATTGAACCCCGTCCCGTGCGGGGCCCGGGTGGCGAATAGGCCCGCAGCAGAGCCTAGCTTGTCGTAAGAGGCGACTAAGGGTCTTGGGATTCTGACGTCGGGTCAGTGCTCAGCCCACAGAGCGACCAAGTGTGTACCCTAGGTGGCTGAATAGGGTAGCCCTCGTCCGCGGGGGTTGTCAGGTCTATAATACGGAAACCCTGACCGCCGACCATAGTGGGCCAACGTGTGTGAAGAGTGCCACGCTTCATGCACGTAAAAGACCCCTTTGTGGACCGCCCAGTAGTGCACCACATAGGCTAAATTTTCCGCCCCTACCCACCTCTCCCCTTTTCCTGTGGTTCTTCAAAATTTACCGGTCCTTTGTGTCCCACCCCATCCCCATATTTCATTTATCATCATCATTTCATGTTCATTTCATCATCCTTTTCATGTTCATCGCCTGTAAATAACCTATATAGCGTTGCACGGGCGTAAAACACCAACTCACTCACTCACTATATTGAACCCCCGTGTGGGTCCCGGCGGGCGAATGGGCCCGCAGCAGCGCTAATTATAATCTTGTGGTGAAAGTCCACTAAAAAGCGCTCAGACACTTGACGTCGGGTCAGGCCGCTTTGCCCACAAAGCGACTGGGATGTGTGCCCCAGGTGGTTGAATGGGGCAGCCCTGACATCGAGAGATGTGGGGTCGTCAGGCTATAATGCAGAAAACCTGACCGCAAACCATAGTGTTGCACCGTGTCGGGGAAATGCCACGTCCCTCGCACGTTAAAGAACCCTGCTGTAGGTATCGGTAAGAGTAGGACCCGTAGGATCCCCCGCAGGAGGCTATATTGCCCGACATCAAACCTCTTTTCTTGTGGCAGTCAAAACTCCCATAACGTGAAGGTTAGCACTGCTGGTGGAGTTTAAATTCCCCGAGGTTAGCCCGCTCCGGCACCAACACTTTTGAGTTGGAGAATACATCAAAGCTTTAAATTATCCGTCTAAATTTCAAAATTGTCTAAACCCTAAGGTTCTTCCTACCCCAGACATAGGTTGAATATCTTAGTAATAATTTGGTTCCCCAGTTTGGTATTTTTGGTTATACTGTTCTATGCTCTTCATATTCATACAGTGTTTGGCATTTTCAATATTTTTGGTAGAGCGCCTCTGATGAGTCTTGAATAGACGAAACGCGCGTCAGGCGTAGCAAAATTTATTGTCTGGAACTTTGTTGTCATTTGTATTTCGAACACACGTGAAGGTTAGCACTGCTGGTGGAGTTTAAATTCCCCGAGGTTAGCCCGCTCCGGCACCAACACTTTTGAGTTGGAGAATACATCAAAGCTTTAAATTATCCGTCTAAATTTCAAAATTGTCTAAACCCTAAGGTTCTTCCTACCCCAGACATAGGTTGAATATCTTAGTAATAATTTGGTTCCCCAGTTTGGTATTTTTGGTTATACTGTTCTATGCTCTTCATATTCATACAGTGTTTGGCATTTTCAATATTTTTGGTAGAGCGCCTCTGATGAGTCTTGAATAGACGAAACGCGCGTCAGGCGTAGCAAAATTTATTGTCTGGAACTTTGTTGTCATTTGTCGATTTGTCGATTGGCCTTGTGTCCCTATTTCATCCACTTCATTACATGTATCATCCCTTTCATGTTCATCTCCCGGAAATAGCCGAAATCGCGCTGCCTGGGAGTAAAGTCCTAACAAACAAATATTGGAAATTTAAATATGGTTTCATTTGAACTCTTTTTTAAAAGGTTAAAAAAAACTTGGGTTTCAATCTTATTTTAAAAGGTTAAATGTAGTCGTAAAATTCAAATTACATGTGCCAAGTTTTATGTCAATAGATCAGTGAATTCATTTTTCTTGTAATTGTCTATTTTAAGGAGTAATTTTTTCGGCAGCATTTTAATCAATTTTAAAGAAGCCATGAAGAAACCAAGTGATCTACCCAAATAGTACCAACAAGGAAGCTATAACAGCACCGAGGATTTTATCGACCATGTTCATTCAACGGATTGAAATACACACGCTTTACCCTAGGTAGCTGAATAGGGTGGCCCTCGCCCGCCCATAATACGGAAAGCCTGACTGATGATGATAGTGTACGAAGAAGATTCCTTTGATCACCAAGTACATGTAGTCCAACACATAGGCTAAGTTCGCCCTATCAATCTCTCCCCTTGCCAGTAGTCTTCAAAATTTATTTTTTCCCTTTCCGTATCTCTCATCATCATTTCATGTTCATCGCCGTTGTACATGTATAACCTATATAGTGTTGCAATGGCGTAAAACACCAACTCTCTCGGTATTCTTCATGCTGATTTAGCTTGGTCGATATTTCCGGGGCCGTGTTTGGTTTCCTTGTTCGAAATTATACTACAGAAAAATAAGAAGTCACGGTGCAGAATGTTACGGTTTTCAAAATTTTATGCATTTTGTTGCTATAGTCGTTGCCTTTTTCTTGTTCCTTAATTTTCACTTTCTGGTGTGGATACAAAAGCATTAACGTCATCTTTTGTCCATAGCTAAAACGAATCCTAATTGCTAATGTTGTTTCTTTCCACATAGTGGATAAACTAAAGAGATTTTCCCCTTGGGTTAATTGTACGGTATTGCCTATCTTCTATATTCACTTATATCTCCTGATGTATAATCATTTATTTGGACAAGCTAATACGTTGTTTAACCTCGAGCATAAACCTTTACTAATTTTACAAGTAGAAAAAAGTTATTGTTACTCAAAGAGTAAAACAATATCCAAGAAACTTTCTTGCACCCTTTTAAAACTAATTTAAGACTCATTGATATCATTAACAAACCGTCAACTACAGTCAGATCCACTGAAAATACATCAGGAAGCACTAATGGAACTCGCAATCTAAATCAAACAACTTACAATGAATCATTGAAGTAAACACTTTAATCATAAATTATAATAAAAGCCTTCGTGTTTATAAGTGCTCCTCGTATACCTTACTAAAGTAAAAGTGGTTATTTATTTTTTTGATTGTTTTAGGACGAAAATTTAGTTGCGTGTGGAGAGAAAATAATCAATTATTAGTTTGAACTGGTGCTGGTATGATTTTTCGACTTTTATAGAACTGGCACTTTAATCATGAAAAGCAACTTTCTTGGTTTTAAACGTAAAAGTTAGTTAGTTAGTTATTGCTTTACTCCCAAGCAGCACGATTTCGGCTATATCCGGGAGATGAACATGAAAGTGGTGATACAATGAACATGAAATGATGATGAAGTGGAGGAAATGGGGACACAAGGCCAATCGGGTAGAAGAGTTTTGACTGCCCCTGGAGTGAGTGAGTGAGTGAGTTGGTGTTTTACGCCCGTGCAACGCTATATAGGTTATTTACAGGCGATGAACATGAAAAGGATGATAAAATGAACATGAAATGATGATGATAAATGAAATATGGGGATGGGGTGGGACACAAAAGATCGGTAAATTTTGAAGAACCACAGGAAAAAGGGGAGAGGTGGGTAGGGGCGGAAAATTTAGCCTATGTGGTGCACTACTGACTGCCCCTGGAAAAAGGAGTGATGGGTAGGGTCGGGAAATTTAGCCTCCTGCATGGGGATCCTACGGGTCCTACTCTTACCGAGACCTGCAGCAGGGTTCTTTAACGTGCGAGGAACGTGGCATTTTTCCCAACACGGTGCACCACTATGGTTTGCGGTCAGGTTTTCCGCATTATCGCCTGACGACCCCGCATCTTTCGATGTCAGGGCTGCCCCATTCAACCACCTGGGGCACACATCCCAGTCGCTTTGTGGGTAAAGCGACCTGACCCGATGTCAGGTTTTTGAGCGCTCTTTAGTGGACTTTTACCGACAAGCTTAGCGCTGCTGCGGGCCTATTCGCCACCCGGAACCCGCACGACCAAATCATTCCCTAGTTGGTTGGTGAACATGCAAACCTGATGAAGCAAAAGAAAAAAGAAAGAATGGTCTTGCAAAGTGTCATACTGCAAAAAATCTTCACATACGGAAATCTACAGTGTTGTTTTAACGTGCGAGCAACATGATTTCATTTTCCAAACACGGTGCGCCACAATAGCATGTGGTCAATTTTTGTATTAGGGCCTGACAAATCTGGAAACAAGATAAAAAAAAGTTTGTATGTAAGTTGTTCAATAGTTACTGAACCTGTATTTTGAACTATGTTCAAAACAAATGTATTGTTCTTGATATCAAGCAACCAATTCACTTATAAATAAACATTTGCAAGGGGATGTCTTAAACTGTTAAAATTTATTAGAGACCATAGTTTGACTTATAACGGTTTCATAGCTTTTTTTACTACCTATTATAAAGAAAAGGGCAGCGATACCCCAATTAGGTCGTTTGTTTCCGTCGTTTCTATATTTACAAAAGCTCTTTGCAATGTACATACTTTCACTTTTCACTCGGGGGCTATATTCGGATTCTCAATCTTCGGATTTCCATCAAGACAATATGGCCGCGACCAGTAGATTATGTGTTCCGCTTCGGATTATATTTAAGTCAGTGTAGCATATCTTGCGTAGCTTTAGCGTAATGGATATTTGATTTTGGATTGCGAAAATTTACTTAATTGAATAAAGTTTAAGGGACAAAAATACTATTCGGACACCAAAAATAAGTTAAATCTTGCAAAAAAGTTGTACACAGCATCTTCGTTTTTCATGCTTTTATGTGGCGGTGTTTTAAAGCAACAATGCGATTCAACTAGATCATGTAGCGTACATGGTGTAGTCACTTTATCAGGTTGTGCATGTTAAGCGTACTTTCTTATAAATTTTTGGCTGCAAAATATTAATTCATTGAATAAAGTTTATTATCACAGACAGAAATAGTGCTTATGCAAAATAGGTCAATCAGACACACACAATTCAAGCATTTTATTGATTTTTAGAAAATGACAAAATAGCCACATTGGGTCATTCGTCTGTCTTGATCTAGGTCATTTTAATAAGGATAATTAATTTTATCTATTTCTCACAAAGCTATTGCGGGATCCGGAAAAATAAACTTATTTGTCACAAGTTTGGTTGTTCGAAAATGTTATCAATGCTTGATAATTTTGTCGATTCACCACACAGAGACCAATGTCGCCACAACTACAAACGTGTCAGAAAATAATTTTAACTGTGCAAAACCACAGGGGCTTGGATTATAGAGTAGGGGGGGGCGACTTAAAAGTCAATATAAATGACCAGAATCCAAGCCCCTGTGTGCGGAACATGGATTGCAACGTTCGTGTATAAGTTTGCTTTAGTCTATATCATAAAGGAAGGGACAATCTTTGAATAGGTGACAATCAAAAATATTTGAGCAGTGGCGGATCCGCGGGGGGGGGAGGGTCCGAGATTGGAATTTTCCTCCTTTCCGACAAAAATTTCGCAAGTAACGTCTAGAACCACCCCCTTTTCGTCCTTCGTCCGCAGCGGAATTTATGTGGACCAACCCCTTTCAAAAATTTCTGGATCTGGCCCCGTTTGAGTTATAATATAATTTATTGCTATTACACGTAAAAAATTTAAAGGCAGACATGTACATTGCAAATGTTCATGAAGAGATCTACAATTGGGTTTAAACTTATTTCATATAATATTATATACTTCAAAATCATAGGCTGATCTGACAAATACAAATGACAACAAAGTTCCAGACAATAAATTTTGCTACGCCTGACGCGCGTTTCGTCTATTCAAGACTCATCAGAGGCGCTCTACCAAAAATATTGAAATTGCCAAACACTGTATGAATATGAAGAGCATAGAACAGTATAACCAAAAATACCAAACTGGGAACCAAATTATTACTAAGATATTCAACCTATGTCTGGGGTAGGAAGAACCTTAGGGTTTTGACAATTCTGAAATTTAGACGGATAATTTAAAGCTTTGATGTATTCTCCAACTCAAAAGTGTTGGTGCCGGAGCGGGCTAACCTCGGGGAATTTACACTCCACCAGCAGTGCTAACCTTCACGTGTGTTCGAAATACAAATGACAACAAAGTTCCAGACAATAAATTTTGCTACGCCTGACGCGCGTTTCGTCTATTCAAGACTCATCAGAGGCGCTCTACCAAAAATATTGAAATTGCCAAACACTGTATGAATATGAAGAGCATAGAACAGTATAACCAAAAATACCAAACTGGGAACCAAATTATTACTAAGATATTCAACCTATGTCTGGGGTAGGAAGAACCTTAGGGTTTTGACAATTCTGAAATTTAGACGGATAATTTAAAGCTTTGATGTATTCTCCAACTCAAAAGTGTTGGTGCCGGAGCGGGCTAACCTCGGGGAATTTACACTCCACCAGCAGTGCTAACCTTCACGTGTGTTCGAAATACAAATGACAACAAAGTTCCAGACAATAAATTTTGCTACGCCTGACGCGCGTTTCGTCTATTCAAGACTCATCAGAGGCGCTCTACCAAAAATATTGAAATTGCCAAACACTGTATGAATATGAAGAGCATAGAACAGTATAACCAAAAATACCAAACTGGGAACCAAATTATTACTAAGATATTCAACCTATGTCTGGGGTAGGAAGAACCTTAGGGTTTTGACAATTCTGAAATTTAGACGGATAATTTAAAGCTTTGATGTATTCTCCAACTCAAAAGTGTTGGTGCCGGAGCGGGCTAACCTCGGGGAATTTACACTCCACCAGCAGTGCTAACCTTCACGTGTGTTCGAAATACAAATGACAACAAAGTTCCAGACAATAAATTTTGCTACGCCTGACGCGCGTTTCGTCTATTCAAGACTCATCAGAGGCGCTCTACCAAAAATATTGAAATTGCCAAACACTGTATGAATATGAAGAGCATAGAACAGTATAACCAAAAATACCAAACTGGGAACCAAATTATTACTAAGATATTCAACCTATGTCTGGGGTAGGAAGAACCTTAGGGTTTTGACAATTCTGAAATTTAGACGGATAATTTAAAGCTTTGATGTATTCTCCAACTCAAAAGTGTTGGTGCCGGAGCGGGCTAACCTCGGGGAATTTACACTCCACCAGCAGTGCTAACCTTCACGTGTGTTCGAAATACAAATGACAACAAAGTTCCAGACAATAAATTTTGCTACGCCTGACGCGCGTTTCGTCTATTCAAGACTCATCAGAGGCGCTCTACCAAAAATATTGAAATTGCCAAACACTGTATGAATATGAAGAGCATAGAACAGTATAACCAAAAATACCAAACTGGGAACCAAATTATTACTAAGATATTCAACCTATGTCTGGGGTAGGAAGAACCTTAGGGTTTTGACAATTCTGAAATTTAGACGGATAATTTAAAGCTTTGATGTATTCTCCAACTCAAAAGTGTTGGTGCCGGAGCGGGCTAACCTCGGGGAATTTACACTCCACCAGCAGTGCTAACCTTCACGTGTGTTCGAAATACAAATGACAACAAAGTTCCAGACAATAAATTTTGCTACGCCTGACGCGCGTTTCGTCTATTCAAGACTCATCAGAGGCGCTCTACCAAAAATATTGAAATTGCCAAACACTGTATGAATATGAAGAGCATAGAACAGTATAACCAAAAATACCAAACTGGGAACCAAATTATTACTAAGATATTCAACCTATGTCTGGGGTAGGAAGAACCTTAGGGTTTTGACAATTCTGAAATTTAGACGGATAATTTAAAGCTTTGATGTATTCTCCAACTCAAAAGTGTTGGTGCCGGAGCGGGCTAACCTCGGGGAATTTACACTCCACCAGCAGTGCTAACCTTCACGTGTGTTCGAAATACAAATGACAACAAAGTTCCAGACAATAAATTTTGCTACGCCTGACGCGCGTTTCGTCTATTCAAGACTCATCAGAGGCGCTCTACCAAAAATATTGAAATTGCCAAACACTGTATGAATATGAAGAGCATAGAACAGTATAACCAAAAATACCAAACTGGGAACCAAATTATTACTAAGATATTCAACCTATGTCTGGGGTAGGAAGAACCTTAGGGTTTTGACAATTCTGAAATTGTGAAATTCTCAAATGATAACCATTAAAGTAGACGATAATTAGATGTGGAATAATTGTACGCCACACAACCAACATAAAGAAACGCGAATTTTAAAAATCACAATGGAAAACAGCCAACAGTCTTTAGCATGACCATAAGTCGCTGCTTGCCGTCTTGCATTGGCCCAAGACTAAAAATACAAAAGAGGATGAGTCCAGTTTCCTTTTTGGTCACACTTAGAAAAAAGTCAAAATGACAATGTACATTTTTTTTTACATCTCCGCATGCTTGGAATGCAACTAAATGTTGAAAATAATAATATTATAAAACGAAAATTATAAAAATTTCTAGGCGCAAAATATATGTTTGATTTTCTTCTTCTTCTACCCGTTGGTAGCTTTTGTTCTCAGAATAATTTGAAGATTGAAACCTTTTTAAACTTTAACATTAAGCTGATTTAAAAGTATATATGAACAACAGACTGTGACATCTTTGATCCAATGGAGACTTTTGTACAGCTCGATGAGCTGAAGGTTTAAGCAAGCAACAGCTTTTCTCTATCTGCAATAGTTTCCTATTTTCTCCACTAACATAACCAAACTTTGATGCAGTTATTTTAAACTAAATAGGAAATAGTACAATGCTTATACTAGATCTAAAAACAAATAATGTTTAGGATAAACACTTACATGACTTAGATTCATCGACATGGCTTAATTTTAGATCGATTTTATAGTATGTGTACAGCAAAGGCTACATATAGAATTCAACAATAAACCTTAGCAGGACCTAGAAATGATAAAGTCTTTTTTATGTTACTAAAGCAGACCTTTGCTTTTTGTGTCCATAGCGGCTTGCTAGGCAATATGCATTAGAGTCCACACTTGTTCCAATTTAAAAAAAAATATCATGTGATTTTGTTACGCATATACAACATATAATTTCTCTATTCCAACGCCAACAGTTAAACGTGATGGAAGACCAGTATTGTTACACAAGCTAAACTAGAGACGTAAGAAGTGTGGAACACCATTGACAAATATTGATGAAATGATTAATTATGCGTAGAAGCATATAACAGATATAAGCTTGACGGCACAATAACAACATATGTAACCTAATGTTTTGGATCATGAACACTAAAAATATAATAACATTATCCCCTTGGCTTATCATTCTCATCGATTTGACAAGCTAAGAAAAACGATACAAAACAACTGAACAAAAAATCAGACTTGCTTTAGAAAGATAAAATTTACTGAAACGGAAATTAAGTCATAAACATAACACGAAGAAGCTTGATCAAAACTATAGCCTTGCGTTTCAGGTAAACAATAATGTTCATATGACCATAAACAACAAAAAATGCTAGTTATATAAAATGAAATGATGCTAAGTTCTTTCCTATTTGTTGACTCAACATTATTTTGTTAACACATGGATCAACCACACCTTAAAACCAAAGTTAATTCATGGGCAAACATGGGTTTTGAGTACTTTTCGTTTTCAACAGTTTTGGAATTTGACCTTCCAATGTTTTGATTTAAATGTTACTGATGAGAGGTTACTCCTTGAAATATCGATATATATCCAAATTAACCGTTTATACCCGAATTTTGGTATTTGTAATTTTAAAAGATTATGGAACACCTAGCACTTGACCAAACGAAGTTTGATTGTTTTATAAGGTGACCATCACAAAACTGTCGTTTGAATTCTTGGTTCGACAAATACAAAAGATTATGGTTCCTTAAATTGGAACATGGGGTAAATCACCTTTGGATGACAAAAACTAAAACAATATATATAATAATGTAATAGAGGGAACAAAGGCTCTTTAAAATTAAAAGCTCTACAAAAATCTCCATTTTAGTCATGAGTCGTGAGTCCAAGTTGTTGCACCTTTTAAGATAAATCTGTGTTTTCCCCATTTTTTACAATGAAAAACATGTATATTGTAGAAGAGATATTGGTTGCTTAAAGTTCAAAAGTCTCCATTCGGTCCGTGTTGTCAAATGATCCATTTACATACAGTTTCAAAGTTAAAAAAGAATGCATGATGTAGTCATTGGGAAATTATTAAGAAAATCTGGCCGCATGATACTGGTGCACCGTATGGGTATAAAATGCTTAAATCTCTACATGTCATAGTCACTCAGATTCGGATATATCCGGGAGGTGACATGGATTTATAAAATTGAATGAAGAACACAGACTAATAGGTTAAACAAGTTTCGATTAAACATGAAAAATTTAGAGGGATGGCTAAGGTCCGGCAACTTAGTCTTCTACAGGCTTTGGGGATAAGAGAGTCAAAGTTGCATAGAAACCCGTAGCAGTGATCTTTAACATTCGACTATCCATAAAGTGCACTTCTATGATTTTTTGTTAAATTGTGCAAGACAGGCTCTAGGACCAAATCAACCCGAGGACCTCTGGCTTACAAGAAACATTTATATAAGATTTATCTCAATATAAGCAGACACAGCATTTTAACCAAATTAACAGTTTTAATGCCGCAATCTTTTTACTTGGTATAGTACATGTATGTAAATGAAAAAAAAATCAATTCTTTATATTTGTAATGAAACTTTTTTTGATTTTTTTATTGTATCCGGCAAAACGTTAATTTTCCCTGATCTAGTTTTAAAAATTATTTCATGTGTAAGGTGGTGTTTCCCCATTAAAAAAAATGTCGAATGCATTTTTTTTTCATGACTTTGGCAAACATGACGTTAGCAATAGCCTAATGACTTAATGTTTTTTTCCAAATTTTAATAAAATTACTTGAAAGAAAATATAAAATATTTTAGGTGACCTTCATTATCTTAAAAATATTCCTTATCTAAAATTTTGACAATTTCGTAAACCTCCAGTTTATGTACATGTTTATCAATACAAAATATTTGAATTCTGTATTGTTCGTAAATTTTAATATTCATCTATTTTAATTATTCATTTGGTGATTGTTAGTAACAATAAACAATAAACAAACAATAAAATTCTATGAAAGTTGTATAAACTTACCATTGTACATTTCCTTTATTGCATAAAACCGCTCCTTTTGATATTCCCGATAACACGGAAAGAATTATTTAATCTAATCACAATTTCCTTCAATTTCATAACATCGAGTTAATTTTAATCTTCGTTAAAACTGATGTTATTATTGACACTACAAGAGAGAAATTAATTTGAACATTTTTTAACATCCACAATCAAGGCTTTACAATCAATGAATGAATGAATGGATGTTTCTGTCCTTTTCTTATCAATTTATATTTTTTTCCGTATCATCACCTTTTTCCAATAGAGGCTATAATTAAAGAGATGTATCGATCAGTAGCCACGATCAAACATAATTAAAGCGAAAAGTATACTTTTTTTATCGTGAAATTATAAAATCGCTTTTCAAGCCCAAACGGCTTCACAACGCATTTGGTCAAATGAAGGTTATTCAAATCTTATATATATGTAAATAGGGTGCACTTTATGATAAGTCTTTCAATATCACATGAGACAAAATAAATTGTATTGCCTTCGGGTGAAGTGATTGAGCTATTGGCATTGTTACCTTTTCTAAAAATATAGTTTTAACTGCTTTGAAACACGCTTCATCTATACATGTAGGGTGTCTTTAAATAACATAGCAAAAATGATGATTTCAGACAACAAAAGATGGAGCTAGCTAAAATATTAAGCTTATTGAACTTTCAAAAATGTCCATTGGGATGAAGTTAGATGTCCCTATAGAGTTCAAAACTCTTAAAAAAATACACGTACCTTACCTTTTTCGTCATTTTAATCAATGGAGAAACAATGTTTCTTCGCAAAACATTCAGCTTTTTGAACTTTAAGGTGAGTCCTTCTGAGGTTATGGTCCTTTGAAGAAATGTTTTTATGTCTTCGTATATTTATTTTAACCGTTAATTTCTCTGCAAAACATTTTCACCTTTAACAAACCGTGTTTAAATTCATGGATCTTGAAGAATATGGGAAAATTTTAGTCTTGCAAGAGTCTAGTGGGTGCTTAGAAACCCTTACAGGCAACATAACATACTTTTAATCACGACTTGTTAATGCTTTTCCATATGCCCATTTGAATGATTTTGATTTTATGCTTACTGCATCTACTCAAATACTCGAATTCCATTACACGGTGTTGATCTATCTTTTAAGAAAGGAATCGCAAAAAAGGGTTTGAATCCAATCAATATTATGGAATGCAACGTCTTAAATCTGGGACAAACCAGATCTTTTAAACAAATCATTACACATGAGAAAACAGGGTAAGACCAATTAATTAACTTTCATAATTAATTGCAAATAAAGAAAAGTGGTCCTTCTGCAATAATCGGGTCACATTTGACATAATAACCAGTTACATATTTAGCGCACTTGACTTGTATATCAGATGTAAGTTTAAAATCGTGGTAAGTTATGTTTCTGTCTTTGGTGGGTATAAAACATTCTTATTTTGAAATCTATGAAAAAAACAGTCTTCGAAATAAAGCAGTTACACAACTAAGCTTTTTTTTTATCAGCCACAGGTGCCTCACAAGAAAAAAAATAATGTTTGAGTCGATCTCAATTTCCCAATTGTGTCTTACACTTAAGTTGTTATCTTGTTTCAGGCAAATGAAGCTACACATAGATTACTGTAAAAATATATTGGCAGTGATAAAAATATCATTAGGGTGAACAATTTAAAGACATAATAATATTTCCGATGGGTTCAATAAAAAAAGCAATGTGAAATTACGTAAACATTATTTTTTTTATTTAATGATTTTCTATATTCACGAATATTTTCTGTAAAATATCAAATATTTTGATTCATTGATGGTTTTTGTTCCATTATACGGCATTTCAGTCATAATCAGGACAACAACAAATTGAAGCAAATTGAATAGTGTAGACCCACCCAGGACACATACTCATAACAAAGACCCATGTATGCCAAGTGAAATAGATAATGGAAGACTACAAACCAGAGAAAATATTAACCAACTTGCAAAATAAGCAAATGTATTACAAAGCACCATAAGTCAATGTTAAATAAGACAGTACATTCCTTGTACTAAGGTAATTATTTTACCGTTATTTCAAACGCACCACAAAGAAAATACAGAATTATTCTGGCATTATCAAAGTTTAAACATCAAATTGATGTTTAAAAATTAAATAGAAAAACGAATCCAATTACCATTTTATTTTATGATAGTTTTATATTTCCCCTTAACGCAGGCTTGTTGCCTCAATAATAAATTTAAAAGGTTTTTTAGTGCTTCTGAGTACTTTTGAAACACTTAAACGAAGAGAAAATGCTATAATTTACTTATTCAACGAAATGCTATCAATACTAAATGCAATGTGAAATTATTTAAATATTTGTTCCTGCATTTAAGTTAATAAATTATTAAATGATCATGAAATGATGATGAGAAATGAAATATGGGGATGGGGTTGGAAAAAAGGAGGTGAGTAGGGGCTGATAATTTAGTCTATGTGGTGCACTACTTGGCAGTCCTCAAAGGGGTCTATTACGTACATGAAGCGTCGCACTCACCATACACATTGACCAACTATGGTCAGCGGTCAGGGTTTCCATGTTATAGAACTGAAATGAAAACCCCCGCGGACGAGGGCTACCTTTTTCAGCCACCTAGGGTACACACCTTGTTCGCTCAGAACTCCGATGTCAGAATCCCAAGACCCTTAGTCGCCTCTTACGACAAGCTGTTGTGGGCCTATTCGCCGCACGGTCTTTTGATTGATTGATTCTTGTTTGTTTGATGTCCATTATACAGTATTTTAATCATAATCAGGACAAGAACAAATTGAAACAAACTTAATTGTGTACACCTACCCAGCACATAGTACTCATAACACAGACCTAGGTTTGTCATTCGAAAGAGGCAATAAAAGACTACAAACCAGAGAGAAAATGAACCAACTGGCATGAGAGGCCAACGTTCCCTCAAAGCACCATTGACCAGTTAAACTAGAAAATATATTCCTTATACTGAGGTGATTATAATTTCAAACGCACGAAGAAATACATTGTGCTTCTGAGTCCTTTTTAAACACTTTAATAAAGAAAAAATATTATTATTTACATTTTTACTGATAGATTGATTGTTGTTTGCTTAATGTCCTGTCAGCGATATTGCAACCATCATCAGAACACAAACAAATCATTATATCTAAATAAAAGTTATATAAAACAAAGTCAAAAGGCCGATATTAAAACAATAATTATTACTTAATAAATAGATAAAATCCAATTTAAAAAAACTTAACTCAATAAGTTAGCTCCATCAATATTTATTCATAGATGTTATTTTCTGCGATGCTGATTGCCAAATGAATAATGATATAGGACTGCGGTGTATTTTTGATAAAATTTAAACGTGTTGCACATTGAGAGATACATGAAAGATCTAGACAGCTAATAAAACATGTACACATTTTTACTCGGCATATGTTGTATCTCTCTGTATTAGACCACCTAAAGAAAGCTGAATCAAGGTTAGCCCAAAAGTCTTAAACAAGATCTCCATATGATACTGTTTTCAACTTAACCAACTTTAAATCAAAGTTATAAATTAATCATCAATACGTCTCATGCATTTCTTTCGGAATAAGCCAATAGATAGGAAAAAAATATGGAGACTGTTTAGTTTTTGATTCATTTCTGGAGTTTCTGTTTTAAAAACCTTGCGACAGTCGTAAGTTGTTCTCGAAATCTGAATAGCTAGTTATTCGATGCGAATTGAAAAGGAGCGCTTAATGTCTCATATAACTTTTAGTTACAAGATCTGAACATAATAGAGAACTTCTCATGAATAACGCCGTAATAAAACTCATTGCAACAACCAACACCATTCAAGATTTGAGCATTCTACTCGTTACTACATGGAACAATATACCTTTGTTATATATTAGAAACTTGTATATATCACTTCCAGGACATCTTCATATAGTAATAAGATCAAGACGATATATAACACAATATTGAGGCAAAATATTAAAATCTAAAATAATAAATACTTTAAATATATTCTAGACGTTTTAACTATAAAATAGTCCAATCTGGCGAATTAACCACTTTTGTCATAAAGGAGCAACCATTTGATTTTTAGGAGGGCTATGGGTATTGTTTTCATTTTTTATCTTGCCTGTTTTTATTTTTGAAAAAATCGGAGCTCGATTTTTTTCGCACGCAAAAAATACCATAAAGGTAAACTGCATCCTGCTTTATTTCAATTTCAAATTACTGTTCTGCCTTATTACCTGATATTAGGCATCCTTCTTTTTTATTTCAAATTTCACCATAGCCCACCATCAAAATCCCTTAATGAGAGTCAACATTATCTTTATTTAAGGATGACTGATACCTAAACACACATAGATAAGATGACTAGTTTGTAGGTAGCAAATCGATTTCTGTTCATAAAATCATTTCTTTTTTGCTGGTTTTTAAGCAGCATGTCAACTGTACTTTTATTCGTCCTGAGAGACAGTTTTTAGCAAACGTATATAACAGTTTAGCAGTATCCTTTGTAATTGTGTCTATTAGGAATGGTTTTGGGAAGCTTTGTATCTATCAAATCTTTCTATCCATGTTGGCCTAATTAAAGTTGTAAATGTAAGTGCCATTTACAATACATGTTTTTCTATTTGTTTTCAAGTTCGAATGATGAATTTGCATAAAAAAACGTTATTATGCAAGTCTGCAGGAAATCCATTACTTTAGATTGTTACAATCTAACAGTGTAGGCGCCATTTTGAGCGGATTTGAATAAGGAGTTATCTCTTACTTTGTCGTTTTGATTTCCGAAAAGCCATTTTATCCAAACTAAAAATGACATTCAAAAGTGTAATTAAAGGACCATTAATCCAACACATTTAGTAAATCTGATACGAAAAATAATGCATTGAAATGATTTAGTTTCTTTAGTATCTAAATTAATACATATTAGTTTGACAAGGAAACCAAATAAAGAAGGCATGTGTCCATTGGCTACCCCCGCTGACCCAAAACAAAGAAGAAATCCGACAAGACTGAACGTTTCTTATTTAAAGTGCAACTAAAACGGTCATAACAACTTAATCTTATTAAAAAGTGTTTATTTTTCTAAGATCAATGCAAAAAATCCGATCAAAATCCGTTGTCAAATAACGGAGATATGAGTGTTTGAAGTGCAAAATTTCGCACCTTTCAAAATCTAATCAACGATATTTCCGGAAAAGAATTACATGCGAGCGTAACCGGAAGTGACGCACAAGGGGGAACCGAAATCGTTTGCTAGTATAGTAGGAATGTGTTTTTTGAAAGGGGATATTAAAGATATCCGCAATAAAATATAAATAATTTCGGTGGCAATTTTTTTACATTAATATTTAAGAAATACCCAACGAACACATATATACGTTTTCCAGTTTTTAACAATACATTTTACACCAAATAAAAAAGGTAGGCCGTCACAAGAATGAAGTTTAGACCTTTTAAAATTTGTATAAAATGTTAAATCAAGGAATTAAAGTACTCCAATTCCTTGGTTAAATCCTATGATTTAAGCAATTATGATTGTCAGATTTCCACAAAATTGAAAGTTTTTACTGCAGCAATCAGTACACATACATGATGCAATCAAAGAACACAGTTGTGTTGTCTTTATGGTCCAAAGTGTTAATTTAAATCATACATGTCTAATATGCAGGCCTATGTCGGAATTGGACGCTTTCAGGATTCCAGTCCTTATGATAATTACCTTAATTATTAACCCATGCTGAGTATGGACTACCTTTTGCGACGAACAAACAAACACAGGTGTGAAGTTCAACGAAATTAGACAACCAATATGTCACCATAGGGGGGCAATTAACAATTTGGGGACAAGTAATTTCAAACTCGAGCATCTTCTCAAATTCAGTGTTGTGTTATCGTATTGAAATGGAAACATAATAAAATAAAATATAGAATTAAATAAAATAAAATAAATAAATTCCTTGAGTCGATCCACAGTATTTGCAATTAATGACCTCATACTGTTGTTGGGCATATAAAGTTCATAGTTAGCGTCTAAAATTTTATTACGTTTACAGTAAAATAAAACATGTTAAAAACATCACGCATATCCTAGAGAATAGTCCCTTGGTGCCCTCTGCAAACAGACAAAGTAAAATTTAGAAGTTCTTCAATATATTTAATTAGTAAAAAGTATCCATTTCTTTTGCTATTAAAATAACATCAGATCATCATGATAGATTTTCTCTTCTAAAACTTCTCTGGGCTGTGGTTTTGCCACACAAATATGTACTATGCTTATTTATTATCTTTAATTATTATGATTGTAAACAATAATACAAACACATCCCATTGTGTATTCAATTTTTTTTTACTTAATTATCTTGTTATTCTAATGTTACTGTATAGTTCTGGTCTGTCTTTGTCAATTTTTTTTATATGTAATATGCCACCAGTGGGACCAAATTAGACAAATAAAGAATTGAATTGAATCATAATGCTTCACCACGTAACATTTGGTACGGACGAACGAACAGGTGGATGCGCCCAAACACTAACATGCAATACGTTCGTAGATGGGCATATACACATTTCGCCCGCTTGCAGCTAATTTTTTTCATGAATTGTCCGACGAACTATGAATTATTTCGCGTGGCCTCATCTGTCAAACTTTCCTAAAAATCCACCATTAAACTAAAAATGTGTGTATGAGTCACAGATGGCCCTCCCGTGCTTAAAATGTATCACAGTTATGGACCTTAACCTAGAACTTAACCAAAGTCGTTCATGCTTAAAATATAGGTCATTGCGACTTACTAGAGGATGGTGTAGTGCTACCCAAGACACATCTAGTGGTGGAATATCATTGACCTCAACATCTAGTATCCGAGTTATTGACCTCAATCAAGAACTTAAGCAAAGTGTTACAGACGTATGTACGGACGGACAAGGGTAAAACTATATGGCCGATCCACATACGTGGTCGGGCTATAAAAATAGCGAGAACAGACAAACGGGTACACGTCTATGCTAGAGTATAGGAAACCATAAAATAATGTTGAATTAGTGAATGCCAAAATGCTAATCTAATTATAACTTGTGATGTCTAAGCTTCCTGTAAATTAATATGTAATACTTTTAGTGTCGGTTACACCGAAAATATCTGAAAGCCAAGGAAATTTAGAATGGACACACACGTGTCTGTGCTTTTTTTCCTCAAAACTTCATTTCATGCAACAGATAATCAGTATCATTAAAAAGAATAAGCCTCAAGGAATAGGCTTCTTTTATCAAATTACGATTTTCTTTTATTACTTTTTCATCTACAATTCAACAATTATCACGATTATACTGAATAAAGCCAATAAAGTTTTGGTGAAAAAACATATATTTTACATGTTTTATATAACATATTTCATTTCTGGATGCATTAATTATCATTTCATTACTAATAAATTGTAAAGATAAACTACCGTTTGCTATTGTAACTAGTGTAAACAAATTTATCGGTTCCCCCTCTGACGTTGCACAATCAGTGGAATAAGTTACGCGAAAGCGGAAGTTATAAAGGTGAGATTTTAAGGAATTAACACTAAATTGTCAATATCTTTGTTGTTTGTCATCGGAATCAAGTCGGTTTTTTTGCTTTGATCTTAGAAAATTAAGATCTATAAAATGAAATGAAGTTGTAAAAGGCGTTTTAGTTGCACTTTAAGAATGGGTGCCCATTATTTTCGTGGATATTTTACCCAGAGCGTAGCGCAGCGGAGCGAGGGGTTAAATACACGAAAATAATGGTTAAATCGAAAATAAACCACGGCCGGACATGAATCATTTCTATTCTAATATGACAATGCATTTTGTGTTTTCAAAGACCTATAGTGTACAATGCTACAGAAGCCATTTTGTTGTTTCTTGCTACGTTTATGTGCAAATGATCCTTTATGACGTCGGCAATGTCAGCGTAAAATCATATAATGACGTCGCAAAATGAACTGTGACGTCGACCTGTGTTTTATTGGAATTTAAACATGACTGCTTGCTATTTTCCGTTGTGATTTTTCGAATTGCTGTTTGTTTATGTTTGTTGTGTCGCGTACACTTATCTCAATATCGTCTATGACTTGTCGCCATGGTTTCTATTGTTCTTTCCGGGGACCCATATTAGAATTAATCATAGTTTTCATAGTGAACCAACCTACACTGATGCGACCTACCGAATTTCAAATCATTCTCGTGTCCAGTTTCTTAGAAAAGCCAACGAGCACCGGGGCCTTATTTTCGAAACTTTCCTATGAATTTCGTCCCGTGCGGGGCCCGGGTGGCGAATAGGCCCGCAGCAGAGCCTAGCTTGTCGTAAGAGGCGACTAAGGGTCTTGGGATTCTGACGTCGGGTCAGTGCTCAGCCAACAGAGCGACAAAGTGTGTACCCTAGGTGGCTGAATAGGGTAGCCCTCGTCCGCGGGGGTTGTCAGGTCTATAATACGGAAACCCTGACCGCCGACCATAGTGGGCCAACGTGTGTGGAGAGTGCCACGCTCCATGCACGTAAAAGACCCCTTTGTGGACCGCCAAGTAGTGCACCACATAGGCTAAATTTTCCGCCCCTACCCACCTCTCCCCTTTTTCCTGTGATTCTTCAAAATTTACCGGTCCATTGTTTCCCACACCATCCCCATATTTCATTTATCATCATCATTTCATGTTCATTTTATCATCCTTTTCATGTTCATCGCCTGTAAATAACCTGTATAGCGTTGCACGGGCGTAAAACACCAACTCACTCACTCACTCACTCCTATGAATTTCCTGAAGAACGTCTCAGCAATTGATTTAGGAAGATCTTTGGAACCTCGTAAGGAACGTCTCAGCAGTCGTACCGAAGCTTTCTTAGACGTTTCCCAGCTGTAGGAATTCCTATCTTTGCTAACTTTACTAAGTATGAGGAAATGCTTTTTATTAATATATAGGGTTAAATTAAAAAAAAATAATAATAAAGCGTGTCAATTTTTTTAATTCCCAAACATTAGTAAATAGTAAAATTCATTGTTTACAATAATATAAAATGAGTTGAATTGGGGATCAAAAGTTCTCTTAATGCAGCAGTTGAATGAAAGCATCAACAACTTTTATATTTTTAATCTGTAATGCAATAACCCAAAACTTGTTAATAAAGGGCCATATCTTTACAAGGGGGGGGGGGGGTATCTAACAGTTTTAGCCTGATGGATATTTTGAAGAGCTAATTGAACTAAAGATTTAAGCAAGCAACATTTTTTCCATCTGTTACGGATGCTTTCATTCTTTAGGTCAAATGCATCAAAAAAACTCAAGTTTTCACCTTTAAAGGACCATAACCCCTTTAAGGGGTCATCTGACAATTTGGAACTTGAAATCATTTTTGTACGTAGATCTCAGTGAGCTTCACTAATCTCCAATGCTAACTTTTCCTATTTTGAATCAATGGAGAATTTTGTAGAGCTTTTGATGCTATAGAAGAAGGTTGCTCGATATTTTCTCTATCTCATATACTTTCTAAAGGCTAAGCTAAAACTATGGTCTTAACCACCTGTTCTATTTTTGCGACAGCAGCCATATTGGTTGGTGTGCACAAATTTCACAAACTTGGAAGAGGACATCCTAAAAATCAAGTGAACAAAGTTTCAAAGATTTTGTGGTTTCAGAGAAGAAAATCTTTAAAGACGGACGACAGACGGCTGACGATGACAATAGCTCACCTAACCCTTCCCTTCGGATGAGGTGAGCTAAAAACTTCCACAACACCAGAAGTGTTAAGATCTTGGTTGACAAATGTCCTACAGTTGCCATCTTTCAAGCTATGCTGCTGTAAGACGAGTATCTTAACTGCATCCAGAAAAAAAACAACCAAAAACTATTTTGATGAAACATTTTTTGTGCTTAGTTGAACAGCCTAAATTTAGGCCACTTATTCTTTAAATAAGGACATTAAATTCATGGTCTTTGGCAGATGACAAATAGAATATTTACACCATGAAGAATCTGTGGATAAACTATAGTGGTTCTATATAAAACAGTTATTAAAGGCCTTACTTGACCTAAAATATATATTTATAGTCATGAAAGTGTGAACAAGGTCACATGTTATAGTGACCGATACATAGAACACCATAATAAGATGCCTAAGAATATTTTTTAAAGTAATTCCACAAATGTCTTGCAAAGAAAATACACACCCCCATACACACACAAATATGACTTCACAGAATCGAAACATGAAAATGGGGTCATATGGCATGAACAGTTGTATAGACTATAACGCCATGTGTCTGTTTACCAAATATCAGATGCCAAAGTATAATACTTTTCAAGTCATTCATTTCCACAAAGCTTATGACCAATGTTAAAACATGACAAGAGGCTCACAGGAGCCTGAATCGCTCACCCGGCTTATTTGCCTGGACTATAGGCTATAAGTTAAATACTGTTTGACATTGAAAGGAACATAAGTTTAATCAGGGGTTATCTGATAATACGGTTTAACTTAATGCAGTAATGTGTTGAGTAATGTTGTAGGCATTTGAAGCTTTTTGTTTTCTTCTTTTGACATTCTAAACAGAATAAAATTAACGGTACTACAATATTGACCTTATCACATATTTAACATCATGTTGTGCTTATTTACAATATGCAATTTAAATTTCTGAAATATCTCATAAGGTTTTAAATATTGAGGTTCACCAGTGCAAAATCTATGAAAAAAATCAAGAAAAAAGTCAATTACTCCATTTTGGATCTTTTCAAAATATCAGGGCAGGTAGATCTTGAGGTGCTGGTCACTTTTGTTCACATCAGAATTAAATAATCTATCATCGTTTTGACTTATGAACAAAAAGCTGCAATATACTCCTATGTTCTGTTTTTGGCAATGACGACAATGTTGTACAGCCAATCAAAAATCCCGACATTAGTTCTATACACCTAATGCTTATGAACAACTATACCAATTTTGGTTCCAATTAGACGGAGAGAAGAGTTAACATTCTAAATTTAATGAGTAAAAGCTGTAAAAATGGTCAGTTTCTACGTTCAAAGGGGAATACTCCTAGAAGGAATAGTCCTACACCACTGACGTTTTCTATATCTTGTAGATCATGATGTGTTGAACAGTATGCAATTAAAATTTCTTAAATATCTCGTATAGTTTTAAAGATATTAAGGTTATTAGTGCAAATTTATAAAAAAAAAAACAAGAAAAAAGACAATAACTCCTACATGGGTTGTTGGATCTCCAAACTTTTCAGTGGCTCGAATGTATTTTAACAAGACGCGCGACAATATAATGGAATATCTTATAAAACTCATAGAAAAGAACATTGGAAGTGGGGAGAGGGAGCATGTTTGTGAGTTGGTGTTTTACGCCCGTGCAACGCTATATAGGTTATTTACAGGCGATGAACAAGAAAATGGTGATACAATGAACATGAAATGATTATGATGAATGAAATATGGGGATAGGGTGGGAAACAAAGGAACGGTTAATTTTGAAGAACCACAGGACAAGGGGAGAGGTGGGTAGGGGCGGAAAATTTATGTGATGCACTACTTGGCGGTCCACAAAGGGATCTTTTACGTGCATGAAGCGTCGCACTCTCCACACACGTTGGCTAAATATGCCAATGTCAGCGATCATGGTTTTCATAATATAGACCTGACAACCCCTGCGGACGAGGGCCACCCTATTCAGCCACCTAGGGTGCACACTTGGTCGCTCTGTGGGCTGATCACTGACCCGACGTCAGAATCCCAAGACATTTAGTCGCCTCTTACGACAAGCTAGGCTCTGCTGCGGGCCTATTCGCCACCCGGGCCACGCACATAGAAATAGAAGATCTCCTGCTGAATGTCAATAGGACTTGCTGGAAATTCCATGATATTATTATATACACACCACGTTAATGGAGAAATCTTACATTTAACTATCCACTTTGTCTTAAAAAGGAGGACTTGCAGTACATATTTCGATACGCTGAGCAATTCAGAGAGTTTGATGTTCCTTACACTACCTATTACGACGACCTTGCCAGTTTGGATATTTTCTAATTACTGGGCTGAGTCGAGTAACACATCTTACAGATCCAAATCTTGCCCAACCCACAGTATCATCAATCTGCTTTTACAGTTTCTACCTAGTCTAGAATATCTCAATTTGACAGATTGCTTAAATTTGTGCAATGCAGACCTTTATGTAATTGAAAGACTTACAAAATTAGATGGCTTATTTTTGTCCTTCAATTATATTTGCCCTAATTGCTTAGCTACAGTTGTTAGAAGTCATAGAAATCTATGAAATTGGACAGACTATAGAAGCATTTCACAATATTGTTGCTACATGCTACAAGTCATTAACTGATGCAAACATCAGTCTTTCTCCTGAAGTAGAGGCATATATTATACGTGTATAGATCTTACTCCAAGAATTTACAAGCTAGACTTCAATGATTATTGAAATCTATTGTACTGTTGTGATCATTTGTATATTGTGAACAATATGATCTCAAATATGTTTGTAGTAATTTTGTTTTCAATTTCATAGTTCTAATCATTTGCTTAGATTGTACTGTGGAAAATGTCTGACTAAATAGTTGTAGATTTTTACAATTTTGAAACAGATGCTGAAATAGCATCCTTAATTGAAACTTCAGATGAAAACACTACAGTAGTCATTGTTAATGAAACATGTGAAGATTTTACATTGGGTAATGAAAACCTTTTGAATGATACATCTTTTGAAATAAGAAATGAAGTTAATGAAGCACAACAACACATTGTAGATAAAGTTGTAGAGTCAGAAATTTGTCATTTTGAATCTGTCCCCTCTACTAGTTACATCCTTATAAATGATATTAATACGCATGTTAGAGGTAGGAAGAAAATAAGGGAAGTGCAAAATTGGAAACAAATAAAAGAAAAAGAGTGAGACAGTCTGGGGAGTGTTTCACAAACGTAAAAAGACAAAAAGTTGAAAGTACGAAAATTAAAGGAGACTGTAAAAGCAACTATCGCTTTAAATGCTCAAAAAATATTTCTAAAAAGGAAAGGCAGGAAATCTTAAAATAGGTTTTGGTCTCTTAATGATAGTCAAAAGAAAATGTTCTATTCTAAAACTGAATTAAAAAAGAAAAGCAGAGAAAAAGAACTGAAAAAAATTAACTGTAGAAGAATATATTTTTCTGTATCAGATAAACCTGTAAGAGTTTGTAAAGAATTTTACTTAAAAACCCTTGACATAAGTGGTAGACGAATACAGTGTTATTTTGAACAATCAAATGATTAGAGGAAAACATGTAAAAAGAAAAGTGTCTGTTGAGGCAAAAACTTATAAAGAAGAACACATAAATTCATTTCCTAAAGTGCCATCACATTATTGCCGGGCAAAAACCCAAAGAGAATATTTAGATTCTAATCTTAATGTTAATAAATGTATGAACTTTATAAAGAAATGTGCTTAAAAGAGAATGTAAATCCTGAAAAATCACTCTTACCATAAAATTTTAATTCTCAATTTAATCTTGGCCTCACATTCCCAAAAAAAGACAATTGTGATATTTGTGAGGAACAAAAGGCTTCAACAAATGAATGTTCCAAATATGAAAATCATATGAAAGATAAAATAGAAACACAAAATGAAAGAGATAAGGATAGAAAGGGAGATACTCCTATAGTTTGTTCTGGTCTGGAAAATGTAACTATGCCCTCGGGCTAAGGTTTCGCATATGGAGTTTACGTGTCACAATTGATTCGTTATTCCAGAGCATGTGGGGAGTACAACGACTTCCTTGATAGAGCTACACGGCTGACAAGCAAATTGTTAACACAGGGGTACGTTGCTCCCAGGCTGTTGTCATCACTCAAGAAATTTTACGGACGACATCATTTGCTTGTTTACAAATACGGGATTTCTATCTCTCAGATGAGCACAGATGCTGGTTTGACATAGCGTTTTGTAATGTCATCCTTTCCGGATTTGACCAACACTTAATCTATCTTTGGCAACGTGACGGGTGTGCTATAGCAAGCAGGAACTGCTTACTCTTCCGGAGCACCTGAGTTCACTCTCGTTTCGACTTGAGTTCACGTTGCTGAATGCGGTTTTGTTGTTATGTGTGTGTGTGTTTTATGTTGTTATGTGGTTTGTTTTGTTGTGATGAGTTTTTGTCTGCCGGTTTTGTCTTTGTCTTTACGGTTTTATGATACTGATTACACCTTTGGTACAACTTTGCTTCTTTCTTATATAAAAGAAAAATTAACACATATAACTTAACTGCCCATTTTTCTCTAAATAAAAAGGGATACACGCAATGCTGTATGGACTGAAATGGATGCTGGTAAAGGAGGAAATGAAATTACAAGTGCTTTGGTAGCAATTTTGAATGAAATTGTTAAGGAGCATCCAAATTTATAAACTCTTTGTCTTTGATCCGATTCCTGTGTCCCTCAAAATAAAAACTCATATATGGTTACAGCTTTAAAGATTTTCCTCCACCAGCACCCAAACCTCAAACAAATTGAGCACAAATTCTGTACAACAGGCCATTCGAATACTCAAGAGGTAGATAATATACATAGTAGCATTGAGAAAGCTCTAAAGGTATGTGAAGTATTTAGTCCACTTGGATTCATTAGAACTTTGTCTAAGGTTAGACCTAGTTTTATGAAAGTAATAGAACTAAATAAAGGTAACAGAATTACCGAACTTGGAGGATCAATCTCAGTGTCCAAGAGAAAAGACAAAACATGGAAGACACACCGGAAAAGTTATAAGTTGCAATGGTCCTGACTTGGTACAGGCATTTCAAAATGAAATGGTGGGTTAAACCAGGTTTTATGGCGCGCCAAACCTCCCTCTTCCATTGCGATCTTATGTACTGGTAGTTACACACAACACAACGCGGTTGTGAATACAATAATAGGGATAATAGGATGATCATCTCAGTACAACAATCAGCAAAACACTAATCAAAACAATCACTAACCAAAACGTTCAACTGAATTTTGAATTTTTCCACCAGTGGCTGATAACGAAGGAAGAATTGTTTTAGTTTTTTTAGGGATCGTATGAGACGCATTTTCTTGTAACCTTGGTCTAAGAGTCTGTCACGGAGACAGCGGTGTCGTAAAAAAAAATCAGAAAAATTTGTTCTAGCCATGGCATATCGAATAAGTTGTGAAATATAAACACCGTAAGCAGGTGAGGTAGTAATGTTGCTTTCAAGGTAAGGGAAATTAATCATTTTAAAATTAAAGTCGTCTCTTTTATCGTAAATTTTTGTGCTGAGATGACCATCCTTCTTCATTTTTTAACTATGAAAATGCTAGCACATCTTTTAATTATACTGATGTTCATTTTACTAAGCTAAAATATAAACAAGTTGTTAGAGAGCAACCAGGGCATGTGTTTTTAAGTATTCCTTTTCAGAGGACAATGTTCATGAAATTTCAATTGTTGGTTACAGTTGACGTGGTCAAGTAAATGTGGAAAAACTTTTAACAGTTTCAAAGCTTTCAAAGAAAACGAAAATTGCAAAGGAAAAGATTGCTGATATAAAGAGCATGTTGAAATATATGCTTCTTGGGGATCAGGAATTTGAAAATAAAAACCTAAAAGAACACGTGAATTTGAAGTACATTTATCCATGATTATGAAGTTTATGAAAATTTACTATTTTTGTTATGGAGTACATAAAGAAAATGTACATGTATGATTGTATTAATTGTGTTATTGTATGACCGGGTTGGTCACGGGTCAGTTAGTTTGGGATTCCTCCTTTAAATCTTACCTAAAAGACAGAGAAATTTAAGGTTACATGTAATAAAATAGGGTAATATACCATACAGAATTTTTTTTTCTTTATTAGTATGTTGATAATTATGAATTTATTAATGTATCAAATCTATGTTCTCCATAAGTAAGAAAAATGTACTTAATCTGTGTATGTTGTGATATCAAGACAATTGTTTAAATTTGATGTAGAAAAAAGATTATCAAATAAATACAAGTACATGTATAAATTTAAAGATTTATTTTTTTTACAAGAGTTGACACTAAAGTATGTCTTGTCTGCTGGCACCATCGGAATACTTAGTTATTTAACTATTCATTCTTCATTCTTTACATTTTCCTGTGGTCAAACTAAAATGATTCTAGATATCATTAGTCATTGATGAACAGACTTAACATAAAAGATTGAACCCAAAAAAAAAACAATATCAAGAGTCATTTAGTGTAAAAATTATGTCATGGTCAGATGACATTGTGACAGACTCAAATCATCAATATCAATATCATATGTCTAGCTATTATACTTTTCAAAAATTCTTTTTCTACAAATTGAAGACTTAAAACGAAGTTTACAGCTCGAAAAAGACAAAAGTTCACAAAGTAACTGAAGCATAAAAATACCATGATGACAGTTGCGTGGACCATTGTATACCAAATATCAGATGCCTACACAATGTAGCTATTATACTTTTCATTTTCCACAAAAGTCTTACAAAGAGGTTTTCGGCCTGAAAAAAAAACTAAGTTCACAGAATCAATGAAGCATGAAAACGGGGTCAAAGTCACATGGCATGGTCAAAGTTGCGTAGACCATAACCTAAACTGTCTGTATACCAAATATCAGATGCCTAGCTATTGTACTTTTCAAGTAATTCATTTTCCAAAAAAGTCTTACTAAGAAGTTTTCAGTCTGAAAAAAAGATCAAAGTTCACAAAGTCACTGGAGAGTGAAAACGGGGTTAGGGTCACACGGCATGGTGACAGCTGTGTAGACCAAAACCTGAACTGTCTGTATAACAAATATCAGATGCCTAGCTATTATACTTTTCAAGTAATTCAATTTTCACAAAAGTCTTACAACAAGAGGCTCCCGGGAGCCGGAATCGCTCACCTGATATATGTGCCTGAAGTAAAGGTTATTAGGCAACATCTATTTGATGTTGAAAGGGTCATAAGATTAATAAGGTGGTCATCTCACAATATGGTGGATCACTTTTATTCTCAATCAAAATTTTAAAATCTGTCACCGTTTTAGAGCTATTTGCAAAAAACTGCCACTTACCCCTATGTTCTATTTTTAGCCATGGCGGCCATGTTTTACGACCAATCAAAAATCCCCACATCAGTTCTATGCACCTAATGCTAATAAACAATTATATCAAGTTTGGTTCCAATTGGACTTAAAGTGTCAGAGGAGTTAACGTTTTCAATGTAATGAGGAAATGCTGTTAAAATGCTCAATTTTGAAGTTCTAAGGGCAATAACTCCTAAAAGGAAAGGTCCTACAACGTTGACCCTATTACATTTTTTGTAGATCTTGATGTGCTTAACAACATGCAATTTGAATTTCTCAAATATCTAGTATAGTTTTCAAGATATTGAGCTTAACAGGTGCAAAATTTGCAAAAAATCCACAAAAAGGGCAATAGCTCCTACATGGGTGGTTGGATTTTCTTTAAAATTTCAGGGTAGGTAGATCTTGAGGTGCTGATCATTTTTACCCATGGCAGAATTCTGATATCTGTAGCCGTTTTTGAGTTATTTGCAAAAAACTGCATTTTACCCCTATGTTCTACTTTTAGCCATGGCGGCCATGTTTTACGACGAATCAAAAATCCCCACATCAGTTATAAGCACCGAATGCTAATGAACAACCGTACTAAGTTTGGTTGCAATTGAACATATGGTGTCAGAGGAGTTAACGTTTTAAAAAGTTTACGGACGACGGACGCCAAGTGATGACAATAGCTCACCTGACCCTTGTCAGGTGAGCTAAAAAAGTTTACGCCGCCGTCGGAAAGTAATACCTATGTCTCGCTTCCGCGACTATTCGTCGCAGGCGAGACAATAAAAACTAAGTCAACATTAAACTTTGAAATAATTATATGTACTATTAACAAACTTATTTAAGTTTCATTCTAGCTTAATTAGATAATATAATTTTCATATAATATTCTTATCTAATCAAACATGTAATTACTTCAATGATTTAAATTTGTTATTCTCTTTTTTATTTGATATTTTCAGCTCCATGTATTTTTCTATCTTTTTAAGTTATACATTGATTGGAATGCATCTTTTTGTATGAAATGCCAATAAAATTTTGAAAGAGTCAGTTTAACATTAATAAAATTTAGGGTTTTGTGGTAAAACTTGATTTGAAAAAATACAATTGGTTTCAATAAGAACAATGAAAATAATTTTGACTTTATTAAATGTCTAGATGCCTTACTGAAAGTTACACCAAATGGAGGTATGGGGGACATTATGCAAACAAAAGATGAAAAACCAAACTTTTAATTCATTTTTACGAAAATCAGAAAGGATTGACATACAACAGTATAATTCTAAAGGCACGAGAAGGCTGCTCGGTCTTGAAAATTAAAATCGAGTTATCCCTCTAAACTATTTTTGTGCTCGCTAGCGCCCTAAGGAAGCTTGTAACTTTATTTTGTAATAATTGAATTAAACATCTCATCTTATAGCATTTGATAAAAATAGTATTGTGTTCTATATTCTTTCCGGGTCCTAACCCAAATTTGGTTAAGCAATTAGCTGTCATATTTTGAATGCCTGGTACGGAAGCCAGAACGATTGCAACGTTCTTATTTCCAGTGTGCTCTGCAATGGAGTGGTTTTTTATACTTTTTCACATGTGGTCTTCGATGTTCCATGATGTAGGAAAAAATAAAGATCGTGGTTTAGTGTGACGGGGGCTTATAATCGTGGAGGTCGTGGAGAGCGTAGTAAGATGGTGGTCAGTGTGACAGAGTACAGAGGTATGCATTATTTCTAGCAACTTTATTTGTTTTCCACAATAGGTCCATTGCAATATGATTGTCAGTAAGCAAGAGTCCTTAAGCATTCTTTTTATAATTGGTCATTCATATGGAAAAAAGAAAGTAACAGCCGGTGCCCGAAGCATTTTTTGCATCTTGCTTGGTTTCTCTAATTGCATAATTTATAGCAATATGATTATAGTTGCACAGATCATTAAGTGGGGAGGACTTAAACAAACCATTATTCTGAAAAAAGGTCAGAACGTCAATGCCCGGAGTACCACATAAGTTTCATTCAGTTCGTTAGGTGAGCTTTGAATCAATAATGCGATTATCGGGCTATATAATCAATCAATCTATATTGCCATGTTAATAATTTTGAGACAAAATACATATATGAAATATAATATAAACAATAAATTTAAGCTTAAAGAACCTCGCCGTTCACACTGAATTTTGTCAGAATAGCTTGATTTAGAGAGAGAAATAGGTACCAATGGAGCATCTGAATTTTTAAGTCCGAAAGGGAAGAAACAAAACCAGCCAACAAACATGGACAGGACGAAAAAAATATAAAAAATATGAAACACAAAAACACAAAAACCACTACAGCAAAGTTCTTATTATTCTATAAGATTTGTTCACTGGCAGAATATCACTCTTCTTCAACTTGCAGATGCTAAAATAAGGACTTAAATAAAAGTATTACCCTGGGTCACCTATGTAGAAAATGTAGGTCAAGGTGACCTCATTCTGATAACGATGTTGGTTCCTATCCAAGATGCAACCAATAACAAAACACCTTTCTTCTATCACCTGTTCTTGTTGAGTTATGAGCCCTAGCCATGCAAAACTTTAATTAAAGACATACATGTGGAATATGTAGGTAAATATTACCTTATCCCGGTATGAATGTTGGTTTCTACCCAAGATGCAACAACTTAAAATCAATAATTACAATTGAATCTTACTAGCAAAAAAAGTGAAGTTACCATTGGCTATGAAACACTCCTGTCTAGCGTTAAAATTCAAAGATGAAAAGAAATATGTTCCAGAAATTGTTAAGCTATCTTCATTGTAATGACAGCACAATGAGTGTCCCGCATGGACGGCTAAGGCATGATCCAGGTTTTAAATTAAAGCGGTATTATTACTCTATTTTATTGACCAGGTTGGTCACGGGTCAATTATTTCGGGATTCTTCGTTTAAATCTTACCTAAAACACTGAGAAATTTAAGCTCCGCCCAACCTTGTGAATAAAATAGAGTAGTAACCCCTATAAGTGGTCATCGGACAACTTCGAGCCTAGGAAGGCTTTTGTAGAGCTTAATGAGCTGAACATTTAAGCAAGCAACAGCTTTTCTCCATCTGCAATACTTTTCATTCTTTAGACCAAACACTATTTTTCGCCTTTAAGGGGCTGTAACCCATATAAGGAGTCATCTGACAACTTTGACCCTATGAATGCTTTTGTAGAGCTAAATGAGCTGAACATTTAAGAAACCAACAGCTTTTCTCTATCTGCTATAGATCAAAAGCACTATTTCTCATTTTTAAGGGCCTACAGTCCCTAAAAGGGGTCATCTGACAACTTCAACCCTATGACATGTATGACGACTTTTGTAGAGTTAAATGAGCTGAACATTTAAGCAAGCAACAGCTTTTCTTTTTCTGCAATAATTTTCATTCTATGGGCCAAAAACATTATTTTTCGCCTGTAAGGGGCAGTAACCCCTATAAGGGGTCATTTTACAACTTCGACCATAGATTGCTTTTGTAGAGCTAAATGAGCTGAACATTTAAGCAAGCAACAGCTTTTCCTTATCTGCAATAGATTTCATTCTTTAGGCCGAAAACACTATTTTTCGCCTTTAAGGGGCTGTAACCCCTATAAGTGGTCATCGGACAAATTCAAGCCTAGGAAGACTTTGTAGAGCTTAATGAGCTGAACATTTAAGCAAGCAACAGCTTTTCTCCATCTGCAATAGTTTTCATTCTTTGGACCAAACACTATTTTTCGCCTTTAAGGGGCTGGAACCCTTATAAGGAGTCATCTGACAACTTTGACCCTATGAATGCTTTTGTAGAGCTAAATGAGCTGAACATTTAAGAAAGCAACAGCTTTTCTCTTTCTGCTATAGATCAAAAGCACTATTTTTCATTTTTAAGGGCCTAAAGCCCCTAAAACGGGTCATCTGACAACTTCAACCCTATGACATGTATGACGACTTTTGTAGAGTTAAATGATCTGAACATTTAAGCAAGCAACAGCTTTTCTTTTTCTGCAATAATTTTCATTATATGGGCCAAAAACATTATTTTTCGCCTGTAAGGGGCAGTAACCCCTATAAGGGGTCATTTTACAACTTCGACCATAGATTGCTTTTGTAGAGCTAAATGAGCTTAACATTTAAGCAAGCAACAGCTTTTTCTTATCTGCAATAGATTTCATTCTTTAGGCCGAAAACACTATTTTTCGCCTTTAAGGGGTTGTAGCCCCTATAAGTGGTCATCGGACAACTTCGAGCCTAGAGCTTAATGAGCTGAACATTTAAGCAAGCAACAGCTTTTCTCCATCTGCAATAGGTTTCATTCTTTGGACCAAACACTATTTTTCGCCTTTAAGGGGCTGTAACCCATATAAGGAGTCATCTGACAACTTTGACCCTATGAATGCTTTTGTAGAGCTAAATGAGCTGAACATTTAAGAAAGCAACAGCTTTTCTCTATCTGCTATAGATCAAAAGCACTATTTCTCATTTTTAAGGGCCTACAGTACTTAAAAGGGGTCATCTGACAACTTCAACCCTATGACATGTATGACGACTTTTGTAGAGTTAAATGAGCTGAACATTTAAGCAAGCAACAGCTTTTCTTTTTCTGCAATAATTTTCATTCTATGGGCCAAAAACTGTAAGGGGCAGTAACCCCTATAAGGGGTCATTTTACAACTTCGACCATAGATTGCTTTTGTAGAGCTAAATGAGCTGAACATTTAAGCAAGCAACAGCTTTTCCTTATCTGCAATAGATTTCATTCTTTAGGCCGAAAACACTATTTTTCGCCTTTAAGGGGCTGTAACCCCTATAAGTGGTCATCGGACAACTTCGAGCCTAGGAAGACTTTGTAGAGCTTAATGAGCTGAACATTTAAGCAAGCAACAGCTTTTCTCCATCTGCAATAGTTTTCATTCTTTGGACCAAACACTATTTTTCGCCTTTAAGGGGCTGTAACCCTTATAAGGAGTCATCTGACAACTTTGACCCTATGAATGCTTTTGTAGAGCTAAATGAGCGGAACATTTAAGAAAGCAACAGCTTTTCTCTATCTGCTATAGATCAAAAACACTATTTTTCATTTTTAAGGGCATAAAGCCCCTAAAACGGGTCATCTGACAACTTCAACCCTATGACGACTTTTGTAGAGTTAAATGAGCTGAACATTTAAGCAAGCAACAGCTTTTCTTTTTCTGCAATAATTTTCATTCTATGGGCCAAAAACATTATTTTTCGCCTGTAAGTGACAGTAACCCCTATACGGGGTCATTTTACAACTTCGACCATAGATTGCTTTTGTAGAGCTAAATGAGGTGAACATTTAAGCAAGCAACAGCTTTTCTCTATCTGCAATAGATTTCATTCTTTAGGCCGAAAACACTATTTTTCGCCTTTAAGGGACTGTAACCCCTATAAGTGGTCATCGGACAACTTCGAGCCTAGGAAGACTTTTGTAGAGCTTAATGAGCTGAACATTTAAGCAAGCAACAGCTTTTCTCTATCTGCAATAGATTTCATTCTTTAGGCCGAAAACACTATTTGTCGCCTTTAAGGGGCTGTAACCCATATAAGGAGTCATCTGACAACTTTGACCCTATGAATGCTTTTGTAGAGCTAAATGAGCTGAACATTTAAGAAAGCAACAGCTTTTCTCTATCTGCTATACACTGTGTGGGAGCGAAACCGGAACTTGGTACTAGTTGAAGCGAGGATCACCAGCTGACAAACGTCACTGGGGTCAAGAAATTTTATTTTATTCTTATTTAAACCACCTTTTCAAGTTGGAAAAGGAGTCGTTTGAAGCAGAAGATAGTTGAGAAGGTGTGTGTCTTAGAGCTAAGTCGTACAAAAGGTTTATATGTTAAAACGAGATGAAAACAGTTGACCTGGTACCGGCGAAAAATGAGATCGACAGATCAAACATCTTAAAATTCAATGATTAAACGCTTATCTGATTAAACCAAATGGTAAATTTTGTTTAATCTGTTTAACTATTAATAAAAATATGACAAAAGAGGGTCTTGGGTCTGAAATGCCTCTAAAATCTTGGAAACAAAATCGCATTGGTGTACGGCAGCTTATTGTTTTGTATAAAATTTGATGTACGGCGGCTTAAAAAATAAAGTGTACGGCAGCTTGTTATATGAATAAGTAGAATCTCATCATATTTGCAATTTACTGGCAATTTAGCTTTTTTTAATACACTGCAGATTAGAAAAAAACACGATAGTACATCTGGGACAAAAGACCCACACGCAGCAGTCTTGGGTGGGTTTTTTTTTGTCACATGTAGTTGACACGACCCAAAAGATGTTACTACAAGTACTCACTTATCCGTGACATGCTGCAGCATATAGAGTTATCTGATCCGAAAATGTATGGATGCAAAGTGTTACCAGGTAATACAGGATTCCAACTTGTCTTGAAACAAATATATGTGCAAAAATTTTACATATGAATTTACAATTTCGGCATTCATGTAGATGCGTCTGAACATCTTAGTAAGATAGGACTTTTCAGCTTAACATTTACATTAAGAACAGTCCACCCTCATTATTGTTCAATGTTGCCTGTAAAGGGATCGAGGGTTGGGTAGGTAGATAAGGATTTCGTTGGGGGATGCAACAAAAAATATATACTAGTATACGATAATACGAGCAGCTTTTAAAGATTGAAAGAGACTCATCATATCATATAGTAGAGTAATTTATTTGGTGGATGGATGTTTTAAAAAAAATCTTTCTGGATACGTTTTTAAGAAAAAAATATAAATATACTGACAATTTCAAGCCAAATGGAGTAAAACAAGTTTACCGAACGTACATTACTCAGCTAGTTCATGGAAGACAAAATCATGCAGGTTTAAGACTAACATAGAATTTTAATCAGCTTTACTTGGTACACATTTTTATGCCTCATCTATGAAAGTACGGGGGAATTTAGTGTTCGGGTCTGTTCGTCCATCCGTCCCAATTTAGGTTAAAGTCACTTTACCATGAAGGAAGTTTGGTATCATCGTAAAACTTCATAAACTTTGTACACATATAAATCAGGATATGAACAAACAACAATCATCATAAAAGTGTATATGTCTCATCATCTTCATGGTTGACTGATCGTGCACAGAAAAAGCGGGCGTTATACTTAGATTGAAATTACTTCATCATGAAGGAAGAATGGTATCATAAAACTTTAAAAATCATTTAACCCTTTCCTCCATGAACAATAGTGAAAAAAATGGCAAAAATGCACAATGAAAAAAATGCAAAAAATTAAAAGGCTGTAAAAATTTTATTTTTCATCCAAAGGTTTTGAAACTTAGTCAAGATGTTCACTGGGCCAGGGTCTATTGATGCAGGTCTCAACCGCCATTTTCATGGTTGCTATGGTAACCAAGGCTGACCATAAAATGTCAAAAAATGGCTTTTTTTCATCATTTGACAACCAAATTTTGACCTTTAAAAATTTTTTAAAAATTTTGGGCAAGTCCAATTGTTCTCCGACCTGGAATTTTTAAAAATGTGGCATTTGAGGTAATTTTGGGAGTCATTGTTACAGTCCTGAGGGTTAAAAAATTTTCCTGGCGGCGGGGGGCATTGCTGCCCCCTCGACCCCCTGACCAAAGGGGGGCATCCCCCCTTTAGGAACCCCCCCCCCTGGAACATCTTTTTAGTCCCTAACCGCGCGAAAAAAGTGACTATTTTTAAGGCAACAATTTTATTTGCCAAAATAACCCCAATCATGCTTTTACAGGGAGATTACAAGGGTAGAGGGGGGGCAAAAAGGGGGGGGGTCACCAGAACGACACAAGAGGTGTCCAAAGGCGTCTACATGTAGGAAAGGGTTAATCATCATAAAATTATACTTTTGGAATCAACTTCATGATTTGGTGATTGTGGGGGGATCAAATGGTGCCTGATGAGGCATTCTGTCTTTTGGACCTATTTATGTTGTAAATGTATTGTTGTAAATGTAATGGTGGATTAAACCGGCTTTATGGTGCCAACCTTCCACCTCCAATGCTCAAATCAAATAAAATCATAGATATCTACGGGAAGAGCCTTATGTAGTCATAAAGCTATCTAATTTTTGCGTTTTTTATCGTCTAGACAGGGTAAATCGGTCAAGCAATCTTACCAGAGTATCTTTTACAGATTATTCATCGTGTATGATTATTGTTTCAATGTATTGGATTAGGTTGTCTAAACTAAAAGGTGCATCTCTATACTAATTACGATATAAATGTGCACTACATTTCATATATCGATACACCGTCGCCAGTTGATGTACACTTAAACATTGTTGACCTTTTACATTTGATTTAATCAGTACGTCATAAAAATTCATGTGGTCGGAGCCAAATTACGAATTTCTTAACAACTGTTTAAGTGGACGGAGAAAACAAACAAAATTGATATGTTTCAAGTTGATGAAAAACAGATCGTTCTGTATTTTAGTGCTTAGAGTTAGCTCTGCCTTTTAACGCTTTAACGCTTTGATTATTGGTCCATTTGTCAGTCCATCTGTGATCACAGTTTGTTTGCGCAACTCCTCTGAAACTACCTAACAGATCTTAACGACACTTGGTATGCAAGAAGAATACCATATGTAGTTGTGCATATTATCACATTTTTTTATTTATGAAATTTTAAAGGCTGATCTCAAGGATAGTATGTATAGTCCAATAGTTGAACGCATGGGTATTAAGTGTGCTCACCGACTTAAGGTTCTTTCATGGAGAATGTTTTTGAATCTAAAAATCTTTTGCATGGGCATAATGAAAAAACACAAAATGAAAACGTTTCTGAAGTGGAAAAAAACATCCAAACAAAAATGAATTTTTAAGTATGCAAATATTTTCTGCTGTATTTTGCAATTGTGATTATAAGTATCATTACTAAGACGACAAAAAAAGTTGATTCGGGGTATCACCCAACTATGATACCATATAGCATTGTAAAGGTACAGGATGAGTCATTTAGTTAATGAAAAAATTCTATTTTTGAATAAATACAAAGGCTAAACATTGCTTATCTGTACACACTTATATAAAGGAAGCAAAGGTACCAATGGGGCATCCGAATGTCAAACGTCCGAAAAGACAAAGACAAAACCAGTCAACGCCAACGAGAGCAGAACAAAAAACAGACAACATATAACACAAACATACAAAAATCTTAAAAGCAATCAACAACGCGGATTCAAGTCATACCCAGAGTGAAGGAACGCGCTCCGGAAGAGTAAGCAGTTCCTACTTGCTATAGCACACCCGCCGTGCTGCCAAGTTCTGTCAATTCAGTGTATCAAGTAAAGGAAGGCAAAACAAAAATCTATGACAGACCAACATCTGCACTCATCTAAGAGATTGAAATCCTATATTTGTCTATGACGGAATGATGTCTACCATATAATTTCTTGAGTGAAGATAGCAAATGAGGAGCAACACAGCCCTGTGTAAGCAATTTTTGTGTCAGGCGTGACGTTCTGTCAAGGAAATCGATGCAAGTCCTGCAAGCTCGATTATGATACGTAAACGCCATAAGCTGGAGCGGGCGGAATGTTGGTACACAAGAATGGAAAGTTGAAGTCGTCACGTTTGTCATAGAGCTTTGTTGAAAGTTTTCCTTGAGAGTATTTCGAGATAGAACCCGTAGTGTCCTTTATCTCAATTCCTAAATGTTTTGAATAGGAATAAAATGTGAAAAAAGAGTGTACAGCGGTATTTTCAAAACATTGCTGTCCCTTTCTTCTGAAACAGTAAGGGCCACAACCTAAAATGCAATGGAAAGCATCCTTTAGCGGATATAAATATCATTTTAAAATTTCATAACAAATGGTTGGACAATACAACTAGTATTTGAGTAAAACTATTTGTCAAGACAAACTTTGTCGTTTTCGGCCTCTCTGACCCCTAATTCGGTGCTTAAATGGTTAGAGATAATGCAAATCTTTATGAAAAGTGCAGACTGGAAAAGGAACTGGGACTTACATACGGTTATTAGAGAGGTGGATGTGATCAGAGGAAGGTATTTAGAAACTACATACGGTACAAAACTAATTACAACCAATTCCTTCAGAGTAGTAAATGGTCTTTTTTTCTTGTTATTTACAGACACAATACACTTATTAACAGTTCTTAGTCGTTTTTATATCGTGTATGTCACAATGAAATGCGATAATATAACTAATAACAAAAACTTAAATAGTCATCTTCACAAGTGCCGTACAGAAAAAAAATATACAAATCTGCAAGTACCCGTACACTTGTTCCATAAGCTGCCGTACACCAATGCAATTTTGTTTCCAAGATTTTAGAGGCATTTCAGGTCCAAGGTCCTCTTTTCTCATATTTTTATTAATTGTTAAACAGATTAAACAAAATTTACCATTTGGTTCAATCAGATAAGCGTTAAATCATTGAATTTTATGATGTTTGATCTGTCGATCTCATTTTTCGCCGGTACCAGGTCAACTGTTTTCATCTCGTTTTAACATATAAACCTTTTGTACGACTTAGCTCAAAGACACACACCTTCTCAACTATCTTATGCTTCAAACGACTCCTTTTCCAACTTGAAAAGGTGGTTTAAACAAGAATAAAATAAAATTTCTTGACCCCAGTGACGTTTGTCAGCTGGTGATCCTCGCTTCAACTAGTACCAAGTTCCGGTTTCGCTCCCACACAGTGGCTATAGATCAAAAGCACTATTTTTCATTTTTAAGGGCCTAAAGCCCCTAAAACGGGTCATCTGACAACTTCAACCCTATGACGACTTTTGTAGAGTTAAATGATCTGAACATTTAAGCAAGCAACAGCTTTTCTTTTTCTGCAATAATTTTCATTATATGGGCCAAAAACATTATTTTTCGCCTGTAAGGGGCAGTAACCCCTATAAGGGGTCATTTTACAACTTCGACCATAGATTGCTTTTGTAGAGCTAAATGAGCTTAACATTTAAGCAAGCAACAGCTTTTTCTTATCTGCAATAGATTTCATTCTTTAGGCCGAAAACACTATTTTTCGCCTTTAAGGGGTTGTAGCCCCTATAAGTGGTCATCGGACAACTTCGAGCCTATAGCTTAATGAGCTGAACATTTAAGCAAGCAACAGCTTTTCTCCATCTGCAATAGTTTTCATTCTTTGGACCAAACACTATTTTTCGCCTTTAAGGGGCTGTAACCCATATAAGGAGTCATCTGACAACTTTGACCCTATGAATGCTTTTGTAGAGCTAAATGAGCTGAACATTTAAGAAAGCAACAGCTTTTCTCTATCTGCTATAGATCAAAAGCACTATTTCTCATTTTTAAGGGCCTACAGTCCCTAAAAGGGGTCATCTGACAACTTCAACCCTATGACATGTATGACGACTTTTGTAGAGTTAAATGAGCTGAACATTTAAGCAAGCAACAGCTTTTCTTTTTCTGCAATAATTTTCATTCTATGGGCCAAAAACTGTAAGGGGCAGTAACCCCTATAAGGGGTCATTTTACAACTTCGACCATAGATTGCTTTTGTAGAGCTAAATGAGCTGAACATTTAAGCAAGCAACAGCTTTTCCTTATCTGCAATAGATTTCATTCTTTAGGCCGAAAACACTGTTTCGCCTTTAAGGGGCTGTAACCCCTATAAGTGGTCATCGGACAACTTCGAGCCTAGGAAGACTTTGTAGAGCTTAATGAGCTGAACATTTAAGCAAGCAACAGCTTTTCTCCATCTGCAATAGTTTTCATTCTTTGGACCAAACACTATTTTTCGCCTTTAAGGGGCTGTAACCCTTATAAGGAGTCATCTGACAACTTTGACCCTATGAATGCTTTTGTAGAGCTAAATGAGCTGAACATTTAAGAAAGCAACAGCTTTTCTCTATCTGCTATAGATCAAAAACACTATTTTTCATTTTTAAGGGCATAAAGCCCCTAAAACGGGTCATCTGACAACTTCAACCCTATGACGACTTTTGTAGAGTTAAATGAGCTGAACATTTAAGCAAGCAACAGCTTTTCTTTTTCTGCAATAATTTTCATTCTATGGGCCAAAAACATTATTTTTCGCCTGAAAGTGACAGTAACCCTTATAAGGGGTCATTTTACAACTTCGACCATAGATTGCTTTTGTAGAGCTAAATGAGGTGAACATTTAAGCAAGCAACAGCTTTCTCTATCTGCAATAGATTTCATTCTTTAGGCCGAAAACACTATTTTTCGCCTTTAAGGGACTGTAACCCCTATAAGTGGTCATCGGACAACTTCGAGCCTAGGAAGACTTTTGTAGAGCTTAATGAGCTGAACATTTAAGCAAGCAACAGCTTTTCTCTATCTGCAATAGATTTCATTCTTTAGGCCTAAAACACTATTTGTCGCCTTTAAGGGGCTGTAACCCATATAAGGAGTCATCTGACAACTTTGACCCTATGAATGCTTTTGTAGAGCTAAATGAGCTGAACATTTAAGAAGGCAACAGCTTTTCTCTATCTGCTATAGATCAAAAGCACTATTTCTCATTTTTAAGGGCCTACAGTCCCTAAAAGGGGTCATCTGACAACTTCAACCCTATGACGACTTTTGTAGAGTTAAATGAGCTGAACATTTAAGCAAGCAACAGCTTTTCTTTTTCTGCAATAGTTTTCATTCTTTGGACCAAACACTATTTTTCGCCTTTAAGGGGCTGTAACCAATATAAGGAGTCATCTGACAACTTTGACCCTATGGAGACTTTTGTAGAGCTCAATGAACTGAACATTTAAGCAAGCAACAGCTTTTCTCTATCTGCAATAGTTTTCATTCTATAAGCCAAAAACATGAAAAAAACGCTATTTTTCACCTTTTATGGACTGTACCCCTTTACATGCAAGGGATCATCTGACAACTTCATCCAAATGGAGAATTTATAGGTTAACTTTTGATGCTGAAGCAGTAGGGTGGCATCAGATTTACAAGCAAAAAACAGTAGTCTGACCCCCTGGCCATGGTCTATTTTTGGTAACGGTGGCCATGCTTTTACCGTTAATGAAAAGTAATCAATGTAAAAATCATATTATAGCAATTGTTATATTAACAAAGTACAAATTATTTTGTTTTGCGTCAATCCATCAGAGCAATACATCTTTCCTTTAGGTATCTTCAGAAATCAAATCTCATTAAATATAATACTAGTCATAATGAAATTCAAGTTCGCCAAAGATAATTTCCTTAATTGGATGGGCTTATTTATCTTCATTCAATAATCCTTTCATTTTTATTTTATTTTGAAAAAAAATGTACTTTTTGGTCGCCTTAATAACTTCTTAAGATAATAGTATGAGTTTTTAAGGGATTCTGTTATATGGATTTTTGTACTTTGTTAAAATCTGTAGCGTTTGTTAATTTTATACAATGTTAATTGCTTGCAGTCAAACAACACACATTTGCTTATATTCCGGATTACAAAAAAGTTAAATAAGCAATGACTATGAGACGAATCGGGAATAAAAATACAAAAAATTTTCAGGCAACAAATTTTGTAACCTCAAAACATTTCATCACAAATGAACGTAACTAGTTTAAAATTGGTATTTGGAAGACAACGGTAGTAGGTTTCGATTTCGTTTTTATGTCGCCTGCAACGTGTTGCAAAAGCGACATATAGGGGTTACTTTGGCACTATCCGTCGTCTTGCGTCGTCGTCCTGCGTCCTGCGGCGTCACAAAAATTTCCGTCACAGTTTTCCAGGCAACTACATGTCACAGCATCTTGATATTTGGTATGTAGCTTCATCACATAGTACTATAAGGTGTAAAGCGATTTTATGCCGGAAAAATAACTACTTCCTGTTTGACGAATACTTAACGTTTTATATTTAATGGACATAGATGCCAAATTTTCGTCGCAGTTTTCCAGGCAACTACATGCCACAGCCTCTTGATATTTGGTATGCAGCTTCATCACATAGTACTATAAGGTGTAAAGCGATTTTATGCCGAAAAAATAACTACTTCCTGTTTGACGAATACTTAACGTTTTATATTTAATGGACATAGATGCCAAATTTTCGTCGCAGTTTTCCAGGCAACTACATGCCACAGCCTCTTAATATTTGGTATGTAGCTCCATCACATAGTACTATAAGGTGTAAAGCGATTTTATGCCGGAAAAATAACTACTTCCTGTTTGACGAATACTTAACGTTTTATATTTAATGGACATAGATGCCAAATTTTCGTCGCAGTTTTCCAGGCAACTACATGCCACAGCCTCTTGATATTTGGTATGTAGCTCCATCACATAGTACTATAAGGTGTAAAGCGATTTTATGCAGGAAAAATAACTACTTCCTGTTTGACGAATACTTAACGTTTTATATTTAATGGACATAGATGCCAAATTTTCGTCGCAGTTTTCCAGCCAACTACATGCCACAGCCTCTTGATATTTGGTATGTAGCTTCATCACATATTACTTTAAGGTGTTAAGGGATTTTATGCCCTAAAAATAACTACTTCCTGTTTGACGAATACTTGACATTTTATATTTAAAGGACATAGATGCCAAATTTTCGTCGCAGTTTTTCAGGCAACTACATGCCACAGCCTCTTGATATTTGGTATGTAGCTTCATCACATAGTACTATAAGGTGTACATACATCACATAGTACTATAAGGTGTAAAGGGATTTTATGCCCGAAAATTTATTACTTCCTGTTTGACGAACAAACATAGATACGCAGGCGACATATGCCTTCCGGGGAAGGCTCCATCTAGTTTTTTATTATTCTTTGAATTTATTTATTTTAATTTTTATTTATTTATTTTTCATCATTTGATAAAATCATGCCCTCGTTTTCAATATACATGTAGTTATACATGGCGTTTTAGTTTAAGAAAAAGGACCAATGTACGACCACAAACCAGAAAGACAATGAACCAGCCATTTTACCCTTAATACATCAGAAAGTGACGAAACCGTCGGCAAATATTTCGCAGAATCTTGATTTTTCATCTCAAGTGACTGACAATGAAAACCCCATACCTGAAAAGTTGGAATACTTACCTGCATTGGATAAAAGGAAGTTTGTAAGTTATTTCTTTACTTTCTAGCAGTACGATTTAGGCTATATAAACATAAAATGAGGAATGGATGGAATGGGGACACAAGGTCCTTCGAGGGAGAGTTTTGAATCCTACTGGAAAAAGGAGTAATGGGTAAGAATGGGCAATTTAGCCTCCTGAACGAGGCCCCTACGGTTCCCACTCTTATCGATACCTGTAGCAGTGTCTTTAACATGCAAGAAATGTGGCATTTTCTCGACACGTTGCACGTTTATGGTATGCAGTCAGGTATTCCGCATTATAACCCAACGACCCCAGCATTTAATATAACAGATAGTCCACTTAAACTACCTTTAGCGCATATCCCCAGTTACTTTTCAGGCAAAGCGGGATGACCTGATGGCAGGTTTCTGTGCGCTCTTTAGAGGACTTTATAAACAAGTTTAGCGCTGCTTTTTTGTCTATAAGCTATCCGGAACCCGCACGGGTGATTGGGATAGTAACCCTCAACCAGTTAAACTTAAACCACCCTTATCTGTCGAAAATACAATGCTAAAGTCTTGCTGAACCTACACACACTTCGAAATCAAAGGTACATGTCAGTAAATATGGTCTACAGGAAAATTGCCACATCGATGTTTGGTGGTACAAAAATTGTAAGGCACCTCCTTTGACAATTTAGAAATGGCAACAGTTCCCGTGAGCCTGCTCTTATTTAACCTTTTTTTTTGTGTGCAAGGATGCATTTTCAGCATCTCTTTTAAGTTTTATTCCTTTTAAGAGGAAATGCTGTGCTCTATTTCTAGATGTTGGTTTGTCATAGGGTGTTGTTTTGTCTATATTTTCCGGCTTTGACACGCTGAATGGACTGGGTGTGTTATAGCAAGCAGGAACTGCTTACTCTTCCGGAGCACCTGATTTCACTCTTTTTTCGACTGGAGTTCGCGTTGTTGATTGATATTCAGTTATTTTGTGTTTCCATGTTTTACATGTTGTCTGTTTTTATCCTGTTCCTGTTGATGTTTACTGGTTTTCTCTCTGCCCTTTCGGACTTTTGATTTTCGGATACCCCATTGGTACCTCCGCTTCTAAATTCCTGGGAATCCCTCGAGGGGCACTGATGGATTTCGAAAAAATGACTGTAAATATAATCTCCAAAAAGTACACATTAAATGAATATAATAAATTGACATTAAGAAAATCAAGATTATGATAATTACAAGTAATTTGAAATCAGCAGTTTTGACAGTCTGTTAAGCAATTATGCCAAAGGCCGTATTCCAATGGGGTTAATTAATTTGCAAGCAATGTTATTGTAAAGAATATGTTGGGGTTTTTTTTACTAGAAACACAATGTAGGTGATATCAAGTCGCTGCATATGAAAAGGATGGCGAAATGAATATGTATTGATGAGAAGTATGGTGACGGGATTTAAAGAGTAGGTACAATGAAGGAAAGAGCGAAAAGTTCTGCCTATGTTGTGAGAAGTATACCTATCATTATGAAAATTGGGCTGGCTGATATAGCCACAACCAAGAATCCGATCATGCCTTTTTTATATGAAAATATATTTCAAATTGTACTCTTTCGCTGCTTTCATTTCTAATTAGCATGCATTTTCGTGGCATTCTGTCATATGATGTTTCCCTAAACAATATATCACGTGTGTTAAATTGTTTTATAGTGAATAGCTTTCGGTCGTCTAAACGCGATTTCGTTTCTAATCAGGATAAAGTCATTTCAATGAACAATAATAATTGAAAGGTTTTGGAAGGAGAGAAAAAATGCTGTTTTATTCCGTGGTTCCACAGAGTCTGGATGAAGCTTAGTATTTGTAATGCAAGTATTTTCACAGTCATGACTTATTTTCAATTGACTTTCTAATGGAGATCTGCTTCCGTAATCGAATATCGGACGAAGTTGTAACCATCATTATTCATATCTTGTCTTCGGTGCTCATGTTACAATCAATACACATTTCCTTCGCCTCATGCATACATTCAGTGAAAGTACTAGTTAGAATAATTCATGAAAGGATATGGATAAGCAAAGACGCACCCACCAATAGGGCATTCGAGTGTCAAAATTCCGAAAGGGCAACGACAAAACCGGTTAACCGGTAAACACAAACAAGAACAGCAAGACGAAACACAAAATCAACCAAACGGAAATCAACAACGCGGACTTGAGTGAAATCGGGTGCTCCGGAAGAGTAAGCGGTTCATGTCTCCTAGAGCACATCCGTCCTGTTGCTAATTTCCAATTCAGTATGTCAATTCCTTCGAAAGAAGACTAAACAAAACTGTACGAAAATCATTACCTGAATCCCATGCACGGTGTCTACCGTAAAATTTCTTGAGTGAAGACAGCAACCATGGAGCAACATAACTCTTTGTTAGCAATTTCTGTGTGTGTTAAACGCTACGCTCTGCCAAGGAAATTGATGTAACTCCTGCAAGCTCTGGAGTAACGAATCAACTGTGATACGAAAACTCAATAAGCCGGAGCGAACGGAATGTTGCTACAAAAGAATGGAAAGTTGGCGATTGGTAAGTTGAAGTCATCACGTTTGTCATAGAGCGTTGTTAAAAGTCTTCCTTGAGAGTCAATTTCGAGATGTAGATATCCGAGAATCCGTTCTGTCCTTTATCTCAAGTTCCTGAGGATATATGAGATGGACAAAGTCACCAAATTGAGAAGAGATGGTAAGAAGTCTGCTTTATATAAGTGAAGAAACAAATCAGCAAGCAAAGGTGCACAATAAGTGCTTATTGGAATCCCTATTGTTACCTGAAAAATACGAACTGAAGAAATATGTTGTCGATAAGAAAATTGAGCATGTCGATTATTTGGTCTCCTGGATATTTTTTATTTTGCTTAGACTCTTTGATGACAAAGTAAGTTTTACTGAAATCGACTACCAGATATTTGTACCTGTGTTTTTAATTCTTTTGGAAAAGCTGCAAAATGGCAAAAACCTTTACAGAATAGAAAATAAAGGCCACAAAATTTACAGAATACAGAATTGATGACACGCCCCATCCACACCATCATGCCTGGGATAGGAAGAGTCTTAGGGTTTCGACAATTTTTAATTTGAACGGATAATTAAAGCATTGATGTGTTTTTAAACACAAAAGTGTTGATACCGGAGCGGGCTAACATCGAGAAATAATACTCTACCAACAGAGCTTACCTTCTAAAAATACAACAGATCAAGACAATAAATTTTGCGTCGTCAGACGGGTCCATTTTAGACTCACCAGTGGCGCTCCACTTAAAGATTGAAATTATCAGCATTTCATGAACATGACGTGCAGAATACAACAAAGCCACAAATGCAGAATTGGAAACAAATTTAAATAAGATATACATATATCTAGGGTAGAATGGACATCAGGGTTTGGACATTTTTTAATTTAAAAGCTTTGATGTGTTCTTCAGCAAAATTGTTGATACTGGAGCGGGTCAATTCCAGGTAATTAAAACTCTACCAGTAGCGCTAACCTTCACGGAAATTACAAATTAAAGATACAACCAAGTTATAAACTGTATTTTTTGGCTACACCTGACGCGCTGTCAAATTGAAAGTTAATTGCAGCCGTGAAATTGCTGTGTTTCCCAGAAAACTGCAATGGAAATAGTATAATATATATATATATATTCACTATATTTTCGGCCTCAAGTTCTCGGCAAACAGGAAGTAGTGATTGTTGGGGCATAAAATTGCTCTACACCGTACACAACTATAGAAAGCTACATACCAAATATTAAATGGATGCGGCATGTTGCTGCCTAGAATACTGCGACAATTTTTTTTCTAGTTTTTATAGTAAATATTTATGTAGGGGTTGGGCTTATTCCCTAGCCGATCATTGGGATATCGGTAATAGATAGTATATCCCCAACTGACCTGGAAAGAACATGCACGTTAAAAACTAATCCTGAAAAAGCTGTATACCAAATTTGAAAATTAATCCCTTCAGAAGAAGCCAAGATATGTTACAAAAAGTGAGGCTTGTTTAGGGTATATTGGGATATGGGATATCCACACATTTTCTTAGTGGGATACGGGATATTTGAGGCAAAACTTATTGGGATATGGGATATTTTTGTCAATTTTATTTACAGGGATGTGGGATACTGGTAAAACATTTTTTGGAATACAGGATATTTGATGAAAAATTTATGGGGATATGGGATATTGGTACCCCCCCTAAACAAGTGTCTAGTGTTGACCTTTCTAAGTCGGCTCGGAAAAACAGGAAGCTGACATGGAAATGAAATGCACAGTACAACCTTTTATGCTAAAGCTGTGTACCACATTTTACATTTAAAGCCAAGGAATTTGTGTTGGATAATCAGAAATACAGATGAACATGATGGTTGCAATATAGCCCTCTCTTACGAGTGGGATGTAATTCTATAAACTACTTCACAACTACTTTTCAGATAATTTGAATTCGGCTTCCTTTATCTCTTTTATTTCTATGAATTTTATATGATATAATCATGATAATTAACCAATGGCAAACTGTCAAAAACAGGTTTAACGTTTTGCTTCTATCTTTGTTACGACACACTTCTAGCGTGCTTCTTAGCTCAAAACGAATATGAATGATGACAGCTATTAAATTGATTGATACTTTCCAAAATTACTATCATCAAAATTGTTGTATTTTCCTATTTCAGAGATTGGCAGGCAGCTAGGCAAATCATAATTAATCATTCAAAATATGAAAAAAAAGAACTAATACATTTTTGTACGTTATTTATTGTGGGCTTTTTGTGTGTGAAATTGTAGTCATTTGATTCTTCGGTGAATATCTTGTTAAAAAGCTAACGTTTGGCAACCTTATTAATATGGTTATTACTTTTTGTTATTATTTGTATTATTTAGCATAATCCATATGAGCTATTGCCATTATATTGCACCCGTCGTCGTCTGTCATCTGTTAACATTTTTTTAAACATGAGAAACTAATGTCAGAACAGAATTGAATAAAACTAATTATGATCCTTAGGATATTCTGCACACTTGGTTTGTTTCTATTTTTGTCCACTAAAAAATGGCTGCCGTTACTAAACATAAACCATGTGGTAAATTACTTTAATTTGCTTATAACTTAGACTTATAACAAATCGTGGGCTCTTCATGATAAAAAGCTCCATGAAATATTTTTATACTTTAATTAAAGGAAAGGTTTCAATGTATATGCCCAAAAATTGAACTTTTTGACTCTTTTTTTTTCAATTTAGGAATTTAAAAAATATATACATCCTATTCTTCCTGAAGATAATTTTTAAGAGATAAAACATTCAATTTTGTCCAAAACTTATGTCCAAACCATTTTTTTTAAGTACAAGACAATATATTTTGGTACTCCTGGCGTGCATCTCGGCTGTGCTGGTCTCATCGCAGGCGCTGTATCCAAATGATTGAAAATCCTAAACACTTAATGAAGATTTTACAATTTTAAAAAAGAAAATATACCGAACAGGAACCCCAATTATGACTAAGATCAAACTTTAGCAATTTACGCAGATAATTTCATAGCTTTGAAGTGATCTTCAACACACCGTGTTGGGGAAAATGTCTCGTTCCTCGCACGTACAAGATCCCTACTGCGGAACTAGGTCTCGGTAAGAGTATAGGACCCGTAAGCTCCACATGAAGGCGGCCTAATTATCGGTCCCTACGCATCGTTGGCAGTCAAAACTCTCCTCCCTGATTGGCCTTTTTCTCCACTTCATCATCATTTCTTGGTCATTGTATCACCCCTCCCGGATATATCCGAAACTGCGCTTCAAAGGAGTAGTTGATAACAGAGCTTGCTAATCACGGTGAATAGAGAAAAAATGCAACATAAAGTCCTTCCTCAATGTTTTCTTTGTCCATTTTTTTTTAAATCAAGGAAATCATCCTTCTTCTGACATCTGGTCATGATGCATTTAATTTTATATTTAAACTTGTATTTAACGATGCTGACTATAATCTATAATATAATGTTATTTCTTCTCAATCCGGCATATCATAATAATGGTATTTACAGGGGCGGATCTAGGATTTTAGTATAAGGGAGGCATAAAAAACTTTGTTGTTGTTTTTAGCCAAGTAAAGCGAGGCGCGAACATTTTTAGTTTTTTGTTTTACTTGGAGTTTGTATATAAAAACATATATGTCAGTTTTAGGGGGTACGCCCAGTACGCTTTTCCTTGGATCAGCGCCTGGTATATTAAAGACTAAAACGGTTACACTTCACTTAACATGTAAAGGCAGACAAAATTATTACTTCCGATACACAATTGATACCAACCGGGGACTATTGTCATGATAGAACTTCAAACGCCTAATTAGAATCTGAAAAAAAAACGATTTCTTCTGGGGTGCATCGCAGCTTGCATTTTCATTATTATTTTCCCAAGAATGAGTTATTTCAAAAGAAACAAACGAATTTGTAAATATTTTTAAAAATTCTACAAACTGAAATCTGAACTCCACATCTGACAACGGACGTATTTTGAGGAATTCCTTATATAATCTTTACTAATACTTTTGGTAGAAAGAGACCCGATTTTAAAGTTGAATAGCGAAAAATCAAAATAGGTGACCCCATTTTTTATTTAAACATTTAGAATCCAGCTTTCATACCCGACAATTTAAGTCAATATAAAAAAATCATGGTGTCACTCCTTTCTTCGACCTTAAAGAACGGAAAAGAAGTCACTGAAAAATAAGTTGATTAATAGTTCTATCATTCAAAGATGACAAGTGTTCGTGCTTCTTTTCATTAATCGCCCTGCATACACTATACAAGAAAAAATACTTTAGTGTACGTTTATTTTAGTTTGTTTATATAATTACGACCGCCAAATATGATCTCGGGGGAAATCATACAAAATATAACATACTACTTGTAATGTATTTGTCTGTCGGTTAAAAAAGCCAACGGTAAAGTGAAGTAAAGTAAAATTCTTATTCTAGCATTTGTTTTACTAACTAATTGTCATTTTTACGCCAGTCCTTCATCCTTTGGGTATTTTTGGATATCATTATACTAATCATAATGAAATTCCAGTTCGCAAAATATTATTTTCTTAATTTGACTAATATAGCTGCAACCAAGAATCCTTTCAACTTTTTTTAATGAAAATACTATGCAAATTGTACTCTTTGAGTGCGTGCCTTAGTTTCCAAATAGCAGACATGACTATGGCGATTTGTTTTATGGAATTATTTTTTGAAAAATCGGGAGAGGGAGGAATTGATACGGGTATATAGTGTAAATTACATGCGTTCAAATCAACACGAATGAGTTTACATTCCTGAATACTATAAAGTTGAATAAGGTATAACAATGCTACGGTTTAGGAATAAAAATTACAACAATGTGCAACATATTTTGTAACGCCTGGTTGGCGTTTGGAATCTAAACAATGACTATATTTCCACATGTAAGAAAACTTGAAACACACAATGACTTGGACAACAAAATGAACATGAAGAGATGAGAAATATGATGACGATTTTGGGAAAAAGGAAAGGTTGGGAGGAGCGGAAAGTTCATACTAGTAGTATACTCAAAGATCCAAATATACTTTTGAGCTGGCTTATATAATCGCAAGCAAGAGTCCTTAAATTTCTTTTTTCAATATGAAATTACAATTCAAATTGTACTTTCAATGCTTTAACTTCGAAAATTAATTAGTATGCATTTTGTAGAAACTGAGATGGTCACATCTAGATGAAATTCAAAAGCATCTAGATGCGTATTAAAATCATGTAGATGTGTGTTAAACGTATCTAAATGAAACTCTACAGAAACCCTGTCTAGATGCGTTCAAAAAGCACTGGATTTCATTTCACGAAAATCAGTGGCAGAACATACAGCTCGGCAATATTAATTTGTAATGGTGTGGATTTGTATAAAACGTATAAGGAATTTGCTACCTTTGCGTTACTTTTTTTGTTCAGTATTATAGTATAAGGATACTTGTTGAAAATATAATGAAACTATCACACGCGTTTGGGTCAAGGATTTATTTTTTGTGTGTTATTAAAAAATATGACCTTCGCTATATTACTATTGAAAATAGTATATAGAAGAGATGATTTTTGGCCGGATTTCACGGAGTGAAAAATCCGGGTTATAAAATTATAAAATGGTGAATGTCGGGCGGGCGGCGTGCGGGCGAGGAAGAAATTTTCGTAACAGTCCTCTCAGCAACTACTAATCACAGCCACTTGATATTTGGTATACAGCATCAGGGTGGGGTCCCATAACGTTGGATACGATTTCGGGTATGTCACTCACCTACTTCCTGTTTAACGAAATCCGGCCATTTTTTTTACTTTGACAGATTTTTTTTTTATATACACGTTAATTATAATTAAAAGAAAATCATGGACTCAAACGCCTGTGGGTACTATAAAAGTATAATGATACCCCACCGCGTTCACTCGGCTAACTTAGAACTCAGTCTGTTTATTTTTATATGGAGGATATATGGGAAATAGGTCTGTTGGCGACTCTGCTAAAGTCTGTTGATCAAGAACTATAGAGAATAAGGTCAATATATTTTATCTATTATTTCTTTTATGAATATCCATTAATAGTTCTGTCATATGATGTTTTACCTAAACAATATGTCACGATTGTTAAACTGTTTGATAGTGTTGATAGCTTGCGGTCAAATCAATAGGAATATGTTTATAATTTGGATTAAAGTCGAGTTAAAAAGGCGGTATAGAAAGAAAAGAAAACAGGGAGTCTGTGAGCTATTGCTCACTCAGTATACCCCCGCTACCCTGAAAATTTACTTTCGGACAGATCTTATTTCGGTACACGCCATAAAGGACCTCATACGTAAGCCATATACAAAATATCAAACAAGTGCGAATTGTAGTAGCTCAGAAAATTGTTACGAAAATTTTCAGCAATTTACATGTACCAGTAATGTTGAACTGAACTCATATATCAAATTTCAAGCCACTGTGATTTGTAGTTGCTGATAAAACTGTTACGAAATCTATGTTGCGGAAGGAAAGACGGACAGAGGTAAACCAGAATAACCCCCTTTTATTCGAAACGGGGGTATAAAAAAAAATTCAGAAAATTTCGCTATCTACAGCGGCTCCACAGAATCTCCAATTTGAATGAAAACCGGAAGAAGTGTTTAATTCGTAGTACAACTAGAATATTGACAAAGTCAGAAAGGGCCCCACACCAAAATTTTTTTTAGTGTTTTCAAAATCATACGAACTTTGATTTTAACCACTAAGGCATGTTCCATGGAATGTGTATGAAACCTCAGAGCTGTATTATTATTAGGCTTTGAGTTTTATTGTTCAAAAATTCCAATTCTCAAAATCTGTGATTTTCTATCAAAAATGAAGTTTTTCCCAACAATATTTAACAGATTTGCATGCAATTTTAATATGCAAACCATGACATGCTACTTAGCAGCTGTACAAAGTTTCAGAACTGTATTGTTAACAGTTTTTAAGTTTTAGTGTTCACAAAGTCCAATTCTCAAAATCTGTCATTTTCGATAAACAAGAGGCTCCCAGGAGCCTAAATCGCTCACCTGGTTTTGATGTCAACCCTATGAAAAACTTTGTAGAGCTAAATAAGCTGAAAATTTAAGCAAGCAAAAGCTTTTCTCTATCTGCAATAGTTTTCATTCTATAGACCAAAAACACTATTTTTCGTCTTTAAGGGGCTGTAACCCCTATAAGGGGTCATCTGACAATTTCGACCCTATGGAGATTTTTGTAGAGCTAAATGATCTGAACAATTTAGCAAGCAACAACTTATCTGTATCTGCTATAGTTTTCATTCTATAGGCTAAAAACACCTTTTTTCGCCTTTAAGGGTCTGTAACCCCTATAAGGGGTCATCTGACAAGTTCGACCCTATGAAGACTTTTGTAGAGCTGAATGAGCTGAACATTTAAGCAATTAACAGCTTTTCCCTATCTGCAATAGTTTTCATTCTGTAGGCAAAAACACCATTTTTCGCCTTTTAAGGGCTGTAACCCCTATAAGGGGTCATCTGACAACTTCAACCCTAATGAGACTTTTGCAGAGCTGAATGAGCTGAACATTTACATGTAAACAAGCAACAGCTTTTCTCTATCTGCAATAGTTTTCATTCCATAGACCAAAAACACTATTTTTTGCCTGTAAGGGGCTGTAACCCCTATAAGGGGTCATCTGACAACTTCGACCCTATGAAGACTTTTGTAGAGCTAAATGAGCTGAACATTTAGGCAAGCAACAGCTTTTCTCTATCTGCAATAGTTCTCATTCTATAAGCCAAAAACATGAAAAAATGCTATTTTTCACCTTTCAGGGGCTGTAACCCCTAAAAGGGATCATCTGACAACTTCGACCAAATGGAGACTTTTGTAGAAATTTTGATGCCGAAGCAGCAGCGTGGCATCAGATTTCATCTATCTCTTATACTTTTTGATTTACAAGCCAAAAACAGTAGTTTGACCCCCCTGGTCTATTTTAAGTAACGGTGGCCATGTTTTTTGACGGATCAAAAATCGAAACACAAGTTTGGTGCAGGACACCCTAAGGATCATTCATACCAAGTTTCATTAAATTCTGTTCAGTAGTTTCAGAGGAGAAGATTTTTGAAAAATTGTTAACGGACGACAGACGACGACAGACGACGACGACGGACGCCAAGTGATGGCAATAGCTCACATGGACCTTCGGTCCAGGTGAGCTAAAAATGAAGTTTTTTTTTTCAAAAATATTTAACAGATTTGCACGAAATGTTTATATGCAAATCATGATACATTGTATGCTACTTAGCAGCTGTACAAAGTTTCAGAACTGTATTGTTAACAGTTTTTGAGTTTTAGGTGTTCACAAAGTCCAATTCTCAAAATCTGTGATTTTTGATAAAAAATGAAGTTTTTTTTCCAAAATATTTTACTTTTTTGCATGGAATTTTTATATGCAAATTATGACATGATACATAGTAGCTGTACAAAATTTCAGAACTGTGTTGTTAATAGTGTTTAAGTTTTAGTGTTCACAAGAATTGTTGACAGACGGACAAACTGAAAGTGAAAACTATAGGGCGTCCGCATCTTCGATGCGGGGCCCTAATTACCCCGCGGTCAGAATTATCAATCGACTCCCCATTAATGGAGATACTTTGACAGATACTATCGTAATTCGCCGAATGGCGTGGCGTAGGAAAAGTGTATTGGCTGTCACATGAGCACCCTAACATAATATGCGACTTTGTTCATAATTTGGCATTTTTAATACTCTGTTTTATCATATTAAGCAATTAATATTATGTGTTTACTTTATTTTACATTTGACTACGGTTTGTCGTAAACGATAGTAAAAAATCAAAAAACTGGTTTTGTTTCTTATTTCCACGGTAGGTCCCGTGTCCGGCGACAGGAATGTTTTTTCGAGAGGCATATCCAATTGTCCCGGTTTTTTCAAGAGAATTAACCATCAAAAGGTAAAAAATAATGATCTTTCATGATTTTTTAACGAAAGCAAAAAACTAAAGCTACCAAAATGGCGAGTACTATTAAGTATTATAATATTGTACAACCTCACTTATTCGTATTTAAAAATGTGATAACTAAATTGAAATATGGGTTATATTAGGAATTTTTACCTTTCTGCATTTTACACCCCATAAAAGACAAATATATTGTATGAAAAAGATTTGTATTAGTAATGAACACCAATACAATATAAAAGCATCCTGAATTTTGATGCTCACTTGTCACATCGGAATTTTTTTTAATTTTGAAAAGTGTAGCCGTCCAGGCTTTTTCGAGAGGCGTCCAGGTTTTTTCAAGAGAGGTCCAGGTTTTTTCATACATTACATAGACAGCTCGTGTGTGTTGTATAGCTCTCAAACTTTTAAAAATACATCTAATGTTGTTAGAATAGCATAAATACTTTCATTTTTAAAGGTGAATTTGTTTAAAAATTTATATTCATCTCTCATACCACAAACAATTCATACATAAATGTGCACTTGAGTCTTTATCATTTACACATGGAACTAAAACCAAATGTATAAACATAGCCTTATCGAATAAATTGCTTGAATTCGAATGCAATTGTTGTGTTGGGACAAACAGGAACGACGGACAGACCCATAACATCAAACCCTAATAAGTTATCCGGCTTCTTTTTATGCTGTGCGTGTGTTTGTGTGTGCATGGTATGATAATAACTCCATGGTGTGTTCAATGTGGTGGTGCAGCAGCATGTAGGAGTCTCGCAGCCTGTGCGTCTTGCTGTGTCACATAAACTTCCCATCGCACTTTTCCTTGCAACTACATGCAAAAGGCTTTTAAAACTTTGTATGCAGCTCCAATTTACAGTACTATCTAGTGTTAAGCAATATTTAGCTCACAAAAATCGCGCTACTTTCTGTATGCGAAATACTTATATACTAATATACTGAAGGTTCGTAACCCTTGGCTAGCGAAGATGGTGTAACGTATAAAAACTTGAATATAAATTTTCGTCGCACTTTCCCATGCATCAGGCTTTTGAAACTTTGCATGCAGTATCATTCTATGCATGTATTAGTATGAGTGTTAAAGTTTTACTCATTATTAAAATTTTGAAAATAATGGACTCGTATTCAAATTATCATTTTTTCCGGTTGGGTGGGGCTGGGAGGGTAAAATTATGCATACTTTAAATGCAGCTTCATCATGTTGAACTAAATTGTTTAAAATGATTTTAGCTCATTGTTTATCTACTTCCTGCTTTCCAAAAACATATACGAAGGCAATATAAAATTTGTCGTTCGGGGAATGCGGACATTTATTTTTTTTCCTAGTGTGATAATGAATGCTTTCTGTTTTATACTTACTATTAGATAAAAACTAAAAATATGCTGAACTGAAATTCAATTTATTATTGAAATCAACTTATGTCTTATTCAGAGAGAAGCTCAGAGTTTTGAAAATTGCACGGATTGATCATAAGCTTATATGTGTTTTTCAACATCAACAAAAAATGTTGGCACCGGAAGGAGCTAACTTCGGGATAATAAAACCTAACCATTAGCAAAAAAGAGATAAATAAAATACAACAAATGTTGTTTTTTCTGCCTGGCGCGTGTTTCGTCTATACTTATTACACGACTCGATTGGCATTTCTGAACTTCTTTCACATTTATTACATACGTACAAAAATGCACAAGAATATGAAATTCATTTTAGATTTTCTTTATCGATTTAAACATAAATAATAATTTAAAAGCCGCGAATTGCCATAAAAATTATAAATGGTTTGAATGCACCAGTCAACATCTTGTTTAAGCATTTCTTTTTTCCCTCCATACACGTATAATTGATAGTTTCATTGACAACCGAACTAGATCTAAAATATGATTGTAATTTACCTTTCAAAATATAGCACCCTATGAACAGAAACATTTTTTCCTTTTGGGGACAAGTTATTTATTCAAAGCTAATTGAGAAAGTAACACGTGTATTTTTAATTAAACCATTTTCGTCAAAATACTACATGTTATGTTTGATGTTTTTGCATGTAACATGTTAGAATATATATTAGGTCAATGGGAGGGATGATAGTTTTCATTGAAAACGCATAGTTTCTGCAAAATCAAGTTCCTCTCTGTATTCAAATTTTTGAAAAAAACAGGACCCCTCTCGAAAAAACTGGACAAGTTGATGTGCCTCTCGAAAAAACAAATGAATTTTTAAAAATCATCAACCTATGCTAGTTTATGATTTTTTTTGGGTAGAAATGTAATATATCGAACTTTATGAGTACTATTAAACCTCTTTTTTTATTTGTTTCAACTTCAGCTAACAATAAACGTGATTTTTTGTAAACGAACAGGTGAAAAAACCTGGACCTCTCTCGAAAAAACAGGACAATGCCTCTCGAAAAAACAATCCTGTCGCCGGACACGGGACCTACCGTGATTTCGTTACAAGGACGCACTGATATCGTACTATTTTGCTCCAAATGAGTATGAATGATTACAGATATTAAATTGATTGATACTTTCCGGAAAATTACTATCATCAAAGCTGTTCTATTTTCCTATTTCAGAGATCGGCACGGAGAGGCAAATCATAATCAATCATGCAAAATAGGCCGTTAAAAATAGGAATAAAAGAACTAATTCATATTTGTACGTTATTCATTGGGGGGATTTCGCTGTGTCATTTGACAATTAGACGAATATTTAGTTAAAAAGCAAAAGTTTTGCAACCTCGTCTATATGGTCATGATGGGTTTTTTTAATTAGCTTTTAACGTATTGTTTTCAATACTAAGTAGATCTTTTTCAGGGAAACGGAACAGGAACAAGTAAACCAAACTTTTTATATTCTTTGATTAACAAAAATGATATTCTCAACATGACCTCAGGAGAAAACTCCCACTTGCCTTAATTATAAGGCTATGTTTCAACGAAGCTCGCATTATTTAACTTTGAATTACTTTAAACAAAAAGAGTATGCGTCTGATAGTTATCAGAACTCAAGTTTTTGGAGTTTTTTCTTTGCTTTTCATATTCATATAGTGTTTGGCCTTTACAATCATTCTTCCTACCCCAGACATAGGTTGAATATCTTAGTAATAACTCGGTCCCCAGTTCGGTATTTTTGGTTAATATACTGTTCTATGCTCTTTATATTCATACAGTGTTTGGCATTTTCAATATTTTTGGTAGAGCGCCTCTGATGAATCTTGAATAGACGAAACGCGCGTCAGGCTTAGCAAAATTTATTGTCTGGAACTTTGTTGTCATTACACGTGAAGGTTAGCACTGCTGGTGAAATTTTAATTCCCCGAGGTTAGCCCGCTCCGGCACCAACACTTTTGAGTTGGAGAAAACATCAAAGTTTTAAATTATCCGTCTAAATTTCAAAATTGTCTAAACCCTAAGGTTCTTCCTACCCCAGACATAGTTTGAATATTTTAGTAATAATTTGGTTCCCAGTTTGGTATTTTTGGTTATACTGTTCTATGCTCTTCATATTCATACAGTGTTTGGCATTTTCAATATTTTTGGAAGAGCGCCTCTGATGAGTCTTGAATAGACGAAACGCGCGTCAGGCGTAGCAAAATTTATTGTCTGGAACTTTGTTGTCATTTGTATTTTAAGGAATGGCTGTCATAATTTTTTTTTCATTGGGGTATGAAAAAAAATTGAACATTGTATAATCCGCGTCTATAATCCGGATTATACTTAATGTGCAAAACTTTTTTTCATATCCCCAATGAAAAATAAAATTATTACAGTCATTCCTAATAAATAAATTTTCAAAACGATTAAATAAACATATAAATCCTACTCATAAAAGAACTAAAATGGTGGCACTTCCTGTAAAACGTGGGCGTTTCCCCATGATTTTTTTTTCATTGGGATAGGAAAAAAAATTCGTCCATTCAAATTGCAGTATTTTAATCAAATTTATTTATTCAATTGTAGAGCACCTCTGATGAGCCATGATTAGACGACAAGAGCGTCAGGCGTAGCAAATTTATTGTCTGGAACTTTGTTGTAATTTTGATGACTGGTATTTATTATCGAATACTATTGAATTGTCGTTTTGTGGCAGTATAAAGGATCATTCGAAATTCATTTCTGAAATTTCAAAAAAAAGATAAATTACTCGCATAAAAAATACACATTATGTTGATAAAACGAATACAGAAATAACGGTGTTATTCATATGCGCGTAGAATCTAAACCACGTGTTGATTGTGTCTATGAATTGAAGCAACTCACGTTTTGTAGAAAAAAATAAAAAAAATTGTGTACCGTATTCATTCATTCCAACCACAGATGATTTCAGATGTGACAATTGTAATCTCATTCTGAGACCAATCTATTTTTTAAAATGGGTGTGTGCCCCAGGGGTTTCAATAAGGGACTCTTGAAGAAACACCGTGGTGCATCGTGTTTGGAAAATGCCGTGCTACAGGTCTTGTAGGATCCCCATGCTGGAAGCTAATCCTACCCAACCCACCTTCTTCCACTAGCAGTCAAAACTGTCATCCCCGATTGACCTCGTGTCCCTATTTCAACTATTTCAAATAATAATTTCATGTTCATTTTGTTCATCCCCTGATATAGACTAATCCGTGCTGCTTGGGAGTAGAGCAATACCTAATTTACTTATAGTACATACTGTTTCAAAATTCGAATAAGATTTTTTTTTTCGGCCAGTTATTGACCATTTCGGGTACTAGTGATTAAACATATATACAACTGTAACAGGAGGGTCGGATGCGCCACACCAGGTGTGCTACATCGTCCCCTCGTGTCTAGCGAACTGTCGTGTACGGTTCGTCCGCAGGGATTGAGCTTAGGCAGAAGGCAATACTCCAGAGATGTTCAGATTCTTTATTACAAGACATACTGTTACATATATTGTTAATTCAACAATCTAGCCAAAAGAACATGATTTAGAATTAAAGAGTGTCAACGCAAGAAAGTTTACTTGCATAAATATGACACCCTTTGAAGGTCCAAAGGTAAGGACTTAGATGCCCCATGGTTCAATTCGAACCCAGTACAAAATATAAATAAAACAATTCAATAGTTCACAGTTCTCTTTCAATGTGGTGCATCGGTTCCATAATAACGGCAAACATCCCTAAAATTCACAGTAATCATCACTTGAAATTGTCCTGAAATTGAAGTTATATAATGTCCAAACGTCTCTCATAATTCTGGTAGAAATCCTTTATGGAAATTTTGTTAAAATCTAAAAGTTCCTCATCCAAGGGAGATCATCAATACGATTATTTCATCACACCCGTTACATTCCTGAATGGAATGAAGCAACAATTAAGTCCAGAATGAAATAATCTGTAAGCATCATCTTTACTTCTATTGTTAATGACCATTCTCCTCAGTTCTTAGGACTGGACGTATTAATACCATAACGCTATAGCAAAGGCTTTTTCAGCCTTATCAGTGTTAGAACTCATCAGCATCAGTGCTGGAAGCAGAAAGCAGACTAAACACACATTAAACATCTTGTCATAATGAATAGAGTATTTAATTACATAAAGCTCAAACTGTAGTTTGATATAAACATATGTGTGAAATATTAAACATAGTCAGTAGGCACCGATACTAATATATTCTCAAGTCCTATTAACTTATAAAAGCTGAACTATGCAAATATCTCATAAAGTTTATGTACAATGTAACAATCCACTTAGATAATGAGACACCCTTGGTCTCATACAACACAGTTGTCTAGATAAGATATACCCCTACTATCATTTCGGAAGTCATCTTCTAACCTCTAGCAACTAACACATTCTCATCAACCATATGAGAATAACCACATCTAGTGAAAACAAGACATAACAAAACAATACATGATACTGAAAAATATATGGATCAATAGCAGAAAATGAGATGTGGAATAAGTGTACGCGACACAACCTACAATATAAACGTAAATTTAAATCAAAGCGCTAAAGCGTTTAAAGGCAAGCGAAATATACAAGAACTATAATAGATTTATTCTCTGTAAAAGTATTTTGTTCAAAATGTTTGAGCGCAGAAAGGATCGTCATGCAGATGCCCTCAAATTTAAAGTTAATGAACACAACTGCACACACAAGACAGGTATCGTGTAAAAACGGTATCGATTGAAACACCCCTTCGATTAAAATGCACTCGTCCCAATGATGTGTATTTACTGATTTTATGAATGGTGAAGTTAGAATCTGAATCCATGCATTAACCAATCAAATGAGAGAAATATTTATACGAACCAATCAAGTAATAGATGAATACATAATGTATATTCTATCGCCTTTAACTAAAAAGTTCGTCATGTAAGATGCAAAGGAATAAATAAAACTTGTGCCGGTCATATAAAATGCCAATAACAATTGAGATTTATAGAAGTGTATATCATGTTAACAAATATTGAAAAGTAATATAGAAAATAAAGCATTTTATTCCAGACTGGATGCAGGAAAATCACTCCGTCTAGACAGAAAAAAAAACGCAAAAATCATCACTACTCTATCGACTCCATAAGGCTTCGCTGGCGCTTGCCTAAAAATCTACAATGGAAAACAGATAGCAGCCTTCAATGTGACCAGCTGTTATCAATTGGCCCTGGATTGAAAATAAACTACATAAAGTGCAATGAAAGACCCATTCTTGACAAAAAAAAACAATTAACATAAATTCGACCATGGAAGTATTAAATTGACAGGAATTACAACAATAAATTAACACAATTAATTTCCCACTATTTATCTGTAGATAATAAAGGTACCGACTCAGTTTATCAAGTAGGCGATAACACGCTTGAAGACGGTCTGCGTTTCCGCCACCAATTTTGAAGAAAAAACATCACGTGGGTTTACTATCGGTGGCCTTTATCAGTTACACTATTAATAAGGATACGGGACCGCCTGTGGTTCCCTTGCCGTGCAATAACCTGGTTGCAACGGCTTCTACTACTTATTCGAAAGTAAAGATTGAAAAAATGATAAAAATCGGTCAACATTGAGCAAAGTTATGGCACAATGAATCTGCTCAATTATTGAAAATTTGAAGAAAGCGCAATTTTTTAAAACTGTGATTACTTTTACATCTGATCTTTTCTGATTATGAAAATATTATGGTCTTCAAAAGGAAAGAGTTTTCTTCTTTGTGGTATGTGTCGTTACTGTGTAGGATGTTGTAGGATACTCCAAAAACTAAGAAAAAGTTAAAGAAATTTATCGTGACATACAGAAATTTTTGTAATTTTTGTAGTTATTACACTGAATATAACACAAAAAACTAGACCCGCACCATGTTATGATTTTACAAAATTCATATTATTATCTATGAAAAAAGAAACCATAAACTGAATTGTTGTAGTTTTGTGAAAAGATGCCCGATTTTCTTCCTAATTCTGTCATACCTTCACCAGGAAGGTTAATCAATAGGCTATTAAATAAAACTCAAGCAAAAGACACTTGAGAACAAAAATGTAAAGAAATTTAAAATGTATCAGAATTTATTAAAAGAATGACAACGCACAATGATTTAAAAAGGTAAAATGAAGAATACAATAGCAACGAATTTCTTTAAATATATTTTAATTGAAAAATCAAAGGATGCAACTGCAAACAATGGTGATAGACCCCAAATCTTATAATATTATAATCTCATACTTATAAGGACCTGACTCCTGAAATGAAATTAAATTAAAGCTGTTGTTTACTTAGTCAATACATGCAAATTGTTCTAATACATATTCATATTTTACTACTTGCATTTTTTTTTTCAAAAATCAATATATACTCTATTTGTTTAGTCATAATTTTTCGATAATAAAACCACTTATAGTTAAGGATTTCGACTATGAAGATAGGCAAAACTTCGATCGGTATGACGTTATTAGTAGGTACTTGACGATTTTGCGGTAACGCAGATGGAACGTTTGAAGTGAGGCTGTTGTAATTCCTGTCAATTTAATACTTCCATGATTCGACTAAATACAAACATAAGCTTTGATAAAGATTCCTGGCTTAGGACAGGCACATTAAAAATGTGGCGGAGTTAAACTAGTTTTTTGGCGCCAATCTTCCACCTATTGATGATCAATAATCAATTGTTAACTTTCAACTCAAGAACTAGGCATATTCAATATAATCATAAAATATTTATAAAAATGTATACCCCGAGTATGTATATATATATATAGACATGTACTGAGTTAGTATAGTATACATGTAACAAAAGTATTTGATGGAGATGAGGAAGTAGTGATTGTCTAATCTGGAGTTAATTTTAAATCTAAGTAGCTAAGCTTATTAATTATCACATCAACTTCTGTAGTCATTTTACCATACAAATTTTGAATAATCATTTCAGTTGGAAATATTTTAAATATTGGCTATGAATACATGTATATCAATGTCCGAACCTACGAGGTTCTCGAGCTCAGTGTAGAAATCAGTGCAGGCCAAAGAAAGATTTAAGTGGACGAAATATTGCATTACAAGTAAATGAATTTGAAATGTATGTTTGTCATACATTTTTGTAAAAGATATTCATTCAGAAATGAAAATAGGGTTGGTTGAATTAGCAAAAGCACCACAGAAACCACTCTGTCTAAAGTAGACCTTAGACAGTCATGTCATTTTTGTCTTAGTCTCTTTCTTTTCATATTTTTATAGAAGGCAGGAACCGCTTACTTTCTGGAGCACCTGAGTTCGCTCTTGTTACGACTTGAGTTCGCGTTGTTAATTTCCGTTCGGTTGATTTTGTGTTTCTTGGTGCTAGTTTTGTTCGTGTTTTGTCGTTGCCCTTTCGGACTTTTGACACTCGAATGGTGCCTCTTTGCTTCTTTTTCTAATGACATTTCATATTTTTATTAGATTTGAAAAACAACACTTTATCGATATTTTATCTAAGGCAAAGGCACTACTAAACAACTTTCAGGACTAACAACTTTATTATTAACGGTGATAAAACCTGGCCTTAAAAAATGGTTTGATTGCTGCTACTCTAGAAATTGTGTCAATCAAATTTTAATCATTAGAAATAACTTAATAGGGAAATTTTCCATTTTTTTAAATTATTGTTTTTCCTATCATTTCTTGCCGTATTGTTCACGTCGATTACTCAAGTACAACTAAAACCGAGATTGACAAAATTAATATAATGTAATTTCTGAAATACAAATGTCAGCGGGTAGTATTAAAATCTTATTGTAATAAAGAACTCTGTGAAATGTAAACAAATGTGTGAAAAAATCAAAATGTTCAATTTTCTTGTCGAAAAGGTGGACTTGTTTTTATGCACTTATGCTTTCTGATTTGTTCATATTTTCTTATATAAAGAAGATCTACAAGAAACTCAACAGCAGTAATGTAAGGACGATGGACTTGAAAGGGATGCGTGAGTTCGGCTGTAACCGGGAGGTGAACGAAACAATGAATGTGCAATTATGACAAAGTGGAGAAAACACGAGGACAGAAAGCCAATCGGGGAGAGTTTTGACTGCCACTGGAAAAAGGAGTGATGGGAAGGAACAGGCAATTAGGCCTCCTCCATAGGGATTCTACGGGTCCTTCTCTTGTCGATCCCTGCTGCAGGTTTCTAGTGTGCGATGAACGTAACATTTTTCCTAACAACGATACACCTCTACCCAGGCATTTATTATGTGGACATTCAAGTGTCAAAAGTCTGAAAGGACAACACCAAAACGGTAAACACGAACTAGAACAGCACGAAGAAACACAAAACACAAATCAACCAGACGGAGATCAACAACGCCAACTCAAGTCGTAACAAGAGTGAAAATTATATATTTTTTTACCAGTACCATAAAGCTAGGACAACATGTCATTATCTCAAAATGGATCAAAATATGATATGCTTAATTTTTGACTTTTTTGTTCATATATATTTCTTTGAAAACTTAATTTTACCAATGCAATAAGCACAATATTAAAATGACGTCTGAATAAAGGTAATAAGAAAACTACCGAACTTGAATGATCAATCTCATAGTCCAGAGAAAATGACAAAAACGAATCAGTCATACCAGAGAATTGGTGGATCGTAATGGTACTGACTTGGTACAGGCATTTCAAACGAAATGGAGGGTTAAAAGAAACTCATTCAAAGGGCATTTCCATTTCTTGAAACTTTGTTGTTCTAGACTTCAATTCAACAATTATTTTCTAAAACATATTATACACATAAGATTTGTTACAAAATGGACCAAGTTTGTAATATGCTTGATTATGTCTCCCCCCACTTTTGTGGGAAGACATATTGTTTTTGTCGTGTCCGTCCGTCTGTCCGTCACAAAGTTTGTCAGCGCAACTCCTCTGAAATTACTGAACCGAATTCAACGAAACTTGGTATATAGGAAGGACATCATATGTAGTTGTGCATATTACCAGGAAATTTTGATCCTCAAATTTTTGTGGGAGTAATGGCCCTTTAAACTTAGAAATTTGCTGAAAATCCTTATTTATCATCTTGTCAGCGCAACTCCTCTGAAACTACTGAACCGAATTCAACGAAACTTGGTATATAGGAAGGACACCATATGCAGTTGTGCATATTACCAGGAAATTTTGATCCTCAAATTTTTGTGGAAGTTATGGCCCTTTGAACTTAGAAATTTGCTGAAAATCCTCATTTATCATCTTGTCAGCGCAACTCCTCTGAAACTACTAAACCGAATTCAACGAAACCTAGTATATAGGAAGGACACCATATGTAGTTGTGCATATTACCAGGAAATTTTGATCCTCAAATATTTGTGGAAGTTATGGCCCTTTGAACTTGGAACTTTTGGGGGAAACAGGTGGAGACATCGTTTTTGTAGGCAAAAACAAACTTTAATTTTCATATTGACAACATATTTGTGATATTTGAAGGGTAGATTTTTCAACAACAAATTGGTATTCAAACGGATTGAATATTGTGCACTCTTCTCGATCGCGAAATTTTATTCTTGAGGAACTAGTAAAATACAAGGAAATGAAAAAAACAAGTATCTTTAATCTCATTTTCAGATATATTGATGTTCTCTCTGTCTCTTCATTTTGTAGATGGCTTCCTTAAGTAGATAGTCAAAAGTTAGTGGCTTCGCGTCGTTCTTTGATTTGCATCTTGAATTCGACTCGGGAGGTCATCTCAGTACCATAACACAGGATAGAATGAAACAACACTTTTTTCAGATTATTAATTTTCTAAACCTAAAAAGTTATAAAGCCACCTTACCTGTATGTGGTGTGTATATATCTCAACTTCTTCGATATGCCACCCTGTCGTCTCCGTGACCGACTTTCAGGCCAAAGTCTCAAAAAATTATGCCTAATACGGTATTTTTAAAAGTTTTTCTATGATATCAGGCTTTGTAAAAAAAATTCAAAATTATGTGAGATGAAAATACGCGATTGTTTATAATAGTTTTATTGGTTACTGTTCTTCGATTTCCTCACTATAGCTATCCCTTTTGTGTCTCACAACCGTTTTGTGTTACTAACGGACCTTACCATCAAATTGAACAGGGAGGTTTGGAGCCATAAAACCTGGTATTACTCACCGGGAGGGGGCATTAAGTTTTACTCATGTCCATTCGTCCGTACGAATTTCCAGGAAGCTTTTCTCAGGAACAGTTCATGAGATTGATTTGAAACTTGGTAGGATGTTTGAATATGACATACTATACGTCCTCAGCGATTTTGGGACCTGTCAGACATCTACTTCCTGTTTGGGACTTAGGCAGATGTGAAAATATGTGAACATGAATTTGAAAATTTCCGTCAAGCTTTTCTCAGGAACTGCACATGAAAATGAATTGAAACTTGGTAGGATGGTTCAGTATGACAAACTATACGTCCAAAGGCGTTTGTGAGACCTGTCAGACATCTACTTCCTGTTTGGGACTTAATAGGATGATGTGAAAATATTTGAACATGAATTTGAAAATTTCCGTCAAGCTTTTCTCAGGAACTGCACATGAAAATGAATTGAAACTTGGTAGGATGGCTCAGTATGACAAGTTGTATGTTCTAAGCGACTTTCAGGTCTGTCAGGCATCTACTTCCTGTTTGGAGACTAGAAGGGGCATCCGTGTCCCATGGACACATTCCTTCTTTATTTTCAAATTCAAGTCGGTACATGTACCATTGCAAACTTCTCCGGTATGTCCGGCATGGCATGTCTGCCTTCATATGTTTTTTTTTTCTCTGGGATATTTGATTCCTCAAGTTCAGTACTTTTGTAATTATTTTTATTAATTGCAGACACAGATTTTTTTTTCCGGGTTCGATAGTTTGTGTTATTAATAATTTTTATTTTAAAACATAAAAAGCTTATAACATTGTAAGTATAAATCATCGCGAACGTAGTTAGCTTGGAATAAAGCAAAAGCAATCTATTTTCCGGCTCCTCCGCAAAGCAATAAATATATGATAACTGTCAACAATAATGGACAAAATGAATATCACAATTACCAAGCGCTAATGCTTAAAATCAAGCCAGAGCAAACCAATTTTCCAAAATAGCAGTCGATTTATGAAGTGTTATTGAAATATTACACAGGGAAATAACAAAATAACGTCAAAACCATATATGACCATGATATCGTTTCATGTATCGGGATATTATTTATATGGTGTTTCATAATTTTCATTCGTTCAGTTTGCTTAACTTTTAGATTTAAATGAGCTTTTTTTAAGCTTTAAGGATTTTGCACTTAGATATTGAACGTTTATGTATTTTAAAAAATAAAAGCCCAATAACAATGATTAGAAGGATGTCTTAGAGTACATGTAAGTTAGTTAATTAGTTATTGCTTTACTCCCAGGTGTGATTCAATGAACATGAAATGATGACAAAGTGGAGAAAAGGGGGACACAAGGCCAATCGGCGAGGGGTGCTCTGACTGCCACTGAAATAAGGAGTGATGGGGAAATATAGCATCCTTAAGGTCCTACTCTTACCGAGACCTGCAGCAGGGTTCTTTAATGTGCGAGGAACGGTACATTTTTCCCCAACACGGTGCACCACTATCATGACTACGGTTTGCAGTAAGATTTTCCGTCTTATAGCCTGACGAACCCGGCATTCATTATGACGGTGCTGCCCCATCCCATTCAACCAACTTTGGCTCACATGCTAGTCGATTTGTGAGCAAAGCGGCCTGACACGATGTCAGGTTTCTGAGTGCTGTTAAGTGGACTATTGCCGACAAGCTTAGCGCTGATGTGGGTTTATTCGCCACCGGAACCTGCACGGATGAGGATGGCTAAGAAAACTTGTAATAAGTCAAATTTCTTGAAGAGATTGCTTCAAAATGAAAGTGTACTCACTGCTACTGACAACTCATCTTTTTTTCAATCCGTGTATACACCCATCCTGGATTTACACATAGCTTTATAGGAACATAATGTACTAAAGTTTTCATATAGAATTTCGTATAAACTATTATAGTAAAACAGATTTTTTTTAATCTACATTACTTTTATATCTTGTTGAGCTGTCATTTAAAACAACAACTTTATTGCTTTCTGGATAAGGTTCAGGATAGACCTAGAATACAAGATAATCACACTGTGTCAATTAAAATAACCCTTAATTAAGGGAGGGGTGAGTGCCTTGGTGTTTAACGCACTAGCAACACTTTAAATATTATCATATGAACATGAAAAGGATGATTAAACTAGAACAACTTTGAGTATCTGTTAACAAAAAAAATATCCCTGCCCCCAAATATCAATCAGATATTATTAACAAAATCTGTTAAAGTCAAAAATGGTCGGATTCGTTAAACGGGAAGTTAGTGAGCAACAGACCTGAAATCGAATCCCACGTTATGGGACCCCACCCTGACGCTGTATATCAACTATCAAGTGACTGTAATTAGTAGTTGCTGAGAAAACGGTTACAATTTTTTCACTGCCCGCCCGACATTCACTATTCTGTAACCCGGCCAAAAACAGAAAAAACACGTCTACATTAGTTTACAAAAATTGTATAACAATTTCATTAAAATTCATTGCAATACAAGTAGGAGATGCACATCTACATTTTGTTACAACATTGTCCCATAGAGAACCCAAAAAATTAATTGATCATTTTTATGTCGCCTGCAAGTAGATATATGAGTGTATGCTCACAAGTGATACCACCGCTCCCACAATTATGTCCTGCATCAAAACCGAAGTTTTAAGTAAACGGGAAGTAGATGGCATAGGAGCATAAAATCGGTGAACATCATATGATTATGAAGGATTTAACCCCAAAAACCAATTTGATATTTTAAAAAGCAGAGGAGCATATATATAAAGATTGAAAATTTCATGAGAATCCTTTGAGATGTATTGGGGGAGTTTCTGATAGATTTTTGTACCCTTTTGGTGTAACAGAAAGACAGACGGACGGACACGCCTATCACTGTATACCCAACAAATTTTCCAAGCGGTCATATAATAAATGTAAAAGAAGGATGAAAAATTACAAATACCAAAACGCGGGTATAAACGGTTAATTTGGATATGCTATATATCGATATTTCAAGGAGTAACCTCTCATCAGTAGCATTTAAACCAAAACATTGGAAGGTCAAAATCCCAAACAGTTGAAAACGAAAAGTACTCAAAACCAAAACGTTCGAACAAGGAAGCCAAATCCAGCACCGAGGATATCGACCATGTGCATTACAAGGAAAGAAACCTGGTGTTTTCATCAATTTTGAATTTAACGATCGGAAATTTCAGTGACAATATATTAGAAATTTTATGGTAATTCGTGTCAGACAAGTCTGACTACCAGGCTTGTGATTACCCTCGGGGACCTCTGGTCCACCAGCAGCGGTTATCGCCCAGTGGTTTCAAAATTACAAATACCAAAACGCGGGTATAAACGGTTAATTTGGATATGCTATATATCGATATTTCAAGGAGTAACCTCTCATTAGTAGCATTTAAACCAAAACATTGGAAGGTCAAAATCCCAAACAGTTGAAAACGAAAAGTACTCAAAACCAAAACGTTCGAACAAGGAAGCCAATTCCAGCACCGAGGATATCGACCATGTGCATTACAAGGAAAGAAACCTGGTGTTTTCATCAATTTTGAATTTAACGATCGGAAATTTCAGCGACAATATATTAGAAATTTTATGGTAATTCGTGTCAGACAAGTCTAACTACCAGGCTTGTGATTACCCTCGGGGACCTCTGGTCCACCAGCAGCGGTTATCGCCCAGTGGTTTCAAAATTACAAATACCAAAACGCGGGTATAAACGGTTAATTTGGATATGCTATATATCGATATTTCAAGGAGTAACCTCTCATCAGTAGCATTTAAACCAAAACATTTGGGTTTTTTGGTAGGACATTAGAAAACCTATTGAATAACAGGAGAGATGGCAAGAGGCACAACATTTAGTTAAATGGTGTATGAAGATTGGCACTCCCCACACAAGTTGACACCCTATGATCAGCATGGGCATATTATTATATCATTTTTACTTTTTAGCTCACATGAGGGGTGTGTGTGTGTGTGTGCTGGTGTTTAACGCCCTTTATCGACGCACCTGGGCCATGTTGGGTGGTCAGTTTTAATGTTGAAGGAAACCACCGACCTTGGACAGGTAATTGACAAACCTAATCACATACCATTGTGGAAGTCATTTTTGTTAAATACAAACGGAACTCGAACACCAGCTGAGAGGTGATCAAAAGGTTGGTAATTAAACCAGCGCCTTAGACCATTCGGACACCCAGGCCCCTCACACTTCATGCATGGGATGTCCTCTACCAAGATTACACAAATGGACACCGTTACTTAAAATAGAACAGGAGGGACAGACCACAGTTTTTGCGTATAAAGCAATAAGTATTAGAAAATCTGATGCAACTTTCCATCTTCAGCATCAAAAGTCTCCATTTGGTCGAAGTTGTCAGCTGACCTCTTATAGAAGTTATGGTCCTTTAAAGGTGAAAAAGGCATTTTTTCATGTTTTGCCTTATAGAAAACTGTTGTGGATAGAGAAAAGCAGTTGCTTGCTTAAACCTACAGCTCATCGAGACGACAAAAAGTCTCTATTGGGTCGAAGTTGTCAGATGATCCCTTACATGGGTTATGGCCCTTTAAAGGCGCAAAATAGTTTTTTTTCATGTTTTTGGCCTATAGAATGAAAAGCATAACAGATAGAGAAAAGCTGTTGCTTGCAAATACCGTCAGTTTATTCAGCTTTTTAAATATATCCATTAGACTGAAGCTGGCAGATGACAAATTATCAAAGTTTAATCCCTAATTGTCAAGTTTTGGGTTTTTTGTCTTGCAGATTAAACCTATCAAATATTAAGAACAGCTTTTATTTGATTAAATAAATGTTTGGCTATATAAATAAAGTGTTTCGCCTCAGATGCCCAAAAATATTTTCATTCCATCGGTCATTGAAGTCAGGTGAGGAATTCAGGCTCCTTAGAACCTCTTGTTTAGTTACAGGGTACTAAGATATCAAAAGAGTGCATGTTCATTTTTTTCTAAGAAATTTGCAGTATAAAAATATACCGGTTTTTAAAATTAATTTTTAATCTTATAAACCTGGCAAAACCTGCGGACGAGGATCACCCTTATTAGCCACCTAGGTTTCACACCATGGTCGCCATCCTAAAAGACACAATAAACTGCCGAGTCAAAAATGCGAGAAAAAAACTATTTAACTATTTCAAAATATGAAACGTATCTAGCAAAGAGAAATTGTCAAAAGTAACGAGCGAAAATTAATGATTCAAAATATACTCTTGCAATTGATTTGGTCAATCATTATGACAGTAAAACTTACGGGAACTATTCTTCTTGGTTACATTTGTTTTTCAGTGTATTATATATAACAGCACAAACAGTTCTTCGGTCTTGAAAAATGTCTGAGCAGTCAAAACGTTTAATGTAAATGATAAACGTATTGGGAAAAAAAATGAATTACAAGACAACAGATGAGCGCTTATTACCAAACCCATTAAATAGAAAAAGTTCTAGTTACTGGCAAAAAATATAATGATTCGGTATATCAGGCATATAATTGTCTTATTGTGTCTGCTCTTCTTTGACATTTGTGATTTATCGTCATTGGTCGGTAATTATATTTCTATCCAATTGTTTTTGCTGGAAAACAGCTTCAATTGACAGATACTGTAAAATTATTTGTTTAGGATAGATTATATGAGTTATATTCTAAACGTTATATGTGAAAATATAGTCTTTCTTTCCAAAATCCCCTTTTTTTATTGGTTAGATAAATGTTTGTATAACATGTTTTATATTAACGATCTTGAAAAATAGTCAACGCTTCTCTCACAATGCGGTAATGGATCGTAAATAAACACAACGTATTTAAAACGATACTATACATAAAAAACTAATCAATAGGGTCTAGAAAATGTACACAACATTACCAATTGATGTTAAATAATTTAAAGATTATAGATATTTCGGACATTCGTATGTCCTTCATCAGTATAATAAACAATTTTCAAACACAATAACGTAATAACCTTACTTAAAAACAGGTCATTCTAAACAAACTAGTCAAAATCGAAGCATGCTGAAATTTACTGGACAGGTAAATGATCATAAAAATAAGAACATATGTACAATGCAAATAAATAGTGAGTGAGTAGGTGTTTAACGCCCCACAGGCCATCCACAGACGACGAACACGAAAAGGACAACAAAATGAACACGAAATGATGATGACAAATGGAAAATGGGTTGGGATGGGAAAACACAAGAACAGTAAATTTTGAAGGGGAAAATAAAACTATACAAATTGCAACAACAGAAACAGATTGAGATAGATATATGTATAATTTAAAACAATTGACCTGTTTTTAAGTAAGGTTATTACGTTATTGTGTTTGAAAATTGTTTATTATACTGATGAAGGACATACGAATGTCCGAAATATCTATAATCTTTAAATTATTTAACATCAATTGGTAATGTTGTGTACATTTTCTAGACCCTATTGACATGTTTTATATTAATACAGTTAAAGATGAGATGTGAACAGCTCAAAAGAGGATGGAAGAAGTGGTGCATGGAGATAGGAGTAAAGAATGGGTTGGGGATGGTACCCACTGTACACCCCCTAAAAAACAATCATATATTATTAAGAACTCCACAGGCAAAATATTGACGTATGTTTACCACACTTTTCGATGAACATATTTCAGTAATTATGGTAAATGTGAGGCTTTTTTCCAACGTATATCAGGACAAAAAGTAAACTTTTCTTTTATGCGTATAGAATAAAAACACTTTTGTGTTGGAGAACACGTCAAAGCTTTAAATTATCCGTTTAAATTTCAAAATTGTCTAAACCCTAAAGTTCTTCCTAACCCAGACATAAGTTGATCATCTTAGTTATAATTTGGTTCCCCAGTTTGGTAATTTTGGTTTTATTCTATTATCTTCATAATCATATAGTTTTTGGCTTTATCAATATTTTTGAAAGAGTGCCTCGGAAGAGTTTTGAATCGACCAAACGCGCATCAGGCGTAGCAAATTTTAATGTTTAGAACTTTGTTGTCATTTGAATTTCTTATACACTAGTTGGTGTGTGACCCAAATTCTTCCTTCCGAGAAATAAAGGTCACAAGAAGGCTTGTCCTGAGGATTATACTTTTTTTTTGTTACAAAGTAGTTCTGGCCACATACCAAATATTAAAACCCTGACTGCTGACAAGGTGGTTGAATGGGGCAGCTTTGTCTTTATGAATCATGCCGGGTCGTCAGGCTATCATGCAAAAAACGTTAAACCTGACCGCAAACTTTAGTGGTGCACTCTGTTGAGAACGTTAAAGAACCGTGCTGCAGGTCTCGATAAGAGAAGGGTCCCCATTCAGAAGGCTATATTGCCCGTCCTACCCATTCCTCCTTTTAACTTCATCATCATTTCATGTACATTCATCACTCCTCAGGATATAGCTGAACTCTAGCTTGCTGCTTTGGAGTAAAGTAATGTCTCGCTTACTAACTTTGACTTCGATCTTTTGTTTTATCTTCATTGGCATATGAGATTGCCCATCAAACTTAGGAAGTTTTTTACACTTTATTCAGAAGTCTACTAGTGACTGCCGGAGGAAATAATGTTTATGACATTGCAAAGCATTTTCGTTCCAACATACATACCAATCTTCATTCGAAAACTTATAAACAAACAACCTATTAGCATATACGAAATTGAGATGTGGAATAAGTGTACGCGACACAACAAACATAAACAAACAGCAATTCAAAAAATCACAACGGAAAACAGCAAGCAGTCTTCAACATGACCATAGGTCACTGCTTACCGTCTTGCATTGGCCCAAGTATCAAAACCAATCCCTAAATCATCAACGAAAGACTCAATTCTTGACATAAAACAGTTAACATAGAATGACAAGGACAAACAAAGGCTTTGGCAAAGTTGTATGTTTATTACATAATTAATTTCATGTCTAGTAAGATATGTCGTTAAAGGATTGGTGTATAAATTCTTTGAACGAAGCTAAGTTGTCAATAACAGAAGTCACAAAAAAATGTACAATATTTAATGTTGGAAGCTAGAAATTTTGTCTTTTATTTTGGAACTTGCAGGAATGTTAATTTAACCATTTCAATTACCTCTCCATTTCCATCTTATACATGTATCATACATTCACAATGCTTTAAATATATAGATTTTGTACGCAGTATATTGACTGAGGTATCTCTTTTAGGCAAGTTAGTGCAGATTTTTGGCAAAGTTACTCAAATTATGGTAAAAGCATGAAATTTTGCTTGGTGGTAGAAAATATCATACTACACATACTTAGTTATGGAGTTCGCTCAAAAATCTAAAATGGCTATTTTCAAGATGACCGTCAGATGATATATAAAATTAAGATATAATTCAATTTAAAATTCATTAAAAATGGTACTTTCAAGATAACAGCACTATATCGTGAAAAATAACAGTGCAAAATATTCTGAACAAACATTGTAATACATGTAGAAAAGGGTTTTCTTTTAACTGGTCCCGGGTGACGAATAGGCCCGCAGCAGAGCCTAGCTTGTCTTGGGATTCTGACGTCGATCAGTGCTCAGCCCACAGAGCGACCAAGTGTGAACCCTAGGTGGTTGAATGGGGTGGCCCTTGTCCGCAGAGGGTTGTAAGGTCTATAATACGAAAACCCTGACTGCCGACCATAGTTGGTCATCTTTTGTGGAGAGTGCCACGCTTCATACACGTAAAAGACCCCTTTGTGGACCGCAAAGTAGTGTACCACATAGGATAAATTTTTCGCCACTGCCCACCTCTCTCTTATTACTGTGGTTCTTCAATGATTATTTCCTTTGTTTTCCCAGCCCACCCCCATTTCATTCATCATTATCATTTCATGTTCATTTTATCATCCGTTTCATGTTTATCGCCTTAGCATTTCAAGGGCGTTTAACAACGCCCTTGAAACTCACTCACTCACTCTTTTAATTGGGTTTCAATTTAAAGATGGTCGCAATCATATATGCAGTAAAAGATGATTTTTTTTTTATTTCAGGTTATTAATGACTCAGATAGGCTTAAACAGCAATATATATGTCCTTGTGCAAAAACAAAAACAAAAATCTGTCAAAGTCGAAAATGGCCGGATTTCGTTAAACAGGAAATAGGTGAGCGACAGACCTGAAATCATATCCCACGTTATGGGACCCCGCCGCCCCGATGCTGTATACCAAATATCAAGTTGCTGTGATTAGTACTTACTGAGAAAACTGTTACGAAAAATTTTCCCCGCCTGCCCACCCGACATTCACCATTTTATAACCCTGATTTTTCACTCCGTAAAATCCGGCCAAAAACGATGAAGATTGCAGGCGGGGAGTGAACGTGATTTTACTGTAGTTCCAGCTGATTGTAGTTGTTATATACAACATGGTAGAAATAATGAGGTACTCAATCTATAAATCAAAAGTGGACGTTATTTTTAAGGATGGATGACAATTGAGAACCACTGGGCTGATATAAAGAAATGTTCACATATGCGTGTGGTGAGGAAATCGATAAAAAGAAGAAAAGGAACAAACAATGGATTTCTGTATCAGCATTAAAAAAAGTTTTGAAAAGTAACGACGACAAGAACAATATTTAAATAAAAAGTCAAAGTTTGAGTCAGGCTGCGAAGCTAAACATCAAGACGTCAAGAAAAGTCAAAAAAATGATCAGAAATGTTATTAAATGTATGCAAAAAGAGCAAAACTAGCAGCAGCACAACGCAATATAAATAAAGTGTATAAAATTACACAACAGCTTCAAGGAAAATCATCCATATCTGAAAAACAAATAGAAGACAAAATATGGAAACATCTTTACCTCAAAGGAAGAACAAAAGCAGAGATGAGCAGAAATTATTTCTGCATTACTTAAACGAACAGCACCGGCAACATTGCAGATATTCATCCTGCAGCAGACCACCTTTTAACATTGTCTGTTCAGTTCCATTCTTGAATGAAATTATCAAAGACACAAAGAGCTTGAAAACCCGCAAATCAGCGGGCACAGACTTGATACCACGGAAACCGAAGACCTCCCACTAGACTGAAAAAAAAATAAAAAAGCATTAAGCTTCCCAACATGGGATACGTTAGCCAATTAAAAACTTATTAGATAGATCTGTGGCAGTGAACAACCTTAATAATACTTGATCGTAATAAAGCAACAGTAGACAAATAACCGCAAGACCACCAAGCAGAATCTCGCATTGACCAAATAGCCATCCTGTATATGATGATTGACAGTAAATTAATTGGAATATTTCCCATTATGATTATTTTATAAACTTCCAGAAAGCCTTTGATAGCCTTGAAAGGGAACTTCTGTGGAAACTCCTCAGCAGCAAGTTCAAAACAAAATTCAAAAACACTTAAAGAATAAGTACAGAGAAATGAATTGTCGGGTAGTACATGCATGAAATGTAAGTTTAGACTTTGAAATACAATCAAGTGTCAGACTTGGACAAGCTTACTTATCCCTTATTGGATCGAGATAATCAACATCAGGGAAAAGAAATGAAATCCAGTGGAATCTCACTCACCAACTAGATGACCTATACTTTGCTAACAGCATGGCTCTCTTCTTTCCTTACTGGTGATCAAATGTAAGAGAAAACATCTTCATTTGTTGAAAATACAACAAAATGAGGGGTAGGTATAGACAAAGAGAAAGCCAAAATATTTAGAATTAACACAAACAACACCAATGGTATTGAAATAGATGACATTCACCTTGAAAGAATGACATCTTTTTCTGATCTAGAAAGTGTGATGAACAACCTCGGTGGAAAAGATGATGATGTGAAAAAAAGACTTTCAAAAAGCATAAACGGCTTTTGGAATGCTTAGAAAAGTATGGAAGGCAAATACAAAGAAAAACAAAACTTGGAATATTTAACATTTATTTTAAACCAGTATGCTGATCCAAATATATACCACAAAGACAATAAGGGGAAGACCTAGAGTCACGTTGAGGAGAGTACTAGAAAAAGAAATAATAGAGAAAGGTCATACCGCTAACCATAGAAGTGCACCATGTTAAGAAAAATGTTTCGTTCCTCGCACGTAGGTTGGTAAGAATAGCACCCGTAGGATTCTCATGCAAGAGGCTAAACTACCATGACCTACCCAGCACTCCTTTTTAGCTCACCTGGACCGAAGGTCCATGTGAGCTTTTACCATCACTTGGCGTCCGTCGTCGTCGTCGTCGTCTGTCGTCGTCTGTAAACAATATTTCAAACGTTAACTTGTCCGACACCATAAGTCCAATTGCAACCAAACTTAGTATAGTTGTTTAGTGGCATTATGTGTACAAAACTATCGTTCGGATTTTTGATTCGTGAGTGAGTGAGTGAGTTGGTGTTTTACGCCCGTGCGACGCTATATAGGTTATTTACAGGCGATGAACATGAGAGGATGATAAAATGAACATGAAATGATGATGATAAATGAAATATGGGGATGGGGTGGGAAACAATGGACCGGTAAATTTTGAAGAACCACAGGAAAAAGGGGAGAGGTGGGTAGGGGCGGAAAATTTAGCCTATGTGGTGCACTACTTGGCGGTCCACAAAGGGGTCTTTTACGTGCATGGAGCGTGGCACTCTCCACACACGTTGGCCCACTATGGTCGGCGGTCAGGGTTTCCGTATTATAGACCTGACAACCCCCGCGGACGAGGGCTACCCTATTCAGCCACCTAGGGTACACACTTGGTCGCTCTGTGGGCTGAGCACTGACCCGACGTCAGAATCCCAAGACCCTTAGTCGCCTCTTACGACAAGCTAGGCTCTGCTGCGGGCCTATTCGCCACCCGGGCCCCGCACGGGACTAAAAGCATGGCCGCCATGGCTAAAATTAGAACAGGGGGGTCAAATACAGTTTTTTGCAAATAACTCAAAAACGGTCACAGATATCAAAATTCTGGCATGGGTAAAAGTGATCAGCACCTCAAGATCTACCTGCCCAGAAATTTTCAAAAAGATCCAACAACCAATGTAGGAGTTATTGCCCTTTTTCTGGATTTTTTTCAAAATTTTGCACTTATTTAGCCCTATATCTTGAAAACTATACAAGATATTTTAAAAATTCAAATTGCATATGATTAAGCACATCAAGATCTACATTTCATGTAATTAGGTCAAAGCTGTAGAACCATTTCTTTTAGGAGTTATGGCCCTTAAAGCGTCAAAATTTACTATTTTTCATTACTTTTACCCTGAATTTCAAAGATTAACTTGTCTGACACCATACATCCAACTTCAAATAAACTTGGCACAGTTGTTTAATAGCATTAATGCTACGATTCTATCGTTCGGATTTTTGATTCGTCAAAAAACATGGCGGCCATGGCTAAAAATAGAACAGGGGGTCAAATTACAGTTTTTTGCAAATAACTCAAAAACGGTAACATTTTTCAAAATTCTGATGGAGACAAAAGTGATTAGCATCTCAAGACCTATGTGCTCTGAAATTTTCAAGAAGATCCAACAAACGACATAGGAGTTATTGCCCTTTTTCTGGATTCTTTCAAAATTTTTCTCTTATTTAGCCCTATATCTTGAAAACTATACAAGATATTTCAAAAATTCAAATTGCATATGATTAAGCACATCAAGATCTACAATTCATGTAATTAGGTCAAAGCTGTAGAACCATTTCTTTTAGGAGTTATGGCCCTCAAAGCGTCAATATTCACCATTGTTCATTACTTTTCCCCTGACTTTTCTGAAACGGTAAGACCAACTGCATCTTAACATGACACACTGTTTGATAGCTTATATGCTAACCTCTATCGTTCATATTTTTGATTCATAAAAAAACATGGCCACCATGGCTAAAAATAGAACATAGGGACAAATTTCATTTTTTTGCTAATAACTCAAAACTGGTTTCAGATATCAAAATTGTGCAAGAATCAAAAGTGATCAGCATATTAAGATCTACCTGTCCTGAAATTTCGGAAAAGATCTGACTGCTGATGTGGGAGTTATTTTTCTTTTTCCTAATTTTTGCCAAATTTGCACTTATTAAGCCTAAGATCTTGAAAACTAACCAAGATATTTCATAAATTTAAATCGCATATGGTTATACACAATAATATCTACAAATATATGTATCTGTGTAGTTCAGGTGAGCGATTCAGGCTCTTGGGAGCCTCTTGTTTTTCATTGGCAGCCATAACTCGCCTTCCCAATTGGCTGTATATCCACTTCATTGCATGTTCATTGTATCCTGTTTATCAGCTCCCGGTTAGAGCGAAAATCGCGCCCCGATTAAAGCAATAACTAACTTTCTAACTAACCATGTTCAAAACTAAGCCACCGCCAGAAATTCAAGCAAAAAATGGGCTAAATTTTCCCACCTCACATCTTTTTAAAAATGGCTGATGCTGATTTACTCGAGCTGACGGAAAATGAAGAGAAAAGGTTTCACGAGACAATGGCAGATTTTCCTGATTTATCTCACTAGAAGAGCAGTTAATTCATGGACTTTTCTACTAGTACTCTTTTAACAAACGATATTCATCATCTTTAGATGGCATTGCTCAATTTCAGACTGTTGAAACAATGGGTATACCGTTTTACTTGGATTCAGGACATTACAATAAGTAAAACTAAACAGTTGTATATCGATGAAGCCCAAAAAAAAGTGTCAAAAAGGGCGTTAAACACCAAGTCACACAAACACACACAATGAACCCCTTGATGTTAATTTCAATATTTCACTACCGGACGAAGATGCAGAAAAAATAGATGTAATATTTGCATGCTAATTCCACAGGAAGACGAAAGATACAAAAACCAGTTACAGACAGTGAAGTGTAAACAATGCAAATCTCAACACATAAAGAAACAAGATTCTCCCAGGAGCCTGAATCGCTCACCTGGTCTTGATGTCAACCCTATTAAGGACATTGTAGAGCCAAACAAGCTGAACATTTAATCAAGCAACAACTTTTCTCTTTTGGCAATAGTTTTCATTTCTTTATCTGCTATAGTTTTCATTATATCAGACAAAAACATGAAACATGTTTATTTAGGGGCTGTTATCCCTATAAGGAGTCATTTGACAACTCCGACCCAATGAAGACTTTTGTAGAACTTAATGAGCTGAACATTTAAGCAAGCAACAGCTTTTCTCTATCTGCAAAAGTTTTCATTCTATAGGCCAAAACACTATTTTTGCCTTTATGGGGCTGTAACCCCTATAAGGGGTCATCTGACTACTTCAACCCTATGAAGACTTTTGTAGAGCTAAATAAGCTGAACATCTAAGCAAGCAACAGCTTTTCTCTATCTGCAATAGTTTTCATTCTATAGGCCAAAAACACTATTTTTGGTCTTTAAGGGGCCGTAACCCCAAAAAGGGGTCATCTGACATCTTCAACCCTATGAAGACTTTTGTAGAGCTAAATGAGCTGAACATTTAAGCAAGCAACAGCTTTTCTCTATCTGCAATAGTTTTCATTCTATAGGCAAAAAACACTATTTTTGGTCTTTAAGGGGCCGTAACCCCTATAAGGGGTCATCTGACAACTTCCACCCTATGTAGACTATTGTAGAGCTAAATGAGCTGAACATTTAAGCAAGCAACAGCTTTTCTCTTTCTGCAATAGTTTTCATTCTATAGACCAAAAGCACTATTTTTGGCCTTTAAGGGGCCGTAACCCCTATAAGGGGTCATCTGACAACTTCGACCCTATGGAGACTTTTGTAGAGCTAAATGAGCTGAACATTTAAGCAAGCAACAGCTTTTCTCTATCTGCTATAGTTTTCATTCTATAGGCCAAAACACTATTTTTGCCTTATGGGGCTGTAACCCCTATAAGGGGTCATCTGACAACTTCAACCTTATGAAGACTTTTGTAGAGCTAAATAAGCTGAACATCTAAGCAAGCAACAGCTTTTCTCTTTCTGCAATAGTTTTCATTCTATAAGCCAAAAACACTATTTTTGGTCTTTAAGGGGCCGTAACCCCAAAAAGGGGTCATCTGACATATTCAACCCTATGAAGACTTGTGTAGAGCTAAATGAGCTGAACATTTAAGCAAGCAACAGCTTTTCTCTATCTGCAATAATTTTCATTCTATAGGCCAAAACACTTTTTTTGGTCTTTAAGGGGCCGTAACCCCTATAAGGGGTCATCTGACAACTTCCACTCTATGTAGACTTTTGTAGAGCTAAATGAACTGAACATTTAAGCAAGCAACAGCTTTTCTCTTTCTGCAATAGTTTTCATTCTATAGACCAAAAACACTATTCTTGGCCTTTAAGGGGCCGTAACCCCTATAAGGGGTCATCTGACAACTTCGACCCTATGGAGACTTCTGTAGAGCTAAATGAGCTGAACATTTAAGCAAGCAACAGCTTTTCTCTATCTGCAATAGTTTTCATTCTATAGGCCAAAAACACTATTTTTGGCCTTTAAGGGGCCGTAACCCTTATAAGGGGTCATATGACAACTTCGACCCTATGGAGACTTTTGTAGAGCTAAATAAACTGAACATCTAAGCAAGCAACAGCTTTTCCCTATCTGCAATAGTTTTCATTCTATAAGCCAAAAACATGAAAAAACGCTATTTTTCACCTTTAAGGGGCTGTAACCCCTATAAGGGATCATCTGACAACTTTGACCAAATGGAGACTTTTGTAGAACTTTTGATGCTGAAGCATTAAGGTGGCATCAGATTTCATCTATCTCTCATACTATTTTATTTACAAGCCAAAAACAGTAGTCTGACCCACCTGGTCTATTTTTAGTAACGGTGGCCATTTTTTTTTGACGGATCAAAAATCGAAACACAAGTTTTGTGCAGGACACCCTAAGGATCATTCAAGTTTCATTGAATTCTGTTCAGGAGTTTCAGAGGAGAAGATTTCTGTAAATTGTTAACAGACGACGACAGACAACGACGGACGCCAAGTGATGGCAATAGCTCACCTGGACCTTCAGCTTCAGCACACTGTGTTTTATATGCATCGGAACTTTTTTGGACTAAGGGAATGTAACGAATAAGACCTGTGTTGTGAACAGTTTGAGGTGGCATGCGACGAAAATGGAAAATATGAAAATAAATTTGTGAAAAGTCAGAAATAAAAGTTGCATTTGTGGTGTTGGGATCCAGTGAAGGTAGTGGTTACACACTATTTTGTAGATAATTCATTTAGTTTACGATGATATAACCCTTATTCCTTTGGCAATGGTTCTATTTGGTATAATTGAGCAAATATCAAGAGTAGGTAAATTTTCAAAAATGATACGTTAGACACCATGTGGTATGGTTTTATATAAGTATTTTTTCTAGAAGTATTTTTTCTAGATACAAGTACCTTAGGTCGTTTCATATGCAAAGCAAAAAAAAATTACAAAGGTGGCCTTGGCAGTTTAAAATGACCAATAAAGAAATCAGTATTAATTTTCAATGAACATGTACTTAAGCCCCTGTCACACTACGCCACGATCACCACGACTCTACTACGATCTGTGCATTTTATAGATCGTAGTGCAGTCGCGGCACAATCGGCTTGATTTTGACATTTTCAAGATGTGAAATAATGCTAACGACTAAACTACGACGATACTACGATTTCACTACGACCTGACACCGATCTCATCATGACTAAGCCACGACCTTATTACGACCACTGCGTTCTTACTGCGACCTTACTACGACTATCCCGATTGCACCACGACCTAACTAAGATTTCACCGCGACTATACTGCGATTAAACTAAGACCTTACTACGATTTTACCATGACGCCATTATACGATCTGGAAAAACTATTGCAGAAAGAGAAAAGCTGTTACTTGCTATACATTCAGCTCATATAGGTCTTTAAAGTCTTTAAAGGGACGACATCAAGACGGTTCAGGCTCCTTGGAGCCTTTTGTTTGTTTTTGTAATTTCTTCTTTTTCTTTTTCTTTTTTTTGGGGCGGGGGAGTTGATAAACGAGTACACAAATAATCTAATTAATATACTAATAATTTATTTTTAATTTCTTTATTTATTTTATTATTTCAAATAATATCCGAAAATGCATACAATTGTTATATTCATTGTCTTAATATCATACGTTCCTGCCACGGTACAGACCCTGCCGGGCTGTTGAAGTAAAGCTTTAAGTACTCTCTTTGTTTTTTGGCAATAATTGTGTCTCTATTTGGTCCAACAACATTTCAACTTCATGCATGTTTGCATTGGTTCTCCAAAGTCCTGGAACCAAATTATGCAGATCGTCCTCTGTACCAAAAAGCGCATTTTGAAGTGTTGGATATCTAATTCTCATCAAATTGTGAAGACAAATACATCATTTGCTGTGCCAAAATCCCAAATGCATTCTCCACTACACGTCTCCCTCTTGAAATTATGTTATTTGTAATTGCTTATTCCCTTGTTATACCTCTAATAGAGTATGGTTTCATCAGGTATGACCTCAGTCCAAATGCATCATCGCCAAAAATGAAAAGGGGGATGTCACGGTCATCATTCGGCAGCGGATCGGGATCTGGAAAACCAATGGTCCCATCTTCTAAACATTCTTTTAACTCTGATGCGTTAAATATCTGGGCATCAGACATAGAGCCGTACCCACGTAGATCTATCCATATAAACTTATAGTCGGTATCTACCAGTGGTAGAACCACAGAAAAGAAGCCTTTGTAGTTATGGTACAACGACCCGGTTTTCGGTGGACATCTAATGGCAATGTGTTTTCCATCTAATGCTCCACATGCATGTGGAATGTTCCATATTGTAACAAACTATTCTGCAATGGCCTTCCATTCCTCTGGTTCTGTTGGACAGGAAATTACTTCATCCTTGTACTCTTGGCGATTTCTCTGCATACTCCGGGAATGAATGTACATATAGTATTTCTTGGGACTAGAATGTACATATAGTATTTCTTGGGACTCTAAGTCATACTGAAGAGTGGAATACCTGTCACCAGAAGCTAAATGCCTAATGCTAATTGCTAGTTTGAGACCTGGTTCTAAAGCCTTTCGAAATCGGGTATCATTCTTCTTGATGCAAGGACCAACCCTGTTCAGCAACTCATCAAACATGTTTGGAGACATCCTCATTAAGTTAAAGAATGATTGTTCATCCTCCATCCTCAGTTCATTCATAAGTTGATCATAATGTCCAAACTGTAGTCTTCTGTCAGCTGACAGCCAAGGGCGTACCCAACAGGACCTGCGTTGTCTAATCTTCCGCATTTTTCGTTTTCGTCTTCTTTGTAGGACATGAGATATGGTTACCTGGTCGTTAAGGTATAAATAATTCATATGAAGGAAAGCTTGTAGCAGATATTCCTCGTTTTGCATCTCCATGATAACCAATAGACAGATTTAGTATGCTGTATATATACCCCAGTTGCATCGTGGTAAGGTCGTTGTGTCATCTCAGTGCGCTCGTATTAAAGTCGGCATGATCGTAGAAAGGTCGCACTAGGGTCTTCAATGCCATAGTGCAGTCCTGCTATGGTCGTAATAGAAACGTAGGCAAGTCGTAGTAGAATCGGGGGGTCGTAGTGAGATCGTAAAAGCACCTCGACGCGGTCGTAGTGTAGTCATATCTCCATTCACCACGATCCTAAACCGATGCTACCACGACCTGTCAGATCTCACTAGGAGTCTACGACGATCACAATACGACCCCACTACGACCAAATATGACCACGACTATGCTACGATTTTTTTAGCATGTTCAAAATTCTTCCACGACAATCACGACAATCAAGACCTTACTACGACCGAAATGCGACCCTATATATACTACGATGGCCCCGATCGCACTACGATCTTCGCTTTTTGTTAGGTCGTAGTACGATCGTGGCCTAGTGTGATGGGGGTATTAACAAGGTTTGATGTGCTTTGGATGTTCTGCCAATCATCATGCTAAAAGTGATCTATGATTTGATCATATTGTAACATTTTTTTTGTACTGTCTAGGGGTATAAGCAGTGTATTCTACATATGATTTTACTTGTCTTCGTATTTGATTTTTTTTTTCATAAATTTTGTTTGTAGTTGATATGTTCTTAGACTAATGTTTTAACCAAATATTTTATTTCACTGCTTTTTTTATTTCCTTTTTTCCTATTTCTCTTGTGAATGGAAATCAATTCCGATATATTGTCAGTGCATACTTCCTCGGAAACCCAGGGGATCTTCTCTTGCCTATTCGTTCTCTCCCCTGGGTTTCCGAGAATGTGATGAACGAGTAGGCGAGAGAAGAACCCCTGGGTTTCCGAGGATGCAGTGCATAACAAGTTTACTTTTGTAGTTAGCTAGACGCACATGTTAACAACCTAACAGTGCCTAAGTGACAAGCTACTATAGAGAAAAGGTACAATAACGACTGTAAAGATGTAACAACTAACGAACTGGGAAGATCAATCTCATATATCCCAACAGAAAAGACAAACAAACAAGGCAAAGACGTAACATAGAAATTGAAAATCGCAAATTGAAACTAATGACAAAATGTATGTTTTTTCGTATCATACTGATCAAACTATCCATGTTTAATTTTCGGTTATCAATTGTATGAATCTTTGTTGGTTTTTGATTTATTCGAATCGGATAATATACATGATTTATGGATACAGTACTTGTACAGGGGTATATGGATCGTAATGAAAACCATGGATATTTAACGTCCTAGCAACACCATATAGATTATACATGAAGAGGGTGATAAAATGAACATGAAATGATGATGATGATGATGATGATGATGGTGTGACGGAGAACAGTGAAACTGTCGTTTCAAAGACCACGGGAAAAGGAGGGATATAGTAGTCATGTACTAGCTTGTAGCGCGGCGTTTCCAAATCATACAATACAATGATACTGTAAAATGCTTTGCTGAAGTAATCATATTGGATAAATATAATAATATGGCATACGCTTTAATTCTATTCACTAAGCTAAAAATCTAATTTATTTTCATTGGAAGTCTTCAATGATCACTAAATTAAGTTAGTCTTTTAAAAAAATAGAGCACTTTTCATATACTGGAACAATAGTCGACTTTCGGGTTATGTCTATTCCGGAAATTTTCATTATTTAGAATTGACGTGTACCACGTGACTTTGAAAAAAATTTCCTCAAGGTCACTTCCGGTTTTAATGATGGAAGAAAACATTAGCGCGTCGTCAAGTAAACAAAAATCCACGACAAAATGGTATTGGTGTGCAGCGGAAGGTTGCGTCTCAGACGACAGAAAAAGAAAGCTGTACCCGTACATGCAAGACATAACCTTTTTCTCATTTCCAACTGAGAAAAAGAACCCCAAACTAAGGAAAAAATGGCTCCAGCTACTCAGGAGAGAGAATTACCAACCTTCTCCCAAACACCGTGTTTGCTCTCTTCATTTTGTTGATGGTAAACCCACGAAAGAGCACCCATACCCTGAGCTATTTGCCTACAACAACTTTAGGGGTAGGAGTTCAAGTGAAACTCCTAAATCCATTGAAAAGCTGGACAAAAGCCGCAAGAGATTGTTTACACTTGCAGGGTCTGAGTCTGATGTAGATCACAGGGAAATAAATACCACCATTTTGAGTTGTAAGTTGCTTCTGTTTGTACTACAAATGAATACCATAATGTTCATAGAAAATATTGGGATATGGAATAAGGGTATGGACACAACCTACATAATCTGCAGAAAATTAGAAACCATGCTGAAAAACAGCCATTAGCCTTCAACAAAGCCCACAAGTGCTGTTCCCTGTTTTGCAGTTGACTCTTTCCCTCCAAAATGAAAGGTTAAATTAAATGCCTACAATGATTCAAATACAGTCCTGAAATAGTCTGGAAAGACCACTTCCTTAAACAAAGGACAATACATACAAAGACAACTATAAAAACAAAATCTCAATCAATTGAATGTGGCTGGGGCGAACCTTCACCCTGTTGACATTCTCGGAGACTCAAACAACCATGAAAACATGAACAAGGTATAAAATAACAGACTATAAAAATCAAATTTATGCCAACCTGAGCTGCCAGACAGTGAGACACTACATGTACATCATGTACATTTTTAGCTCTTTAAATTATTTACATTTACACATGTTTTACAAGTAAGATTTTAGCAGTGATCGGGAAGGATTTTTCAATGGTTCAGTAGAACAAAAAAGTGGTTTTATTGCTATCTTAAGATGAAGATATATTTACTAATTTAAATGGAACACACTGTAAACACTGTTGGTAGCATATATATAAATACATGGTAAAGAAGCAGTAACCAGCCTGCATTGTACTTTTGTAAGGCAAAATAGTGTCCTATGAAATTTTGTCCACCCTGCCATACTAAACACTGAAAAATCTAGAGGACAAAATTTCATATCTCTTAAGCGTTTTATTCTGTCCTTGGACTTCATCATAGGAGTGAATGCCACTCAAGACAATATTTCACAGCAGACACTATTTTATGTTACACATTTATACAAAATGTTAGTAAACTGACAATAAATAATATACCTTACACACCCTAACATCCATAGCAGTAAATTACTGCCTTATAACTAATATCTTTTTGTCTTTCCCAGTGCATAATTATAAGAAAAACTGATTATTTTTACATATATTTATTGTAGGTATGGAATTTGATGAACAGTCTGAAACATTATGTTCAAATGAAGTAGTTATTGAAACCACTAGTGAGCTAAGAATGTCCAGAACTGATATTGATGAGACTTCTTCATGTAGAACAATACCTTCAAGGCCTGGTGGGTATATATTGTATATAATCCTTTAAAATTTCATTTTTTTTTAAGAACTGGCAGTACTAAGGTGTAGACCAATTTAAACCCTAAAAAGTCTTACTTTCAGTTTACTTAGAACTTAAAAATATCAAATATATTGGACTAATATAAAAATAAATTGGGAACATTTTTCTCAGGAACTTCATGGCTCATCCTCTTAATATTTGGCATGTAGCTTAGACAGAACTATAAGGTGTTAAGCCATGTTTTGCCTGTAACTTATCTACTTCCTGTTTGATAAAATTAAACTTATATTCTTTGTCTGATTATTATTATTTTTTAAGTTTCCGGTAATCTTTATCAATTGTGGATAAAAAATGGAGAATTATTTTTTGTGACCCTCTTTTTTTTTCTCTCAGCAACTTAAAACTCACCATAGTCTTTTGATATATGGCATATAGCTTTCTCCTATAGTACTACGATGTATAAGATGCAAAACCATTTTATGCCTGTATTTCATCTACTTCCTGTTTACTTATTGGAAACTCCTGCTTCCTTCATGTAATAATAATACACTCAAATACATGTACATGACTACATGTACAAATTGAAGTGTACATGTATCATGAATGTATTTCTTCTGTTTCAGTGAATTTTCAAAGTGATCATCAATATGCTTACCAAATGACAAGCAGTCAGGACAGTGATGATTTTGTAAAAACATCAGATGCTTGTTGTCAAACAACACTAACTAGTGAAGACATTGATAAGATGGAAGATGAATTAAAGAAAAATAAGATGAAGATGGATGATAAACAGTCAATTTTGAGGGATGCCTTCCTGGAAACTGTCCTCAAAGATGATGAAAGTGTAAAAAAGTACACAGGCATCCCATCCTCAGAACAATTGCAAGGAATTTTTGGTAAGTGCACAATTAAAATTAAAATCCCAGGAAAAGTGTAGAAAACAGTAGAAGCCTACCATTACCTACCTACCAACATTGGGCCTGACACTTTTAATTACTTTGCCATCATCTTTATTATATACATGTACATGTATTCTAATGCATGTACCATATATTTGAAACACAATTTTCAGCCAGATTTCACTAGTGAAAATCCGGGTCATAAAATGGTGAGTGGTGGATGGGTGGGATAATTATTTCCGTAACAGTTTTCTCAGGAACCACTTATCACAGCCTCTTGATTTTTGGTAAACAGTATAAACAGTTGGTCCCATACCGTAGGATTGCTTTTCAGATCTGTCACTCACTTACTTCCTGTTTAACGAAATCCTGCCATTTTTGACTTTAACAGATTTTTTATTAGATGATTAACTGCATAAAATCTACACGTATAATTTCATACCTGTCCTAACTTAGGAGGGACACCATATTGGAATACAGAAATCAAAGAATTTACATATCCAAAGAAAAAAACCAAACTACTTAAATATTATTAAATTTACTCCTATAGTAATAAAAAAATTACCAATATACTACATTGTACTTGTAAAACTTCAAAAAGTCTGTTTCAGAGACAATTCTCAAAATCAATGATTTTTTATTACAAGTACCAAAACGGGTAATTTGGATATGCTTTAAATACATCAATATTTCAAGGAGTAACCTCTCATCAGTAGCATTTAAATCAAAACATTTAAGGTCGAATACCAAAACTATTGAAACGAAAAGTACTCAAAACCAAAACGTTTAAACAGGGAAACCAAATCCAGCACCATACCTGTAATTTAAACTACCAAATAATGCTGTTTCCCCCATAAAGCAATGAAATGAAACTTTGCCTTACTCTTATTGTGCAAATATCAAATATTTTTTTCCAGATATTGTAAATGAAGCTGAACCAAAAATCAAGTATTGGTCAGGACAGTCAACAGCACCAGAGGTTAACTACCATAAAGCAGACAAGGAAAAGACGGGACCAAAAAGGAAATTAACTAAATATCAGGAATACATACTAACATTAGTTAAACTAAGACTTGGCATTGTTTCATTCTTTTTGGCAGACATTTTTGGTATTTCTGATTCAAGAGTGTCTCAAATATTTACAACTTGGATTAACCTCTTGTATACTGTGCTATTACCATGTTTGAAATGGCCATCAAGGAGGAAAATTAGAAAGCATATGCCAACATCTTTTAAAAACACATTTCCTAAAACTACATCTATTATTGACTGCACAGAGATTTTCGTAAAGAAGCCAAAAGGAACCAGTGCACAGTATAAAACCTTCAGTCCATACAAGAGCCACAACACTTTCAAAGTCCTAGTTAGTATTTCACCTACTGGAGCATTCACTTACATTTCTGATTTATGGGGAGGTAATGCTTCAGATAGGTATATCACAGAACATAGTGGTTACCTGGATAACATTAAACCTGGAGATGAGGTAATGGCAGATAGAGGATTTGTTATCCGAGATTTGTTAACAGAGAGACGTGCAACACTGGTAATTCCTCCTTTCACAAGGAAGTGCAATTGGGGAAAAGGGAAGCGATTGAACTCGAGAGAAGTTGCTAATACTAGAAAAATTGCAAAACAAAGAATACACGTTGAACGATCCATACAGAGACTTAAGAACTTCAGAATGCTTTCAGGAGTTTTAGACTTGAAGTATAAGCCTTTGTCTAATCAAATGGTTAAACTGGCAGGCATTTTTTGTAATTTAGACAAACCACTTGTCTTTAAATGAATTATAAATGTACATATACTTGTATATTTACTAACTGAATTTAAAATTTAGAAAACAGTTTAAACTTCTTTCTTTAATGTACCACCAGAGGCAAAGCATGAATGTACAAAGTGACAGTGGTACATCTTAATTAGAGTGGTAACAAATATTTTTCTGTTGCTTATATAAACAGAAAATATCCTTATAAACTGGTAAAATTATTGAATTTCATTTTGAAGTTTTATGTCATGAAAAAGAGGTAAAAAAAACTTATTTCCATTGAGAGGATACTAGTATAAATAAATATATAAAAATGAAAATATTTCAAAGAAAGTTATAAAACTGCACGCACCAAAATGTAGCAGTGGTGTACCACCATCACAGTGTTTAATCATGATGTGTCTTTTAGTGTACTGTGTATACAGATTAAACAAGGAAAAACGGTAGAGTTACAAATAGACGATATTGAGATGTGCATTAAGTGTATGCGACATAACAAACGTAAACAAACAGTAATTTAAAAAATCACAATGGAAAACAGCCAGCAGTTTTCAACATGACCAGAGGTCAACACTGAATACAATACAAAAGTTTTGGGATCCAATCTCAAATGTCCATTGATAAAGACATCACAATGCAGAAATATCTGAGAGATAGAAAATCACAATGGTCTGGAATTGCTACAAGCATTTAAAAATATGGTGGGTTGATACAACTTTAACCTGGTTTTCTGGTGCCAAATCTCTCTCCTCTATTGTAATCTTTGGGTGTGGCAAACATGTATGAAGTAACAAAAACAAAACAAACATAACAGGGATATTGAGAGAAGCAAAGAGGTATCAATGGGGCATTCCGAAGTAGAGAAAAGGTGAAACACAAAAGAAAAACAACAGGATGAATAAACAGATAACACAAAGCACACAAAAACTACTGAACAACAAAAGACAAGTCGAACAAGAGTGAATCCATTAGAGAAAGCAGTTTCTGTCTGTTCCAACACGTTGTAAAATTCAATAAAGAAGAGTGAAACAAAACTCTGTGACAAACCTCTTTGCTGTGATCACTACTACAAACCTAGGAATAGGATATCCATCCAGTGTTGCACAGTATTAAGAATCCAAATTGCAAACATTAACAAAATCCTATAGGCAATTAAATATTCTAGGTAAAACACATTTATTCAACATAATTTTCTTTCAATAAATCTTTCGAAAAATAACTTGCTTTTGTTTACAATCAATTCAAATATTTCTGGATCAAATACAATACGCTCTGTTGTTATTCCTTTTTTAGTGTAAAAAACGAAGTTACACCATTTCATTCCACAAACTCCTAATTGTCCCTGAATTTGAAAATACCATGCGGAACTTGTTTTTAAGCACACATTTTGATTTTCATCAAAGCACAAGTCATAGTAGTTTTTGCCACATACAGATTTTGGTGTTTCATTTTGAAATTTCCAGGAACATTTTATCTCAACAAGTCCCTTACCACAACATTTACATTCAAGAACACCATCAGGTGTTGCTCCAATAATTGGCAATTCATTAAAAACTTTAAGTCCACATAGAGAAAGTTTAGCCCCTTTGTGAGATTTTTTATACAAATTAATAAACATTTGTCTTGCAATAGGTTCATGTTCTCGACCAAATTCTGTTGCAGGAGTTGAAAATGATGATGTCTGAAATATTTGTCTTGTCAGGTAATTATCTTCCGAATTTCCATTAAAGTTAAAATGGCAAACAGAGGAAAATAAAGAAGCTGTTATTCGCCCCCTCCTGTACTCAAACCAAGCATTATTGTCTGATTGTCCTCGAGTTATTGTTTCTATTTGATCAATTATAGCATCACTATGTTCTTTTTTTACAAAACTCAAAAAAGACAAGTTATCATCCCTAGTACTGGTATCTCTGTATTTTTGGCCTAGTTCAGTCAATGTAAATGGAAGAACACTTTCGTCATCTGAATCGTCACTAGAATCTGAAAGCGTATGTAATGATACAGATTTATTGTTTTTACAAAGTTTATGCACTCTCTTTTCAATTTGATGGTTTGTAAGTAGAAGATTAGTACGACTTGGTTTGTACATTGTAGGGTTAGCTTCATATGGTAGACTGTTGGTTGGATTTTTTCGGATGTCAATTTCATTGACAGTTAGGGGCTGTGATGACTTTCTAGGTTTGTCCCACACACAGGGTAGGTCTGTGACTGTCTCTGTGAATCTATCCATGTGTCTACAGCTAAAGGCCTGGACAGCAAACAGGAGAGCAATACAATGCTTGCATGTACCATTATCACTGAAATATATAAATTTATTTTATAAAAGCCACAGTTTTTTTTTCACATTTACACTATTATTAGAAAAAAAAACTCAGTAGCCATAAATTTGGTAGATGACAGTATTTGACATTAACATGTAGGTCACATTAGAGACTGGTGACTATTTTCATAGAAAATTCTCTGTTTGCGCTGGTTTTTTTTTTTGCGTTTGCTGGTTTTACATGCCCATTTGAACCTCTTTGCTCCTTTAAATATACAAGTTATGACAAAGTCCAGTGGAAAAGTAGTTTGCTATATACATGTAATATGAGTACATTTGTAACTCAAAGTATTTTTATAACTATATATATTTTTTTGGCAGACAAAAAAAATAAGTTTCTTGTATTACATGAGAGGTTTATAAAATTAGAGTGACTATATAAGGTTCATATACCAAATAGACATATAATTTTTGTGCAGTGAGAAGATTCAAAGTTTAACAATTGAAAGCATATTAAACAGTTAAAATTGTTCAAAAAAAGGGGGGAGGTAAGGTTTATGGGAGGCATTCATTTTTTTTGCTCAAATATTAAGTTTCTTACACTACACAAGAACATCCACCAGTTTTCACAACACCATTTTTTCTAACTATGATCCAAACACTGTAAGGATGGTCAGACTGTCTGGTTTCTGGAACACATGTAGAACGAATGTAAACATAGTTTTCAAACTCGTACAATTGCACTGTGTCAATATGGTTCGAAACAAATAGCCTGTATCCATTATCTTCTTTATAGCAACTCAGGCGATCCTCACTCCATCTAAAAAAAAAAGATGTAAACACACTGTCACAGTGATCAGTATATTCATAGCAATACATTTTTTCTCATATATATGCAAGGGAAATGAATAAGATATGCATATTGATAGATAAAACATGGTTAATTGTGCATTAAAAAATGTATGTCCCATGCATTTCCATAAGGAAAAAGATACATGTCTCATCAGTCATGCAAATTGAACATGATTTGGGGGGTGTCTTAAAAAATAGATAGATTTTACTTCTTCAGATGTAAACGCATACATTTTTCTTTTTATTAAAAGAATAAGTTTCATTTGTCGTTCAGGGGGTCCTCAGATATATTATTTAATAAGGTGCTAAATAAATAATAATGATGTTTATTTAGGCAATAATCAAGTATACATATACAGACATACAATCAAACAATCATTCATATAAAAAATATACACAAACAAAAAAAAATCATTCACATGTAGATAAATACATATTTGGCACTTGATTAGCCTAGGATAACCCATAAAGCATGTAAAAAAGCTTATTTCCAATGGGGTCCTTGCAATTTAAAGTATCAAGATATATATTTAAAAAAGTTGAATAATTAATAGTATGTTAAATTTTTTATTATAATAAAAACTTAGCTTAGCTAAATTTTTATTTATTTACTGTATATTTAACGATTTTTAGCCTTAGCCCTTACCCACAAAATTTGATACAGTAGATCAAAATATCACATGGCTCTATGACGGGCATCTTGGTTAAATCAGACGACCATTCAGGAATTTCAGTAACCGACGGCAGTAGGTAAGTTTTTCCCTCCTCCGTGACCGTTCTCCTGGTCTTGTCCATATCTTTGTAATCATCACCGGTCTGGTCAATCACCTCAAGCTCCAATTCCAGGGCAAGCATACTGAGCCGTAGAAGATGCTCCTTTCTATAGATGGAACACGATATTCCTCTCTTATTTAAAAATTGTTTCAGTTCAGGAACAAGGAACCTAGTCAGATCGCTTTGAGTGACAGAAAGTTGAGTAACAGACGACATTTTTGTTGTCAACGTAAACAACCGGAAGTATGGATGAGGAAAAATTTTCGAGACGGTACACTTTTCCGGACTTCAATCGAAAGAGGAAACATAACCCGAAAGTCGACTATTAAGAACACTGCTGCAGGTCTCGGAAAGAGAAAGGCTGGAGCATTCCAGTACACACAATCCTAGTAACAAATATTCCGCTAATACCCGGGGGTTGATGCTTTTAGATAATTTCTTCAGATGCCGACCGGAAGTCGTAAACCTGTAGTACAAAATTAAAGATTTCTCTTGTCCGCACGTCCGAAAAATAGCTTCTATTAAGGACTTTATAGGTGTAATGCACAAGGTATATAAGGACGTGCTGCTGGAACGAGTCTATTTGTTCGGTCTAAAGGTATTAGATTGGATGTACTTTCTTAGATTCAAGTATATTTTTGGGGTAGTAAATCAAATATAGGAATATTTGAATAGGAGTATTTCTGCAGAATTGATACCTTCATTTTCCTACCACACTGACGGTCATTCATTCAAAATACAAATGACAACAAAGTTCAAAGTGTAGTGGAATTACTGATTCATGTATATGTATTCATCTTTTCATCAGTTTATAATGTTAACAGTTGTTAGGGGTTTCAGTAAATCTACGTTTGCATCATTATTTCATGTACTTTTAGACGCCACTTTTTAATTTTACATTCCATACTACTTCCGGTATTGTTAAACCCAGTCGGGACAGCCCTATATATATAGCGCTGCAACGTTGGGACAGGGAAGAGTCGGACATTAAGCCATTTAGTCAACGTCACACTCTCGGTTAGGAATGTAATTTACCCGTACAAAGGGACCATGTAATTGTAACTCGGGAAGCATAAAAAATTATATGTTGAATCTTAAGGATTTTTCTCTTGTACAATAACATCATATATATATCGAACCTGAGGTAAAACAAATTCAAACAAAGACTTGGAAAACGTCTCTTGCTACATTGGGAGCTCGTCCGTAATATATATATATATTGATAATATACTAAGTAACTTTAAAGCAATTACAAAGCAAGGATAGACAAAAACATAATATGTCAGCCTTATTTAATAACATCAGTGGTGGATTAAAACATGTTCACGCCGAGTTTCGTCAAATACGCAGAATGGGACGAGGAGGAAGTGTCGTCCCAAGGCACAACAACCCGCGCCGATGAAAACCAAATAAGGTTTAGTTTAAATGGCGGAGAAAATGAAATACAAGTCTTACCCCTTAATAAGTCCGGGTCCATCCATATTGCCTCAAACAACGACGTTGTCCAGGCAAATTCCATAAAACAAACAGATGTAGGAAGCAATGGTTACAAATCTTTGCACTCGAAAGTTATGTCGGAACAAAACACGCACAATGATACACAAAATACGGTTCCCTGGGAGGCTCAAAGCCGATCAAATTCATCTTGTCACGAAACTTTGCTCCATGGAGAAAATAACGATGAACGACAAACGCACAATAAACTACAAGACTTAAGTACTCACATGAATAGGTGGGGTTGGAAAAGTAAGGAGCCCGACCTGTACGACGGAATGATGGTTGAATGGAATGACTACACAAGTGTCCGTGTGGAATGGATGGTCAGAGTCCGAGAAAGCCGCCCAGTTGTCAATGAGCCTTCGCGGTGTGGCACAACACGTTTTAAGCGAGTTGAACCCAAGTGCTTTACGTAACTATGGAATTTTGAAATATACACTCATGGACACAGGTTTTGCCCTCCTGAGCACGAAGTATCACATCACTGTGAGTTTTGAAACCGGAGACGATTTCGAAAGGAGACCATAACTGATTATGGTTACGCACTTAAAAGACTCGTAAGTAAAGCGTTCCCGACGATTCCCTATGAAATGAGAGAGAATGTCATAGCTGAACAATTCGTTTCCGGGTTTGAATACGGCTGAGCTTAAAAGGCACGTGCAATTTTCGCACCCACAAACTTTGGATCACGCAATATCGCTCGCAGTTGAATTCGAGGCGTTCGAAGGCAGTCAAGTCCTCGTAAGGAAACCATCGGAATTTCACCAATCACATGTTTTGTCACTTTCTCATGACAAACCACAACAGGAGTTGTCTTTAAGGGAAAATTCGAAACGAATTAGAAGAAAACAATTAAGGGCATGTAAAACTCGCTTAAGGAAATTTTGAAGCAAAAATCAGCCCACGGAAACACAAAAACTAGCGGAAAAGTAGAGAATTATGAAGGCGAGAAACGTCCAATGACTTGCTACCATTGCCAACGGGAAGGTCACATCCATTGAAATTGCCCGGAAAGACGCAGAAAGAATACTAGAGCTACTCGAGACGTGCAAAATGCACAATGTCTGTCAATTACGGACATCATTTAAACTAGAGGAGACTGACCTTGCCGCCAAAAGCTCAGCAATTGACAATGAAAATTTAGATACTAATTGTAAATTAAGGCCAAATATTGTTTCAGCAGCAGTTAAAAGGTGCTGTTTGTTTGTTTGTTGATATAAAAGTCGGATCGGTCAAAATTAATATGTGAGTAGATACGGGGTCGGCCGTAACACTTATTTCGAACCCTCGTACTAGGCAACCCGGATTTTTCTGAGGTTGACACTGAACTCACAGCCGCGGACGGAGAAACCAAGATAGATTTTCTATATTGGGAGGTAAACACTTTTCCCACAAGGATATAATTGCCCGCCTTGATGACATTTCAGGAATTATTGGATTAGTCTTTATGTCTAAAAACGAAATCGTTATAGACACAAGCAAGGGAACACTAAGCTCGCCCGCAATTTCGGTACGGTTACACAGTCCATCGTGGCAGTTCACCCCTTGTGCGTGTGTACGGATATGTGAAACAGTTCATGTTCCCGCGACAACGGAAATGATTGTAAAAGGCAAGCTGCATACAAATGTTATCAAGGGCGAGGAAGGCATTTTAGAGCCTTCATACTGCTATAGCGGAAACAAAAGTATATTTGTTCAAAATGCAATTGTAAAGAAAACGGGACAGGAAGTACTATTTTCGGCGTAAACCCGACAGACACTATCATAATAAAGAACAAGAGGCTCCCAGGAGCCTGAATCGCTCACCTGGTCTTAATGTCAACCCTTTGAAGACTTTTGTATAGCTAAATGAGCTGAATGTTTAAGCAATAAAAAAGCTTTTCTCTATCTGCAATAGTTTTCATTCCAAAGCAAAAAACACTATTTTTCACCTTTAAAGGGCCATAACCCCTTAAAGGGGTCATCTGACAACTTCGACCCTAAAAAGACTTTTGTAGAGCTAATTAAGCTGAACATTTAAGCAAGCAACATCTTTTCTCTATCTGCAAAAGTTTTCCTTCTTTAGGCCAAAAACACTATTTTTTGCCTTTAAGGGGCTGTAACCCCTATAAGGGATCATCTGACAACTTCAACCCTATGGAGGCTTGTGTAGAGCTAAATGAGCTGAACATTTAAGCAAGCAACAACTTTTCTCTATCTGCAATAGTTTTCATCCTGTAGGCCAAAAACTCTAAATTTTGCCTTTAAGGGGCCGTAACGGCTATAAGGGGTCATCTGGCAACTTTGACCCTATGGAAACTTTTGTAGAGCTAAATGAGCTGAACATTTAAGCAAGCAAAATCTTTTCTCTATCTGCAATAGTTTTTATTCCATAGGCCAAAAACACTATTTTTTGCCTTTTAAGGGGCTGTAACCCCTATAAGGGGTCATCTGACAACTTCGACCATATGGAGACTTTAGTAGAGCTAAATGAGCTGAACATTTAAGCAAGCAACAGCTTTTCTCTATCTGCAATAGTTTTCATTCTATAGACCAAAAACACTATTTTTTGCCTTTAAGGGGCTGTAACCCCTATAAGGGGTCATCTGACAACTTCGACCCTATGGAGGCTTGTGTAGAGCTAAACGAGCTGAACATTTAAGCAAGCAACAGCTTTTCTTTATCTGCAATAGTTTTCATTCTATAGGCCAAAAACTCTATTTTTTTGCCTTTAAGGGGCCATAACCCATATAAGAAGTCATCTGACAACTTTGACCTTATGGAAACTTTTGTAGAGCTAAATGAGCTGAACATTTAAGCAAGCAACAGCTTCTCTCTATCTGCAATAGTTTTCATTCTATAGGCCAAAAACATGAAAAAATGCTATTTTTCACCTTTAAGGGGCCGTAACTCCCATAAGGGGTCATCTGACAACTTCGACTCAATGGAGACTTTTGTAGAGCTTTTGATGCTGAAGTTGTAGCGTGGCATCAGATTTCATCTATCTCTCATACTTTTTGATTTACAAGCCAAAAACAGTAGTCTGACCCCCCTGGTTTATTTTTAGCAACGGCGGTCATGTTTTTGACGAATCAAAAATCCCCACATCAGTTCTGTGGGGGATACCCTAAAGTACCACCAGATCAAATTTGGTTTGAATCTGTGCAGCCGTTTCAGAGGAGAAGAAGTTTGAAGAAAAGTTAACGACGACGACGGACGCCAAGTGATGGCAATAGCTCACATGGCCTTTGGCCAGGTGAGCTAAAAATGCGGCCTTTGCACAATTACAGTCGTTTCAGGAGGTAGCTAAGCCCGAAGCATGCTACTCGCGTGTTGCACACGTTCGAGAAACGGAGAAGAAATTGTCGGAGCATCTTGAGTTTTTTATATGACAAACGTATCAGACAGGCTTTAGCGGAATGAAAAAGCGCGATTATCGGATGAGCTTGCGGATTTTGCCGATATACTTGTAGGTCCCGATGGCAAGGTCGGACAAACAAACATCGTAAAACTTAGTATAGATATAGGGGAATCGAAACCAATCAAACTAGGTGCAAGGAGGCTACGAAAATGCCAACGTGAAACAGCAAGCCAGGAAATAAACAAAATGCTTCAACAAGAAATAATCGAACCAAGCAACTCACCGTTTGCCACACGGATTGTTTTAGTCTGTAAAAATGACGGTTCGACGCGTTTTTTTGTGTGGATAACCGGCGGTTAAATAGCGTCTCAGTCAAGGACAGCTACCCATTTCAACGCGTGGACGAGTCACTCGAGTCTTTGTCTGAAGCTAAGTATTTTTGTACTCTTGATCTAGTTCAGGGCTTTTCCAGGTGAAAATGAAGGACGAGGACAAGCGGAAAACAGTGCTTCTAACGCATCGCGGTCTCTTTCAATTTTGTACAATGCCGTTCGGTTTTATTAATAGCCCTAAAACCTTTGAAAGACTCATGGAGCTTGTTTTGTCGGGACTTCAATGGGAACGTTGCTTAGTTCACTTAGATGACGTTATCGTATTCGGTCGGATTTTGACGAAACGCTTGACAACTTAACAGCCATTTTCGAAAGGTTTCGTAAAGCCAACCTTAAACTTAAACCTAAGAAATGTACTTTCTTCCAGGACGAAGTTGGATATCTAGGATATTTCGTCTCCGCCGACGGTATAAAATGCAAGCCGGAAAAGATTAGCGCAATCACAGACTGGCCGACACCACAGAACGTGTCTGATGTACGCTTCTTTCTATGAATAGTATCATACTATCGCAAATTTTCGCCGTCAATTTCAACGCTTGCGTTTACCCTGTCGGAATCGATCAAGAAAATCGGCGATTCGAATGGACCCAACAGTGTCAAGATTCGTTTTTTGCACTGAAGGCAGCTTTAGTAGAAGCCCCGATATTTGCATACCCGACCCTCCATGATCGGTTCTTATTAGACACCGACTCGAGTAACACAGGAATAGGTGGTGTTTTGAGCCAAGTACAGAACGGCGAGAAGGTTAATGTTTACGGAAGCGAAACCTTAAAGTCACAAAGAGGATATTGCACTACCTACCGTGAACTTCTTGCAGTTGCAAATTTCGTAAAGCATTTTAGTCCAGTCGATTTGTGAAAAAAATGCTCAAAAGATGGTAAAAGCATGAAATTTAGCGTAGTGGTAGAACAAAGCATACTAAACGATATTAGCTATGGACCCAATTCAAAAAGTCAAAATGGCGGCCATTTTCAAGATGGCCGCCAGATGGAATATAGAATTAGGAAATAAATCAAATAAAAATTCATTAAAAATTCTGCTTTGAAGATAAAAGCATCAAATCATGTATAATAGCAATGCAAACTATGTTGAATAATATATTAGAAGATGGTTTGCCTTAAATTCAAAATGGCTGCCATTTTAAAGATAGCAGCCTCAAAATAGCATATATACCTACAAAATCATATCATCTTTTACTTAAGGTAAATTATGACCTAAATAGGTCCAAAAAACAATGTTTATGTGCTAAATAAAAATTAAATAAGATGGATTAATATAATCTTGATTCCGTTTGAAGGTTTCAGGCGGGGAGTGTACAGGAATATACTGCAAATCTAATCATATCAATCTGATTGTGGTAAAATTGTGTTTAGATGTTATACGTTGTTTAATATAGTATGGCAGAATTATTTATATACTAACATTGGAACTATCAACTCGAAATGGTGTTTTTAAAGCCTACCTTTTGAAGAATTATATAAGAATTATTTTCCGGTGTCACTATGTCAATCCATAAGTGTATCAATTTGTCCAGTCTGCAATAGGGGTTCTACATTTATGGACCCTTTTAGTTATGACTCGACTTGAGATATTTTACCCCCAATGGAGTATAGGCTTCTCATTATTCCTCTGTCCTTTGAAAGTTGATGCTGCTCCACATGTAACCATTCTCAATCATTTTTTTCTTGTGTCTCCTCCATGTCAGTCTAAGTCACCCTTTTTTTCTTGTAATGTCCATTGTAGGGCCTGTTTTTTCTTATGCGTAATGTGCTACCAAAGGAAAGGAAGCGACCATACGGGGGTTGGCTATGGTGAAATTTATAATAAAAAAGCAGGATGGCAAAAATCCAGAAATAAAAAGGCATGACAGTACTTTGAATTAAAAGAAAGGCAGGACTGCGTTTTGTGTTGAAACCTTATTGAACCTTTCAAAATTTAAAAGTACACGCAAAAAAAATCCAGGCAGAGCATCTCCATAGCCCCCATCTCCATTAAACTCAAATGGTTGCTCCATATCCTCTTCCGCTTACCCTTCTTTATTCCGAGAACAATAGGTGTTTTTTTGGCCTGTTATCGTTGTAATTTTGTTAGGCGATCTTTTGGATGGATCAGAGACATTTGTATTTGAATACCTGAAGTTTTTGCATGTTGGCCATTGTGAGGTTCCATGTTTCTGACTCGCACAGCAAGAGTGATCTTACCATAGCCCTATATGCTAAATACAGATCTATGATTTATAGTTACTGCTTAATTTACTTAGATTGGTCTTTACAAATACTTGCTTTGATTCCCATACTTTTCAGGCATTCCAAGGGCTGTTTCATCATCTGTTGCACCAAAGTTGTTAATCACAATTTCTATATATAAAAAAATTAAAATGTTATTCTCTCAACATGGGTCTTGTCTTTTTTGGGGTGAGTGCATCTATTTCGCTGATATTGATGTTGTTTTTGTTAATTCTCATTATGGTCTCCTTTTTTATACGTACTACTGTTTTGAAGCATTTTCAACCATTTCAAAGATGTTTTCTTACATATGGTGGATTCCATTTCCTCTTTTCTGGTGTGAAATCTAATCATCCAATCAATTCATGGCCAAAAGAAACAAAATAAAGAAAAGTAAACAGCCATGTCTAAAACCTGGACGTATTTCAAACTCTTTACTTATATCTCGCGGGTGCACTACCTGACATTTCGTTCATAGAGCTGTACATATTCGTTATTGGTGTAAAAATTTTGTTACGAATTCCATAGATTGCAAGAAGTCTCCACAGAATTTCTCGATCAAGGATATCGAAAGCATCCTCGAAGTCAATGAAATATAAATTACAACAAAGTTCCAGACAATAAATAGATACAACGAAACTGTTTCATTGAATTGGCTGCTTGATGTGCTATCTGTGAAATGCAAGATTTTTCTTTTTTTTTCAATAAATTCTGGTTTCGCAGTTTTTTGTCTGAAGTAGCTTTAATACGACATAGAATTATTCTGTAAAGGATTTAGTAACAATAATGCTCTATAGTTTTACAATCGATTAAGCCTTCCTTTTTAACAACTTAAATTATGTATTCTTTTTCCAATCTTGTGGGAGTTCCACTGTTTGAGTATTTAAGCTGGTTTTTTTTAGGATTCGATTTAAATAATGACATAAATTCTGAGTCTGACGTTGGTCAGTTTTCATGGTCTTTATGGCTTTGATATTTTCAATTTAAGATGGCAATGAACAGTTTATATAAAGGTGGTCTGCAGCAGGCTGAATATATGTCATTGTTTCAGGTGCTTATATGACAATATTCACATCTAAACACACTTTTACTCCGATTAGCTAGATATGAAAATATTTCTGTACACTCCCCGTCTGATATCTTCAAACAGAATAGACAAATAGAGATTCCTTTTACTCTTCTTTTAAATTTGTTTGAGCACTTATCAATTGCATTCATTCATATTTGGGGGCATAAATAACTTTGAATAAAACATGATTTAATAATGTAGATATATATGCTTTTTCTGATGCGGTCATCTTTAAAATGACAGCCATTTTCAATATAAGGCAAACCGTTTTCTGCTTCATTCTTTTGAATATTTTGCACTGCTATCCTACACAATTTGGTGGGTTTATCTTCAAAGTACATTTTTTAATGAATTTTTATTTGATTTATTTCTTAGTTTTATATTCCATTAGGCGGCCATCTTGAAAATGGCCGCCATTTTGAATTTTCGAGTTGGGTCCATAGCTTATATTGTTTAATATGCTATTTTCTACCATCATGCTAAATTTCATGCTTTTACCATACTTTGAGCAATTTAGCCAAAAACCTGCACAAATCGACTGGACTATTTCAAGCACTTCCTCTACAGTCGAAACTTTCTTCTCTGGACGGACCACTCGCCACTGGTCTGGCTAAACAATTTCCGGGAACCCGAAGGAATGGTAGCCCGTCGACTTGCCATGCTTGAAACAAACGATTTCGAAATACAACATCGACGGGGTGCTCTGCATGGAAACGCTGATGGCTTATCAAGGAAGCTAAGGAGGCGCTGTAATCAGTCAGAATGTGAGCAATGTGACTCATTGGAAGACACGAAAGCTGTAAGGGCTATTCAAAACAGAAGACACTAACCAGGTTACCCCAGTCATTGACCAAACAGAAGCTGAACAGACGGAAGGACAGAAAGTCTCTGAACCATGCTCTAACTGGCTTCCCCCTTTGGTGACCAAGAATTTTCGGAGGCACAGATCTAGAACAATGATAAAATCATTAAGTCAGTCATTGATCTGAAACACACTAGTCAAACCAAACCGAAGCTAAAAAGTCCAATACAATGGTTCAACAGATTACTGAGAAAATGGAACATTCTCCACGTAAAACAGGGCTTACTGTTCAGGGAATATGTACAGAAAAATGGTGAGAAGATCCTCCAGTAAGTGACACCAAAATCACTACGCACTGTAGTCATGAAGTAACTGCATAACACCAGGATTTTTTGCCACCTTGGTCGCGAAAAAAAAAACATTGTAAAAGATCAGAACTAGGTTCTATTGGCAAGGGATGACGGATGATGTCATACGTTGGTGTCAGGCTTGTCTAGTGGCTGTTTGGACGATGCGGAAAAAGGAAAACGTGTATTCGATGATGAATATTTCGAATCGTAACCGTATAACTGTACAAAGCGTACTGGTGTGTTGCAAACGTGTCTACATAAAGAGTGAGCATCTGAGGATATCTGATCCAAGGAATTCAAATTACTTGCCTGGTCATAGAATAAGTTGAATGGATAGATGTAGCTTCTGAACGTGTATAGTTTCTCTAAGGATTCCTCAGAAACCTTTAGCAAACTTCCCTCATTTATGTCTGATACGGCTGAACGAGAATCTCTCAAAGTCTCTGAAGTACTGGCATCTGTCTGTGTCTTTGAAGTATTGACATCTTTCTGTGTAATTGAAGTACTGGCATCCTTCCGTGTTTCCGAAGTACTGGTATCCTTCTGCGTTTCCGTAATACTGGTAGCTGTCTGTGGCGGCTCTGTAGTACTGTTATCTTCCTGTTTAATCGAACCTCTAGTATATATCTGCGTGCGACCTAAAGCGTTCTTGGCTACTGAGTTTGGCTCTTCAATAAGTTTATCCAATACGATTTCTTTATGAACATTTGTATTCCTTTCCTTTTGCAACTCTCCATCTTCTTGACTGTTCTCTTGTTGAATAGAACGACTTAACCATCCTTCTGCATCTTGAATGCTGAGAGTCATTCCTCGGAAAGCTGTGTCTAACATCCTCTTCCTTGTGTTAAACATAAGGTCAAAGTCGGCAGTGTCGATAATCTCCTGTTCTATGTTGTCGGTAACATCCATCTTCTCTTGGATGTCTTCGTTAAGTCTTCTAAAAATTTGCTGTTTCTGCGACAGGAACTCCATCAAGACTTCAACTTGTGTGGCGCTGGGTGGCCGATTCATTCATTCTTCCGCCTTCTGAAGAAAATGCGTCTCTGATTTTCTGTGTGCTGAGCATAACCGTTTCAAATCCATCACTGTTAATTGCGTTTCGTCACGGTCGTAAACCGGGTCCCGGAGTAGAAAAATCTTCGATGCAGCATCGCTTTGTACCTGGGCCAATGGGCTGCATTGCCATTGATATTTCAGGCCCACTTCCCGTAACCGATAACAGAAATCAGTATGTGATTGTGGTAGGAGATTACTTCTCAAAATGGCACGAAGCATATTCTTTACCGGATCACACTGCATATACAGTGGCGGATAAACTAGTGACCGAATTCATTTGCCGATTCGGTACACCAAACAGAATACATACAGACCAAGGCCGTGAATTTGAGTCGCACCTCTTTTCGCAAATTTGCGAACTATATTGGACATCGAGAAATCACATACCGCACCTTACAGACCACAGTCGGATTGCGTGGTCGAGCGGTTTAACCGCACACGCTTGCAAAAGTTTTCTATGTTCGTTAACGATAACAAGAACGACTGGGACGATCATTTACCCCTTTTAACCATGGCGTATCGCTCATCGGTACAAGAAAGTACGCGATGTACTCCAAATCTTGTCATGCTAGGAAGGAAAGTTAAACTTCCTATAGATCTGATGTCCACTCACTTGTACGAAGATGAACCTACTTGTCCGATCAAATACGTAAAATGGATAAGAGATGTTACAAGATCGTCGTTCGAATACGTGCATGAAAATCTGCATTAGAGCTTTCGTCGACAGAAAGCATATCATGACAATAAACTCAAAGAAAGGTTGTACGAAGTAGGAGACTTTGTTTTACGCTGGTATCCACCCGAAGCTTACCAAAAACTAGGCATGGGATCGACCGGACCTTACAAAATCGTGAGAAACTTTACCGATATAACAGTCGAAATATCGAGATGCGCGGATGGAAAACGTAGCGTTGTACACGTCGATCATATGCAAGGCTTTAAGACCTTCCATGACAGATTCAAACGCAGTCGAAAACTTATCGGAAGGTCGTCAAGATGTTACTTTCTCGGCAACCGAAGAAGATGAATCTGATGTTTCAAATAAAGCTGACATACCCACTGCTGATACCCATCTTTTGGTCTCATAAAAATTTACCAGGGGCGGTAGGCTTGTGAAGCCACCTGTCAAATATTCTTCATAAGTCATTTTTTAAGGTGAGTGAGTGAGTGAGTTGGTGTTTTACGCCCGTGCAACGCTATATAGGTTATTTACAGGCGATGAACATGAAATTGGTGATAAAATGAACATGAAATGATGATAATAAATGAAATATGGGGTGGGGTGGGACACAAAGGACCGGTTAATTTTGAAGAACCACAGGAAAAGGGGAGAGGTGGGTAGGGGCAGAAAATTTAGCCTATGTGGTGCACTACTTGGCGGTCCACAAAGGGGTCTTTTACGTGCATGAAGCGTGGCACTCTCCACACACGTTGGCCCACTATGGTCGGCGGTCAGGGTTTCCGTATTATAGACCTGACATCCCCCGCGGACGAAGGCCACCCTATTCAGCCACCTAGGGTACACACTTGGTCGCTCTGTGGGCTGAGCACTGACCGGAGTCAGAATCCCAAGACCTTTAGTCGCCTCTTACGACAAGCTAGGCTCTGCTGCGGGCCTATTCGCCACCCGGGCCCCGCACGGGGTCATTTTTTAAGGAAGAGGGGGGAGGATAAGTTAACTTATCCTTTAATTACTTACATAACAGTTTATGAACATTTCACAACCTGCTACATGTATATCGGAAATATTGCAACAACATTTTATACCTCTTTTCCTATAGAAAATAATGAAATCGACACAATTTTACAATAAGGCGTACTTTCCCATTGTATAAAAGCTGGACAGGAACATTATAAAGTTCAAAATAAAAGATAAATAACAGGCAGTAGGGCATTTTTTTTAATTTGTAATTCTATATTTTTCCAACCTTGATATGTCTTCCGTTGTCCAGATTATTGAGTTCCATACCGAGGATGAGAAGTTTTAGGAGACAGAAATTGGATTTGAATTTAGTCCAGGCATGGAATGCCCCACTGATGGATGCTCAGTCGTTGATTGTAAATTTACTGAAAGAAGCAAATATGCTCGCCATTGGGAGGAGAAGCATCAACCATTCTCCATGAAATATGAGTGCGCCGTAAAGAACTGTAAAAGCCTCGTTAAACGTAAGGAGGATATGAGGCTCCATATAGCCTCCAAGCACGGAGAGAGACAGTTTTTTAATTACTGGTATACTGGATAAATGTGTTCTGAAACAGGTAAAGAACAAAGGATTTGTTGATCCAGGATTCTTTAAGTATGTAGATGAGACAGAGGAAAAGGTCCAGAGCAAAGTTAAGGAGGTATCGCAACCAGAGGCCAGGGAAAGGGTTGCTAGTGACCTCAAGTCACTGGTTCACTCAACAAAGAGCGAGAATGTTGAATTTAACGTACGGCTGCCGTCTAATGCTAAAGCATCACGCCCGTTTAAAAACTCCACAAATTCCACCAGCATTTTAAAGGATCCACCACTGGTTCCATCTCCACTGAAATCTCTACTTTCCTCAACCTCTTCCACTACCACTTCAACTTTTCCGTCTTTGTCCGTTTTACCACTTTTTACGGCAAAGACAAACTCAGCATCACAGACGTCCATAGTTGATGTCAACACCCTTTACATCCCACCAATCCCAACTAATATTCAGGAACTGGAAAGCTATTTACGTACTCTTTGCAACATGATGGACATTATCGGCAGGGTTAGGGGGTCTGTCAGCTGCTGTCTTTAAGGCAACACCAGTCAAACAGAGAAAGGGAAAGGAACTTGGAGGCTGAGAATGGTGCCTTAAGGAAGCAGCTGGCAGAGATCAAATGGAGGTAAGAAACATTTGCCAAGTCAACCTTCGTATCATAACTGATGACCATTTTGTGAAGAACTGTTTTAAGTTATTTATTTTTAATGATGAACTTTAAAGATAATTATGTTGTTATTGTTGCTATTTATTACACTTTTAAATATTTTAGAAAAAGTTTCCGCCGGGTTACTTCCAGTAACCGGTCCCGGTCGGGACAGCCCTATATATATAGCGCTGCAACGTCGGGACAGGGAGACCCAGACATCAACGTCACACTCTCGGTAAGGAATGTACTTTACCAGTACTTAGGGAACTCACCGTTTAGGATTGTTAACTTATCACCTTTTAATTGTAACTCAGGAAGCATAAAAAATTATATGTTGAATCTTAAGGATTGTTCTCTTGTACAATAACATCATATATATTTATTTATAGAACCTGGGGTAAAACAAATTCAAAGAAAGACTGGGGAAATGTCTCTTGTTACAAATTTAAGTAATGGATTTACTATATGAATGGGTATAAAAAATTCATATTACTACTAAATGATTAGGTATGAAATTTCAGTGTATCAAGAATATGAATGGGTAGGGGTTCTGAAACTTGGGCCGCACGTCCGTGTCAGTTGTTATATAAAGGCCCCCCTCCCAGTCGATTATTTTAGATGTCCAAAAAATATCCGTAGAACGTTTTATGCAACACCTTTTATTAGCGAGCATCGCAGATGCAAGCCCTACGGTACTATGTATGTTTTGAGATGTGCCAAAAATATACTGACGAGAAAACCGGAACACGTCTACTTTTACGGAGCAAACAAAATAATAGGCACGGAGTTAGTTAAACAATTTACCCTCCGGGCTTAAAAAAAAATAAATCATAATATGTTTTGCCATAAACAAAAAAAAAATGCAAAACCAGTAATAAAACTCTCATTCGTCCACTTGTTTATCTTTACACAAAGATTTTTATTTAAACACCACTCGGTCTTTCCGCTGAAAAAACGAATTCCCGGTAATTACCGAGCTAGCTTTAATTTGGGCTACTGTAGAAGTCGTCCCACTGACTTGTCGTGATACTGACAAATCATTGTTAATTCTAAGTAAGATAAAGAAACGCATGGATTAACTGAGTAAAATCTTTTACAACCTTGCAGTGACAACTTTTTATTCGATATTATAGGGTCTTACCTGAAAATGTAGGTAGAGTCTCATCCTGCAGGTTTCACTCACTTTCCCCAATCCTGCATGATATTTTTACTTGAACGGTGTTTTTTTTCCGCCAGGTTTCTAAATGAACCATCTGTTACCAATACACTGATACCAGAAAATCTCACAAAACCTGACAGAATCTGAATGATGTTGTTTTGGTCTGCTGAACAAGCGCGAAATAATTTAACAAGGAAATGACGTCACTGAACCCATTAAGGGATAATTTCGTCCCCGCTACTTATCGTCCCAGAACATGCAGAATGTTAGAGGGATTAATTATTTGCACAAATCACTGAATGTTTAAAAAATAGTGATCGCAGATATGTTTACAACAATTTTCTTAGTTGCATATGATTTTGGTGGGGTTGGGTCGAGCTTTGCTTCTATTTAATTTCTGTTTGGAAGTTCCCTCTTAGTCGAACACATGATTTTCGATGCTCGCTAAGAAGGCAGGGCCTTAATCATATTATTTTGTTGTATGAAGTGTACTTGATGGTTTAAATAGACACTTGTAATAAAAAAAAATAGTTTAAATAACATAGGCGTATTTCCACTTAAATTAAAAATACACCGGTTCTAAAAATAGGGTTGAATTCAGTAAATATGCATACGTCATTAAGATCCGCCCCTTTGTAGGAGAGCTTTCTGGTACGTAATTGACATCTTTGAGCTCCAGGATTGGTTGATAATTTTTCAAATAATTTTTAAAAAAATCTCTAGTATATGAACAAACTCCAAAACATAAAAAAGTTTCATTAAAAGTACATTTTGATTTTTTGCCAGTGCATTTATTGAGGTATGGGTATTAAAGGAATTTACTGCGAAATTACAATGTTTACAAACAGTGACATGTGAAAAGCCAAAATATGCCGCATAGGTATATGATTTTATTAGTGCAAAAGAACCTACTGCATCTTATCTTCATCGAATGAAATATGAAAGATTTGGCATTTTAAAGATGAAATTTCTATGAATTTATTTCTAAAGTTGGTAATGCATTAAATCCAATGGGGATTTCAATACTGGATTCAACCCTATACCTGAGGTAAATTATGAATGAATATTTTGGTATTTTTAAACTTCTTGGAACTTTTCTTCTATGTTTGCATAGATATAAGTGAAAGCAGAGTAAATTTGACAAACTGCACACCCAGGTTTACTAAAAAAAACTGCTGAATCAGCATTTTTACATATTTTCTATGAATTTAGCCCATGTAATTTAACAAGACATGGAAATCATAATTTTTTCAAAACAATTGAGTTTTAATCTGAAATTTATATTGATGTATATTCATTCTTACTTTTCGCAAGCTCAAGTCACTCCACAGTTGCTATTTTTTTGTCGCGACACTTGCGCAATGTCTCAGATCTTTACAAATTTAGTCCGCCATGGGAGTCCGGATAAAAAAATTGATATAGTCAAAATATTTTCTAACTTAAGGTCATGTTTGTCAGAATCTCCTTCCTTTTATCTTAATTATGTCATACATTCCCTGAAAACCTGTATATTGTTTTAATACAATTCATATTCTATTAAAAAAGAGGCTCTAGGAGGCCATTTTTCTCTCAAAAAGTCTCAGTTGTTAAGTCAAGAACTGGTCTTGTTTACTAATTACTGGTAAAATTTTGAGATTTATGTACTAGAATGAATGAGACACTAATATTCTTACAAATAATATGCATAACTTCTTATAAATGACATCTTTCTTGTGTTTTATAGTGAATTGTGTGTTAGACACCTGCATTTTGATATTTCATATAGAGCTTTAAGGTCATGAAATGGTAGTTTGTATTTGTTTTTATATGTTCAAAAGGTATTTAATTTGTAAAATCTGACTCTTGTTTTCTTCTTTTGTGTAAAACATAACATAAATGGTCCAAAATACAGAAATTGGTTCATTTTAGGCATACTGTAAAACATGGTCTGGCATGTACATCATTTCTTTATATAAGCTTCTATAGTGCATCTTTGAGTGGTTTCAGGTGGCTAATTATGAGAGATAACATGCACTTATTTATTTAATGGCTTTTATTCATCATGTTTTACAATTCTAGGCAGACTGAGAGTATTTATAGACAGAAACACTAAGATGAAGTCAGATATTTCAAAATGCATTTTTCTGCAATATGGACACACACTTTCATGAACCTGGCAAAATACCAGAAAGAGGAATAGGTGTAAGGTCATACAATGAAAACAAAGAGTATCCATCAGAATATAGCAAATCATAGATTATTTAAGAATTTGAAGAAAACTCTTTCCTTATAGGGTTGAATTCAGTAAATATGCATACGTCATTAAGATCCGCCCCTTTGTAGGAGAGCTTTCTGGTACGTAATTGACATCTTTGAGCTCCAGGATTGGTTGATAATTTTTCAAATAATTTTTAAAAAAATCTCTAGTATATGAACAAACTCCAAAACATAAAAAAGTTTCATTAAAAGTACATTTTGATTTTTTGCCAGTGCATTTATTGAGGTATGGGTATTAAAGGAATTTACTGCGAAATTACAATGTTTACAAACAGTGACATGTGAAAAGCCAAAATATGCCGCATAGGTATATGATTTTATTAGTGCAAAAGAACCTACTGCATCTTATCTTCATCGAATGAAATATGAAAGATTTGGCATTTTAAAGATGAAATTTCTATGAATTTATTTCTAAAGTTGGTAATGCATTAAATCCAATGGGGATTTCAATACTGGATTCAACCCTATACCTGAGGTAAATTATGAATGAATATTTTGGTATTTTTAAACTTCTTGGAACTTTTCTTCTATGTTTGCATAGATATAAGTGAAAGCAGAGTAAATTTGACAAACTGCACACCCAGGTTTACTAAAAAAAACTGCTGAATCAGCATTTTTACATATTTTCTATGAATTTAGCCCATGTAATTTAACAAGACATGGAAATCATAATTTTTTCAAAACAATTGAGTTTTAATCTGAAATTTATATTGATGTATATTCATTCTTACTTTTCGCAAGCTCAAGTCACTCCACAGTTGCTATTTTTTTGTCGCGACACTTGCGCAATGTCTCAGATCTTTACAAATTTAGTCCGCCATGGGAGTCCGGATAAAAAAATTGATATAGTCAAAATATTTTCTAACTTAAGGTCATGTTTGTCAGAATCTCCTTCCTTTTATCTTAATTATGTCATACATTCCCTGAAAACCTGTATATTGTTTTAATACAATTCATATTCTATTAAAAAAGAGGCTCTAGGAGGCCATTTTTCTCTCAAAAAGTCTCAGTTGTTAAGTCAAGAACTGGTCTTGTTTACTAATTACTGGTAAAATTTTGAGATTTATGTACTAGAATGAATGAGACACTAATATTCTTACAAATAATATGCATAACTTCTTATAAATGACATCTTTCTTGTGTTTTATAGTGAATTGTGTGTTAGACACCTGCATTTTGATATTTCATATAGAGCTTTAAGGTCATGAAATGGTAGTTTGTATTTGTTTTTATATGTTCAAAAGGTATTTAATTTGTAAAATCTGACTCTTGTTTTCTTCTTTTGTGTAAAACATAACATAAATGGTCCAAAATACAGAAATTGGTTCATTTTAGGCATACTGTAAAACATGGTCTGGCATGTACATCATTTCTTTATATAAGCTTCTATAGTGCATCTTTGAGTGGTTTCAGGTGGCTAATTATGAGAGATAACATGCACTTATTTATTTAATGGCTTTTATTCATCATGTTTTACAATTCTAGGCAGACTGAGAGTATTTATAGACAGAAACACTAAGATGAAGTCAGATATTTCAAAATGCATTTTTCTGCAATATGGACACACACTTTCATGAACCTGGCAAAATACCAGAAAGAGGAATAGGTGTAAGGTCATACAATGAAAACAAAGAGTATCCATCAGAATATAGCAAATCATAGATTATTTAAGAATTTGAAGAAAACTCTTTCCTTATAGGGTTGAATTCAGTAAATATGCATACGTCATTAAGATCCGCCCCTTTGTAGGAGAGCTTTCTGGTACGTAATTGACATCTTTGAGCTCCAGGATTGGTTGATAATTTTTCAAATAATTTTTAAAAAAATCTCTAGTATATGAACAAACTCCAAAACATAAAAAAGTTTCATTAAAAGTACATTTTGATTTTTTGCCAGTGCATTTATTGAGGTATGGGTATTAAAGGAATTTACTGCGAAATTACAATGTTTACAAACAGTGACATGTGAAAAGCCAAAATATGCCGCATAGGTATATGATTTTATTAGTGCAAAAGAACCTACTGCATCTTATCTTCATCGAATGAAATATGAAAGATTTGGCATTTTAAAGATGAAATTTCTATGAATTTATTTCTAAAGTTGGTAATGCATTAAATCCAATGGGGATTTCAATACTGGATTCAACCCTATACCTGAGGTAAATTATGAATGAATATTTTGGTATTTTTAAACTTCTTGGAACTTTTCTTCTATGTTTGCATAGATATAAGTGAAAGCAGAGTAAATTTGACAAACTGCACACCCAGGTTTACTAAAAAAAACTGCTGAATCAGCATTTTTACATATTTTCTATGAATTTAGCCCATGTAATTTAACAAGACATGGAAATCATAATTTTTTCAAAACAATTGAGTTTTAATCTGAAATTTATATTGATGTATATTCATTCTTACTTTTCGCAAGCTCAAGTCACTCCACAGTTGCTATTTTTTTGTCGCGACACTTGCGCAATGTCTCAGATCTTTACAAATTTAGTCCGCCATGGGAGTCCGGATAAAAAAATTGATATAGTCAAAATATTTTCTAACTTAAGGTCATGTTTGTCAGAATCTCCTTCCTTTTATCTTAATTATGTCATACATTCCCTGAAAACCTGTATATTGTTTTAATACAATTCATATTCTATTAAAAAAGAGGCTCTAGGAGGCCATTTTTCTCTCAAAAAGTCTCAGTTGTTAAGTCAAGAACTGGTCTTGTTTACTAATTACTGGTAAAATTTTGAGATTTATGTACTAGAATGAATGAGACACTAATATTCTTACAAATAATATGCATAACTTCTTATAAATGACATCTTTCTTGTGTTTTATAGTGAATTGTGTGTTAGACACCTGCATTTTGATATTTCATATAGAGCTTTAAGGTCATGAAATGGTAGTTTGTATTTGTTTTTATATGTTCAAAAGGTATTTAATTTGTAAAATCTGACTCTTGTTTTCTTCTTTTGTGTAAAACATAACATAAATGGTCCAAAATACAGAAATTGGTTCATTTTAGGCATACTGTAAAACATGGTCTGGCATGTACATCATTTCTTTATATAAGCTTCTATAGTGCATCTTTGAGTGGTTTCAGGTGGCTAATTATGAGAGATAACATGCACTTATTTATTTAATGGCTTTTATTCATCATGTTTTACAATTCTAGGCAGACTGAGAGTATTTATAGACAGAAACACTAAGATGAAGTCAGATATTTCAAAATGCATTTTTCTGCAATATGGACACACACTTTCATGAACCTGGCAAAATACCAGAAAGAGGAATAGGTGTAAGGTCATACAATGAAAACAAAGAGTATCCATCAGAATATAGCAAATCATAGATTATTTAAGAATTTGAAGAAAACTCTTTCCTTATAGGGTTGAATTCAGTAAATATGCATACGTCATTAAGATCCGCCCCTTTGTAGGAGAGCTTTCTGGTACGTAATTGACATCTTTGAGCTCCAGGATTGGTTGATAATTTTTCAAATAATTTTTAAAAAAATCTCTAGTATATGAACAAACTCCAAAACATAAAAAAGTTTCATTAAAAGTACATTTTGATTTTTTGCCAGTGCATTTATTGAGGTATGGGTATTAAAGGAATTTACTGCGAAATTACAATGTTTACAAACAGTGACATGTGAAAAGCCAAAATATGCCGCATAGGTATATGATTTTATTAGTGCAAAAGAACCTACTGCATCTTATCTTCATCGAATGAAATATGAAAGATTTGGCATTTTAAAGATGAAATTTCTATGAATTTATTTCTAAAGTTGGTAATGCATTAAATCCAATGGGGATTTCAATACTGGATTCAACCCTATACCTGAGGTAAATTATGAATGAATATTTTGGTATTTTTAAACTTCTTGGAACTTTTCTTCTATGTTTGCATAGATATAAGTGAAAGCAGAGTAAATTTGACAAACTGCACACCCAGGTTTACTAAAAAAAACTGCTGAATCAGCATTTTTACATATTTTCTATGAATTTAGCCCATGTAATTTAACAAGACATGGAAATCATAATTTTTTCAAAACAATTGAGTTTTAATCTGAAATTTATATTGATGTATATTCATTCTTACTTTTCGCAAGCTCAAGTCACTCCACAGTTGCTATTTTTTTGTCGCGACACTTGCGCAATGTCTCAGATCTTTACAAATTTAGTCCGCCATGGGAGTCCGGATAAAAAAATTGATATAGTCAAAATATTTTCTAACTTAAGGTCATGTTTGTCAGAATCTCCTTCCTTTTATCTTAATTATGTCATACATTCCCTGAAAACCTGTATATTGTTTTAATACAATTCATATTCTATTAAAAAAGAGGCTCTAGGAGGCCATTTTTCTCTCAAAAAGTCTCAGTTGTTAAGTCAAGAACTGGTCTTGTTTACTAATTACTGGTAAAATTTTGAGATTTATGTACTAGAATGAATGAGACACTAATATTCTTACAAATAATATGCATAACTTCTTATAAATGACATCTTTCTTGTGTTTTATAGTGAATTGTGTGTTAGACACCTGCATTTTGATATTTCATATAGAGCTTTAAGGTCATGAAATGGTAGTTTGTATTTGTTTTTATATGTTCAAAAGGTATTTAATTTGTAAAATCTGACTCTTGTTTTCTTCTTTTGTGTAAAACATAACATAAATGGTCCAAAATACAGAAATTGGTTCATTTTAGGCATACTGTAAAACATGGTCTGGCATGTACATCATTTCTTTATATAAGCTTCTATAGTGCATCTTTGAGTGGTTTCAGGTGGCTAATTATGAGAGATAACATGCACTTATTTATTTAATGGCTTTTATTCATCATGTTTTACAATTCTAGGCAGACTGAGAGTATTTATAGACAGAAACACTAAGATGAAGTCAGATATTTCAAAATGCATTTTTCTGCAATATGGACACACACTTTCATGAACCTGGCAAAATACCAGAAAGAGGAATAGGTGTAAGGTCATACAATGAAAACAAAGAGTATCCATCAGAATATAGCAAATCATAGATTATTTAAGAATTTGAAGAAAACTCTTTCCTTATAGGGTTGAATTCAGTAAATATGCATACGTCATTAAGATCCGCCCCTTTGTAGGAGAGCTTTCTGGTACGTAATTGACATCTTTGAGCTCCAGGATTGGTTGATAATTTTTCAAATAATTTTTAAAAAAATCTCTAGTATATGAACAAACTCCAAAACATAAAAAAGTTTCATTAAAAGTACATTTTGATTTTTTGCCAGTGCATTTATTGAGGTATGGGTATTAAAGGAATTTACTGCGAAATTACAATGTTTACAAACAGTGACATGTGAAAAGCCAAAATATGCCGCATAGGTATATGATTTTATTAGTGCAAAAGAACCTACTGCATCTTATCTTCATCGAATGAAATATGAAAGATTTGGCATTTTAAAGATGAAATTTCTATGAATTTATTTCTAAAGTTGGTAATGCATTAAATCCAATGGGGATTTCAATACTGGATTCAACCCTATACCTGAGGTAAATTATGAATGAATATTTTGGTATTTTTAAACTTCTTGGAACTTTTCTTCTATGTTTGCATAGATATAAGTGAAAGCAGAGTAAATTTGACAAACTGCACACCCAGGTTTACTAAAAAAAACTGCTGAATCAGCATTTTTACATATTTTCTATGAATTTAGCCCATGTAATTTAACAAGACATGGAAATCATAATTTTTTCAAAACAATTGAGTTTTAATCTGAAATTTATATTGATGTATATTCATTCTTACTTTTCGCAAGCTCAAGTCACTCCACAGTTGCTATTTTTTTGTCGCGACACTTGCGCAATGTCTCAGATCTTTACAAATTTAGTCCGCCATGGGAGTCCGGATAAAAAAATTGATATAGTCAAAATATTTTCTAACTTAAGGTCATGTTTGTCAGAATCTCCTTCCTTTTATCTTAATTATGTCATACATTCCCTGAAAACCTGTATATTGTTTTAATACAATTCATATTCTATTAAAAAAGAGGCTCTAGGAGGCCATTTTTCTCTCAAAAAGTCTCAGTTGTTAAGTCAAGAACTGGTCTTGTTTACTAATTACTGGTAAAATTTTGAGATTTATGTACTAGAATGAATGAGACACTAATATTCTTACAAATAATATGCATAACTTCTTATAAATGACATCTTTCTTGTGTTTTATAGTGAATTGTGTGTTAGACACCTGCATTTTGATATTTCATATAGAGCTTTAAGGTCATGAAATGGTAGTTTGTATTTGTTTTTATATGTTCAAAAGGTATTTAATTTGTAAAATCTGACTCTTGTTTTCTTCTTTTGTGTAAAACATAACATAAATGGTCCAAAATACAGAAATTGGTTCATTTTAGGCATACTGTAAAACATGGTCTGGCATGTACATCATTTCTTTATATAAGCTTCTATAGTGCATCTTTGAGTGGTTTCAGGTGGCTAATTATGAGAGATAACATGCACTTATTTATTTAATGGCTTTTATTCATCATGTTTTACAATTCTAGGCAGACTGAGAGTATTTATAGACAGAAACACTAAGATGAAGTCAGATATTTCAAAATGCATTTTTCTGCAATATGGACACACACTTTCATGAACCTGGCAAAATACCAGAAAGAGGAATAGGTGTAAGGTCATACAATGAAAACAAAGAGTATCCATCAGAATATAGCAAATCATAGATTATTTAAGAATTTGAAGAAAACTCTTTCCTTATAGGGTTGAATTCAGTAAATATGCATACGTCATTAAGATCCGCCCCTTTGTAGGAGAGCTTTCTGGTACGTAATTGACATCTTTGAGCTCCAGGATTGGTTGATAATTTTTCAAATAATTTTTAAAAAAATCTCTAGTATATGAACAAACTCCAAAACATAAAAAAGTTTCATTAAAAGTACATTTTGATTTTTTGCCAGTGCATTTATTGAGGTATGGGTATTAAAGGAATTTACTGCGAAATTACAATGTTTACAAACAGTGACATGTGAAAAGCCAAAATATGCCGCATAGGTATATGATTTTATTAGTGCAAAAGAACCTACTGCATCTTATCTTCATCGAATGAAATATGAAAGATTTGGCATTTTAAAGATGAAATTTCTATGAATTTATTTCTAAAGTTGGTAATGCATTAAATCCAATGGGGATTTCAATACTGGATTCAACCCTATACCTGAGGTAAATTATGAATGAATATTTTGGTATTTTTAAACTTCTTGGAACTTTTCTTCTATGTTTGCATAGATATAAGTGAAAGCAGAGTAAATTTGACAAACTGCACACCCAGGTTTACTAAAAAAAACTGCTGAATCAGCATTTTTACATATTTTCTATGAATTTAGCCCATGTAATTTAACAAGACATGGAAATCATAATTTTTTCAAAACAATTGAGTTTTAATCTGAAATTTATATTGATGTATATTCATTCTTACTTTTCGCAAGCTCAAGTCACTCCACAGTTGCTATTTTTTTGTCGCGACACTTGCGCAATGTCTCAGATCTTTACAAATTTAGTCCGCCATGGGAGTCCGGATAAAAAAATTGATATAGTCAAAATATTTTCTAACTTAAGGTCATGTTTGTCAGAATCTCCTTCCTTTTATCTTAATTATGTCATACATTCCCTGAAAACCTGTATATTGTTTTAATACAATTCATATTCTATTAAAAAAGAGGCTCTAGGAGGCCATTTTTCTCTCAAAAAGTCTCAGTTGTTAAGTCAAGAACTGGTCTTGTTTACTAATTACTGGTAAAATTTTGAGATTTATGTACTAGAATGAATGAGACACTAATATTCTTACAAATAATATGCATAACTTCTTATAAATGACATCTTTCTTGTGTTTTATAGTGAATTGTGTGTTAGACACCTGCATTTTGATATTTCATATAGAGCTTTAAGGTCATGAAATGGTAGTTTGTATTTGTTTTTATATGTTCAAAAGGTATTTAATTTGTAAAATCTGACTCTTGTTTTCTTCTTTTGTGTAAAACATAACATAAATGGTCCAAAATACAGAAATTGGTTCATTTTAGGCATACTGTAAAACATGGTCTGGCATGTACATCATTTCTTTATATAAGCTTCTATAGTGCATCTTTGAGTGGTTTCAGGTGGCTAATTATGAGAGATAACATGCACTTATTTATTTAATGGCTTTTATTCATCATGTTTTACAATTCTAGGCAGACTGAGAGTATTTATAGACAGAAACACTAAGATGAAGTCAGATATTTCAAAATGCATTTTTCTGCAATATGGACACACACTTTCATGAACCTGGCAAAATACCAGAAAGAGGAATAGGTGTAAGGTCATACAATGAAAACAAAGAGTATCCATCAGAATATAGCAAATCATAGATTATTTAAGAATTTGAAGAAAACTCTTTCCTTATAGGGTTGAATTCAGTAAATATGCATACGTCATTAAGATCCGCCCCTTTGTAGGAGAGCTTTCTGGTACGTAATTGACATCTTTGAGCTCCAGGATTGGTTGATAATTTTTCAAATAATTTTTAAAAAAATCTCTAGTATATGAACAAACTCCAAAACATAAAAAAGTTTCATTAAAAGTACATTTTGATTTTTTGCCAGTGCATTTATTGAGGTATGGGTATTAAAGGAATTTACTGCGAAATTACAATGTTTACAAACAGTGACATGTGAAAAGCCAAAATATGCCGCATAGGTATATGATTTTATTAGTGCAAAAGAACCTACTGCATCTTATCTTCATCGAATGAAATATGAAAGATTTGGCATTTTAAAGATGAAATTTCTATGAATTTATTTCTAAAGTTGGTAATGCATTAAATCCAATGGGGATTTCAATACTGGATTCAACCCTATACCTGAGGTAAATTATGAATGAATATTTTGGTATTTTTAAACTTCTTGGAACTTTTCTTCTATGTTTGCATAGATATAAGTGAAAGCAGAGTAAATTTGACAAACTGCACACCCAGGTTTACTAAAAAAAACTGCTGAATCAGCATTTTTACATATTTTCTATGAATTTAGCCCATGTAATTTAACAAGACATGGAAATCATAATTTTTTCAAAACAATTGAGTTTTAATCTGAAATTTATATTGATGTATATTCATTCTTACTTTTCGCAAGCTCAAGTCACTCCACAGTTGCTATTTTTTTGTCGCGACACTTGCGCAATGTCTCAGATCTTTACAAATTTAGTCCGCCATGGGAGTCCGGATAAAAAAATTGATATAGTCAAAATATTTTCTAACTTAAGGTCATGTTTGTCAGAATCTCCTTCCTTTTATCTTAATTATGTCATACATTCCCTGAAAACCTGTATATTGTTTTAATACAATTCATATTCTATTAAAAAAGAGGCTCTAGGAGGCCATTTTTCTCTCAAAAAGTCTCAGTTGTTAAGTCAAGAACTGGTCTTGTTTACTAATTACTGGTAAAATTTTGAGATTTATGTACTAGAATGAATGAGACACTAATATTCTTACAAATAATATGCATAACTTCTTATAAATGACATCTTTCTTGTGTTTTATAGTGAATTGTGTGTTAGACACCTGCATTTTGATATTTCATATAGAGCTTTAAGGTCATGAAATGGTAGTTTGTATTTGTTTTTATATGTTCAAAAGGTATTTAATTTGTAAAATCTGACTCTTGTTTTCTTCTTTTGTGTAAAACATAACATAAATGGTCCAAAATACAGAAATTGGTTCATTTTAGGCATACTGTAAAACATGGTCTGGCATGTACATCATTTCTTTATATAAGCTTCTATAGTGCATCTTTGAGTGGTTTCAGGTGGCTAATTATGAGAGATAACATGCACTTATTTATTTAATGGCTTTTATTCATCATGTTTTACAATTCTAGGCAGACTGAGAGTATTTATAGACAGAAACACTAAGATGAAGTCAGATATTTCAAAATGCATTTTTCTGCAATATGGACACACACTTTCATGAACCTGGCAAAATACCAGAAAGAGGAATAGGTGTAAGGTCATACAATGAAAACAAAGAGTATCCATCAGAATATAGCAAATCATAGATTATTTAAGAATTTGAAGAAAACTCTTTCCTTATAGGGTTGAATTCAGTAAATATGCATACGTCATTAAGATCCGCCCCTTTGTAGGAGAGCTTTCTGGTACGTAATTGACATCTTTGAGCTCCAGGATTGGTTGATAATTTTTCAAATAATTTTTAAAAAAATCTCTAGTATATGAACAAACTCCAAAACATAAAAAAGTTTCATTAAAAGTACATTTTGATTTTTTGCCAGTGCATTTATTGAGGTATGGGTATTAAAGGAATTTACTGCGAAATTACAATGTTTACAAACAGTGACATGTGAAAAGCCAAAATATGCCGCATAGGTATATGATTTTATTAGTGCAAAAGAACCTACTGCATCTTATCTTCATCGAATGAAATATGAAAGATTTGGCATTTTAAAGATGAAATTTCTATGAATTTATTTCTAAAGTTGGTAATGCATTAAATCCAATGGGGATTTCAATACTGGATTCAACCCTATACCTGAGGTAAATTATGAATGAATATTTTGGTATTTTTAAACTTCTTGGAACTTTTCTTCTATGTTTGCATAGATATAAGTGAAAGCAGAGTAAATTTGACAAACTGCACACCCAGGTTTACTAAAAAAAACTGCTGAATCAGCATTTTTACATATTTTCTATGAATTTAGCCCATGTAATTTAACAAGACATGGAAATCATAATTTTTTCAAAACAATTGAGTTTTAATCTGAAATTTATATTGATGTATATTCATTCTTACTTTTCGCAAGCTCAAGTCACTCCACAGTTGCTATTTTTTTGTCGCGACACTTGCGCAATGTCTCAGATCTTTACAAATTTAGTCCGCCATGGGAGTCCGGATAAAAAAATTGATATAGTCAAAATATTTTCTAACTTAAGGTCATGTTTGTCAGAATCTCCTTCCTTTTATCTTAATTATGTCATACATTCCCTGAAAACCTGTATATTGTTTTAATACAATTCATATTCTATTAAAAAAGAGGCTCTAGGAGGCCATTTTTCTCTCAAAAAGTCTCAGTTGTTAAGTCAAGAACTGGTCTTGTTTACTAATTACTGGTAAAATTTTGAGATTTATGTACTAGAATGAATGAGACACTAATATTCTTACAAATAATATGCATAACTTCTTATAAATGACATCTTTCTTGTGTTTTATAGTGAATTGTGTGTTAGACACCTGCATTTTGATATTTCATATAGAGCTTTAAGGTCATGAAATGGTAGTTTGTATTTGTTTTTATATGTTCAAAAGGTATTTAATTTGTAAAATCTGACTCTTGTTTTCTTCTTTTGTGTAAAACATAACATAAATGGTCCAAAATACAGAAATTGGTTCATTTTAGGCATACTGTAAAACATGGTCTGGCATGTACATCATTTCTTTATATAAGCTTCTATAGTGCATCTTTGAGTGGTTTCAGGTGGCTAATTATGAGAGATAACATGCACTTATTTATTTAATGGCTTTTATTCATCATGTTTTACAATTCTAGGCAGACTGAGAGTATTTATAGACAGAAACACTAAGATGAAGTCAGATATTTCAAAATGCATTTTTCTGCAATATGGACACACACTTTCATGAACCTGGCAAAATACCAGAAAGAGGAATAGGTGTAAGGTCATACAATGAAAACAAAGAGTATCCATCAGAATATAGCAAATCATAGATTATTTAAGAATTTGAAGAAAACTCTTTCCTTATAGGGTTGAATTCAGTAAATATGCATACGTCATTAAGATCCGCCCCTTTGTAGGAGAGCTTTCTGGTACGTAATTGACATCTTTGAGCTCCAGGATTGGTTGATAATTTTTCAAATAATTTTTAAAAAAATCTCTAGTATATGAACAAACTCCAAAACATAAAAAAGTTTCATTAAAAGTACATTTTGATTTTTTGCCAGTGCATTTATTGAGGTATGGGTATTAAAGGAATTTACTGCGAAATTACAATGTTTACAAACAGTGACATGTGAAAAGCCAAAATATGCCGCATAGGTATATGATTTTATTAGTGCAAAAGAACCTACTGCATCTTATCTTCATCGAATGAAATATGAAAGATTTGGCATTTTAAAGATGAAATTTCTATGAATTTATTTCTAAAGTTGGTAATGCATTAAATCCAATGGGGATTTCAATACTGGATTCAACCCTATACCTGAGGTAAATTATGAATGAATATTTTGGTATTTTTAAACTTCTTGGAACTTTTCTTCTATGTTTGCATAGATATAAGTGAAAGCAGAGTAAATTTGACAAACTGCACACCCAGGTTTACTAAAAAAAACTGCTGAATCAGCATTTTTACATATTTTCTATGAATTTAGCCCATGTAATTTAACAAGACATGGAAATCATAATTTTTTCAAAACAATTGAGTTTTAATCTGAAATTTATATTGATGTATATTCATTCTTACTTTTCGCAAGCTCAAGTCACTCCACAGTTGCTATTTTTTTGTCGCGACACTTGCGCAATGTCTCAGATCTTTACAAATTTAGTCCGCCATGGGAGTCCGGATAAAAAAATTGATATAGTCAAAATATTTTCTAACTTAAGGTCATGTTTGTCAGAATCTCCTTCCTTTTATCTTAATTATGTCATACATTCCCTGAAAACCTGTATATTGTTTTAATACAATTCATATTCTATTAAAAAAGAGGCTCTAGGAGGCCATTTTTCTCTCAAAAAGTCTCAGTTGTTAAGTCAAGAACTGGTCTTGTTTACTAATTACTGGTAAAATTTTGAGATTTATGTACTAGAATGAATGAGACACTAATATTCTTACAAATAATATGCATAACTTCTTATAAATGACATCTTTCTTGTGTTTTATAGTGAATTGTGTGTTAGACACCTGCATTTTGATATTTCATATAGAGCTTTAAGGTCATGAAATGGTAGTTTGTATTTGTTTTTATATGTTCAAAAGGTATTTAATTTGTAAAATCTGACTCTTGTTTTCTTCTTTTGTGTAAAACATAACATAAATGGTCCAAAATACAGAAATTGGTTCATTTTAGGCATACTGTAAAACATGGTCTGGCATGTACATCATTTCTTTATATAAGCTTCTATAGTGCATCTTTGAGTGGTTTCAGGTGGCTAATTATGAGAGATAACATGCACTTATTTATTTAATGGCTTTTATTCATCATGTTTTACAATTCTAGGCAGACTGAGAGTATTTATAGACAGAAACACTAAGATGAAGTCAGATATTTCAAAATGCATTTTTCTGCAATATGGACACACACTTTCATGAACCTGGCAAAATACCAGAAAGAGGAATAGGTGTAAGGTCATACAATGAAAACAAAGAGTATCCATCAGAATATAGCAAATCATAGATTATTTAAGAATTTGAAGAAAACTCTTTCCTTATAGGGTTGAATTCAGTAAATATGCATACGTCATTAAGATCCGCCCCTTTGTAGGAGAGCTTTCTGGTACGTAATTGACATCTTTGAGCTCCAGGATTGGTTGATAATTTTTCAAATAATTTTTAAAAAAATCTCTAGTATATGAACAAACTCCAAAACATAAAAAAGTTTCATTAAAAGTACATTTTGATTTTTTGCCAGTGCATTTATTGAGGTATGGGTATTAAAGGAATTTACTGCGAAATTACAATGTTTACAAACAGTGACATGTGAAAAGCCAAAATATGCCGCATAGGTATATGATTTTATTAGTGCAAAAGAACCTACTGCATCTTATCTTCATCGAATGAAATATGAAAGATTTGGCATTTTAAAGATGAAATTTCTATGAATTTATTTCTAAAGTTGGTAATGCATTAAATCCAATGGGGATTTCAATACTGGATTCAACCCTATACCTGAGGTAAATTATGAATGAATATTTTGGTATTTTTAAACTTCTTGGAACTTTTCTTCTATGTTTGCATAGATATAAGTGAAAGCAGAGTAAATTTGACAAACTGCACACCCAGGTTTACTAAAAAAAACTGCTGAATCAGCATTTTTACATATTTTCTATGAATTTAGCCCATGTAATTTAACAAGACATGGAAATCATAATTTTTTCAAAACAATTGAGTTTTAATCTGAAATTTATATTGATGTATATTCATTCTTACTTTTCGCAAGCTCAAGTCACTCCACAGTTGCTATTTTTTTGTCGCGACACTTGCGCAATGTCTCAGATCTTTACAAATTTAGTCCGCCATGGGAGTCCGGATAAAAAAATTGATATAGTCAAAATATTTTCTAACTTAAGGTCATGTTTGTCAGAATCTCCTTCCTTTTATCTTAATTATGTCATACATTCCCTGAAAACCTGTATATTGTTTTAATACAATTCATATTCTATTAAAAAAGAGGCTCTAGGAGGCCATTTTTCTCTCAAAAAGTCTCAGTTGTTAAGTCAAGAACTGGTCTTGTTTACTAATTACTGGTAAAATTTTGAGATTTATGTACTAGAATGAATGAGACACTAATATTCTTACAAATAATATGCATAACTTCTTATAAATGACATCTTTCTTGTGTTTTATAGTGAATTGTGTGTTAGACACCTGCATTTTGATATTTCATATAGAGCTTTAAGGTCATGAAATGGTAGTTTGTATTTGTTTTTATATGTTCAAAAGGTATTTAATTTGTAAAATCTGACTCTTGTTTTCTTCTTTTGTGTAAAACATAACATAAATGGTCCAAAATACAGAAATTGGTTCATTTTAGGCATACTGTAAAACATGGTCTGGCATGTACATCATTTCTTTATATAAGCTTCTATAGTGCATCTTTGAGTGGTTTCAGGTGGCTAATTATGAGAGATAACATGCACTTATTTATTTAATGGCTTTTATTCATCATGTTTTACAATTCTAGGCAGACTGAGAGTATTTATAGACAGAAACACTAAGATGAAGTCAGATATTTCAAAATGCATTTTTCTGCAATATGGACACACACTTTCATGAACCTGGCAAAATACCAGAAAGAGGAATAGGTGTAAGGTCATACAATGAAAACAAAGAGTATCCATCAGAATATAGCAAATCATAGATTATTTAAGAATTTGAAGAAAACTCTTTCCTTATAGGGTTGAATTCAGTAAATATGCATACGTCATTAAGATCCGCCCCTTTGTAGGAGAGCTTTCTGGTACGTAATTGACATCTTTGAGCTCCAGGATTGGTTGATAATTTTTCAAATAATTTTTAAAAAAATCTCTAGTATATGAACAAACTCCAAAACATAAAAAAGTTTCATTAAAAGTACATTTTGATTTTTTGCCAGTGCATTTATTGAGGTATGGGTATTAAAGGAATTTACTGCGAAATTACAATGTTTACAAACAGTGACATGTGAAAAGCCAAAATATGCCGCATAGGTATATGATTTTATTAGTGCAAAAGAACCTACTGCATCTTATCTTCATCGAATGAAATATGAAAGATTTGGCATTTTAAAGATGAAATTTCTATGAATTTATTTCTAAAGTTGGTAATGCATTAAATCCAATGGGGATTTCAATACTGGATTCAACCCTATACCTGAGGTAAATTATGAATGAATATTTTGGTATTTTTAAACTTCTTGGAACTTTTCTTCTATGTTTGCATAGATATAAGTGAAAGCAGAGTAAATTTGACAAACTGCACACCCAGGTTTACTAAAAAAAACTGCTGAATCAGCATTTTTACATATTTTCTATGAATTTAGCCCATGTAATTTAACAAGACATGGAAATCATAATTTTTTCAAAACAATTGAGTTTTAATCTGAAATTTATATTGATGTATATTCATTCTTACTTTTCGCAAGCTCAAGTCACTCCACAGTTGCTATTTTTTTGTCGCGACACTTGCGCAATGTCTCAGATCTTTACAAATTTAGTCCGCCATGGGAGTCCGGATAAAAAAATTGATATAGTCAAAATATTTTCTAACTTAAGGTCATGTTTGTCAGAATCTCCTTCCTTTTATCTTAATTATGTCATACATTCCCTGAAAACCTGTATATTGTTTTAATACAATTCATATTCTATTAAAAAAGAGGCTCTAGGAGGCCATTTTTCTCTCAAAAAGTCTCAGTTGTTAAGTCAAGAACTGGTCTTGTTTACTAATTACTGGTAAAATTTTGAGATTTATGTACTAGAATGAATGAGACACTAATATTCTTACAAATAATATGCATAACTTCTTATAAATGACATCTTTCTTGTGTTTTATAGTGAATTGTGTGTTAGACACCTGCATTTTGATATTTCATATAGAGCTTTAAGGTCATGAAATGGTAGTTTGTATTTGTTTTTATATGTTCAAAAGGTATTTAATTTGTAAAATCTGACTCTTGTTTTCTTCTTTTGTGTAAAACATAACATAAATGGTCCAAAATACAGAAATTGGTTCATTTTAGGCATACTGTAAAACATGGTCTGGCATGTACATCATTTCTTTATATAAGCTTCTATAGTGCATCTTTGAGTGGTTTCAGGTGGCTAATTATGAGAGATAACATGCACTTATTTATTTAATGGCTTTTATTCATCATGTTTTACAATTCTAGGCAGACTGAGAGTATTTATAGACAGAAACACTAAGATGAAGTCAGATATTTCAAAATGCATTTTTCTGCAATATGGACACACCCCAAGTAAAAAAATCAGCCAAACAAATCGTGTAAATGAATCGAAAATAAATCAACGATTTGTTCACAATTTGATATCGATGTAAATTCCCATGCAAATGAGCTAACGAATCGAATTCAATTAATCGAAATTAAATCGTAAACAAATTGTAATCAAATCGAAGAAATGAATCGAAAGCAAATCGATTATTCTCATAATGAATTGTAATCAAATCAAATAAATGAATCGAAAACAAATCGAATATCCTTTAAATGACCTTAAATGAATCGTTATCAAATCAAATAAATGAATCGAAAACAAATCAAATATCCTGTAAATGTAAGTGTGCAAAACTTATACACAATAATAAATGTATAATTCTTTGAGCTACTACTTATTCTGTGTATTTATAGTTTACATCCCACTATATAATTTTAAACAGGTAATATAATTCTTTATCAAGAAAAACATACTTAGTACATTTAGGTATTAAATTTAAAACCTACTTAGTTTTTTTTAACTTTTAGATAGAAATACATACATGTATATATTTTTTAGAATATTTAAATGTTCATGCTTTATATTTGACTTCCCATTTATTCATGTTTAATGTTATCCCTACTTTGTCCATATGAAGAAATATATATTTATAATGGCAAAACTGCATGTTGAAGAATTCTGATCTTTATAGATTGAACTTCAGACTCTTTCAAATCATTTTCAGGTTCATTTAAAAATTAAAATTATATCAATGAAACTAAATCAATTAATTGTCTTACAATTCAGAGCTTCCAAATAGGATATAGTCCATGCTTCTACAAAGTATAATTCACTTTACATCCTAAAGAAAAGCAGCTACATGACCTCTTCCTTCTTTTTTGAAATTCAAATAATGTAGATAGATAACCACAAGAGCCAATAAGATTATCATGTACAAAGAGGTACCCATGGGAATTTAAAACCAAAAATTGTTCAATGAATTACAAACAAATCGAAAAACCCCATGCCATGTAGTACTGAGTTAAACAAATTGGAAACAAATGAAAATGCAAAATGACAAAGTTAAATGAATTGTTAACAAATCAAATAATGAAAAGAACTAAGCTTAACAAATTGTAAGCAAATTAATTTTTAGTGAAGTAGACTTCAAATGAATTGTAATCAAATCAAAAATATGCAACAAATTGTATTCAAATCAAAATGCCATATATGTCACGGTTTGATTTGCTTACAATTTGTTAAATGAATCACAAACAAATCGCATTAACAAATCATGTATTCTTGATTTGAAAGCAATTTGTTATCGATTTATTTGCAATTTATTTAAAAATATTTTGACTTGGGACACTTTCATGAACCTGGCAAAATACCAGAAAGAGGAATAGGTGTAAGGTCATACAATGAAAACAAAGAGTATCCATCAGAATATAGCAAATCATAGATTATTTAAGAATTTGAAGAAAACTCTTTCCTTATAGGGTTGAATTCAGTAAATATGCATACGTCATTAAGATCCGCCCCTTTGTAGGAGAGCTTTCTGGTACGTAATTGACATCTTTGAGCTCCAGGATTGGTTGATAATTTTTCAAATAATTTTTAAAAAAATCTCTAGTATATGAACAAACTCCAAAACATAAAAAAGTTTCATTAAAAGTACATTTTGATTTTTTGCCAGTGCATTTATTGAGGTATGGGTATTAAAGGAATTTACTGCGAAATTACAATGTTTACAAACAGTGACATGTGAAAAGCCAAAATATGCCGCATAGGTATATGATTTTATTAGTGCAAAAGAACCTACTGCATCTTATCTTCATCGAATGAAATATGAAAGATTTGGCATTTTAAAGATGAAATTTCTATGAATTTATTTCTAAAGTTGGTAATGCATTAAATCCAATGGGGATTTCAATACTGGATTCAACCCTATACCTGAGGTAAATTATGAATGAATATTTTGGTATTTTTAAACTTCTTGGAACTTTTCTTCTATGTTTGCATAGATATAAGTGAAAGCAGAGTAAATTTGACAAACTGCACACCCAGGTTTACTAAAAAAAACTGCTGAATCAGCATTTTTACATATTTTCTATGAATTTAGCCCATGTAATTTAACAAGACATGGAAATCATAATTTTTTCAAAACAATTGAGTTTTAATCTGAAATTTATATTGATGTATATTCATTCTTACTTTTCGCAAGCTCAAGTCACTCCACAGTTGCTATTTTTTTGTCGCGACACTTGCGCAATGTCTCAGATCTTTACAAATTTAGTCCGCCATGGGAGTCCGGATAAAAAAATTGATATAGTCAAAATATTTTCTAACTTAAGGTCATGTTTGTCAGAATCTCCTTCCTTTTATCTTAATTATGTCATACATTCCCTGAAAACCTGTATATTGTTTTAATACAATTCATATTCTATTAAAAAAGAGGCTCTAGGAGGCCATTTTTCTCTCAAAAAGTCTCAGTTGTTAAGTCAAGAACTGGTCTTGTTTACTAATTACTGGTAAAATTTTGAGATTTATGTACTAGAATGAATGAGACACTAATATTCTTACAAATAATATGCATAACTTCTTATAAATGACATCTTTCTTGTGTTTTATAGTGAATTGTGTGTTAGACACCTGCATTTTGATATTTCATATAGAGCTTTAAGGTCATGAAATGGTAGTTTGTATTTGTTTTTATATGTTCAAAAGGTATTTAATTTGTAAAATCTGACTCTTGTTTTCTTCTTTTGTGTAAAACATAACATAAATGGTCCAAAATACAGAAATTGGTTCATTTTAGGCATACTGTAAAACATGGTCTGGCATGTACATCATTTCTTTATATAAGCTTCTATAGTGCATCTTTGAGTGGTTTCAGGTGGCTAATTATGAGAGATAACATGCACTTATTTATTTAATGGCTTTTATTCATCATGTTTTACAATTCTAGGCAGACTGAGAGTATTTATAGACAGAAACACTAAGATGAAGTCAGATATTTCAAAATGCATTTTTCTGCAATATGGACACACACTTTCATGAACCTGGCAAAATACCAGAAAGAGGAATAGGTGTAAGGTCATACAATGAAAACAAAGAGTATCCATCAGAATATAGCAAATCATAGATTATTTAAGAATTTGAAGAAAACTCTTTCCTTATAGGGTTGAATTCAGTAAATATGCATACGTCATTAAGATCCGCCCCTTTGTAGGAGAGCTTTCTGGTACGTAATTGACATCTTTGAGCTCCAGGATTGGTTGATAATTTTTCAAATAATTTTTAAAAAAATCTCTAGTATATGAACAAACTCCAAAACATAAAAAAGTTTCATTAAAAGTACATTTTGATTTTTTGCCAGTGCATTTATTGAGGTATGGGTATTAAAGGAATTTACTGCGAAATTACAATGTTTACAAACAGTGACATGTGAAAAGCCAAAATATGCCGCATAGGTATATGATTTTATTAGTGCAAAAGAACCTACTGCATCTTATCTTCATCGAATGAAATATGAAAGATTTGGCATTTTAAAGATGAAATTTCTATGAATTTATTTCTAAAGTTGGTAATGCATTAAATCCAATGGGGATTTCAATACTGGATTCAACCCTATACCTGAGGTAAATTATGAATGAATATTTTGGTATTTTTAAACTTCTTGGAACTTTTCTTCTATGTTTGCATAGATATAAGTGAAAGCAGAGTAAATTTGACAAACTGCACACCCAGGTTTACTAAAAAAAACTGCTGAATCAGCATTTTTACATATTTTCTATGAATTTAGCCCATGTAATTTAACAAGACATGGAAATCATAATTTTTTCAAAACAATTGAGTTTTAATCTGAAATTTATATTGATGTATATTCATTCTTACTTTTCGCAAGCTCAAGTCACTCCACAGTTGCTATTTTTTTGTCGCGACACTTGCGCAATGTCTCAGATCTTTACAAATTTAGTCCGCCATGGGAGTCCGGATAAAAAAATTGATATAGTCAAAATATTTTCTAACTTAAGGTCATGTTTGTCAGAATCTCCTTCCTTTTATCTTAATTATGTCATACATTCCCTGAAAACCTGTATATTGTTTTAATACAATTCATATTCTATTAAAAAAGAGGCTCTAGGAGGCCATTTTTCTCTCAAAAAGTCTCAGTTGTTAAGTCAAGAACTGGTCTTGTTTACTAATTACTGGTAAAATTTTGAGATTTATGTACTAGAATGAATGAGACACTAATATTCTTACAAATAATATGCATAACTTCTTATAAATGACATCTTTCTTGTGTTTTATAGTGAATTGTGTGTTAGACACCTGCATTTTGATATTTCATATAGAGCTTTAAGGTCATGAAATGGTAGTTTGTATTTGTTTTTATATGTTCAAAAGGTATTTAATTTGTAAAATCTGACTCTTGTTTTCTTCTTTTGTGTAAAACATAACATAAATGGTCCAAAATACAGAAATTGGTTCATTTTAGGCATACTGTAAAACATGGTCTGGCATGTACATCATTTCTTTATATAAGCTTCTATAGTGCATCTTTGAGTGGTTTCAGGTGGCTAATTATGAGAGATAACATGCACTTATTTATTTAATGGCTTTTATTCATCATGTTTTACAATTCTAGGCAGACTGAGAGTATTTATAGACAGAAACACTAAGATGAAGTCAGATATTTCAAAATGCATTTTTCTGCAATATGGACACACACTTTCATGAACCTGGCAAAATACCAGAAAGAGGAATAGGTGTAAGGTCATACAATGAAAACAAAGAGTATCCATCAGAATATAGCAAATCATAGATTATTTAAGAATTTGAAGAAAACTCTTTCCTTATAGGGTTGAATTCAGTAAATATGCATACGTCATTAAGATCCGCCCCTTTGTAGGAGAGCTTTCTGGTACGTAATTGACATCTTTGAGCTCCAGGATTGGTTGATAATTTTTCAAATAATTTTTAAAAAAATCTCTAGTATATGAACAAACTCCAAAACATAAAAAAGTTTCATTAAAAGTACATTTTGATTTTTTGCCAGTGCATTTATTGAGGTATGGGTATTAAAGGAATTTACTGCGAAATTACAATGTTTACAAACAGTGACATGTGAAAAGCCAAAATATGCCGCATAGGTATATGATTTTATTAGTGCAAAAGAACCTACTGCATCTTATCTTCATCGAATGAAATATGAAAGATTTGGCATTTTAAAGATGAAATTTCTATGAATTTATTTCTAAAGTTGGTAATGCATTAAATCCAATGGGGATTTCAATACTGGATTCAACCCTATACCTGAGGTAAATTATGAATGAATATTTTGGTATTTTTAAACTTCTTGGAACTTTTCTTCTATGTTTGCATAGATATAAGTGAAAGCAGAGTAAATTTGACAAACTGCACACCCAGGTTTACTAAAAAAAACTGCTGAATCAGCATTTTTACATATTTTCTATGAATTTAGCCCATGTAATTTAACAAGACATGGAAATCATAATTTTTTCAAAACAATTGAGTTTTAATCTGAAATTTATATTGATGTATATTCATTCTTACTTTTCGCAAGCTCAAGTCACTCCACAGTTGCTATTTTTTTGTCGCGACACTTGCGCAATGTCTCAGATCTTTACAAATTTAGTCCGCCATGGGAGTCCGGATAAAAAAATTGATATAGTCAAAATATTTTCTAACTTAAGGTCATGTTTGTCAGAATCTCCTTCCTTTTATCTTAATTATGTCATACATTCCCTGAAAACCTGTATATTGTTTTAATACAATTCATATTCTATTAAAAAAGAGGCTCTAGGAGGCCATTTTTCTCTCAAAAAGTCTCAGTTGTTAAGTCAAGAACTGGTCTTGTTTACTAATTACTGGTAAAATTTTGAGATTTATGTACTAGAATGAATGAGACACTAATATTCTTACAAATAATATGCATAACTTCTTATAAATGACATCTTTCTTGTGTTTTATAGTGAATTGTGTGTTAGACACCTGCATTTTGATATTTCATATAGAGCTTTAAGGTCATGAAATGGTAGTTTGTATTTGTTTTTATATGTTCAAAAGGTATTTAATTTGTAAAATCTGACTCTTGTTTTCTTCTTTTGTGTAAAACATAACATAAATGGTCCAAAATACAGAAATTGGTTCATTTTAGGCATACTGTAAAACATGGTCTGGCATGTACATCATTTCTTTATATAAGCTTCTATAGTGCATCTTTGAGTGGTTTCAGGTGGCTAATTATGAGAGATAACATGCACTTATTTATTTAATGGCTTTTATTCATCATGTTTTACAATTCTAGGCAGACTGAGAGTATTTATAGACAGAAACACTAAGATGAAGTCAGATATTTCAAAATGCATTTTTCTGCAATATGGACACACACTTTCATGAACCTGGCAAAATACCAGAAAGAGGAATAGGTGTAAGGTCATACAATGAAAACAAAGAGTATCCATCAGAATATAGCAAATCATAGATTATTTAAGAATTTGAAGAAAACTCTTTCCTTATAGGGTTGAATTCAGTAAATATGCATACGTCATTAAGATCCGCCCCTTTGTAGGAGAGCTTTCTGGTACGTAATTGACATCTTTGAGCTCCAGGATTGGTTGATAATTTTTCAAATAATTTTTAAAAAAATCTCTAGTATATGAACAAACTCCAAAACATAAAAAAGTTTCATTAAAAGTACATTTTGATTTTTTGCCAGTGCATTTATTGAGGTATGGGTATTAAAGGAATTTACTGCGAAATTACAATGTTTACAAACAGTGACATGTGAAAAGCCAAAATATGCCGCATAGGTATATGATTTTATTAGTGCAAAAGAACCTACTGCATCTTATCTTCATCGAATGAAATATGAAAGATTTGGCATTTTAAAGATGAAATTTCTATGAATTTATTTCTAAAGTTGGTAATGCATTAAATCCAATGGGGATTTCAATACTGGATTCAACCCTATACCTGAGGTAAATTATGAATGAATATTTTGGTATTTTTAAACTTCTTGGAACTTTTCTTCTATGTTTGCATAGATATAAGTGAAAGCAGAGTAAATTTGACAAACTGCACACCCAGGTTTACTAAAAAAAACTGCTGAATCAGCATTTTTACATATTTTCTATGAATTTAGCCCATGTAATTTAACAAGACATGGAAATCATAATTTTTTCAAAACAATTGAGTTTTAATCTGAAATTTATATTGATGTATATTCATTCTTACTTTTCGCAAGCTCAAGTCACTCCACAGTTGCTATTTTTTTGTCGCGACACTTGCGCAATGTCTCAGATCTTTACAAATTTAGTCCGCCATGGGAGTCCGGATAAAAAAATTGATATAGTCAAAATATTTTCTAACTTAAGGTCATGTTTGTCAGAATCTCCTTCCTTTTATCTTAATTATGTCATACATTCCCTGAAAACCTGTATATTGTTTTAATACAATTCATATTCTATTAAAAAAGAGGCTCTAGGAGGCCATTTTTCTCTCAAAAAGTCTCAGTTGTTAAGTCAAGAACTGGTCTTGTTTACTAATTACTGGTAAAATTTTGAGATTTATGTACTAGAATGAATGAGACACTAATATTCTTACAAATAATATGCATAACTTCTTATAAATGACATCTTTCTTGTGTTTTATAGTGAATTGTGTGTTAGACACCTGCATTTTGATATTTCATATAGAGCTTTAAGGTCATGAAATGGTAGTTTGTATTTGTTTTTATATGTTCAAAAGGTATTTAATTTGTAAAATCTGACTCTTGTTTTCTTCTTTTGTGTAAAACATAACATAAATGGTCCAAAATACAGAAATTGGTTCATTTTAGGCATACTGTAAAACATGGTCTGGCATGTACATCATTTCTTTATATAAGCTTCTATAGTGCATCTTTGAGTGGTTTCAGGTGGCTAATTATGAGAGATAACATGCACTTATTTATTTAATGGCTTTTATTCATCATGTTTTACAATTCTAGGCAGACTGAGAGTATTTATAGACAGAAACACTAAGATGAAGTCAGATATTTCAAAATGCATTTTTCTGCAATATGGACACACACTTTCATGAACCTGGCAAAATACCAGAAAGAGGAATAGGTGTAAGGTCATACAATGAAAACAAAGAGTATCCATCAGAATATAGCAAATCATAGATTATTTAAGAATTTGAAGAAAACTCTTTCCTTATAGGGTTGAATTCAGTAAATATGCATACGTCATTAAGATCCGCCCCTTTGTAGGAGAGCTTTCTGGTACGTAATTGACATCTTTGAGCTCCAGGATTGGTTGATAATTTTTCAAATAATTTTTAAAAAAATCTCTAGTATATGAACAAACTCCAAAACATAAAAAAGTTTCATTAAAAGTACATTTTGATTTTTTGCCAGTGCATTTATTGAGGTATGGGTATTAAAGGAATTTACTGCGAAATTACAATGTTTACAAACAGTGACATGTGAAAAGCCAAAATATGCCGCATAGGTATATGATTTTATTAGTGCAAAAGAACCTACTGCATCTTATCTTCATCGAATGAAATATGAAAGATTTGGCATTTTAAAGATGAAATTTCTATGAATTTATTTCTAAAGTTGGTAATGCATTAAATCCAATGGGGATTTCAATACTGGATTCAACCCTATACCTGAGGTAAATTATGAATGAATATTTTGGTATTTTTAAACTTCTTGGAACTTTTCTTCTATGTTTGCATAGATATAAGTGAAAGCAGAGTAAATTTGACAAACTGCACACCCAGGTTTACTAAAAAAAACTGCTGAATCAGCATTTTTACATATTTTCTATGAATTTAGCCCATGTAATTTAACAAGACATGGAAATCATAATTTTTTCAAAACAATTGAGTTTTAATCTGAAATTTATATTGATGTATATTCATTCTTACTTTTCGCAAGCTCAAGTCACTCCACAGTTGCTATTTTTTTGTCGCGACACTTGCGCAATGTCTCAGATCTTTACAAATTTAGTCCGCCATGGGAGTCCGGATAAAAAAATTGATATAGTCAAAATATTTTCTAACTTAAGGTCATGTTTGTCAGAATCTCCTTCCTTTTATCTTAATTATGTCATACATTCCCTGAAAACCTGTATATTGTTTTAATACAATTCATATTCTATTAAAAAAGAGGCTCTAGGAGGCCATTTTTCTCTCAAAAAGTCTCAGTTGTTAAGTCAAGAACTGGTCTTGTTTACTAATTACTGGTAAAATTTTGAGATTTATGTACTAGAATGAATGAGACACTAATATTCTTACAAATAATATGCATAACTTCTTATAAATGACATCTTTCTTGTGTTTTATAGTGAATTGTGTGTTAGACACCTGCATTTTGATATTTCATATAGAGCTTTAAGGTCATGAAATGGTAGTTTGTATTTGTTTTTATATGTTCAAAAGGTATTTAATTTGTAAAATCTGACTCTTGTTTTCTTCTTTTGTGTAAAACATAACATAAATGGTCCAAAATACAGAAATTGGTTCATTTTAGGCATACTGTAAAACATGGTCTGGCATGTACATCATTTCTTTATATAAGCTTCTATAGTGCATCTTTGAGTGGTTTCAGGTGGCTAATTATGAGAGATAACATGCACTTATTTATTTAATGGCTTTTATTCATCATGTTTTACAATTCTAGGCAGACTGAGAGTATTTATAGACAGAAACACTAAGATGAAGTCAGATATTTCAAAATGCATTTTTCTGCAATATGGACACACACTTTCATGAACCTGGCAAAATACCAGAAAGAGGAATAGGTGTAAGGTCATACAATGAAAACAAAGAGTATCCATCAGAATATAGCAAATCATAGATTATTTAAGAATTTGAAGAAAACTCTTTCCTTATAGGGTTGAATTCAGTAAATATGCATACGTCATTAAGATCCGCCCCTTTGTAGGAGAGCTTTCTGGTACGTAATTGACATCTTTGAGCTCCAGGATTGGTTGATAATTTTTCAAATAATTTTTAAAAAAATCTCTAGTATATGAACAAACTCCAAAACATAAAAAAGTTTCATTAAAAGTACATTTTGATTTTTTGCCAGTGCATTTATTGAGGTATGGGTATTAAAGGAATTTACTGCGAAATTACAATGTTTACAAACAGTGACATGTGAAAAGCCAAAATATGCCGCATAGGTATATGATTTTATTAGTGCAAAAGAACCTACTGCATCTTATCTTCATCGAATGAAATATGAAAGATTTGGCATTTTAAAGATGAAATTTCTATGAATTTATTTCTAAAGTTGGTAATGCATTAAATCCAATGGGGATTTCAATACTGGATTCAACCCTATACCTGAGGTAAATTATGAATGAATATTTTGGTATTTTTAAACTTCTTGGAACTTTTCTTCTATGTTTGCATAGATATAAGTGAAAGCAGAGTAAATTTGACAAACTGCACACCCAGGTTTACTAAAAAAAACTGCTGAATCAGCATTTTTACATATTTTCTATGAATTTAGCCCATGTAATTTAACAAGACATGGAAATCATAATTTTTTCAAAACAATTGAGTTTTAATCTGAAATTTATATTGATGTATATTCATTCTTACTTTTCGCAAGCTCAAGTCACTCCACAGTTGCTATTTTTTTGTCGCGACACTTGCGCAATGTCTCAGATCTTTACAAATTTAGTCCGCCATGGGAGTCCGGATAAAAAAATTGATATAGTCAAAATATTTTCTAACTTAAGGTCATGTTTGTCAGAATCTCCTTCCTTTTATCTTAATTATGTCATACATTCCCTGAAAACCTGTATATTGTTTTAATACAATTCATATTCTATTAAAAAAGAGGCTCTAGGAGGCCATTTTTCTCTCAAAAAGTCTCAGTTGTTAAGTCAAGAACTGGTCTTGTTTACTAATTACTGGTAAAATTTTGAGATTTATGTACTAGAATGAATGAGACACTAATATTCTTACAAATAATATGCATAACTTCTTATAAATGACATCTTTCTTGTGTTTTATAGTGAATTGTGTGTTAGACACCTGCATTTTGATATTTCATATAGAGCTTTAAGGTCATGAAATGGTAGTTTGTATTTGTTTTTATATGTTCAAAAGGTATTTAATTTGTAAAATCTGACTCTTGTTTTCTTCTTTTGTGTAAAACATAACATAAATGGTCCAAAATACAGAAATTGGTTCATTTTAGGCATACTGTAAAACATGGTCTGGCATGTACATCATTTCTTTATATAAGCTTCTATAGTGCATCTTTGAGTGGTTTCAGGTGGCTAATTATGAGAGATAACATGCACTTATTTATTTAATGGCTTTTATTCATCATGTTTTACAATTCTAGGCAGACTGAGAGTATTTATAGACAGAAACACTAAGATGAAGTCAGATATTTCAAAATGCATTTTTCTGCAATATGGACACACACTTTCATGAACCTGGCAAAATACCAGAAAGAGGAATAGGTGTAAGGTCATACAATGAAAACAAAGAGTATCCATCAGAATATAGCAAATCATAGATTATTTAAGAATTTGAAGAAAACTCTTTCCTTATAGGGTTGAATTCAGTAAATATGCATACGTCATTAAGATCCGCCCCTTTGTAGGAGAGCTTTCTGGTACGTAATTGACATCTTTGAGCTCCAGGATTGGTTGATAATTTTTCAAATAATTTTTAAAAAAATCTCTAGTATATGAACAAACTCCAAAACATAAAAAAGTTTCATTAAAAGTACATTTTGATTTTTTGCCAGTGCATTTATTGAGGTATGGGTATTAAAGGAATTTACTGCGAAATTACAATGTTTACAAACAGTGACATGTGAAAAGCCAAAATATGCCGCATAGGTATATGATTTTATTAGTGCAAAAGAACCTACTGCATCTTATCTTCATCGAATGAAATATGAAAGATTTGGCATTTTAAAGATGAAATTTCTATGAATTTATTTCTAAAGTTGGTAATGCATTAAATCCAATGGGGATTTCAATACTGGATTCAACCCTATACCTGAGGTAAATTATGAATGAATATTTTGGTATTTTTAAACTTCTTGGAACTTTTCTTCTATGTTTGCATAGATATAAGTGAAAGCAGAGTAAATTTGACAAACTGCACACCCAGGTTTACTAAAAAAAACTGCTGAATCAGCATTTTTACATATTTTCTATGAATTTAGCCCATGTAATTTAACAAGACATGGAAATCATAATTTTTTCAAAACAATTGAGTTTTAATCTGAAATTTATATTGATGTATATTCATTCTTACTTTTCGCAAGCTCAAGTCACTCCACAGTTGCTATTTTTTTGTCGCGACACTTGCGCAATGTCTCAGATCTTTACAAATTTAGTCCGCCATGGGAGTCCGGATAAAAAAATTGATATAGTCAAAATATTTTCTAACTTAAGGTCATGTTTGTCAGAATCTCCTTCCTTTTATCTTAATTATGTCATACATTCCCTGAAAACCTGTATATTGTTTTAATACAATTCATATTCTATTAAAAAAGAGGCTCTAGGAGGCCATTTTTCTCTCAAAAAGTCTCAGTTGTTAAGTCAAGAACTGGTCTTGTTTACTAATTACTGGTAAAATTTTGAGATTTATGTACTAGAATGAATGAGACACTAATATTCTTACAAATAATATGCATAACTTCTTATAAATGACATCTTTCTTGTGTTTTATAGTGAATTGTGTGTTAGACACCTGCATTTTGATATTTCATATAGAGCTTTAAGGTCATGAAATGGTAGTTTGTATTTGTTTTTATATGTTCAAAAGGTATTTAATTTGTAAAATCTGACTCTTGTTTTCTTCTTTTGTGTAAAACATAACATAAATGGTCCAAAATACAGAAATTGGTTCATTTTAGGCATACTGTAAAACATGGTCTGGCATGTACATCATTTCTTTATATAAGCTTCTATAGTGCATCTTTGAGTGGTTTCAGGTGGCTAATTATGAGAGATAACATGCACTTATTTATTTAATGGCTTTTATTCATCATGTTTTACAATTCTAGGCAGACTGAGAGTATTTATAGACAGAAACACTAAGATGAAGTCAGATATTTCAAAATGCATTTTTCTGCAATATGGACACACACTTTCATGAACCTGGCAAAATACCAGAAAGAGGAATAGGTGTAAGGTCATACAATGAAAACAAAGAGTATCCATCAGAATATAGCAAATCATAGATTATTTAAGAATTTGAAGAAAACTCTTTCCTTATAGGGTTGAATTCAGTAAATATGCATACGTCATTAAGATCCGCCCCTTTGTAGGAGAGCTTTCTGGTACGTAATTGACATCTTTGAGCTCCAGGATTGGTTGATAATTTTTCAAATAATTTTTAAAAAAATCTCTAGTATATGAACAAACTCCAAAACATAAAAAAGTTTCATTAAAAGTACATTTTGATTTTTTGCCAGTGCATTTATTGAGGTATGGGTATTAAAGGAATTTACTGCGAAATTACAATGTTTACAAACAGTGACATGTGAAAAGCCAAAATATGCCGCATAGGTATATGATTTTATTAGTGCAAAAGAACCTACTGCATCTTATCTTCATCGAATGAAATATGAAAGATTTGGCATTTTAAAGATGAAATTTCTATGAATTTATTTCTAAAGTTGGTAATGCATTAAATCCAATGGGGATTTCAATACTGGATTCAACCCTATACCTGAGGTAAATTATGAATGAATATTTTGGTATTTTTAAACTTCTTGGAACTTTTCTTCTATGTTTGCATAGATATAAGTGAAAGCAGAGTAAATTTGACAAACTGCACACCCAGGTTTACTAAAAAAAACTGCTGAATCAGCATTTTTACATATTTTCTATGAATTTAGCCCATGTAATTTAACAAGACATGGAAATCATAATTTTTTCAAAACAATTGAGTTTTAATCTGAAATTTATATTGATGTATATTCATTCTTACTTTTCGCAAGCTCAAGTCACTCCACAGTTGCTATTTTTTTGTCGCGACACTTGCGCAATGTCTCAGATCTTTACAAATTTAGTCCGCCATGGGAGTCCGGATAAAAAAATTGATATAGTCAAAATATTTTCTAACTTAAGGTCATGTTTGTCAGAATCTCCTTCCTTTTATCTTAATTATGTCATACATTCCCTGAAAACCTGTATATTGTTTTAATACAATTCATATTCTATTAAAAAAGAGGCTCTAGGAGGCCATTTTTCTCTCAAAAAGTCTCAGTTGTTAAGTCAAGAACTGGTCTTGTTTACTAATTACTGGTAAAATTTTGAGATTTATGTACTAGAATGAATGAGACACTAATATTCTTACAAATAATATGCATAACTTCTTATAAATGACATCTTTCTTGTGTTTTATAGTGAATTGTGTGTTAGACACCTGCATTTTGATATTTCATATAGAGCTTTAAGGTCATGAAATGGTAGTTTGTATTTGTTTTTATATGTTCAAAAGGTATTTAATTTGTAAAATCTGACTCTTGTTTTCTTCTTTTGTGTAAAACATAACATAAATGGTCCAAAATACAGAAATTGGTTCATTTTAGGCATACTGTAAAACATGGTCTGGCATGTACATCATTTCTTTATATAAGCTTCTATAGTGCATCTTTGAGTGGTTTCAGGTGGCTAATTATGAGAGATAACATGCACTTATTTATTTAATGGCTTTTATTCATCATGTTTTACAATTCTAGGCAGACTGAGAGTATTTATAGACAGAAACACTAAGATGAAGTCAGATATTTCAAAATGCATTTTTCTGCAATATGGACACACACTTTCATGAACCTGGCAAAATACCAGAAAGAGGAATAGGTGTAAGGTCATACAATGAAAACAAAGAGTATCCATCAGAATATAGCAAATCATAGATTATTTAAGAATTTGAAGAAAACTCTTTCCTTATAGGGTTGAATTCAGTAAATATGCATACGTCATTAAGATCCGCCCCTTTGTAGGAGAGCTTTCTGGTACGTAATTGACATCTTTGAGCTCCAGGATTGGTTGATAATTTTTCAAATAATTTTTAAAAAAATCTCTAGTATATGAACAAACTCCAAAACATAAAAAAGTTTCATTAAAAGTACATTTTGATTTTTTGCCAGTGCATTTATTGAGGTATGGGTATTAAAGGAATTTACTGCGAAATTACAATGTTTACAAACAGTGACATGTGAAAAGCCAAAATATGCCGCATAGGTATATGATTTTATTAGTGCAAAAGAACCTACTGCATCTTATCTTCATCGAATGAAATATGAAAGATTTGGCATTTTAAAGATGAAATTTCTATGAATTTATTTCTAAAGTTGGTAATGCATTAAATCCAATGGGGATTTCAATACTGGATTCAACCCTATACCTGAGGTAAATTATGAATGAATATTTTGGTATTTTTAAACTTCTTGGAACTTTTCTTCTATGTTTGCATAGATATAAGTGAAAGCAGAGTAAATTTGACAAACTGCACACCCAGGTTTACTAAAAAAAACTGCTGAATCAGCATTTTTACATATTTTCTATGAATTTAGCCCATGTAATTTAACAAGACATGGAAATCATAATTTTTTCAAAACAATTGAGTTTTAATCTGAAATTTATATTGATGTATATTCATTCTTACTTTTCGCAAGCTCAAGTCACTCCACAGTTGCTATTTTTTTGTCGCGACACTTGCGCAATGTCTCAGATCTTTACAAATTTAGTCCGCCATGGGAGTCCGGATAAAAAAATTGATATAGTCAAAATATTTTCTAACTTAAGGTCATGTTTGTCAGAATCTCCTTCCTTTTATCTTAATTATGTCATACATTCCCTGAAAACCTGTATATTGTTTTAATACAATTCATATTCTATTAAAAAAGAGGCTCTAGGAGGCCATTTTTCTCTCAAAAAGTCTCAGTTGTTAAGTCAAGAACTGGTCTTGTTTACTAATTACTGGTAAAATTTTGAGATTTATGTACTAGAATGAATGAGACACTAATATTCTTACAAATAATATGCATAACTTCTTATAAATGACATCTTTCTTGTGTTTTATAGTGAATTGTGTGTTAGACACCTGCATTTTGATATTTCATATAGAGCTTTAAGGTCATGAAATGGTAGTTTGTATTTGTTTTTATATGTTCAAAAGGTATTTAATTTGTAAAATCTGACTCTTGTTTTCTTCTTTTGTGTAAAACATAACATAAATGGTCCAAAATACAGAAATTGGTTCATTTTAGGCATACTGTAAAACATGGTCTGGCATGTACATCATTTCTTTATATAAGCTTCTATAGTGCATCTTTGAGTGGTTTCAGGTGGCTAATTATGAGAGATAACATGCACTTATTTATTTAATGGCTTTTATTCATCATGTTTTACAATTCTAGGCAGACTGAGAGTATTTATAGACAGAAACACTAAGATGAAGTCAGATATTTCAAAATGCATTTTTCTGCAATATGGACACACACTTTCATGAACCTGGCAAAATACCAGAAAGAGGAATAGGTGTAAGGTCATACAATGAAAACAAAGAGTATCCATCAGAATATAGCAAATCATAGATTATTTAAGAATTTGAAGAAAACTCTTTCCTTATAGGGTTGAATTCAGTAAATATGCATACGTCATTAAGATCCGCCCCTTTGTAGGAGAGCTTTCTGGTACGTAATTGACATCTTTGAGCTCCAGGATTGGTTGATAATTTTTCAAATAATTTTTAAAAAAATCTCTAGTATATGAACAAACTCCAAAACATAAAAAAGTTTCATTAAAAGTACATTTTGATTTTTTGCCAGTGCATTTATTGAGGTATGGGTATTAAAGGAATTTACTGCGAAATTACAATGTTTACAAACAGTGACATGTGAAAAGCCAAAATATGCCGCATAGGTATATGATTTTATTAGTGCAAAAGAACCTACTGCATCTTATCTTCATCGAATGAAATATGAAAGATTTGGCATTTTAAAGATGAAATTTCTATGAATTTATTTCTAAAGTTGGTAATGCATTAAATCCAATGGGGATTTCAATACTGGATTCAACCCTATACCTGAGGTAAATTATGAATGAATATTTTGGTATTTTTAAACTTCTTGGAACTTTTCTTCTATGTTTGCATAGATATAAGTGAAAGCAGAGTAAATTTGACAAACTGCACACCCAGGTTTACTAAAAAAAACTGCTGAATCAGCATTTTTACATATTTTCTATGAATTTAGCCCATGTAATTTAACAAGACATGGAAATCATAATTTTTTCAAAACAATTGAGTTTTAATCTGAAATTTATATTGATGTATATTCATTCTTACTTTTCGCAAGCTCAAGTCACTCCACAGTTGCTATTTTTTTGTCGCGACACTTGCGCAATGTCTCAGATCTTTACAAATTTAGTCCGCCATGGGAGTCCGGATAAAAAAATTGATATAGTCAAAATATTTTCTAACTTAAGGTCATGTTTGTCAGAATCTCCTTCCTTTTATCTTAATTATGTCATACATTCCCTGAAAACCTGTATATTGTTTTAATACAATTCATATTCTATTAAAAAAGAGGCTCTAGGAGGCCATTTTTCTCTCAAAAAGTCTCAGTTGTTAAGTCAAGAACTGGTCTTGTTTACTAATTACTGGTAAAATTTTGAGATTTATGTACTAGAATGAATGAGACACTAATATTCTTACAAATAATATGCATAACTTCTTATAAATGACATCTTTCTTGTGTTTTATAGTGAATTGTGTGTTAGACACCTGCATTTTGATATTTCATATAGAGCTTTAAGGTCATGAAATGGTAGTTTGTATTTGTTTTTATATGTTCAAAAGGTATTTAATTTGTAAAATCTGACTCTTGTTTTCTTCTTTTGTGTAAAACATAACATAAATGGTCCAAAATACAGAAATTGGTTCATTTTAGGCATACTGTAAAACATGGTCTGGCATGTACATCATTTCTTTATATAAGCTTCTATAGTGCATCTTTGAGTGGTTTCAGGTGGCTAATTATGAGAGATAACATGCACTTATTTATTTAATGGCTTTTATTCATCATGTTTTACAATTCTAGGCAGACTGAGAGTATTTATAGACAGAAACACTAAGATGAAGTCAGATATTTCAAAATGCATTTTTCTGCAATATGGACACACACTTTCATGAACCTGGCAAAATACCAGAAAGAGGAATAGGTGTAAGGTCATACAATGAAAACAAAGAGTATCCATCAGAATATAGCAAATCATAGATTATTTAAGAATTTGAAGAAAACTCTTTCCTTATAGGGTTGAATTCAGTAAATATGCATACGTCATTAAGATCCGCCCCTTTGTAGGAGAGCTTTCTGGTACGTAATTGACATCTTTGAGCTCCAGGATTGGTTGATAATTTTTCAAATAATTTTTAAAAAAATCTCTAGTATATGAACAAACTCCAAAACATAAAAAAGTTTCATTAAAAGTACATTTTGATTTTTTGCCAGTGCATTTATTGAGGTATGGGTATTAAAGGAATTTACTGCGAAATTACAATGTTTACAAACAGTGACATGTGAAAAGCCAAAATATGCCGCATAGGTATATGATTTTATTAGTGCAAAAGAACCTACTGCATCTTATCTTCATCGAATGAAATATGAAAGATTTGGCATTTTAAAGATGAAATTTCTATGAATTTATTTCTAAAGTTGGTAATGCATTAAATCCAATGGGGATTTCAATACTGGATTCAACCCTATACCTGAGGTAAATTATGAATGAATATTTTGGTATTTTTAAACTTCTTGGAACTTTTCTTCTATGTTTGCATAGATATAAGTGAAAGCAGAGTAAATTTGACAAACTGCACACCCAGGTTTACTAAAAAAAACTGCTGAATCAGCATTTTTACATATTTTCTATGAATTTAGCCCATGTAATTTAACAAGACATGGAAATCATAATTTTTTCAAAACAATTGAGTTTTAATCTGAAATTTATATTGATGTATATTCATTCTTACTTTTCGCAAGCTCAAGTCACTCCACAGTTGCTATTTTTTTGTCGCGACACTTGCGCAATGTCTCAGATCTTTACAAATTTAGTCCGCCATGGGAGTCCGGATAAAAAAATTGATATAGTCAAAATATTTTCTAACTTAAGGTCATGTTTGTCAGAATCTCCTTCCTTTTATCTTAATTATGTCATACATTCCCTGAAAACCTGTATATTGTTTTAATACAATTCATATTCTATTAAAAAAGAGGCTCTAGGAGGCCATTTTTCTCTCAAAAAGTCTCAGTTGTTAAGTCAAGAACTGGTCTTGTTTACTAATTACTGGTAAAATTTTGAGATTTATGTACTAGAATGAATGAGACACTAATATTCTTACAAATAATATGCATAACTTCTTATAAATGACATCTTTCTTGTGTTTTATAGTGAATTGTGTGTTAGACACCTGCATTTTGATATTTCATATAGAGCTTTAAGGTCATGAAATGGTAGTTTGTATTTGTTTTTATATGTTCAAAAGGTATTTAATTTGTAAAATCTGACTCTTGTTTTCTTCTTTTGTGTAAAACATAACATAAATGGTCCAAAATACAGAAATTGGTTCATTTTAGGCATACTGTAAAACATGGTCTGGCATGTACATCATTTCTTTATATAAGCTTCTATAGTGCATCTTTGAGTGGTTTCAGGTGGCTAATTATGAGAGATAACATGCACTTATTTATTTAATGGCTTTTATTCATCATGTTTTACAATTCTAGGCAGACTGAGAGTATTTATAGACAGAAACACTAAGATGAAGTCAGATATTTCAAAATGCATTTTTCTGCAATATGGACACACACTTTCATGAACCTGGCAAAATACCAGAAAGAGGAATAGGTGTAAGGTCATACAATGAAAACAAAGAGTATCCATCAGAATATAGCAAATCATAGATTATTTAAGAATTTGAAGAAAACTCTTTCCTTATAGGGTTGAATTCAGTAAATATGCATACGTCATTAAGATCCGCCCCTTTGTAGGAGAGCTTTCTGGTACGTAATTGACATCTTTGAGCTCCAGGATTGGTTGATAATTTTTCAAATAATTTTTAAAAAAATCTCTAGTATATGAACAAACTCCAAAACATAAAAAAGTTTCATTAAAAGTACATTTTGATTTTTTGCCAGTGCATTTATTGAGGTATGGGTATTAAAGGAATTTACTGCGAAATTACAATGTTTACAAACAGTGACATGTGAAAAGCCAAAATATGCCGCATAGGTATATGATTTTATTAGTGCAAAAGAACCTACTGCATCTTATCTTCATCGAATGAAATATGAAAGATTTGGCATTTTAAAGATGAAATTTCTATGAATTTATTTCTAAAGTTGGTAATGCATTAAATCCAATGGGGATTTCAATACTGGATTCAACCCTATACCTGAGGTAAATTATGAATGAATATTTTGGTATTTTTAAACTTCTTGGAACTTTTCTTCTATGTTTGCATAGATATAAGTGAAAGCAGAGTAAATTTGACAAACTGCACACCCAGGTTTACTAAAAAAAACTGCTGAATCAGCATTTTTACATATTTTCTATGAATTTAGCCCATGTAATTTAACAAGACATGGAAATCATAATTTTTTCAAAACAATTGAGTTTTAATCTGAAATTTATATTGATGTATATTCATTCTTACTTTTCGCAAGCTCAAGTCACTCCACAGTTGCTATTTTTTTGTCGCGACACTTGCGCAATGTCTCAGATCTTTACAAATTTAGTCCGCCATGGGAGTCCGGATAAAAAAATTGATATAGTCAAAATATTTTCTAACTTAAGGTCATGTTTGTCAGAATCTCCTTCCTTTTATCTTAATTATGTCATACATTCCCTGAAAACCTGTATATTGTTTTAATACAATTCATATTCTATTAAAAAAGAGGCTCTAGGAGGCCATTTTTCTCTCAAAAAGTCTCAGTTGTTAAGTCAAGAACTGGTCTTGTTTACTAATTACTGGTAAAATTTTGAGATTTATGTACTAGAATGAATGAGACACTAATATTCTTACAAATAATATGCATAACTTCTTATAAATGACATCTTTCTTGTGTTTTATAGTGAATTGTGTGTTAGACACCTGCATTTTGATATTTCATATAGAGCTTTAAGGTCATGAAATGGTAGTTTGTATTTGTTTTTATATGTTCAAAAGGTATTTAATTTGTAAAATCTGACTCTTGTTTTCTTCTTTTGTGTAAAACATAACATAAATGGTCCAAAATACAGAAATTGGTTCATTTTAGGCATACTGTAAAACATGGTCTGGCATGTACATCATTTCTTTATATAAGCTTCTATAGTGCATCTTTGAGTGGTTTCAGGTGGCTAATTATGAGAGATAACATGCACTTATTTATTTAATGGCTTTTATTCATCATGTTTTACAATTCTAGGCAGACTGAGAGTATTTATAGACAGAAACACTAAGATGAAGTCAGATATTTCAAAATGCATTTTTCTGCAATATGGACACACACTTTCATGAACCTGGCAAAATACCAGAAAGAGGAATAGGTGTAAGGTCATACAATGAAAACAAAGAGTATCCATCAGAATATAGCAAATCATAGATTATTTAAGAATTTGAAGAAAACTCTTTCCTTATAGGGTTGAATTCAGTAAATATGCATACGTCATTAAGATCCGCCCCTTTGTAGGAGAGCTTTCTGGTACGTAATTGACATCTTTGAGCTCCAGGATTGGTTGATAATTTTTCAAATAATTTTTAAAAAAATCTCTAGTATATGAACAAACTCCAAAACATAAAAAAGTTTCATTAAAAGTACATTTTGATTTTTTGCCAGTGCATTTATTGAGGTATGGGTATTAAAGGAATTTACTGCGAAATTACAATGTTTACAAACAGTGACATGTGAAAAGCCAAAATATGCCGCATAGGTATATGATTTTATTAGTGCAAAAGAACCTACTGCATCTTATCTTCATCGAATGAAATATGAAAGATTTGGCATTTTAAAGATGAAATTTCTATGAATTTATTTCTAAAGTTGGTAATGCATTAAATCCAATGGGGATTTCAATACTGGATTCAACCCTATACCTGAGGTAAATTATGAATGAATATTTTGGTATTTTTAAACTTCTTGGAACTTTTCTTCTATGTTTGCATAGATATAAGTGAAAGCAGAGTAAATTTGACAAACTGCACACCCAGGTTTACTAAAAAAAACTGCTGAATCAGCATTTTTACATATTTTCTATGAATTTAGCCCATGTAATTTAACAAGACATGGAAATCATAATTTTTTCAAAACAATTGAGTTTTAATCTGAAATTTATATTGATGTATATTCATTCTTACTTTTCGCAAGCTCAAGTCACTCCACAGTTGCTATTTTTTTGTCGCGACACTTGCGCAATGTCTCAGATCTTTACAAATTTAGTCCGCCATGGGAGTCCGGATAAAAAAATTGATATAGTCAAAATATTTTCTAACTTAAGGTCATGTTTGTCAGAATCTCCTTCCTTTTATCTTAATTATGTCATACATTCCCTGAAAACCTGTATATTGTTTTAATACAATTCATATTCTATTAAAAAAGAGGCTCTAGGAGGCCATTTTTCTCTCAAAAAGTCTCAGTTGTTAAGTCAAGAACTGGTCTTGTTTACTAATTACTGGTAAAATTTTGAGATTTATGTACTAGAATGAATGAGACACTAATATTCTTACAAATAATATGCATAACTTCTTATAAATGACATCTTTCTTGTGTTTTATAGTGAATTGTGTGTTAGACACCTGCATTTTGATATTTCATATAGAGCTTTAAGGTCATGAAATGGTAGTTTGTATTTGTTTTTATATGTTCAAAAGGTATTTAATTTGTAAAATCTGACTCTTGTTTTCTTCTTTTGTGTAAAACATAACATAAATGGTCCAAAATACAGAAATTGGTTCATTTTAGGCATACTGTAAAACATGGTCTGGCATGTACATCATTTCTTTATATAAGCTTCTATAGTGCATCTTTGAGTGGTTTCAGGTGGCTAATTATGAGAGATAACATGCACTTATTTATTTAATGGCTTTTATTCATCATGTTTTACAATTCTAGGCAGACTGAGAGTATTTATAGACAGAAACACTAAGATGAAGTCAGATATTTCAAAATGCATTTTTCTGCAATATGGACACACACTTTCATGAACCTGGCAAAATACCAGAAAGAGGAATAGGTGTAAGGTCATACAATGAAAACAAAGAGTATCCATCAGAATATAGCAAATCATAGATTATTTAAGAATTTGAAGAAAACTCTTTCCTTATAGGGTTGAATTCAGTAAATATGCATACGTCATTAAGATCCGCCCCTTTGTAGGAGAGCTTTCTGGTACGTAATTGACATCTTTGAGCTCCAGGATTGGTTGATAATTTTTCAAATAATTTTTAAAAAAATCTCTAGTATATGAACAAACTCCAAAACATAAAAAAGTTTCATTAAAAGTACATTTTGATTTTTTGCCAGTGCATTTATTGAGGTATGGGTATTAAAGGAATTTACTGCGAAATTACAATGTTTACAAACAGTGACATGTGAAAAGCCAAAATATGCCGCATAGGTATATGATTTTATTAGTGCAAAAGAACCTACTGCATCTTATCTTCATCGAATGAAATATGAAAGATTTGGCATTTTAAAGATGAAATTTCTATGAATTTATTTCTAAAGTTGGTAATGCATTAAATCCAATGGGGATTTCAATACTGGATTCAACCCTATACCTGAGGTAAATTATGAATGAATATTTTGGTATTTTTAAACTTCTTGGAACTTTTCTTCTATGTTTGCATAGATATAAGTGAAAGCAGAGTAAATTTGACAAACTGCACACCCAGGTTTACTAAAAAAAACTGCTGAATCAGCATTTTTACATATTTTCTATGAATTTAGCCCATGTAATTTAACAAGACATGGAAATCATAATTTTTTCAAAACAATTGAGTTTTAATCTGAAATTTATATTGATGTATATTCATTCTTACTTTTCGCAAGCTCAAGTCACTCCACAGTTGCTATTTTTTTGTCGCGACACTTGCGCAATGTCTCAGATCTTTACAAATTTAGTCCGCCATGGGAGTCCGGATAAAAAAATTGATATAGTCAAAATATTTTCTAACTTAAGGTCATGTTTGTCAGAATCTCCTTCCTTTTATCTTAATTATGTCATACATTCCCTGAAAACCTGTATATTGTTTTAATACAATTCATATTCTATTAAAAAAGAGGCTCTAGGAGGCCATTTTTCTCTCAAAAAGTCTCAGTTGTTAAGTCAAGAACTGGTCTTGTTTACTAATTACTGGTAAAATTTTGAGATTTATGTACTAGAATGAATGAGACACTAATATTCTTACAAATAATATGCATAACTTCTTATAAATGACATCTTTCTTGTGTTTTATAGTGAATTGTGTGTTAGACACCTGCATTTTGATATTTCATATAGAGCTTTAAGGTCATGAAATGGTAGTTTGTATTTGTTTTTATATGTTCAAAAGGTATTTAATTTGTAAAATCTGACTCTTGTTTTCTTCTTTTGTGTAAAACATAACATAAATGGTCCAAAATACAGAAATTGGTTCATTTTAGGCATACTGTAAAACATGGTCTGGCATGTACATCATTTCTTTATATAAGCTTCTATAGTGCATCTTTGAGTGGTTTCAGGTGGCTAATTATGAGAGATAACATGCACTTATTTATTTAATGGCTTTTATTCATCATGTTTTACAATTCTAGGCAGACTGAGAGTATTTATAGACAGAAACACTAAGATGAAGTCAGATATTTCAAAATGCATTTTTCTGCAATATGGACACACACTTTCATGAACCTGGCAAAATACCAGAAAGAGGAATAGGTGTAAGGTCATACAATGAAAACAAAGAGTATCCATCAGAATATAGCAAATCATAGATTATTTAAGAATTTGAAGAAAACTCTTTCCTTATAGGGTTGAATTCAGTAAATATGCATACGTCATTAAGATCCGCCCCTTTGTAGGAGAGCTTTCTGGTACGTAATTGACATCTTTGAGCTCCAGGATTGGTTGATAATTTTTCAAATAATTTTTAAAAAAATCTCTAGTATATGAACAAACTCCAAAACATAAAAAAGTTTCATTAAAAGTACATTTTGATTTTTTGCCAGTGCATTTATTGAGGTATGGGTATTAAAGGAATTTACTGCGAAATTACAATGTTTACAAACAGTGACATGTGAAAAGCCAAAATATGCCGCATAGGTATATGATTTTATTAGTGCAAAAGAACCTACTGCATCTTATCTTCATCGAATGAAATATGAAAGATTTGGCATTTTAAAGATGAAATTTCTATGAATTTATTTCTAAAGTTGGTAATGCATTAAATCCAATGGGGATTTCAATACTGGATTCAACCCTATAACGACCGGATTCGATCATGTTATACCATGTAGAGTAATCTCCCATATTTGATTTAATTTAGCATTAAACTTCCTGGTTAGAAGAAGATCTAGAGGTCATTAGAAAAAAATAAAGGTAATTTAAGCACTAAAGTGTTAAAAGGGGGAGCTAACTTGAAGCACTTATTAAATAAAGAAAGACCTGTTCTTCACAAACTGGAAAAATAACTCTATAAAATGATCATATTAACTTTTAGTTAGATAATATTAAAACCCTTTTATGCTCGCTTTCTCTCGAGGGTTTTAATGTGGTTTCATTTAAGATCATTTAAAGTAATGGAGCAGCCGTCTCAAATTTTAGTGCTAAGTTTAAGAGCATTTAGGTGAGATTTTGAGCTGCTAGCCTATGGATATAAATATAATTACTGAGGCTTGTTTAGGGTATATTGGGATATGGGATATTCACATATTTTTTTCATGGGATACGGGATATTTGAGGCAAAAATTACTGGGATATGGGATATTTAAGTCCATTTTATTTACAGGGATATGGGATACTGGAAAAACACTTTTTGGGATATGGGATATTTGATGAAAAATTTAAGGGGATATGGGATATTGGTACCCCCCCTAAACAAGCCCCATTACTGCTTCTTTGATTACTACAGTAATTTTGCCCCCCCCCCCCCCCCACTTAAACACTGTAATCTGGCTCCACCCACCTGAATACGTGATGATTAAAGGTCAACATAGCTTAATTATACAGCAACTGGCGTATTGGTGCCATTTATATTGCATTAACATAGGGGTATAAAGCTGTACCTATTAGTTTAGACAATATGTATAATACATTGAAGCAATAAAAATACACAAGATTAATATCTCCAGTAAGAATATTATCTGGCAGATTTTCTGTCTAGACTATATATTATGAAAACGCGAAAATCAGCTTGTTATATGACTACATATAAAATGATCTGCCTGGAAATCAAGAAATTATGGTTATCTTTACACGAACTGTGTTTTAGTTTCCTTATAATTATAGTTTTAGGCACCATATACTAGTACCATAACAACAACACTTGTCTTATTACATCTTGTCTCAGAATGCAAGAAAATTTAAGGCATAAAAAAAAAAAAACGTTTGTCCCTACATGTATATCGTTGTGAATAGGCAAAAATAAATTGAACAATTCAACTTAGAAATATGTGCTGTCCAAGCTGGTTGTAAATGCATGCTTATATTCTTTTGGATTCAAACATCAGTTTTTCCGTTTCTGCAGCTTTGTGTTTCCCACTAGACTACTTATTTCCGGTCATGCAGAACAAAAAAATAGCCCTCCACTTGTTCCTTACTTACTTGGGGAAATGCGTCGGACCTGTCGGACCTGACTGGTACAATTTAAGCAGGTCCGGCATTTTTAACATACTTACTGAACCCATGTCTGGTAGATTTTAGAAATTAATTTACAAGTTGTAATAGACAGGACCAGTAAAAAAAAAATTAGGTCCAATCAAATATTCCATTTTGGCGGACTTATGTCCGGCAAAGAAATTTTAAGTTTCGCGAACTCTGTGACAGACAGTTGTCCAATGGTTTTAAAGCACTGGACTTTAAATCACAGGTCGACACCTCTGTGGGCTCTAGTCCAACACGTGTCAAGGTTTCAAGGCACCTTCCGATGCTCGTGGGTTTCACAGATTTTCCAGCTTGGAATATCGGGCTTTCCTCTCACACAAGCCTGGTGACCATGCAAAAGGCCTCATATTAGCCAATCGGTCCTTAATCTTGCCGTCGGTCAAAAGCTACTCAGAGCTATGGTAATTGTTTGGCTGTGTTCTTACTGATGTGTTCTCATCGACGTTAAATAAATCTTACCATACCATACTTTATATAATTGTCAATTTTATTTTCAGATGTTATAAGGAACACTCATTATAAACACTCGATGAAGTCTTGACAAAACTTATGTAAGTTAATTCAAAGTTTTTTACTGTTATTTATAAAAAACTATGTTTATATTAGAGGTTCAAATCTATCTCAAAGTTTAGATGATTTTAACATGACAACATTTGCGACCCTATGAACAAAATAGCGCTAGCTTTGCAGAAAAGGTAATTGATTTACATATTTTTCTTGCATTCACATTTACGTCATTAGTTTTAATCGAAAAAAAAATCAAAATTATATTAGACGAAATGGTAGATTGTTTTGATTAGTGTTTTACCGGTGATGTAACGCAATGATCACCTCAATATCACTATTATGATCTTCACAACAGTGTGAAACCTGGTTAAACCCACCATTGCTTTAGAAATGCCTGTACCAAGTCAGAATCATTGCGATTTTCAATTTCTCCGGTATGTCTTAGCTTCCTTGTATTGTCCTTTCTCTTGGAAATTGAAGATTGATCTTTTAAGTTTCGCAATTTTATAATACCCTTTTTTACTTGTTTCCAGGATTAGGACCTCTAGAAATGGCAGCATCATATGCCTGTGGACCGTGCAAAATCCGCACCAAAGCCACCCCTGCCGAATATTGGTGCCATGATTGCGACGATTTGCTGTGTGAAGTATGTAACAGTCATCATGGAGTAAATAAAATGTGCCGTAATCATACCGTAATGAACATCGATAATTATAAAAAGTTACCAGAGCCGATTCGCATAGTATCTTCTCTTTGTCCGGACCATGGACTGAAATACTTTCATTTTTGTAAAAGCCACAGTGCACTTTGCTGTCCAGCGTGCATTTCTGGGTCACACAAGTCATGCACTGATTTACAGCTTCTAGATGACGTTATCAAAACCACCAAAACGTCTAGTTTTATTGGTGAAGTTGAAGCAAGTATGAACGATATTAAATCCAACTTAGAGAGGATCATATCAGAACGTGCTGATAATATTTCGGGTTTACGAAAACAAAAACAAGAAATAAAAGAGAAGATCGGCGCGATACGTGAAGAAATCAACCAACACATTGACGCATTGGAAGAAAAGATACAGAACGAATTAACAAGTATAGAGGAAAGCGAAATAAGGAAACTACAACAATCGAAGGCCGACCTCACAGCTTCCCTAGATATGATCAAAAACAAGTTAGAGGAAACGACCATATTCAACCAGTATGCCTCAGATTTGCTTATCTTTCTTGGAATTCGCGAATCCGAAAAAGTAATAGAAAAGGAGAAATCTTGCATAGAAAATTTGTTGAAAGATGGGTCTCTTAGCATACGGGAACTACAATGCAATATCAATGATGATATTCAAGCTATTTTGTCCAATATTGCGTCGTTTGGGTCGATATCTGTCATCTCGAAACCTTCAACCATTCGCCTGGCATCCGACAAGGACAAACAGGCTCAGATTTTTCTGTCTACCCCTCAGTCAAAAAGAAGCAAATTTGGCAATACCACCGTCAAATTGAATTCCGAGTTCAACATCCAAAGATCACAGACAACAGAACTAAGAGGATGTTCTATTTTTCCTAATGGGAAAGTCGTTATTGCAAATGAAGGTACCAAGCGCGTTATTGTTCTTACAGAATCCGGAAAAGTAGAGAAAGAAATATTGATCAGAGGGGGTGGTCCATGGGACGTGACAGTTATAGATTATGAATCTATCGCCGTATCTACAAACAAAGGAGTTCAAATAATAGACGCGAACTCTGGCAGTATCGACAAGAAGTTCGATGTAGGGTGGTGTTATGGAGTGTCCTATAATAGTGGAGTCTTGTACTGTTGTGTTCGTAACGCAGGTGTAATTTCTATTGAAGTATCAACAGGAAAAAGCGAAACAATTGTACATGATAAACATTTTAACTTGTCGTGTTGCGCTGTTGCTGAAGGTCATCTATATTATACAAGGTCAGACAAGAAAGGTTTACAGTGTTACTCCATCAAAGGAGAGAAGATGTGGGAACAAGAGGACACAGCTTTGGTTGACTTACCTGTCGGTGTTGCTGCTGATGGCAGTGGAAATATCTTCCTTGCGTCTTATAATAACAACCAGATTCTGGCGATATCTCCTGACGGGCTAAAGTGTAGACAGATGCTGTCTGCCAATGACGGAGTGAAAGAGCCGTGGGGACTTTGTTACGATGAGAACAAGAATGAACTTTGCGTGGCATGTGTACGGGGTCAGTGCTTCCACTTTAAAATCGACTAAATTGTTCTAAACCAAAGGGACTATGCAGCTTAAAAACTTTAACTCTAGTTCTCGTTGCTTGTTGTGTATTTTGTTTGAACTTTTTTTACGTCTTGACTTTTATGTCTATGCATGTTTAAATCATGGCATGCTCCATTGCTAGTTCTGTGTTTTTTAATATGAAGAAGGTTTAACCTGTGATGCTCTCGATTTTAAAACGTATCTATAAATATCATACAAGCAAAAATAAATATATTTTTTTATGTAATTGCGATATGAATGGAAACCACAGGCACTTGTTTCATGAGATAAAAAATACAAGCCATTGACTAAAGGAGCCCCAATGGCTTGAATTTTGTCATGACGCAAGTGCCTGTGATTGAAACAAAATATATTCGAAAATAAAAACAAACTAGCTTTTACTGTGGGTTACATGTGCACTTAACCATGTTAATGACGGACGAACGAAATTAGTAAAGAAATAAGCGTTAAAAGAGGCCGAACGTTCGTGAAAAAAGGCGTGCTATTCTTTTATGCTATTCCAGCTCATATTGACATTTCTACCATTATTGCTCCCTTCGGATCTCCACCTCCACCTCCAGCGTGCATATAATCAGGTTTGTCTACTAAAGCCCCATTAGAGAATCTCAAGCAAATTATTAGAACATTATAAAATTATCTGCGAAAAAACATTTATAAAAAAAACATTACGTTCAGAACTAAAAATAAGTAATGATTAATAATTGAATTTGTTGTTTGTAGAAAAAATGGAAAGTTTTTAATTTGAATTGTAGATGTTTTATTCTGCTAAAAACTGCATCACTGTAAGTAATTAAAAATACTAGCATTGTTTATACATGTATGTCAGGCTATTGATATGTGATATTAAAAAAAAGTATCATATCGTTTTTGTTTTCTAAAAAAGTAATTTATATTCAGGACTATAAGAGTAGAGAAATATATCCAATATAAGAGAATTGATCAATAGAATCATTGAACAAAGAATACCGGTAAATGCCAAAAGCAGTAGACTCAAATCAGAACTTATCAAAATTCATGACTGGTAGCAACTTGTTTGGTTGTACATCTTGGCACATTACAATGAAGACATTGTGTATGGTTTCAAGTTGACGTTTGTCCTTCTAACTCAAAACAATAGGCATCACTAGAAACCATTTCAGCACTAAGCATTACAAAAGCTTTAATAAAGTCAAGCACACAATGCAGACAAAAGAAATATCAAAAGCACCAGGACTACTAATCAATTAATTTCCGTCGAAAACGTTAGCTATTATGGTTCCTGACATATTTTAAAACTTGCAAAGACTGAACCGGTTTTATTCTAAAATCAGTGAACGTTACTTTTAAAAGAGGTACTTTTGCATAAACAGCTGTAGGAAAGACACGTTTAGATCCGTCGTTACATTATTTCAAAATCATTTAACGAAAATATATTGAAGCTTGTACATATTTTCTGAATTTCCGCAAATAGATAGCAGTTTTGAACATTTGATCACAGACAGAGTCACAATATTTAGTCAACCTGTTTTTATTTGAAAGCAAATGATTGCGAAATATAGCACTTACTCCTTTTTCTTTTGTACAATCTCGGGAGTATAATTCAAATTTTCATCCGTACGTCAGTCCGAAGTTATTTTCCGGGGTGTACTTTTTGAATGCTAACCTCTCCCATTTATATTGAGGTTAAAGTCACAATGAACTTTCTTTAGTATGTTTGAAGTAATTCAAAATATCCTTAACTCTTACTCTCAAGAATTAGTTTTCTTAGCAAAACTGATATTTGTTGATTGCTATTCAGTATAGGGCTTTTTGTGTGCGTTTCTTTGTGGTGTTATCGTTCGTTTTTACTGGTTTTGTTTTTGCCCTTTTGGACTTTCGACATTCATATGTCCCATTGGCACCTCTTAGCTTTTCAAAAGAGGTCAATAATACACTTCATCGCTATTTTAGTGTCATTATCGATGATGTTTTATGTTGGGTGAAGGTCTTAGACTTGTAAAACATTTTACATTCCGAATTATGCTAAACATGATTTGAATAAAAAAAACAAATAAAAGTTCTGAAATGTATTCAATCAAACTTTCATGTGTATTCTTTTGGAAAGATGAAAAACCGTATGAGGTCACGAAGTTTTCAAGATAACAAACCTCAAAGTGGAAATCACATTTTTTCTACCTCCATTTATTTCACTGTTTATCTTTGGCTCACCGCCCATAGTAAACAGCATTTCATTCCAATCTTCTTTCGTTTAAATGCTTTTTCAAGTCACAGCTTTCAAAGTCTACGTTAAAAATTGTACTCTTTCAAATACTGAGTGCAGAGTAGAAAAAGGAAAAATAGGGACTTTTATTATATTATTGGTGGCCATCATGCAACTGGGAAGTAAAACTCTTTTACAAGACTGTTACCTTTTAATCTCGCTAGCAATACTAAATCAAACAACAATCAATTTTAATACACATGTTAGTTTTTTTGGCCAGATTTCACGGAGTGAAAAATCCGGGTTATAAAATGGTGAATGTCGGGCGGGCGGGGAAGAAATTTTCGTAACAGTTTCCTCAGCAACTACTAATCACAGCCACTTGATATTTGGTATACAGCATCAGGGTGGGGTCCCATAACGTGGGATACGATTTTATGTATGACGCTCACCTACTTCCTGTTAAACGAAATCCGGCAATTTTTGACTTTGACAGATTTTTTTTTAAATAAGCATTGAGGACAAATGTTCTTTATCCTAGTACATATTCCACATCAGACGTGTCCTTGATATGTTCGTTTATATTCATTTTCGGTAACTGAGATGTCTTACATTAAAAAAACAAATTCTAAAATTGTACTTTTCATTTAATCATCAAAACATAACAAAGTTTAGAATAAGTGACCATCAAATATTTATTGAAACTGGTAGATATCTAAAAATTCCCAGACATTTGAGACTATGTGAAACCTGTAATGCCTTTGATGATGAGCAACATTTCTTTTTAAATTGTATAATTAACAAAAAAGAAAGGGATACATTTCTTAAAAACCTTTTAGATTGGTTTCCAAATTTTGATCTTCTTAACAATAATGAAAAACTAATTAAAATTTTAAACCCGTCCATTGGGATTGTTGTCTCCGGTCTTTTATAGATCGGTCATTAGAACTGAGGAAGGGAGACAATAGTTAGTCTTGAAATTTGTCGACGCTGTCTATGATATTGTTCCATTATTGAATATAAAATGTATAATTATATTACTAACTATATGTTTGTTTCATATTCTATAATGTCAATTTGTTATTATCCATGTATGTCATTGTCATTGTTTTGTACTGTATACCATGACTGTATTAGTCTATAGTTGCATTAATAAAGTAATAAAGTAATTATCAGTCATACATTTTCTTCCGTAATTGTCACTTGATTTGGAGACAGTTATCATGGCATCAGACTGTGTGTGTTTGGCCGGATTTCATGGAGTGAAAAATCTGGGAACTTAAATTGTGAATTTTTGGGCGATCGGCTGGCTGGCTGGCGGGGAAATAATTGTCGAAACATTTTTTTCATGCCCCATGCCGTCCCATGTCTTCAAAGGCAAAATATTTTAATAAGAGTTGGACCCCCCCCCTCTGGTGCACCTGAGACAACTCTTGTTTCGACTTCAGATCTCGTTGATAAGAGAACTAACATCGGGTCAGGCTGCACACAGGCCCACAAAGCAATACTAACGAACTTATATGCGTTTTTAGCCGGGGTAATCGCTAGCGATAAGCCACGGCAGCAAATGGTTTTTCCGGCGGTTCACCAAAAACCTATTAATAGAAATATCAATACACGCTTGCAATATAGTCCTTTTCCATATCTGTGTTTTTTGTTGCTTAACTCGCAATTATGTTTTAAAACTTATTTATTTAGTTTTCGAATTTTGTACAAGTATGTAAGACGCCTATCTGATGCGATAATATATTAAATGATTTAGAAAGAATACAAATGCGGATTGATATTTTAGGAGTGTTCGCCGATCTCATTAGCGAGGTCATATTCACTAATTTGCATCTCATTAAGCATGTTAAGTGTCAAACGCAGACATCGATGGGCAGGATAATTTACCCAAAGTTCAAATCCTCATAACTTTTTTATTTGATCAGAGAAAATTGTTCTGTAAACGGTTCTTTGATAAAGAATTGATTTGTATTTACCATAATTGATTTTGAAAATAAGGCTTAAAAATACATTTTCTGTAAAATTGTTTCTAGACCAAGTAATTTTTCATTCAAAATTTTAAATCAACCAAATTTTCGATTTTTAGAACCATTGAATTCATATATTTATTTTCAAAATGCACTACAAAAACGATATTTTTCTGAAAATTGTAGAACCAAAAGCAATTTTACAAAAAATGTAAGTGTAACTTCTCTGGTACTGTTTAACAGATTTCGATGAAATTTATTTTAAATTGATAAATACTACAGGAGTTACAGGACAGATTTTGCTTAGTTGTATTCATCTCAGATGTTTGTATAATACATGTAATACTATTTTGAGTTTCAAGTTTAACAAAGTTAACATAAATAATGAGATTATTGTCAAAGTAAAATTTTAACTGTTATATGCGTGGAAAAGGGGGGGGCATTGGCAACCTGTAGCAATCTTGTAAATTTGTATGGTTTCCTATAGAATGAAAGAAATCTTAATAATATGCTTTTTAAATTGTTTAGCTTTTCACATCAACAAAAGTTTACAATTCAACATAATTTTCAAAACCTCTTCTCATGGGGTTATTCCTCATTTAATCTAAAAAAAAAAGGTGTTTGGTTAGCCTACAGAATTAAAAGTTGTTATAAACTATATAGAAGAAGTTGTCCGTTGGCCTGCAAAATATATAGATAAGCTGTAGTAAATATGCTGTACAGATCTTATCAATTCTGTTGAACAGATGGGTCAACACAAAAAAAAGTAATAGAAACACGCGTGTGTATTTTTCGTTTGGCCTAATGGGATAATTACATTGCAACAGGGGGATCAAAAAGGGGACTTTCGCCTTAAATCGACTTTTTTTATTAGAGTTCCGATACGATTTGCAAACCGTCTTTTTTCATTGGAATCCTTGTGAAATTCCCTGCCTACTTTTTAAAATCAGATTTGCAATATTGATAACGTTTTTGAGAAATTAAGGATTGAAGGGGCAAAAAACGCCATGTTTTAGAGTTTATTGAGGCAAATAGTTTTACACAAGAATTTAAGTTGTAGTGGGCCAGCCAATTGTTATGAAGCTTTAATTTGATGATTATATTCACTGAAGGAAGAACGGTGTTGTATTTTGAGATTGTGGCCATATAGGGGCTAAAATGGGTGTATTGACAAAACGCTGTAGAATCTTTTTATTACTCGTTCAATTTACAAAATTCTTTTTATTGAATTCCTCATTATATTCTGTCAACTTAATATGTCAGTGGTTTTCATATATATTCACCTTTACATTGCTAAAGGTGATCAAAGACAAGACCAAGCCCATAAAATCAACTTTTTTTTAAAAATTTGGTTCGATTTTCACAATCTTTTTTTCATTGGAATCCTTGTGACAATCCCTTTTACACAAAAAAGCTTTTCATTTTTATTTTTTGCAACACAAACAATTTAAAATTTGTAGATTACCCCGGCTACCAGTACTTTCAGTACTTTGATTAATGTTTTGCGTTTTGTAATGATTTTATACGCCTGTTTCGAAGAATAGGGGTACATGAGTCATCATGGAGTTCCGTCAAACTTTTCATATTTACTCACACGTTGTGAGTCACAACTGGAAGCGGGGATATCAATAGTGAGCATTGACTAAAAGATTTCTGTGTGTTACTTAATCCTTTGCTTTATTCAGTGATTATTTCGTGCTCATTTTCAACATTTATTCTTAATCCCGGTTCGCTAAGCTTGTCGGTAAAAGATAGTAACAATTTATTTTTTTGTGGACGTGTCTTAAATTTTACACCCTTGGCCCCTCGGGCAAAAAATGAATTGTGATTAATTTCAGCAACATATTTTTATGAAATACCTACATGTATTTTTAAAAGCAGCATTCATTCCTACAGCTGACTGTATTCTTCTATTTTTTAGATAAGGCTGGAAATGCCAATTAAGATGAAAAATGTTAAATGACTTTATTTAATAGCAAAGAATCAAACTTAATGCAAGGACAAACAAGAAATCTGTGAGCCAATGCTCACAATTGATACCACCGCTTTCACAACTATTCCATGCGTTAAATATAAAGTTTACAGCAAACATGAAGTAAATGTTTGGTGGATTCAAAAATATATCCTACAATACATCATGTCTACATATATCTAGCTTGTTACCAACAAGTAACAATTGTAACAATGAAACTGTTACCAAGTCTCCCAAATGAAGTTTCCCAAATCGATCATGACCCCCATGGAATCCTCTTTATGGTACCAAATGCTTCGTCTTACCGTTATCATAAGGACTTAGAATATATATGATCTCAATGGTTTTCAAGATAGTAAGTATTTTGTGATTTGAGGGGGTTGGGCATGACCCCCCCCCTAGGACCCCTCTATGGTACCTAATGTTTCGTCTTACAATAAGGACTAATGATACATATGGTTATAGGGTGGGGATCTCAATGTTTGTCAAGATATTAAGTACACATGTATTTTGTGATTTTAGGGGGTAGGGCATGACCCCCCTAAGACCCCTCTATGGTACCAAATGATTTGTCTTACAATAAGGACTAAGGATACATATGGTTATAGGGTGGGGATCTCAATGTTTTTCAAGATATTAAGTATTTTGTGATTTGAGAGGGTAGGGCATGACCCCTCAGACCACTCTATGGTACCAAATGATTCGTCTGGGGAATGAGAATATGTATATATATATATATGGTTATAGGATGGGGATGATGGTTTTCAAGATATTCAGTATTTTGTCATTTGAGAGGGGTATGGCATGACAGGTCTATGCAAGGGGCGGTGCTTAAGAACTGAGTTTTATCTATTTTTATAATATAATCTCAGAGCTCTCTTGATATCATATTGGCTTAAGTAACAAGTACATACCAGCGTTATACACGGTAAATTAATAGACCAGTAGATAGACATGATTTCAAGACTCGACATAAACCATGTCGAAATGCTAGCATTAGTATCTGAAAATTATAATTTGTAATGTTAACATTTACACTAAAACTGCATATTAAAAGCAAAGAATCTGATTGGGTTTTTTTGTTGTCTTCATTATTTTCTGTGGCCGCTAACACTAAGAGTAGTCACTTTTCATCAAACATTTCTTCTTCATCTTTAGGTTTACAGTCTACCATCAGCACTGATAATTACAAACTGTTGCATGCGCGGACCAAATAATTAAACATATTTACATAAATTGTGAAGAAAATACTATATCAAAAAGATGTCAAAATTTTGTGAGAAATAAACAAATTATGAGACGTGATTAAAACTATTTACATATAGCTATTTTTATTTAGTGGAGTGTACAGAGAACAGTAGGGGTCCGCTGTAATCTGGCAAATCATTTACATACGCCAGAAACAATTAAGACTGGACCCAGAACTGTTCCCTGAGGAACGCCAGACGTAACAGGAACAGTGGCGGAGGACTTGCCATCAACTACGACAGTTTGTGTACGGTTTGAGAGAAGTGCAGAAATCTAATTTAGTGTGTGTCCAGATATACCATAATATTGAAGTTTATAGAGTAGTCGGCGGTGAGGAACTTTATCGAAAGCTTTAGCAAAGTCCATGATTATTAAGTCAGTTTGTGTGTTTTTATTGTCAGATTCTGAGAGTTCTTGAATAAATGAGAGCAGTTGTGTTTCGCATGAGCGTGAATGACGGAAGCCGTGTTGGAGTTCATAAAATATTCTGTTGTTTTCAAGGTGAGACAGTACATGTTTAGTAATGATATGCTCCATTAAACAGCTGATACAATAGGTCTATAATTGGTCATAATTGACTGTTATATGTTTGTCACCTTGTTTATATGCAGGAGCTACATTTGCATGTTTCCAATCCAGGGGTGTTTGTCCAGATGTAAATGATTTATTGAAAATGAGTTGTAAGATTGGTGCAATTTGGTCTTTGAGTTCTATGAGTATGCGACCATTTATGTTATCTGGGCCAGAGGTTTTGTGTGGGTTGCTATTGTTCATAATTTGGTAATACCAGGTGTTGTTATTGATAAGTTTGGGGTGGTTGGATGTGGGCTTTGTCCTTTGTCTGGTAATGTATCATTTGATTCTGATGTAAAAACTGACTGAAATTGTTCATTTAGTATGTTGGCTTTTTCTATTGTATCTGATGTAAGAATGCCATCTTTGTGTAATGCTGAAATGCCAGTTTTGTCTGTTCTTATTGATTTTATATACTGAGAAAGTTTTTTTGGGTTTAGCTTGGTTGAGTGCTGTTTGGTCTGGATCATTTATTGGGAGATCACATATATCATAGTTTCAATGTATTTCCAGTATGCTTCTCTTTGTTGTTTTTGTACCTCAGCTTTTAGGGTTTTTTTGTATTTGGTGGTGTCGTTTTTGTCATGTCGTTTCTGGTACATAAGTTTTCGAAGAGAGTTGTTTATCTATGGAAGTCTTTGTTTATAAATAGGAGAGCATTTTTGATGGAATGTTATTTTCAACTGATGTCAAAAGTTTTGTCTTGAAGTGCTCAAATAAAGTGTTGATATTTGATGATTTATATATATGGCTTGTAGATCGGGATGTATAGTTTCTAAGTCAGATTTGATATTTTTCCAGTTGGCATTTTTATATCTGTGACTCATGACTTTTTTATTTTTTTTTTAAATGCCAGTTTATATGCAGGTAGTTTTTCTTATCTGCATATCTTGAATGCTAAACTCAAAAGTTTTTTTTATTTATGTATTATAATAAAAAAGTTCCCTTGGTGAAAACATGTAAGGATTGTCGTCCGAAATTGCTACCCAGCTAACACAAAAACATTATAAAAATGTTTTTAAAACATTTTCTTAAAAGGACTGAAAACATTTTTTAGAAATGTTTAAAAAACATAAATTTGTGGAGTGCCAGAAATGTTTTTATTACGTTTGTGAAAACTGTTTCATAAAATGTTTTACAAATGTTTTTCTAAAACATTTTTAATAAATATAAAAATAACATTATTTCAAATCATTACGGAAATGTTTGTACTAAATGTTTTTTACCTGAATTTTCGAAACATTTTATAAACATATTTTGTACTGTTTTTAAACTGTTATTAAGGTTTATTTTTATCCTTTTTTTAACCATATTATCCTTAAGGGATTTGGGATACTGACTTGACAAAAGAACACAAAACCCAAGAAAGTCCACAAAGGAATGAGGGACAAACATTACAGCAAAAGATGCTGAAGTGTATATGCATAATAAAGCTAATTCCAATTAGAGGCGTTCCCGAAAAAACTGACTGGTCGAACCTTCTGCTTGTCACATCACCATATCAAACAACAAACTTCCAAATTCTTTATAGAACAATGAGAAAACTACGCGACAAGCAACTTGAATAAGAAATAAAACACAAATTTTATGTCCACAAGAATATGATGTTCTTTAAAATAGCCAACGAGTTATCCATATCATAAATTTTATAGGAAATTTGAAAAGGAAAATATCATCTGTCAAGTCTTGTGATGTTCTTTATAGTTGTTTTCATTGTTCTGAAAAATAAATAAATGCCGATTTATATACAAAAAGTACAAGTATCTTTATAAATGTACAATATAATAGATGTAGTAAGAAGCAGAGGTACCAATGGGGTATCCGAATGTCAAAAGTCCGAAAGGGCAGAGACTAAACCAGTAAACACAAACAAGAACGGGACAAAAACAGACAACACGTAAAACATGGAAACACAAAACAACTGAATATCAATCAACAACGCGAACTCCAGTCGAAACAAGAGTGAACTCAGGTGCTCCGGAAGCGTAAGCAGTTCCTGCTTGCTATAGCACACCCGTCGCGTTGCCAATAGTCCATTCAGCGTGTCAAATCCAGTAAAGGAAGACAAAACAACACACTATGACAAACCAACATCTGCACTCATCTGAGAGATCGAAATCCCATATTTGTCTATAAGTGCATGATGTCTTCCGTAAAATTTCTTGAGTGAAGACAGCAACCGAGGAGCAACATAACCCTGTGTGAGCAATTTTTGCGTCAGACGTGTCGCTCTGCTAGGGAAATCGATGTAAGTCCCGCACGCTCTGGAGTAACGAATCAATTGAGATACGTAAACTCCATAAGCTGGAGCTGACGGAATATTGCTACACATGAAGGGGAAGTTGACGATTGGAAAGTTGAAGTCATCACGTTTGTCATAGAGCCTTGTTGAAAGTCTTCCTTGAGAGTCAATTTCGAGATGTAGATCTAAATATGAAGCAGACTTCCTAGAATCCGTTGTGTCCTTTATCTCAAGCTCCTGTGGATATATGAGATGGAGAAAGTCACCAAATCGAGAATTGTTTAGTGAAAGGACATCATCAATATAACGGAACGTGAGGTTGAAAGAGAGAGCTAGTCTACGGTCTTTTTTGTCTAGAAGAGATTGCAAGAAGTCTGCTTCATATGAATGAAGAAACAAATCAGCAAGCAAAGGTGCACAATTAGTGCCCATTGGAATCCCTATTGTTTGCTGAAAAACACGTCCACCAAACTGAACAAATATGTTGTCAATAAGAAAGTTGAGCATGTCGATTATTTGGTCTTCTGTAAATTTGTTCTTTTTCTTGGACTCATTGATGACAAAGTAAGTCTTGGTATAATCGACTACAAGAAATTTGTACCTGCGTTTTCCATTCTTTTTGAAAAAACTGCGTTTAATCAGCTGTGCCAATCGCGATTTCAGTTGTTCATGTGGAATAGAAGTGTAAAGTGTGGAGAAATCGAATGTTTTGATGCTGTTACAAGATGAAACTGAATTAGAGTTAAGAATCTCCATCAGTTCTTTCGAATTCTTCAGGATCCACATTTGATTGACACCATTTCTAGAATAACAACAATCGTAATATTTCTGGAGGCCGGATTTTACTGCCGTAAGTATTGAAGTCAACAAAACTGAAAGAGGTTTAGTTGTACATTTGGATGACCCTGCAATGAAGCGCTGTTTGTATGGATTTTTATGTAATTTTGGGAATCCAATACAGGGATGGAATGTCATCATTACTGCCACCAACAGAAAGGCCGAGAGAGGAAATGACAGATTTGTGATTGTCAATGATTTCCTCCTTAGACAGTGTTGTAGCCGTGTATGTGGTGCTGTTGCTGGTACAACCAACCCCCAATTCAGCTGTCAAACAGTCTATATAGTGTTTTTTGCACACAAAAATGATGTTATTTGGTGCTTTGTCTGCAGGTACAACAACATATTTGTCATGTAAGGTGGACAATGTTTTGGCAACATCAGCGTTGCTGAAAATGGATGTTGCCTTAGTGCTCATTGAGCCTTTCAAAGAATTGATTCTTTTCAAAACCAATGACCTCACAGCTTTTACCCATTCTGACAAAACGTCACATTCTTTCTCCTGTTCTTTTTTGGCCCATTTTCTGGCATAGTCCTCAACTGAATCCATAATTGTTTTGAAATTATAGCTCCAGTTGATTCGTCTTGGCTCACGATATTTAGGTCCTTTAGCCAAAACATCGCGAAGTAAGTCATTTTCCACGATGTTGAGGTCACCAGTGATAACGTGGCCTGAGGGACCATATTTGAATGGGGACTTTTCACAGGTACAGTCTGGAGGTTTTGCTTTGAGGTCATTGATTTGGAAATCCCGCAACACTTGTTTATAGTTGAAAACCTTAGGTGCAATGGTGGAAGTGTAGGAATAAGAGATAATGGGAATGCTTTTATCTTTGAAGTAAGGAGGAATATGTTCCGTAACAGATTTGTGGTGTAAAATATTTCCTAAATTAATAGCATCTAACCCCTTGTTTAAAAATGGAAGTGAAAGAAAGGAACGATTGTCTTTACTGTTTTCGTGTGGAACTCCAACAGGTTTGAATAAGCGGTTGTAACCGATATCAAGAACGATAGCAGTGAGTCTATAAATGTTAGACTGAGGGTCAGTGACCGGATTTTCTAGACATTCCTTGTACAAAGTATTGAGTTTAGAAAGGGGAATAGAATACAGTTTAGTTCGAATGTGATGAATCCCTAGTGGTTTTTGGACAAACGGAAGCAATCCACTAATTGATACATCGCAAAGCTTTGGTGCGTTGTATTTTCGATGTCCATGACTGCGTTTCCGTCTCTCCGTTTTTTCAAAGAGATTCATCACATTAACATCACTGCATCTAGGGCTAGATAAATTTCCTACACTTCCAATGTTGTCGTTGCAGCCATAAGGTAGTGCGGTTCCCAGTCGTCGAATCCAGAATTCTTCTCTCTCTTTACGGAAAGGTGTACTTAAAGTGGGATTATTTGTAGGATGGTAAATTTTTTCCAAAATTCGGACTTTTAAAGACAAAATGGAATGATCAGGTTGGTTAAAATGCTGGTAAACGAAAGGAAAACTGTCGTTGTTGATTCCAGATCTGTGGCCACACATACGAGCATTAAGTCTTCCTTTCGTCTCACCAACATAGATCAGTCCACAAAGGCTACATTCTAGTCCATAAATAAGATTTGATGATGTACAATTTAAGTCATCCCAACTGTAGATGTAATAAGACCGATTCGTTAAGTTGCTCTTAATTTCTGTGTCAGTAATCAAGATCTTACAAGTTTTACAATTCTTGATTCCGCATTTACTGACAGAGCAATGAGATTGCACATTTTCAAAATCCAAAACGTCTTCCAAAAGTACAGAGCACGGTCGAATAGAATCAAAGTTTTTATATTGGTATTCTGGACTCGCAGACTGGGTATATGATGTCTTTGACAAAATTGGTGTATTTTGGACACCTGTACTACGAAACGACGCCGTGTCCGTAGTGTCGTTAAGTTCAGGCCTTTTTATACTGGGCGACGCCTGAGCCAGTATCCTTTTTTGGTGTCTCGTTAACATTGCATTGAAGCTACTGGGCTGGTGAAATCCTCGGGGACAATTTGTCCACCAGCAGAGATATCGACCCAGTGGAATGAAAGAAGCAGAGGTACCAATGGGGTATCCGAATGTCAAAAGTCCGAAAGGGCAGAGACTAAACCAGTAAACACAAACAAGAACGGGACAAAAACAGACAACACGTAAAACATGGAAACACAAAACAACTGAATATCAATCAACAACGCGAACTCCAGTCGAAACAAGAGTGAACTCAGGTGCTCCGGAAGAGTAAGCAGTTCCTGCTTGCTATAGCACACCCGTCGCGTTGCCAATAGTCCATTCAGCGTGTCAAATCCAGTAAAGGAAGACAAAACAACACACTATGACAAACCAACATCTGCACTCATCTGAGAGATCGAAATCCCATATTTGTCTATAAGTGCATGATGTCTTCCGTAAAATTTCTTGAGTGAAGACAGCAACCGAGGAGCAACATAACCCTGTGTGAGCAATTTTTGCGTCAGACGTGTCGCTCTGCAAGGGAAATCGATGTAAGTCCCGCACGCTCTGGAGTAACGAATCAATTGAGATACGTAAACTCCATAAGCTGGAGCTGACGGAATATTGCTACACATGAAGGGGAAGTTGACGATTGGAAAGTTGAAGTCATCACGTTTGTCATAGAGCCTTGTTGAAAGTCTTCCTTGAGAGTCAATTTCGAGATGTAGATCTAAATATGAAGCAGACTTCCTAGAATCCGTTGTGTCCTTTATCTCAAGCTCCTGTGGATATATGAGATGGAGAAAGTCACCAAATCGAGAATTGTTTAGTGAAAGGACATCATCAATATAACGGAACGTGAGGTTGAAAGAGAGAGCTAGTCTACGGTCTTTTTTGTCTAGAAGAGATTGCAAGAAGTCTGCTTCATATAAATGAAGAAACAAATCAGCAAGCAAAGGTGCACAATTAGTGCCCATTGGAATCCCTATTGTTTGCTGAAAAACACGTCCACCAAACTGAACAAATATGTTGTCAATAAGAAAGTTGAGCATGTCGATTATTTGGTCTTCTGTAAATTTGTTCTTTTTCTTGGACTCATTGATGACAAAGTAAGTCTTGGTATAATCGACTACAAGAAATTTGTACCTGCGTTTTCCATTCTTTTTGAAAAAACTGCGTTTACTCAGCTGTGCCAATCGCGATTTCAGTTGTTCATGTGGAATAGAAGTGTAAAGTGTGGAGAAATCGAATGTTTTGATGCTGTTACAAGATGAAACTGAATTAGAGTTAAGAATCTCCATCAGTTCTTTCGAATTCTTCAGGATCCACATTTGATTGACACCATTTCTAGAATAACAACAATCGTAATATTTCTGGAGGCCGGATTTTACTGCCGTAAGTATTGAAGTCAACAAAACTGAAAGAGGTTTAGTTGTACATTTGGATGACCCTGCAATGAAGCGCTGTTTGTATGGATTTTTATGTAATTTTTGGAATCCAATACAGGGATGGAATGTCATCATTACTGCCACCAACAGAAAGGCCGAAGGAGGAAATGACAGATTTGTGATTGTCAATGATTTCCTCCTTAGACAGTGTTGTAGCCGTGTATGTGGTGCTGTTGCTGGTACAACCAACCCCCAATTCAGCTGTCAAACAGTCTATATAGTGTTTTTTGCACACAAAAATGATGTTATTTGGTGCTTTGTCTGCAGGTACAACAACATATTTGTCATGTAAGGTGGACAATGTTTTGGCAACATCAGCGTTGCTAAAAATGGATGTTGCCTTAGTGCTCATTGAGCCTTTCAAAGAATTGATTCTTTTCAAAACCAATGACCTCACAGCTTTTACCCATTCTGACAAAACGTCACATTCTTTCTCCTGTTCTTTTTTGGCCCATTTTCTGGCATAGTCCTCAACTGAATCCATAATTGTTTTGAAATTATAGCTCCAGTTGATTCGTCTTGGCTCACGATATTTAGGTCCTTTAGCCAAAACATCGCGAAGTAAGTCATTTTCCACGATGTTGAGGTCACCAGTGATAACGTGGCCTGAGGGACCATATTTGAATGGGGACTTTTCACAGGTACAGTCTGGAGGTTTTGCTTTGAGGTCATTGATTTGGAAATCCCGCAACACTTGTTTATAGTTGAAAACCTTAGGTGCAATGGTGGAAGTGTAGGAATAAGAGATAATGGGAATGCTTTTATCTTTGAAGTAAGGAGGAATATGTTCCGTAACAGATTTGTGGTGTAAAATATTTCCTAAATTAATAGCATCTAACCCCTTGTTTAAAAATGGAAGTGAAAGAAAGGAACGATTGTCTTTACTGTTTTCGTGTGGAACTCCAACAGGTTTGAATAAGCGGTTGTAACCGATATCAAGAACGATAGCAGTGAGTCTATAAATGTTAGACTGAGGGTCAGTGACCGGATTTTCTAGACATTCCTTGTACAAAGTATTGAGTTTAGAAAGGGGAATAGAATACAGTTTAGTTCGAATGTGATGAATCCCTAGTGGTTTTTGGACAAACGGAAGCAATCCACTAATTGATACATCGCAAAGCTTTGGTGCGTTGTATTTTCGATGTCCATGACTGCGTTTCCGTCTCTCCGTTTTTTCAAAGAGATTCATCACATTAACATCACTGCATCTAGGGCTAGATAAATTTCCTACACTTCCAATGTTGTCGTTGCAGCCATAAGGTAGTGCGGTTCCCAGTCGTCGAATCCAGAATTCTTCTCTCTCTTTACGGAAAGGTGTACTTAAAGTGGGATTATTTGTAGGATGGTAAATTTTTTCCAAAATTCGGACTTTTAAAGACAAAATGGAATGATCAGGTTGGTTAAAATGCTGGTAAACGAAAGGAAAACTGTCGTTGTTGATTCCAGATCTGTGGCCACACATACGAGCATTAAGTCTTCCTTTCGTCTCACCAACATAGATCAGTCCACAAAGGCTACATTCTAGTCCATAAATAAGATTTGATGATGTACAATTTAAGTCATCCCAACTGTAGATGTAATAAGACCGATTCGTTAAGTTGCTCTTAATTTCTGTGTCAGTAATCAAGATCTTACAAGTTTTACAATTCTTGATTCCGCATTTACTGACAGAGCAATGAGATTGCACATTTTCAAAATCCAAAACGTCTTCCAAAAGTACAGAGCACGGTCGAATAGAATCAAAGTTTTTATATTGGTATTCTGGACTCGCAGACTGGGTATATGATGTCTTTGACAAAATTGGTGTATTTTGGACACCTGTACTACGAAACGACGCCGTGTCCGTAGTGTCGTTAAGTTCAGGCCTTTTTATACTGGGCGACGCCTGAGCCAGTATCCTTTTTTGGTGTCTCGTTAACATTGCATTGAAGCTACTGGGCTGGTGAAATCCTCGGGGACAATTTGTCCACCAGCAGAGATATCGACCCAGTGGAATGAAAGAAGCAGAGGTACCAATGGGGTATCCGAATGTCAAAAGTCCGAAAGGGCAGAGACTAAACCAGTAAACACAAACAAGAACGGGACAAAAACAGACAACACGTAAAACATGGAAACACAAAACAACTGAATATCAATCAACAACGCGAACTCCAGTCGAAACAAGAGTGAACTCAGGTGCTCCGGAAGAGTAAGCAGTTCCTGCTTGCTATAGCACACCCGTCGCGTTGCCAATAGTCCATTCAGCGTGTCAAATCCAGTAAAGGAAGACAAAACAACACACTATGACAAACCAACATCTGCACTCATCTGAGAGATCGAAATCCCATATTTGTCTATAAGTGCATGATGTCTTCCGTAAAATTTCTTGAGTGAAGACAGCAACCGAGGAGCAACATAACCCTGTGTGAGCAATTTTTGCGTCAGACGTGTCGCTCTGCTAAGGAAATCGATGTAAGTCCCGCACGCTCTGGAGTAACGAATCAATTGAGATACGTAAACTCCATAAGCTGGAGCTGACGGAATATTGCTACACATGAAGGGGAAGTTGACGATTGGAAAGTTGAAGTCATCACGTTTGTCATAGAGCCTTGTTGAAAGTCTTCCTTGAGAGTCAATTTCGAGATGTAGATCTAAATATGAAGCAGACTTCCTAGAATCCGTTGTGTCCTTTATCTCAAGCTCCTGTGGATATATGAGATGGAGAAAGTCACCAAATCGAGAATTGTTTAGTGAAAGGACATCATCAATATAACGGAACGTGAGGTTGAAAGAGAGAGCTAGTCTACGGTCTTTTTTGTCTAGAAGAGATTGCAAGAAGTCTGCTTCATATAAATGAAGAAACAAATCAGCAAGCAAAGGTGCACAATTAGTGCCCATTGGAATCCCTATTGTTTGCTGAAAAACACGTCCACCAAACTGAACAAATATGTTGTCAATAAGAAAGTTGAGCATGTCGATTATTTGGTCTTCTGTAAATTTGTTCTTTTTCTTGGACTCATTGATGACAAAGTAAGTCTTGGTATAATCGACTACAAGAAATTTGTACCTGCGTTTTCCATTCTTTTTGAAAAAACTGCGTTTAATCAGCTGTGCCAATCGCGATTTCAGTTGTTCATGTGGAATAGAAGTGTAAAGTGTGGAGAAATCGAATGTTTTGATGCTGTTACAAGATGAAACTGAATTAGAGTTAAGAATCTCCATCAGTTCTTTCGAATTCTTCAGGATCCACATTTGATTGACACCATTTCTAGAATAACAACAATCGTAATATTTCTGGAGGCCGGATTTTACTGCCGTAAGTATTGAAGTCAACAAAACTGAAAGAGGTTTAGTTGTACATTTGGATGACCCTGCAATGAAGCGCTGTTTGTATGGATTTTTATGTAATTTGGGAATCCAATACAGGGATGGAATGTCATCATTACTGCCACCAACAGAAAGGCCGAAGGAGGAAATGACAGATTTGTGATTGTCAATGATTTCCTCCTTAGACAGTGTTGTAGCCGTGTATGTGGTGCTGTTGTGCATGATATTGGATTAAAGTCTAATCTCGAACTAAACCTTGATCGTTAGTTAAAGATTAATTATGTGCAAATTTAAAATTATAAAAATTAACATCATTCTATCTATTATAAAACAAATTATAAAAATTCACATCATTCTATCTATTATAAAACAAATTATAATTAAGTCGCCCAAAACAAAGTTTTGGCGACTTATTGTTTTTACCCCGTTTCTTATTATTATTATTATTTATTATTATTATTTTTCTTCCGGAACTTGAACTTGTCCGGGGGTCTACTTTTAGGGCTAACGTCTGAGGTCATTCAAACTTGGTACAATGCTAGAGTACCATCTAAAGTTTTGTATGCTTTTTTTGGAGTTTTCAAAATGGCCGCCGTTTCAAAATGGCAGCCATCGGAAAAAGTGGGCGGAATTTTTTTTTTCATCGGATCGTTTTTAAAATTAGTCAACTTGGTAAAGCGGGTATGCTGAGTTCAAATCTGCGACCGGAGTTGAAATCCGACTAACGGTTTTTAAATGGCGGCCATTTTACTACACCCGCCCCCTTAAAAATGTGAACTTTGTCTGATTTCAACGAAATTTGATTTCTATACATATTTTATTGTACTGAATGGGAAGAAATAGTATCCAAGGCGATTTTGGGCGACTTGTGTGTTGGCATCCCAACACAAATTATACCTAGTTTAAATTAACATCATTCTATCTATAATAAAAAAAGGAATCTACTTACATTTTGTTAGAGCTGTGTATCAAGATGTGTTTCCTCTCTCTTAAAGATCAAATTAATACTGATAAAGACTCCAACACACAGCATGTGGCACACCACTAAACTTACAAATATCTGGTTACCATGGTGATCTTACTGATAACGATGCAAGATGATTTGCTTATCAAACATCTTGAGAAAATTAGTCACAGTATCGCTCGTGTTATTCAACTAACATGCCATCTAAGATAATTAACAATGGAAAGAGATGTGTGTGTTTCAATATTTACCATCATTCTTTATCTTTAAAAACACCTTAAATACTAATAAGAAGGGAAAAACTAACAACAAAACAGTAAGAATAAATGTAAATCAGTAAAAGTAATAAAAAAACATTACTTAAAACAATAAAAAAAACTTGACTTTAAAATACGATAACAACTTAGTATTTGTGTTTGTTATTTCAGTACATTTATCATTGTAATCTGTTCATCTTGTTAATAATTGCATAGTATTCATAACGTTATAACTTGTCTTATTTTTTTAGAGGTAAATTGTGACAAAAACATATCAAAAACATGCTTCTAAAAAGGTTTAAAATTGTTATTTAAAAACATTTTTATGCCATTCAAACATGTCAAAATAATGTTTTAAAATTGTTATGAAAAGATGTAAACTTTTAATGTTTTAAAAATATTTTTATAACATTCCCAAAATATGTTTTTAAATCGTTATGTTAAGGTAATATGGAAATGTTTTCTAAATGTTATTATAACATTTCAAAATAATGTTTTTAAATTGTTATAAAAAAATGTAAAATAAAATGTTATAAAATCATTTTTAAAACATTTAAAAAAACAGTTCAGAAAACTATTTTCCAACTGTTTTAAAGAAACGTTATTTAACCGTTTTTAAATCATTCTTAAAAAATCAAAACATTTTAAAAATGTTTTAAAGATGTTTTTGAAAAACGTTTTCTTTGGACCTCAGAAATAACCAAATAAAAATGTTTTAAAGAGGGTTCGTGCTACATGGGTATCCATGTTTGTGAGTTGTTGGTCCGGTTTTCTAACTTGTCATGGTCCAACAATGTTGTGGTCCGCGATGTCAGTAACCCGAATAATACAGTCGTTATATTTCGCTCCGTTACAGTCGCTACATTAACTGTCCTGCCGAAGTATGCGAAGAAGGATAGGACTTGGATCATTCGAGTTACGATGTCAGGGGATCATTTTTATTTATTATTTATGTTATTGTGTATTTCTTGTTTTGTTTTGTTTCTTTCTTTTCTTTTCTTCTTTTTTTTGTCTTATATTTTTTGTTTTCTTGTTTTTCTTTTTTTTCCACCAGTCATATTTAATAGTTTTCCGGTTTCGAAAGTCGAGTACAGAATTTATACTAAGTTTTTAGTGAGTTCCACATTTCCCGCGGATTTATTTTATTATTATTAATATTATTTACAATGCCAGGGGTTGCAAGAAAAAGGAAATCTTTACAATCGGAGTCTGCTGTAGCAAGTCCGAAGAAGAAAACAAGTTCTGAAAATGAAACAACTGCGTTTAAATTAGTTGTTGAATACTGGTAATAAATATAATCTGTAAATAATCTATAGATAAGCATGGGTGCAAACCGTGTCACAGGCACTTGTCTTGTTTCTATCAATAATGGGAGTGACAACTCTTTATTTTATGCACAGTCGACCCCCCCCCTCCAGGCGTGGATCCAGGATATGATCTTAGAGGGGTAGCACTTGAGAAAACATTTGTACAATCCATAGGCGGATCCAGGGGGGCCCGGGCCCCCTTTTAGCGGAAAAATTTGGTTGAATATATAGGAAATCATTGTAGCGTGACAGGAGCGGGACTCTTCTTAGGTCAGTCAGTGGACCCCCTCTTTTCAGAATTTCTGGATCTGCCTCTGCAATCAAAAATTTATTTTTTTTAAATTTGAGAGGGGGCACGCACTGTGAATCTGAGCCTGCCCCCCCCCCCATTATTGATAGAAACAACGGCCTGTGGTTTGTAGCTCTTTATGGTACTTTGATATTTTTATATTTTTGGAGGCCTCCCAAATCAGAAAATTTCAAAAAGGACCATTAAGGTTCATCTGTACCTTTCGTTACAAATAGCGAAATTTTCTACCTATTTTTTAGTATATGCAGAACAAAAACTACAAATGAAATAATAAAATAAAGCATAGCTGGACCTAGATATGGTAATTTCTGATTCAATTTCCATCAATTTTTCATTTTAAGTTCCTTGAAAATAAAGATCTATTTTTATTTTCCTGTAGAAAAATTTCGTTATTTTTAACGAAAGGTACAGATGAACCTTAAGAGCTACAATGTATACATTGAAGTACAACAGCTACTGTGATGGGTTTGTCTTTTTACCAGTTTACCAGGTTGGAGCAAATGCCCGAAAACAGGTATAATACCCGATTTCAGGGATAGCAGACTTTCTAATAGATTGAAAGCTTATTTGTTATTTGATTAATAAAACGCTTTCTTTTTTATCACAATGCATATAAGAGTGCACCCTTGAACCAATCTTAAATGATTGGTTGGGAATCGTAACCATCAGGGAGAGAAACAGAGTAAGGGTATTGCTATCATTACTATAGAACCAGAATAGCTTGAGGAAACTCAAAACACAAAGTCAACGAAATAGAAAAGCCAAAGAATAATTATTGTTGGTTTCCCGTAACCCTGCCAGGTCTTCTTTTTAGTGCCTGGTCAATAAATTTTATTGCCATTTAAAAAAAACAAAGCTTAATTGTTGCCTGCCGAGTCTTAAGATAATGAGATTTTCAATTAAAGTTTTGAATCATACATATCGAAGTATTTTCTTACAACATGTACGAGATAAATCATTAATTCTTGTGCATTAATGTCAATAAGTTTACAAAATTTATAATAATTGGTTCAATAAAAAAATCTAAGTCACAAATGGTAGCATTTCTTTTAATAGAAAGTACATTTTGTAAGAGTGTGACATACCTGAAATCCAATCCTACATTATGGGACCCCCACCCTGATTCTGCATACCAAATATCAAGTGGCTATGATTTTAAAAGTAGCCTGCCCGTCTGACATTCACCATTTTATAAACCGAAATTTTCACCCCATGAAATCTGCCAAAAATTGTAAAAAAAAAATTTTTTTAATAAAATTATTTCCCTGCCTGCTGGTCTAAAAAATTTGCCCATGTTAGGGAAACCTACTATCAATTTTTCATGGCCTAATCAATAACATGAACTTAAGTCATAACTTTAGTGAACTCAGGTGCTCTGGAAGAGTTAGCAGTTCCTGCTCGCTACAGCGCACACATCATGTTTCCAATCTGTGTCTACTGTAAATTTCTTTAGTGAAGACAGTGACTGAGGAGCAACAAACCCTGTGTTAGCAATTAAGATTTCTTTCAACAAAACAATTGACTATTTTATCCAATACATAGCGTAATACTTAAGAATTATGACTTGGTAGCCCACAACTTAATTTAAGTAGCCCTACCATATGGTCTTATATATGTAAGTAAAGAATCTATAGTCCACAGCAAATTTTAGGGGCCACTGGCTAGTGGGTGGGTGCTCATTTCAAACCCTGATTACATGTACATGTAGCACAGAACAAGTCAATCATGTGAATTTGTGATACAGTACTAGTCAGCCTTCTTCCCAGAAATTTTAATAGCATCCTGGTATTTCAATTTTCACATGTTTCAAAAAAGCATCTTTTGGTTTGAAATTATAGCATCGCATTCACTATATAATATCATGAATATATTAAAGATGATTTCAGATACATGTAGCATCACATTTGAACTAGATTGCATTAGGATTACATTACCAGCTGGATGCTGTATGGGCCTGGGGAGAACATTGCTAGTACTAAGAAGTAGCAAAAACCACCCAATTTAAAAAAAAAGTATCTTATGTTTTTAGGAAGATTTAAAGTAACTCGAATTTAAAAAGTAAAATAAAAAGAGGAAAAATAATATTCTACAGATCTGAACTTAAATGTAGTCAATGGTACTAAGTACATGTATATCCAAAACAAACATGACAAAAGACTGGTGTTTATATAATATTTGTGAACATATTCTCAATTTCATTCCAGCAAATCATGACAAGTGTTCAAGCGCAAGGCTGAAGCTGTTGTTATTGGCCTGCGTGATGTCTTTGGTGACTTTGAAGTTGAGTACAATCCTTCAAAGCCTAGACGAGGAAGTTTTGAGTTTACCATAGTTAAAGATGGTAAAGGTAGGTTTACATATTCCCTTGGCAAAAAAAATATTTGTGTTTCTTGTTACATAGAAATTCTAAAAATATGTGGTGAGGGGGGATGGTAGCAATGGTATACCTATCATTGCTTGATTTAAAATTGGTATTAATTTTACCTAGTTTATTATGAAGGAAGTTTGGAATCATGAAATTTTGTATACATACATACATTATCAGGGTATTAACAAACAAAATTCATCATGAAATTTTACTCATTTCATTAACTTCATGATTGATTGATCACAGAAAAATTACTTAAGTTTACTGTTACCTACAGGTTGAAATAACTCAATTACCATGAATGAAGTGACTGTGGTATCATCATGAAATCTAACACACATATAAATCGAATATGAACAAACAAAAGCATCATAAGATTGATCCTGTCTCTTCATTTTCATGGAAGATTGATCACTTTGAAGGGGCTGTTATGATTAGGTTTACCTATAGGCTGAAGTTACTTTACCATTTGAAGGAAGTGTGGTACCATCATGAAACTTTATACACAAATACATTAGGATATTAACGAACAAAAACATCATAAAACTGTACCTGTCTCATCAACTTCATTGTTGATTGATCACAGAAAAGTGGGGGGGGTTATACTTTGGTTTATATAAAAGCAATGGTATACAATACCGACAAAGATCGTTTTCCGAAAAGACAAAGACAAAATTGGGAGACAAAAAATTATCACAACAAAACAAACCGCATAACAAACAAAAAAACATATATAACTCTCAATTTTTATTCCTTGACATATTTAGAATTTATCATCCCGTTTTCGAAGAAGAGGGGGGTATACTCTTTTACCCTTGTCTGAACATTTGATTGTTTGTCTATAACATAATTTCCATCGCAGTTTTCAAAGCAACTACAAGAGTGGCTCCCGCAGGGTTAAAAACGACCTGCAACCTGGGGGCTTTTTAAGGGCGACTACCGACCTACACTTCATAAAATCGACCTATGCCAAAAAACAACCTGCGACCTCCGCCAAAATATGCCTTTTAAAGGCAACCTTGCGACCTCAGGCCCCTTTTAAAAGCGACCTTGTGACCTGAGGGGGGTACCCTACGGGAGCCCCACAAGAGGAAAGTGGTCTCATATTTTGTATACAGCTTTATCCTATAGTACCATATGGTGAATATCGATTTTATTCTCCTTGGTCATCTAAGTCCTGTTTACCTAATACTTCTGTTTTTACATGGACATACAAGCAAAATTTCTATCATACTTTTCTAAGTAACTATGTGAAGTAAAGCTCTGATATTTTGTATACAGCTTTATCCTATAGTATCATATGGTGTATGCATATATTCATATTTTATGCTCCTAGGTCATCTACTTCCTATTTACCAAAAACTTGGGTATTTATGCAAGGCATAATTTGGGGAGTAGGGGTATGACTAGCTCACAGATTTACTTGTTTATTTTTTTTTCAGAAAACTTGGTATGGACTGGAATGAAGAAAGGTCCTCCAAGAAAAGAGAAATTCCCAGAATCACCTGATTTGGTTATTGAAGAGATAAAAAAAAATCTTTGAAGACATTTCAAATTCATACTGACATGACTGATATGTATATACATGTATATGTATTTGTACAACTGATTTTGACATTTTTGAAGCCAAGTTTCTATGAAGGAAATGTTGATAAAAGAGAAAATTCTCTTCAATTTTCTGGATGTTTATACTTTCTTCATAAATGTTAGAATGATTTGTAGAGAAAATTTTATGACTTAGTCTTGTACTTTCTATTAGCTTACCTGGACTGATGGTCCATGTAAGCTTTTGCCAAGTGAATAAGTTAGGTACTTTTTTATCCACAACTCCTCCTAAACCCCTTGATGGATTTTCATGAAGCTTTCACATAATCATGATAATCTTTGTGACATAATGTAAATGTTTTAAAATTTCAAAATAGGAGGTGCAGATCTACATTTTTCTCATAGTTGGAACTGTTGAAGAAATATACATGTAAAGCTTTCAAGTTCTAAGTTGTTCAGCTTATTAAACTCTACTCTCAAATGGATTAACTTAATCCATGTTGTCAGATGATCCCTTATTAAACATATGGCCCTTTCAATGTAAAAATCAGCATTTAAGTCAGATGAGTGATTCAGGCTCCTGGGAGCCTCTTCAGTAAAATGTTCAACTTATTAAACTCTTCACTCAAATGCATTAAGGTAAATGATGATGTCAGATGACCTCTTATTAAACTTTAATATGGCCCTTTTAATGTAAAAATAAAATCATTCAGCCTCCTTGGAGCCTCTTATTGCAAATAACTCATAAACAATGACCGATATTAAAATTCTGACTGGGAAGCAAAAGTGTAGCATCTTTCAATCACACGCCCTGAAAATTTGAAGAAATACTTACTACCCTTGTAGGAGTAACTGCCCTTTTTATGCCCCTGCGACAACATGTCGGGGGGGGGGGGATTAAGTTTTACTCATGTCTGTCAGACATCTACTTCCTGTTTGGGACTTGGGCAAATGTGAAAATATGTTAACATGACTGAAATTTTCCGTCAAGCTTTCCTCAGGAACCATACATGAGAATGATTTAAAACTTGGTAGGATTGTTCAGTATCACAAACTATACGTCCTAAGCCATTTTGAGACCTGTCAGACATCTACTTCCTGTTTGGGACTTAGGCAACTGTGAAAATATGTTAACATTGCTGAAAATTTCTGTCAAGCTTTCCTCAGGAACCATACATGAGAATGAGTTGAAACTTGGTAGGATTGTTCAGTATGACAAACTATACGTCCTAAGTGATATTGAGACCTGGTGGACATCTACTTCCTGTGTAGGACTTAGGCCGATGTGAAAATATGGGAACATGACTTTGAAAATTTCCGTCAAGCTTTTCTCAGGAACCGTACATGAGAATGATTTGAAACTTGGTAGGATGGTTCAGTATGACAAACTGTACGTCCTTAGCGACTTTCAGGTCTGCCGGACATCTACTTCCTGTTTGGGGCCTAGCGGGGTCATCTGTGTCCCATGGACACATTCCTAATTTATTGTTTTTCTTTTTCCAGCTTTGCACTAATTAAGCTCAAGATCATGAAAAATTACAACCTATTCGAGAAATTTGAATTGCATATTGTGAAGCCCTTGAACAGCTACAAAATATTTATCAGGGTTTAAGTTGTATGACCATTTATTTCGTGATTTATTTTAGAAGTTATTCTCCTTAGAACATGGGAATTGACCAGTGTTACAGCATTTCCCTCATCAGGGGGTCCAATGTAATTTGTAAGTGTGCTGCATAATTTGGTTAGTGGCAAAAAAAACTCACTTCGTACGACAACGGTCAGTTTTCATTTCGTGTTTATAAAAAAAAAGTTAAGAACATCTTATGAATAAAAACATGTTTCCATTCAGCAATTATGAGTTATGATGCTTGGTTTGCTTTTTAAAAGATGTTAGAAAACCTGCCATTTTTTGGCATGCCGAAAACGCAGGCTTTGTTTCAGATACTCTGACCACATACGCTAGGTTTAATGGTGTCTTGCGGTCCGCTAACAAGTAAGGATATGTCCAAATGTTGTTTTCTGTAAAAGAAACATATGTTTGTTGACACATTTACAATAATTTGAATTTTTGGTATGTGCAAGTTGATAAACTAAACAAAATTGGTAATGAATATATTGTATTCATGGTGCAAACGTCTTGAAAGTGCTAACCAAATTATGATGTACACTTACCAATTACATTTGATCACCTGTTACAGGTCGAAATTACTCAATTTAATACCATGTAGAAAGTGTGAAATCATCATAAAACTTGATACACATAATAAATCGAATATAAACACCAAAAAAATTAATAAAATTGATCTTGTCTCTGGACGGTAACCTGCGCCACCAGTAAAAAAAAAATTTAAGGCCCTATCAGGTATATATGTGGATCGGACATATAGTTTTACCCTTGTCGGTCCGTAACACTTTGGTTAAGTTCTTGGTTAAGGTCCATTACTCGGATACTAGTATTAGATGTTGGTGGGTCAATGATTATTTACCCCTAGATTGGTATTGGGTAGGGCTCAACCACACACTAGAAATAAGATCACTGTGACATACAGATTTTTATGCAAGAACAACTTCGGATAAGTCCATAACTTGGAAACTAGATGTTTGGGGTCAATGATATTTTACTATTAGATGTGTCTTGGGTAATGTTACACCACCCACTAGAAATTAGGTCACTGCGACCTATATTTTACGCATGAATGACTGGTTAAGGTCCATAAGTTGGATACTAGATTTTGGGGTCTGATATTTCACCACTAGAAATAAGGTAACTGTGACCTATATTTTACGCATAAATGACTGGTTAAGTTCTTAGTTAAGGTCCATATCTCAGATATTACATGGGGGTCAATGGTATTTCACCACCAGATGTGTCTTAAGTAACAATACACTACGCAAATAATTGGGTCACTGTGACCTATATTTAATGCATGAACGACTTTGGTCAAGCTCTTTGTTAAGGTCCATATCTTGGATAGTACATGTAAAGGATCTGAATAATATTTCACTTCTAGATCTCGGTAACACAGCACCACCCACTAGAAATCAAGTCATTTCGACTTTACCGTATTAATTTTATATTTAAGGCATAAACTCTTGATTAGATTCTTGGTAAAGGTCCATATCGTAGGTAATACACATGGGGGATAATGATATTTCAAAAACGGGAGGGCCATCCTGTTGCTCATATACAAATTTTCTAGTTCATTTTTTTTCTGTATCATTATAAATATATAATCTTTATTTCTTATTCTAGGTTTTGTATATTCCATACTGACAGTTATGTATTATTTGTTTCATATATTATGTTATATTCTATATTTTATTTCATTTATTTAATATTATTCGTTTATAATTCTTCATTTTCATTTTTGTATTTTCCAATGTTGCTATTCTTCAGTTAATATTCTAATTCTGACGAATCCGTGAAACAAGGTACCTTCATCTTTGTTCCTGAAACCCGTCTTCATTCATTTGAAACCTTTGGCGGACTTTAAATTATGACGACAGATGTAGGCTGGTATCGCGCTGTTAACTGATGATAAAATATCTGAACAGTAGGGAGCCGGTTGCCAGCTTACGACAGATGAGGGGGGGGGGGGCTCACAGATGGAGCTGATAACATTATGCTGACACGGATCGGATAATGCCGTTTTAATGTGAAACGAAATTTTCACCGAAAAAGAATACTGAATTCCCTGAGATCTTTTAAAAAATGAGGCATGTGTTAATGGGACAGAGATGCCCACACATGCATACATCCTGAAAAAAAAATAAAACAAATAAGGGGCTCTGGGGTACGAGTCTGAATGTTCATAAAATTTCCTAGGACATACACAAATCAGCCCGATCAAACTTGCATTTATTTCCATGTTGGGTTCCGGAAAAAAAGCTTGCGTAAAACTATCATATAGGCCCAGTTCTTCACAGGAAGTTGAAGTCCGACAGGTCTGGAAATTCCTTTAGCAGTCGAAATGAGTTTGCATTATGATACCATTTTCTTAATACTCTCCCAACATTTCGTTACTGAGCATAATAACATAAAATTGGGATGAGGAATTATAGTAAAGTCACACTTCAGGATTGTAAGTTAGCTAGTAAGTTAATATTTGTGGCCAGTCACCCCGTATAAACTGAAAATGTATACAAGATATTTCTATGAGTGCGTGCGTAGTAGGGGGGAACACTTTTTCGAGCTCGTCATATTTATTTCACAGATCTGAGCCACAAAAATCGCTCAGTAGATCTACGTTTCTCCTTAGATTAGAAATAACCCTATCAGGTACACTCTAGCTCCCATAAAGAATTTTACACACTGAGAGAAACCAAACTCCAAAAATCATTGCAAAATTGAGAGAAACCGTTTAAAAAAGCTACGAGTTGAACAAATATATTAGATCACGTTCTGGAACTGAATTGTTCACGGTCACAATGACATGCTTGTCTGTCATATACATGTACAAATTGTTCACAGTCATTTCCATTTGATAAAATCTTAAGTACAAAGAAACGAGATAAAACTGGAATGTTCCATGTGTACTTCCTCTATAACCTTTCACAAATAATTGGAGCAATGGATTGGATCGCCTTCTATCTATCATTGGCACTTTGTGGTAAGATATTTCAGAATTATAAAGTTGCAACAGTTTCCCGCGTAATACATGCTTCGACAATTGCATGTATGTATGAGGGGATTTTGCATATACATTTCATCTGTGTATGGGAATATGGTGATCATGACGCTTCGAATAAAATGGTTTATATTTGACCTATTGACTAGTCTATGTAGAGATTAAACTACACCTATGAATTAGAAATAAGGTATAGCAGCGTCTGGATATAAAATTCGCAGATCTTGCGACAGTTTTAAGACTGATATTCTATCATGAAAACAATTCTGTGATCAGTACATATGCATTAAGTAAATAGCATGACATTTCAGGACAGGTAAGTCATTAGTAGAAGAGAACAAACCCAATGTTTTGCTCAATGCAAACGTGAAGCACAGGCGTTTGTGTAGTGTTTTCTTTTTTCTATTTTTCCGTTGGACTGCCATTGCCTAGTGAGCATTATTTGACTAGACACAAACGCCTGTGCGTGAAGCGAAAATATCTTTTTTAGCTCACCTGGACATGTGGGTGTTGCCATCACTTGGCGTCCGTCATCGTCTGTTAACAATTTTTCAACAATCTTCTCTGAAACTACTGATCAGAATTTAATGAAACTTGGTGTGATTGTTCCTTAGAGTGTCATGAACAAATGCTGTGTTTCGACTTTTGATCTTCCGAAAAACACTGTCCGCCGTTATTACAAATAGACAAGAGAAACTATATACTGTTTTGACTTGACAGGATCAAAAAGTATAAGAGATAAGGAAGAACTGCCGCAACCTTCATTTTTCAGCATCAAAAGCTCTACAAAAGTCTCCATTAGGTCGAAGTTGTAAGATGACTCCTAGCGGGGCGTTTTCATGATTTTGCCCTATGTAATGAAAATCATTATAGATAGAGAAAAGCTGTTGCTTGTTTACAACTTAAGCTTTTGTCCCTTAACAATTAAAAAATAGTTGTTTTTTTAATGTTTTTGACCTAGATTAATAAGTATTGCAGATAGAGAAAAGCTGTTGCATGCTTATACTTTCAACTCATTAAGCTTTTGAAAAGTCTCCGTTGGTTGGCGGAACCTTGTCAAATGACCCTTATATAGTTAGTAGCACATAAACGAGACTCTTTAAGCTTAAGGACCATGTGAGCACTTAATTCAGGCTCTTGGGAGCCACTTGTTGTTCTTAGTTTATCTCTTGTCATTTTGACTTTTCGTTGTACCTAGTTTATGTACGTATTTAAATGTATAAATGTGGCATTTATTTTAATTTAGTCCTGTATGGCTTATGTGATACATGTGTTGAGAAATTCCCGGAAGCATGTCACAGACTTTTTACCATGGAAACCAACATTTGTTCCCAACCTTGTATGGCCAAAATATGCCCCAGAACTTGTGGACTATGCCGTAAGGAAACTTTTTGATTATAGGATGAGAGAAATAAACAAATATACTTTTGGTGCCTATATGTGATACAGATCAGAGCAGAACAGACATACAAACAAATAGAAAACAAAATTCATGTCAAAAAATTATATCTACATGACAGTATCACTAAATTAAATTAAATTAACTTTTTTATCTAAAAAATACAGACAAATTTTATCAAAGGCATATTATCTATGAAAATCATATTTTTTTCATCGATCCTACTTTTTTTGTGTCATATGGGCCGAAATGTAGTTAACTTAAAATCAAAATACACATTTATTCATACCAAATATGCGTTAAAATGGTTTAATTTCACTCAAAATTACTCGCAGAAAAAACAACAAATAAAATTCAGTTAGTAATATACGCCCATCAATTGAGATCTCGAATGTATTGTTCCTGAAGACTTTGATATGGTGAAAGTCTCAACAATTTCAATGTGAACTATCTAAATAAAATCTTTTTTCATGAGCTGAAACTGTAGATCTCATTGGCTGCATGTATGAATCAGTTAAGTTTTAAACTAAAACACTGCGCGCATGCGGATTGGACTAGAGCTCATCAGGAGTATGAAATTTTGTTAAGTTTTACAAAAAGTTATGATTTTTTTTTCCAGATTAATAGTGTACAATTATTATAATTTTATTGTTGTGTGTTTAATTACAGACGAAGCAAAATCTGATGAAAAAATATTCTGGCGCAAGAGATGAAGATTAAAATACTGTGTAAAAAGATTTCTATCATTATGATATAAATTAATGTAAATAATTATAAAAAAAAACCATGTTTTGTGACTGCGCCTTTAAACATAAATTTTCTGACTAGGAAAAAATCCAAGCCCCCTTTTTTAAGTTAAATGGTCGGTCCCTGATAATTTTAAAATGAAACTTTTCACAAATGAATCTTTTTTTACATATCTGTAGATTCCTGTGCATCTAGTCTCAAATGATAAGCTTAAGGTGATATGATTATACTAATTTATTTTTTAAGGTTAGTTCATCAGTCTATGAAACAAGCTAGATGGATGCTAGATTTCTTATCTCTGATCACTTAAAATTTGTTATAAATCTATCGACACCCAGTTGAGTTCCTTGACCACAAACCCTATGGTGCACATATCATGTTACAGAATTTTCTTCACCAAAATGAAAATACTTTACATGATTTCAAACATCACTTTGAAGTTGACAGTGTTCAAGTTATTAAAACCAATCTAAATGTTTAACTTTCACTGTCTTATGGCTATCATGCTGAGCGGTTACTGATTTAGCTGATAAAGATTGAGATAAGGAGGCTGATGAAAATCATCAGCTTTTCTTAGCTTGTTTCATAGACTGTCATGGTCTTCCATTTTAAAATTTGTCTTCTTTCTAGCTCTGACATGTTTTGTCTGTGATGATGTGGCACTTCCGGAAAATTGCACACATACAAAAGAATGTGAAAGTATGAATATGGTAAGATCTCACTGAACACGAAACTGAACATTATGTACATAATACTCAAACCAAGCAATTTTAATAGATATATTGGGGTTGAGAATAGTTTTGGTGTAAGGTCATGTCATCAGTCTGTCCCGGGTAACTTTACTAATTTGGATGCCTGCTTCTAATATTCTCAATTTTACTTTTGTGTTCGTTAATCAATTCCATACAAAGAGCGTAATGAAAAAAATGTCTCTTAGCGACAATAATAAGATTTTTCGGACATTTTACAGACGTATCAGTTATTGGTACATACAAATAAATGCCATTGGCCTGAAAAAGTATTGACATTTAAACCTTTTGTTTAAAAAATTGCTTAAAACATATACTTTTAAAGAAAAATCTTTGTGTCTTTTTACACTGGTTATCTTGTATTTATTTTATAAACTTTAAAATTTAGTCCTGTATAGCATCCCAGACTATTACATCTGATTTGAGAAAGACCTTCCAGCTAGGATGTATCAACAATGAGGTATAGTTCTGCGATATCTTCATTATTTAAGATGCAATTCATTTATGTAGATTTAATACAATCTTCACACCTGGTAAGCATCACCTGGAGTTCACGAGAGATGAACAAAACTTACCAATATTCACGTAGATTTCGTTTTGGTAAGGCATTTAAATGGGATATGTTTTGTCCAGTGAAGAATAAAGTTAACAAGTTGGGATTCTGTTTTGTATCGGTTTTCTATTTTTGTGATTTAAATTATCGTATCGACACACAAATATTTACCAAAACCATTTTTACGTCAACTCACTTTACTAGGGGTGACCAATGTGCAACGAAATCAAATGTTACAAATTGTATTCATGAAGCTCATTCCAAGGTGGTCTTTTAGTCATTCATTAACTCTAAAGTTTGGTACAGAAACATAAGCTCAATTGCAATTAAAAGAGATGCATATTGAAGAATTGTGGTGATTCTTTCCTAATGTACGGGTATATTTCGATAGAAGCTAAAGACATATTGACATATAAATAGTCTAAAGAACGGCCACGTGTTCAGTCAATTAAAGAAGCGGAGAGGCACCAATGGGGCATTCGAGTGTCAAAAGTCAAAAAGGACAAAACCGGTAAACACGAACAAGAACAACACAAGGAAACACAAAACTCAAAATCAACCGAACAAAAATCAATAACGCGAACTTACGTCGTAACAAGAATGAACTCAAGTGCTCCGGAAGAGTAAGCAGTTCCTGTCTGCTAAAGGATATAGTAGGTAGGTCAATTGATGCTATAAAATCTATTTATACGTATAACAAGGGTGACGTGTTTATATCTGTGCTTTGTAACTTCTCTTTTATAAAGACATTTTGAGCTGTTTCTATCAATTTTGCAATGATTTGTGGAGCGTTGTTTCTCTAGGTGTGTAAAACTCTTTATGGAAGTGTACCTGATAGAGTAGTTCCTAATTTGAGGAGAAATGTGGATCTACTTGGCGGTTGTTGTGGCTCAGATCTGTGTAATAAATATGACGAGCCCGAAAAAGTGTCCCCTCCTACTACGCACTCATTAGGTATATCTTGACCACATTTTCAGTTTTATATATGTAAATGTTTTTACTCATTGGTATTTATTTTCTGATACATGTGTATGTTACATAGATATACTATATTCTTGGGTGTATTTGAAGTCAACGTCGATAAAAGATTCCATGTTTGACTAATAAAGATGATTGCTTGAGGTTGTTAAGCTTATATTACCCATGCCCACCGTTGAATTAAAAAAAAAACAGAAAATAAATTAAAAACTTCTTTTTACACATGAAGAAACAACCAATTTTCAACTGTCTCAATATTGTGTCATTGGAACCCCTTGTTGTATATTTTAGACAAAAAATAATCTGTACGATTTGGGCAGCCGAAAAATACAAAATGTTACTGTTGAAATTTGATTGCAATGTACTGAAATTTATAGTTTCTTTTCCTTATTTTACTTTATGTTGACCTTTTTTTTCTCAGGGAACCATGGTTATTCATCGTTATACAGTGCCGAATGCCAAGAGATGTACCACTCAGCTTGCTCGACCTTAATCTCGGAGCATGGCTGTAACGCCTGTGTCAGAAAACTTTGTCCTCAATCATGTGGCCTTTGCAGTAGGTAAATCCTTATACGTTTAAGTTTTCTTTAGCATCAAAGTTAGAGGCGAAACGCGCATCAGAGGCAGCCATTTAACTAAGTTGACATAAGAGGCCTCAGCCAATAATTAGAGTAATTCAGACACATACTGAACAACTAATTTTTCTGGCAAAATGTGTTGTTCTTAAGTGAAGAGTTTCTCATTTTAAGGACTTTGTGTCTATAATATATAACTTTGCCATTTAAAGTTAATTGAATGATGTTTCAAATAAGCAACTTACTGTAAAGTTCAGTGTGTTTATTGGAATGGCGATTGGAACTGAGTAACGATAAACTGGCTGTTGCAAAAAGGTGGAACAGAAAACAGAACAGAAAAACAGTGGAATACGACGGATAACAGTCGATATACAATATCATCAAAAGCATTTATACTAATAATCCTTTGCAATTAAACCTAATAAAAGGGTACACAGAATACTTAAACATACATAAAGGAATGAAACAGGGAGATTCGCATACCCCATTTATTTATAGTACATATTGACCACTCTATGTGATCAATTTAGTGCTTGTAAAACTTTGCCATTAGTTTTAAACGAATCCACACTTGGAAGTCTTTTATTTGCCAACGATTTAGTTCTTTCTGAACCAGAAAGGGGTTTACAGAAAAAAATAAACTAGCCATTTATTGCGAAAAATAACAACTTTCTTTAAACTGTAAGTAAACGAAATCAATGATTATTAATTAATATATTCTATAACAAGACTAGAATAGAACAAGTAACAGAACTTAAATTTTAGGAATGTTTCTATCGTCGAATTGAAACCTTAATCGGCCAGCCATATATCCCTCACAAACTAATCAATGCAAGAATTAATCCAATCGGGCATCTTTAGGTGTAAGTCTTTGAGTAGTAAGTCTAAATGTCACTCTAGGGCTTCCGTAATACATGTATCTGTTCATATGTCGTGCAGTTTGTTTCACTTTGTTTTGGTTTTTGGACAAAAGTTACGGACCACCTTGAAATCAACAATTAAGTTTTCAAAGTCATGAATTTATGAAATAAAATCAACCAAAGGCTTAATTGAATTTTCATTAACCCAACTTTAGATTTGACCAAGAAAAACAGAAATAATTCTTACGAAAGACTGGCAATGTGCGATTAGTTTGACTATGGGAAAAAAAAATTTGCAAAAATAGTGGGTTTCATTTTCTTCACAATATTTAGCTGCAAACTTTTTCCGGATATTTCCCCGTGTTAAAAAAAAGCCAACTGCTGGTCTTAAATGTAATGGTTTCGTGACAAGAAAAACGTTCAAACATTACCAAACATGTCTGTCTTTTATCACAATGCAGTTTTTTGTTTAAATTTATTTCATATATATAATTTATTTCTTTACCGACAAATCCTTCAAAATCAATTGACTTTATCAACTATAATAGATGACAAGGACATCTTAGTACCCCCGCATCGAAGAAGAGGGGGTATACTGTTATCCCTCTGTCCGTCCGTCCGTCCGTTAGTCCGTAACCAAACTTTCGTCGCAGTTTTCTAAGCAACTACATGAGATAGAGGTCTAATATTTTGTATACAGCTTTATCCCATAGTACCATATGGTGTATACCGACTATGCTTCTAGGTGGTCTACTTCTTGTTAACCGAAATACTTAGGTTTTTACACATAATGGACATAAATGCAAAAGTTTCGTTACAGTTTTCTAGGCAACTACATGAAATAGATACAATATGGTGTATGCTCCAAGGTCATCTACTTGCTGTTTAACTTTATTCATTTATTACCAAAATGAATGACAAATGAATTGATATTTAGATTTTCAAATTTGTATACATATAATTACATTATTTAAAGACAACTAAATTAGTGATAGAAAATTCCAACATAGAATGGTGTCTTCCATGGACGACTTGTGCCGCCTGCTGCGTCTTTATATATTCATTTAACAGGAAGCAGATAAGTAACAGCCATAAAATAGCTTTCTATCATAAGGTAATATAGAAGGAAGCGTCATGCTAAATATAAAGAGTGTAACTTGTACGTACATGACACAGTTGCCTGGAATACTGCAACGCAAAAACTTTTGCAATGCCGAAGGACGACGGACGAAGGACGCCACATGACGACAGACAGCGCCAAAGGGACCACAATAGGTCGATTTGCAATACATTGCATGTAGGGCATTATGCTATGAATGCTGAAAAAAAATCGGCATTTTGAAAAAAAAAATCATTTATTTGATTATAAACACTTGACTACAAGATAAATGATTTATGAAGAGTAAATTGAATTTAAGCGGATGGGATGAAAGAAGTATTTCCCATGTGTTTTGTTCGTATGGCACATTGGCCCCTGACAAAATATAAATAGAAAAGTCCCTGTAGAAGTTACATAACTTCTAAGTAAAATATCATTTGTAGCTTAATCCGCCTGCTAACAAAACTTAATCATTAGAACAACATTATTGATAATTCATCGGCAGCTTTTAATAGTCTCGAGAGGCGCCAATGGGGCATATCAGTGTCAAAAGTCCGAAAGGGCTTCGACAAAACTGGTAAACAAGAACAAGAACAGCACGAAGAAACACAAAAATATCCAAACAGAAATGAACAACGCGAACTTAAGTCGTGAGGAGAGTGAAATCAGGTGCTTCGGAAGAGTAAGAGTTTCCTGCCTGTTATACAGTGTGTTAAATCCAGCAAAAGAAGACAAAACAAAACGTTTTTCTTTCTTGGTATAAGAATAAAAAATTAAAATGTTAGCAAAAGTAAGTTAAACATAAGAACAACCTAAAACTGTTAATAATAGCTTCTATAAAAACAAGCGAACAAAACAATGTTAAGTTTGTTTAGCAGTTGGGCGTCTTCTCCCTTTAACAAGTGTTAAATCAGAGTAGAAATGGTTATCAAAGCAATTAAAGATGTCGTTACTTGTTAGTAAGATGCATAGAATTCCAATCAACTTAAAATTGTTGCCTACATTCCTCAAGTAAAGTTTTCCAAACTTTATATTCTATTTGATTTCTTTTGTTTAGACCTTATATGCTATGACTGTGATAGTGCTAGCGTTCCTGGTAACTGCAGCAGTAGAACCATGTGTAATTCTGCAACGGTTAGTAAATATATATTATTTGGTGGTCGGTGGGACTTTTCCGAGAAACAAGAGATTTACCATCTTGCTTGTTATTTGTGCATTTAATATTTATTTTTTGTCTTGCCTGCGACAAAGAGTCGAGAAAGCCAACACAAGTATTACTTTTCCGCAGCGACGGCGGCGTAAACTTGTTTGTAAGACATTTATGGAAAATGAATTACCTGAAATGAAAAATAAAAATGCATCTGATATTTGGTGTACAAACACCAAGGTGGTGTTCTACGTAACTGGCCCATGCTGTGTGACCCTGATTCCATTCTATACGACTCAACGAACTAAGATCTTTTTTAAGGGTTGTAAACTTCTTTTTAAGAACTTCGTGTAGAATGTATTACTTGAAAAATATAAAACCTATGCGTCTTATATCTGGTATACAGACACTCGTGGTTTTGGCCTTTGCGACTAGCATCATAGCGAGTGACATTTGTCCCATTTCACAGTTCAGTTACTTTGCAAACTTGGGTTTCTTTATTAGAATTTTGTGGACATGAATTACGTGGAAAATAAAAACCTATGCAACGGTCTTGTGATCATTACCCTATTTCCATACTTCAATGGATCTTTGAAAAAATGTCTTTGGGTCGTAAACTTCTTTGTAATACTGTTGTGGGAATAAAGTTTCCTAAAAAGCATAATACCTATTAGGTATCTGATATTTGGAATACAGACACTTGAGGATTAGGTAAACGCAACTGGTACCATTCCATGTAAGTCTTTGTCAAAAATGAATTACTTGAAAAGTATAAAACCTTGGCATCTGATATTTGGTATAAAGACACTTGATGTTGTGGTGTGCAAAACTGGCACCATGCGGTGTGACTCTGATCCCATTTTTATGTTTAAAAGATTTTGTGAACTTACGTCTTTTTTGTGCCGAAATAGACTGTGAATGAGTTTCACGGTGAAACCGACAAATGACAAATACTGTTGTTGTTTTTTTTGCTTTTGGAGTTTGGTTTTGCTTTTGCTTTTGCTTTTGTTTTTTTTGTTTTTTGTTGTTTTTTTTTTTTTGGGGGGGGGGGTTGTTTTTTGTTGGTTTTTTTTTTTTTTTTGGTTATAGGTATTAATTACATAAAACATTAACAACAATGATACGCTTAGTATATTGTTCATGTAATTTTTGTGTGTGTGTTTTTTTTCTTATTTCTAATTTTTTGGGGTTAATTTCGCTGATGCAATTTCATATGATTTTATCATTTTTTCGGTTCAATAACTCTGTTAACAAAGTTCCTTTTTGGGGCAAAATTTTATTTGTAAGTCTTTTGTGGAAAATAATATACCCAAAAAACAATGCCTAAGCATCTAATTTTTTATAATATTTTATATATACACTTTTGAGTTATGGTCTACGAAATCTCATCATGTCATGTGACCTTGATCCCATTTTCACGGCTTATTGACTCTGTAAACTAACGCCTTTTTGGGGTGGCTTAAACTTTTTTTGTAAGACTCTTGTGGAAAATGATTTTTATTCCAAAATATGATACTTAGGCATTTTATGATACTTGGTATACAGACCGGTCTAAGCAACTGCCACCTTGACATGTGACCTTGGTCCCATTTTCAAAGTTCAATAACTCTGCAAACACAGGTTTCTTTGTTATGATTTTGTGACCTTGACCACAATTTTAAAAATAACTGTACATGTACATATTGATTTTTTTAAATGTGTGTGTGTTTAAATTTTTTTTCTGTTTTTGCTATGATATATAAAACCATGAAAGTTCGTTTATAGATTCTTTTTGGTGATAAAATGTCCGTTGCCACGTTACCTTAATCTTGAGTTTCTTACCTCAAGAACATTAGATCTTTGCAGACCTTTATATAGTAATAGTGTGGTGCCTGCCTTAAGAACATAAGACCTTGGTAGACCTTATTAAGTGATAAAGTGGTGCTTACTTCAAGAACATTAGATCATTGTAGACCTTTATTTAGTAATAGTATGGTGCCTACCTCAAGAACATTAGATCTTGGCAGACCTTTTTTAGTTACATGGTGGTGCCTTCCTCAACAATAACAGACCTTGACAGACCTTTATTCAGTAATAGTGTGGAGCCTACCTCAAGAACATTAGACCTTTGCAGACCTTTATTTAGTAATAGTGTGGTGCCTACCTCAAGAACAATATTAGATCTTGGTAGACCTTTATTTAGTTACAGGGTGGTGCCTTCCTCAACAATATCAGACCTTGGTAGACCTTTATTAAGTGATAGGGTGATGCCAACCTTAACAACATTAGACCTTGGTAGACCTTTATTTAGTAATAGTATGGTACCTACATCAAGAACATTAGACCTTGGTAGACCTTTATTTATAGGGTGGTGTCTACCTCAAGAACATTAGACCTTTGCAGACCTTTTTTTACTAATAGTGTGGTGCCTACCTCAAGAACATTAGATCTTGGTAGACCTTTATTTATAGTGTGGTGTCTACCTCAAGAACATTAGACCTTTGCAGACCTTTATTTAGTAATAGTGTGGTGCCTACCTCAAGAACATTAGACCTTGGTAGACCTTTATTTAGTAATAGTATGGTACCTACATCAAGAACATTAGACTTTGGTAGACCTTTATTTAGGTATAGGGTGGTGTGTACCTCAAGAACATCAGACCTTGGTAGACCTTTATTTAGTAATAGTATGGTACCTACATCAAGAACATTAGACCTTGGTAGACCTTTATTTAGTGAAAGGGTGGTGCCTACCTCAACAACATTAGATCTTGGTAGACCTTTATTTAGTAATAGTGTGGTGCCTTTTCTCAAGAACATTAGACCTTGGTAGACCTTTATTGAGTAATAGGGCGGTGCCTACCTCAAGAACATAAGACCTTATTAGACCATTATTTAGTGAAGGTGGTGCCGACGAGTTTTAGTAACCACATTTGTAAATATAATTATGTGTTGTAGGAAACATGTATTGCCATTGAAAGCCATATCTATAATTTCAAAGAAGGATATAAGCTTGGCTGTGTAAATAGACAGGTAATGTTTTAGTTTAATCATTTTTAAAGTTAAAAAATATATGCTATGGTTGCTGTGCTTAATACCGTAAACATGTTAAGCTCCCTCAACCGAAATTTAAAGTGAGCTATTGACATCACTGATCGTCCGTACGGTTCTTTTTTTATTCTTCTCTGAAACCACAGAAGGATTTTTTTTCCAAAAAGTATTAATCAGGGTAGGATCTTTAAAAATTGTGTTGGAAAACTAGGACAGATAGAAAGAATCAGAATCATCTTAGGCTCCTTAAAATGAATTTTTTTACCTTAGATCTTACTGGGTCAAAGTTGTCAAAAAACCCTTTATAAGGGTTTTGGCCCTTTAAAGTTGAGAAAATGCGGTTTTTGTTTTTGTTTTCTTTTGGTCTTTGAATGAAAACTATAACAAAAAAAACATTGCTTGTGTAAACCCTCAGCTAATTGACCCTTTTTAAGTCTTTATTTTGGTCAAAGCTGACAGAGGTTGTGGTCATTCAAAGTTGAAGAATAGTGTGATTTTTGCATGTTAATTCTTGACAAGTAGTGGATACAAAATGGAGGGTTCATTATTGCCAGCCCCTTATTCTATTTTGAAATTTCTGACCGAAGGGGGTTGGAAATCGAAACTGTTACTTATTGTCCGATTTCAAAATATTTTTATCCTAATAAGCTACTGTCAATAAGTGGACATACTAAATTTAGGAAGGTTTTGTGACACCATATATATACCCTCTTGCATTTAGGGGCCAAAAGGCGCAAAAAATGAAAGGTTGTAGATGCCCTTAACTAGTGGCCAAAGGGGTGTTACTTTTGTAACTTTCATTGATTTTGGCGTGCTTTTGGAATATCATGCTAAATTCCTTGTGAATTGTGGATGGAAAGTCCACCAAAGGCTGCATGTGTCAAAAACCTTTGTGACTCCACCATTAACTGCATGTCTCCAGAGCAATTGACTATCCGTATTTGGCCTAAAACGTTCAGGGTGTAACATGTTGCGGGCGTATCATGCTAAAATCGTTGTGCATTACAGTTATATGTAAGTCTACTTCTTTTCTATATGTTTTTTTTTTATTTAAAATTCAGTCTTGTGCAAGCCTTGTTGCACTCAATATATCTGGTACATGCTGCAACAGCAATTTTTGCAATGGAAGATATACACCTCCTACCACTACGAGTAAACCTCTCATTCATGTAACGACTCATGCTGCGCACAACACCCACTTACAACACAGTACGTCAAAAGCACCAGAAACAGCAAATCTAGGAATGCCAAAAGGTACAGTTTCAAATAAACACATAAACAAACGACAAACACGTTTCAGATTTTTAATTATGTCATTGACTTAATATTTTCAGTGAATAATAGAATAAAGAATGAAAGGATAACTTTACATGAATTCTAACTTAAGTACAAAACCTTTCAAGGTTATTTTGATAATTTACATAATAGGTCATAATAAGATGAAAACCAAACGACCCTTGCTGGACCCCTTTTTAAAAATTGATGGCGCCCAGATAATTTCCATATTTCTTTTGAGGCATCAAAGATATCTTTAATTCGTTATTCCAGGGCTATTCTACACTTTAAAATGTAAAATAGTTTAATGGTTCTTTCTGTTTTAATCCCTAAGAAACCATTTACGACAGGTAAACCATAAATAAAAATAGTTTAATGTTTTAATCACTTAAAATCAAACAGTCTTGTTATTCCTGTTACAACACATTGGCTATTATCAGGGGGGGGGAAATATACTTGTACCTTATAAACATCGTGAGTACAGAAAGCACATAGGTTTATGATTAGACCAAAACACTAATGTGTTAAAACTTTGAGGCAGAGTTAACTTTAAGCACTAGAATTAAAGACCTATATGTATTTCACAAATTTAAATGGAAAAAACACTTTAAAATGATCACATTGGTTTTGTTCATTTTAAGGAATAAAAAAGGTAAAAGAAAATTATTCCGGTAGAGTTTTCAAACGAACTATGAGTATTATAGAACTTACTTACTGGGGGTTTTATTACCGTTACAGGCCTGCAGTGACCTCTTCTTCATTTATTAAACACCTTCCAAGTGTATCAAATTGGCTCCACCCACTTGAATATTGTTGAAGTAGATAGGCACTCCACAGCATGTATGCAATTTGCCTGATTCTTACATAGACTTGTAAAATCTAGACATCGAAACGCGATAACTGGACTGGCGCTACGTCTAACTCGACCATTTTCATCATTGCATTGAAAATCCTAAATAAAAAAAAGAAATATTTGTTTTTGCCGTATGGCCTTGAATTCGGGTATTTAAGGTGGTTCGGGTGTATAAGCAAAATCCATCAGATTTTGAAAATATTTTGCAGATTTAAACTTTCATAAATGAACATTCAATTTGAAAAATTGCAAAACAAAATTAGGGGTCACGGACCTTTCTATAGTTTTATTAATTGCGAAGTAGGTGTCCATAAGCTTCGTTTTTCAATAGATTATAAAGGGTAAAGAGTAATTTAGCATCATTGTGAGCTGAAAACCCATCAGATTTTATTTATATTTCACAAATGGCAAGCTATATATGCTATCTTTTAAAAAATATTTTTAAAAATTGGGGTCACGGACTTTTTTTTCTAGCTATTTATGAAGAAAATATATTTTCTACACATTTCTATATAAAAATTTGTCACACATCATCCCGCCAATTACCCCCCTCCCTGGAAACAGAACTTTTCAGAAAAAAGCTTTATTTCTTTTTAAATATCTATGTTATTATTAATGTATTAATTAAATAAGATTAAGATTTTAATTTTGATTTTTGGGGGTGTTATTTTAAGCCATTTTAATCGAAATCCTGACTAAAAATTTGCAAGATGTCCCAAAAAGTTGTTCAGTTTTATACCCCCGAACCACCTAAAGTCGGGAGAGCGATTCAGGCTCCTGACAGCTGCTTGTCTTACAGCCAGGCAAAACATGGAAACACAATTTAACGCTTTCGGTTGCTAGCATTTTACTGCATTAAAATAATTAATGTTGTCAGAGTAATACCCCCCCTTTTAAATGTCCAAAAATAATTCTAAGTATTTCATTTTTCAAAAAAAAAACAAGCAAACAAACAAAAACAAAACAAAATATATTAAAACAAACCAAAAAAAAATAAACTAACAAAAAGACTGGATCGCTCACCTTTCTTAAATACCAGAAAGATAACCAAATTAGGTAAATTCGACTTTTTTGACGATCTAAAATTATTGTATTGAGCAGGTTGTACTCCATCAATAGTAAAAGACTGTCCGTTGGGATTTATACGGAGACGTCGTACTTGTTACTATGTCGGAAGATCTGATGTGACCCACGATAAAGCACAGGTATTTTCTATTGTTACATATATCATCATGGCGGTTTAATCGATTATTTTCGAACAAACTGTAATCATTTATTTATTAACAAGTATGCATTTAGTAAGGTATTGCATCAATAAGACTTCAGTGATCTTGGTTTTTTTCTGCAAACTAAAACATACATATTATTTTAAAAAATCTGTCAAAGTCAAAATTGGCCGGATTTCGTTAAACAGGGAGTTAGTGAGCGACCGACCTGAAATCGAAAGCCACGTCATGGGACCCAACCCGCTAAACATTCACCATTTTATTACCCGAATGTTTTACTCCGTAAGTTCCGGAAAAAAATGAATTACATTGCCGAAATGAAAGCCAATACTTAACAAATCAAACTTGATAGAAAGTAATTTTCCTCTAAGGTGTTCAATATACCTGTTTATAGAAGCAAGATGTACTGGTACATGGTAACAACAGTTTCACCTTCATTACTGGGTCGATACTGTCACCGCTGCTGGTGGACCAGAGGTCCCCGCGGGTACTCACAAGTGTAGTCGTCAGACTTGTCTGAAACGAATTTACCAATAATGTGTCGGTGAAACTTCAAAATTGATTAATACACCAGGTTTCTTTCCATGTACTGTACACTGTCGATATCTTAGGTGCTGGATTCGGCTTTCCAGTTCAAAATCCTTTTAAATACATTTTAGGAGGAATGCAAAAGTAAATGTAGTAGACTCCTTATAATACACAATGAGGAAGAAAATAAGGATGTCACTTCTTTCCTTAAACATGTAAAGCAGCTTCTTGGATACAGAGAAGGTAAGTATACCAGTACTGACCAGTATACACCAGAACAAAAAAGATAATGGCCGAGTTTGAGTTACCTCTGCAAAGTTATAAATCTATTCAAGTCTTGAAAAGCTAGAAAACATTAGAGCAAGCAACACCTTTCCTCTATCATTTTTTTCATACTCATACTTTGAGACAAAAATGCCCTTGTGTAGAAAAAAAAATGAACCCGATTTGCTGGATATAAATATTTCTTTTTTCATGGAGTAGCATCTCTAAAGTAGCATTTGAGTCAAATTAACTTGAAGGCTTCAAAAATACAAGTACATTTAAGACATTTATGAATGCTTATGAATGATTATGTTCTGTAGAAGGACACTATTGGATCGATGCCTACCGAAACGCATCTAGTTTTGATGGTAAATGGGAATGGCAGAGTTTACATAAAGTCTTCACTGATCACACATTCCAACATTGGGTTCCAGTGTCCCACGCGCATCCCAATAGAGATGGTGAACACTGTGCTAATATAGGATATTCAGAATCAATGCCCCATGCTCATGGTGATGCAGCTGGCTACTACTGGGACCACAGAAGCTGTAGACATAAATATCCAGCTTTTTGTGAATATCCTTTAGGCAATCTTCCGTGAAAAACAAGTTAGACAGGGTAGACAGGATGGTAGATTAAAAGACACCTTTAAATTTAAAATGTAGTTAAATGATAATAAATAAAAACTTTGTGTCCATGTTATTTTGATTTGATTTTGATTAGATTTTTTTTTTGGGGGGGGGGGGTGAAAGAAGCAGAAAGATACAAATGGGACATAAGAATGTCAAAAGTTCGAAAGTGCAAAGACAAAACCAGTTAACACTTAACAAAAAACAGTAGGAAGAAACAGGCGAGATGTAGCACACAAAAACAAATCGTAACGAGAGATAACTTGGCTAAGAAATTCCTGATTGTTTCAACACACGCACATCGCGTTGGTAACGCTGTCAATTCAGACTGTCGAAGCTGGCTACGGAGAACAAAACGACACCATAGAGAGATAAAAGTCCCACATTTGTCTATGGGCACATGATTTCTTCCATAAAATTTCCTAAGTTACGAAAACAATCGGGTACAACATAAACATGTTTCAAGGAAATGAATGTATAAGGTTAGAGCTAGTCTTTGGTCTTTTTTGTTATGAAGTGATTTTAAGAAGTCTGCTCCATGTGAATGAAGAAACAAATCAGCAAGTAAAGGAGTGCAATTAGATATGTTCTTTCAGTAAGATTTAATGTTAAAAATTAATATAAAATAATAAAAAATAGTATCAATGAACGAAGCAAAGGATTACTATAGTACCAAAAGGACATTCAAAGGTCCTAAAAGAAATAACAAACACACACATACATGGCACAAACTAAAGTCTGTGAGCCAATGTTCACTATTAATACCCCAGATTTCAGTTGTGAGAAAATATTAAATGTGTGACAGAACTACAGGACACAGGGAATTTAGTGTTTACCACATCTTCTTCGAAGCGGGTGTACGAAATGCAAAGCAACAATAAAAAATGCTTAGTTAGTAAGTGCTTTGTGGACAAGGCTGACTGGCTCGATGTCAGGTTTCTTAGCAACATGATCTCAAGCCGAAACGAGAGTGATAACAGGTGTCCCAGAAGGACATGCGGTTTTCCATGAACGCGTGTCGGTACCTATTTCTTCCAAAAAAAAATGTTTAATCCGAAAGTTTTAAAAAAATATTGCATTTCATTGGTTAACGTCATCAATTGATATCAGTACCGACGATTTTTATGGGTAAACTAATGAGTGTGAGACTGCTACGCGTGCTCGCATCTCTTTCAAAAGAGAGCCATTTAAGGAAATACAAATGACAACAAAGTTCCAGACAATAAATTTTGCTACGCCTGACGCGCGTTTCGTCTATTAAATTAAATTAAAAATAAATTACTTCAACTGATGGGCAAGATAATCCTGTTGCTTTAAATTTGTAAAACGACTATGGTATAGTTAAGTAGAGAGATGAACATAAAAAAGGATGATAAAATGCAGGAAATCTGGACAGATAAAAGTTTTGACTGCCACTGGAAAAAGAAGGGATGGGGAGGATCGGTCAATTTAGTCTCCTAAAGGGACTAATATGGGGCTTCTCTCATTGAAATCTTTTGCATTTGAGGAATGTGAAATTTCACCAACACGATGCAACAGTATGGTCAGGTTTTCCGCATTAAAGCCAGACGAATCCGGTATTCATTATGACAGGGCTACATTATTCAACGCCTCAGAGCACTCATTTCATATCAAGAAATTAAAGTTATGGTAGTTGATTTTAGTGATGGTGCCGGCAGGTGAGACATTCTTTTAGTGGCCACACTTGTTAGAAATATTTAGTTAACTTTGCGCTGCTATGGGTCTATTCCCCCACCCAAAAGATATGAGTAAGGTAGAGAACCTGTTCACCAGTATGGTTACGCATTATAGCCTGACGACCCAGGCATTCATTATGACAGGGCTGTCCCATTGAACCACCTGGGGCACATATCCCAGCCGTTTTGTGAGCAAAGCGGCGTGAACCGATGTCTGGTGTCTTAGCGCTCTTTAGTGGACTTTAACTGACAAGCTTAGTGCTGCTGTGGGCCTATTTGCCATCCAGACCCCGCACGGGTTCGGGACATGAAAAAACTACGAAAATTATTTCACGACCAGCGGGTCGCCCGACAAGCACCATTTTATTACCCGGATTTTTCACTCCATGAGATCCTGCTTCACACTCACAGTCAGTGACATTTATTGAAGTATAATAGAAAGGGAAACAACAATGGTCTAGTTTAAGCTTTATATAGGCATATATAGTTGCTTCAGTTGTATGCTCTTATATATTTTCGAGTACTGGAATATGTGTTGGAAAGACACAGTTTACATATTTCCAAAATTTGACAACGGTTGACTATTTCTTTAAAATTTGATAAATTTATCTGTTTGGTCATTGTTGTAATGTTTTTTAGCTTCTGTGTTTGTTTCATCAAATTTAATATTCTAACGGTTTTCCAAGTTTTCCACTCCTAGCGTGTCTGATGAAGGTTAATCCAGAAAAGCGCTTCACACGCAGTGAATGTTTGCTTATGTACATTTATCAAAATCATTTCAATATGTGGATCGTGTCTTTCTGGCACATATTCCATATTCTTTCGTTTTTAATATTATTTCAGAGTTTGGCTTTAGTGCCGTGTGGAGGTCGTAGAAAGCTTCCCCGTGCTTCAGTTGTATGCTCTTATATATTTTCGAGTACTGGAAGACACAGTTTACATGTTTCCAAAATTTGACAACGGTTGACTATTTCTTTAAAATTTGATAAATTTATCTGTTTGGTCATTGTTGTAATATTTTTTGGCTTCTGTGTTTGTTTCATCAAATTTAATATTCTAACGGTTTTCCAAGTTTTCTACTCCTATCGTGTCTGATGAAGGTTAATCCAGAAATTAAAGCGCTTCACACGCAGTGAATTTTTGCTTATGTACATTTATCAAAATCATTTCAATATGTGGATCGTGTCTTTCTGGCACATATTCCATATTCTTTCGTTTTTAATATAATACTATAAATGATTAGACCAATGGGTTTTTTTATCATTAAACATAAATTTTCAAAGCACAAATATAATCGGATATTTATATGTTCTTACATTTTTTTAAGTATATTTGTACATTTTAAAGCAAACAAGACAAATTAGATAACCTTGAAATACGATAAAATATTTCGTTCGATCCCATTATTACAAGAAAAGAACAAATTATAAAAACAATTTTACATTTTTTTTTCAAATTTAAGACATCTCAATTACCGAAAATGAATAAAAACAAATCAAGGACACCTCTTATATGGAACATGAACTAGTATAAGGACATTTGTCTTAAGACATAAGTTACATTGCTTTTTTTCAAAACTAAAAAAAATTGATTGTTGTTTATTTTCATTATACTGTTTATCCATAGCCGCGCCGCCCATAGTAAACAGCATATCCTTCCAACTCCCTTCTTAAATACTGCCATTTTTTTTCAAGTAACATAATGAGACATCGTTCAAACTCTTTATCAGATTTGTACCCTTTCAAATGCGGAGAGCGGAAAAGAAAAGAGAAAAATATGGACTATATTGTTGGTTTCCATGTACTTATTCAAATTCGGAGCTCCCGTGCGGGGCCCGGGAGGCGAATAGGCCCGCAGCATCGCTAAGCCTGTCAGTAAAATTCCACTTAAGAGCGCTCAGAAACCTGACAGCAGGTCAGGCCGCTTTACCAACAAAGCGACTGGAAGGTGTTGTTGAATGGGGCAGCCTTGTCATAATGAATGCCTGGGTCGTAAGGCTATAATATGGAAAACCTTACCACAAACCATAGTGGTGCACAGGTTACGTTCCTTACTCATATCTGTTAGGTGGCGAATAGGACCGTTGCAGCACAAAGTTCACTAAATATCTCTCATAACTTGATATAGGGACAGGCCGCTCCCCTAAAGCGACTGAGATGTGTGCTCTGAGTCGTTCAAATGAATACCGGATTTGTCAGGCTATAATGCGGAAAACTTGACCGCAAATCATAGTGATGCATCGTGTTACATGTAGTAAAATGTCACATTCTTCAAATGCCAAACATTTCAATAAGAGAAACCCCATATTAGTCCCTATAGGAGGCTTAATTGACCGATCCTCCCCATCCCTTAATTTCCAATGGCAGTCAAAACTTTTGTCTGTCCCGATTTCCCCCACTTCATCATTTCATGGTCATTTGATAAAATTTTCATTTTATCATCACTTTTATGTTTATCTCTCTACTATAGCCTAGTCATTTTACTTGGAAACAAAGTAACAGGGTAATCTTGCCCCTCAGTTCACAGGTTTCTCTGTTTGTGTGCGCGAGTGTGTGTGCTTATTTGGTCTTTTCGGACTTGAGATATTTGAATGTCATTGTGGTACTGTATATAGTTATCCTTTGCTTCTCACGCAGATACTTTATTTATTATCTTGTTTTCATTTTCAATATTTAATCTTACCTTAAGTACATGTATAGTTGCCATATCACAATGCTCAGACTGATATTTTACTTATTCATTATTATTTCTTTGATTCCAGTCATTAAAAAAAAACTTAATTTCTAGTCGTGCGTTATAACTATTAAACTTTTACGTCTAATTCTATCTAACGTCTATTTTATGGGAAAAATTAGTTGTCGTGGGCATTAATACAGTTGTATATATGACAATAATGTTTTGGAAAAAAAATGTTATATATAATCCATAAAAGGTTCTTCATATTCATTTTGAGACATTATTATAATTGACAATTAAATTGCTAAATTGAACAAATAATAATTTATTTGCAATATTGTTTAGTTAATGGACATTATACAATTTTTATTATCTTACTTCCAAATCAGCACAAGGGAACTTAACATGAAAGTAAATTGAAATGAAATTGAGATGACGACTTAGAGAAAACCTGGGAGGGACAACAGACAAAAAGGTAAAAAGTTTGGACTCTCAATGGCAAATGAAAGAATTGGAAAGGTCTGGGAAATTGGATCATATAAACAAGAGGCTCTCAGGAGCCCTAGTCGCTCACTTGGTCCGTAACCTTTAAGGAATTCTTCTATGACCCCTATATTGAACTGAAGGTTTCTGCAAGCAACATCTTTTCTATATCTGCAGTAGTTTTCATTCTATAGGCCAAAACCATAAAAAAACACTATTTTCACCTTTTAAAAGGACCTAAACCCTTTGTGAAGTCATCTCACAACTTCGACCTAATGAAGACTTTTGTAGAGCTCAATTAGCCATGTTAGCTGAAAGTTTTAGCAAGCAGCTGTTTTGCTCTTTCTGTAATAGTTTTCATTCTATAGGGCAAAAACATGAAAAACACTTTTTTGACATTTATCTGACAACTTCAACCCAACGGAGACTTTTGTAGAGCTCAATCAGTTGCAGGTCTCAGCAAGCAATAGCTTTTCTATATCTGCAATAGTTTTCATTCTTAAGGACAAAAGAAGAAAAAAAAATATTTTTGACTTAAGGGTCATAAACCCTAAAAGGGGTCATCTGACAACTTCGACTCAATGAAGACTTTTGTAGAGCTTCATCTATTTAAGGTTTTAGCTTGCAACAATTGACCTATATCTACAATAGCTTTCATTTTATAGTGCAAACATGGGAATGAAACGGTATTTTTTACCTTTAAAAGGGTCAAAAAACCTTTAAGGACTCATCTGACAACTTGGCGTTTGCACTTCGGGGTTTCTTGCTTACATTTGCCGGATATGAGCTATTGTCATCTCTTGGCGTTTGCCGTTTATTCATTCAACCTTTTTTAAATAGGTACATCATGTACTTACACGCTCGTTTCGCTGCGGTCCACACGCAAAAAAGCAGCGCTTCTTGCAAGAACAATAAAGACCCCTATTCCAAGCATATTTGCAAAGAATGCATTAAGCAGATAATGAAGTATGTCCTCTATGTACATGTAATAGTGCAACAGAAGATCTTGCACATTTTTCCGGAATGTCCGCCTTTAAGTGAGATCCGAAATTACTTCTTTGATATGTTAACAAACTTATTATTATAATTCATTTTCAACATTTAATCTTACTGAAAGAACATGTAATTGCCATATCACAAGATTTTTACTGTATATTGTTCAGTGATTACAGTCATTAAAACTAAATTTCTGGTCGTGCGTTATATCTTTAAAAACAATTAAGTCTTATTCTATTTTACGTCTATTTTATGTGAAAAATTTGTTGTTGTCATTTTTTAAAGGATCCTTTAAATTCATTTTGAGACATTATTAAAATTGACAATAACTAAATTAGAAAAATAATAATCTATTTGCAATATTGTTTGGTTAATGGACAGTATACATTCTTTTTTATCTTACCTCCAAATCAGCACAAAGTTTTAACATTAAAGTATGATGAAATGAACTTAAAATGACGATCAAGTGGAAGCTTTGGACGGACAACAGCCTAAAAGGTTAACAGTTTGAACTGTCAATGGAAAATGAAAGGATTGGTAGGGTCGGTTAAATTTAACAATCCGCAGCAGTGTTCTTTTACCCACAGCGAAGTTGACGTAGTAGAAATTCACCAAGACGCATAACACACAGATGTAGACCAAATCGGGACACGCACAGGGCTTTTGTAATTTGGGGTTTTTAGCTACCATTTGGATAGATATGAGCAATTGTCATCTCTTGGCGTTCGTCGTCACTTCATTCAACTTTCTTTATTTAAAATCTAACTCCTAAACCTCTTGTTCACGCAAAAGACCCCTTTGTGGACCGTCATGAGTGCAACACATATTCTCTAATTTTCCCTTTCCTCCCCTTTTTTTCTACACTAGTGGTCTTCAAAATTTCTGTTTCTTTATTTTCCATACAACGTCCATATTTTTCCATCATCATTTCCTATTAGTTTTTATTTAAACTATCATCATGTTCATTAACATTATATAACCTACACGTATTAGCGTTGATAAGGTGTAAAGCGCCCGAGTGCTCCCAAAAAAATCGGTTAAGTCAGCATGATGAAAATAAATGTGTTTTTAATGAGCATATATAACAAGATGATTTAAGTGGTGTATGGAGAATAGGCCCACAGCAACGTTGTATTTGTCTGTAAAGGTTTAATTTAGAGCCCCTAGTACCTTGGTGACGGAGTCGGGGCGCAATGTCAACAAAGCTACCGCAATGCGTGCCCCCAATGGTTGATTGGAGTAACTTGTCATCTTGCGTGCTCAGGTCGTCAGGTCACATATCTGAACATAAGACTGTAAACCAAACTTAATTACTATGTGGAGAAAAAGACCTCTCGTGTAAAGAAACAAAACCACCGGTGTGACTTTCGGTAAGACTAGAACACGTAGAATACTCTGTGGTACCTATATGCTTAATATTGACCGACATTACTAATCACTCCTTTATCCAGAGATGTTCCTACCCACCTCTCCCATTTTTCAGTGGTCTTCTAATAATCATTATATGTTCATTTTTATCATCCTCTCCATGTTTCAAACCCGGTATAAAACAGGGCTATCTTGTTTTTTTTAACTAATTGACAGTGACTTTTATTATTTCATATAAATAATCTGGGGAAAAATGGTTTTAGCCTAAAAGAAATCCAGAGAATGTCCATCTCGCATCATACCTATTTTTCGTATATCCTTGAGCGTCCCATTGATTTATAGATCGTGTAAAGACAGTATCGCCTGCATTGAGATTTTTTATAACAAATCCTGTGGCCGAATCGTCGTCACCTGCAACCTCAGTATCAGCATGTATTGCGCCGTGCATCTCTGCGTTTATCATCTGTTCAGCTCTATCGCTATTTCGCCGTAATCACCCGACCCGCTGTTTGAACCTGCTACGAAAATTGTCCAAGTAAATATATAAATGCCTGAAACTGGTGCCACAAATGTTCCGGTGAAATTGTTATAGGCATGTCCAGAATTAAGTTCAAGTTTATCGTAGATGATTTCTCTCCCCTTGCCAAAGGTGTGGGCATCAAACCGGTCGGACATGTAAGCAGAAAAGGCAATGATCTGATCGCGAGTTCCAAGTAAAAGTCGTTCAGGTCTTTTAATTTCTGAAATTAATAAAAACATATAAGAACTGATGTTTTAAAATATAACCAGTTATTTTGAAAAAACGGAAGACTGTATGTTTGTTTTGTATTATCTTTATTATCTTGATTGATTACTGTTTGTGAGTAAAATAAAAAATTTCACGATTCATGCATCATTGACAGTGGTTACATTATCCCTTAAAATATAATTGAATGGACAGTTATAAGAACATTTTTGGGGTTCTTACTGAGAAACAACAGAGGTACATGTAAGCATCTAATATGTGAGGTTGTGCTATTTGGGTGCGCATTCATGAGCCAAGAAGGCTGAATTAAGATTATAACATTAGAATAGTATCACTTATACCATACCTACTTGTACATATGAAAGTCAACCACAGTCACATTTCATGTCGCATTTACCTTCTATTGAAGATATATCCAACTGATTTAAAAGCAAATTTTCTAGAGCTTCATATTTCCTTTCCAGTTCCGTTATTCTCTTCTGGTTTTCTTCACAGTTACAGGAACTAGCGTCTCCCAGAGAGAAATGAAAAACAAAAAGCCAAATCACCAAGATCATCATGGCGGAAAAGTTCTTATCTGTTGTAATTCATATACATAACCCCTATATATATTTGTAGATATCATTTTAGAACATACTTCTGAGTTCATTTGTTTGTTAAAGGACCCAAAGCTAATTCCTTTCCCAGGTTTTCGTCGATTGACCACCACCCCCTTTTTTTCTCTCATACGCTCAGCGTGATAAAGCTTCGGCAAACATTTTGTAATTTGAAACATCGTCTGAGGAAACCATGACTTATACGATCTTCAGACCAAGCCATGACATGCAAATACGTGTACTAATTATTTCAGAGAACTGCCATAGCGTAGATCAACCTGAAATGTTTCACAGAAAAGTGAAGGTAAAATTGAGGTTAACAATTAAAAATCAAACTATAAAAAATTATATATAAATTATATAAAAATATAGAAACATATTATAATTTTAAATAGCAAGGATCTTTAGGGTTTTTCTTTAAACTAGAGGCTCCGAGAAGCAGGAATAACACATCTGGTATTCAATGATACTTATACATACAATGGCCTGCTGGTCTGTTAGATGGGAAATCTTAACGTTCTAAAGGGAACAACTTCTAAAAGGAAATGTCTTAAAACTTTGACCCCGTCACATAATTTGTAGATCATTAAGTGCTTAACCATTTTCAATTTAAAATTTTCAAATATCTTGTATAGTTTTTGAGATCTGTGGCCATATAAGTGCAAAATTTGAAGAAAAAAATCAAGAAAGGGCAATAACTCTTACATCAGTTGTTGGATCACCTTTAGAATTCTATGTCTGTAGATCTTATGGTGCGAATCACTATTGGTCCTAACCGAATTTTGATATCGGTAACAATTTTTACGTTATTTGCAAAAAAAAAAACTGTTATTCATCCCCTCATTCTATTTTACCAATGACAGCCATTTTTACGCCATACCAACAATCCGAACGATGGTTTGGTAAGAAAACAATTTTGATATTAGCAAAAGAACTGCAATTTCCCCAATGTTCTTTTTTAGGAATGAAACGTATACTTACTGTCAGCAATAAAATTTGAGTTCGCCATCTGTGACAGCAAAGCTTCTTTTACGATTATCTTTTTGAAAATCATATCACAAGTATTTGCTTAAGATTAATCTTTGTTAATAGATCACAAAGGAATTGGATTGAAATTGACATTTGAAACTTTTCAACTTTATATTAAGACGGGGTTAACAAGTCTTTGATTTATTGCTTTACTTTCATTCGGTTAAATGCCTGAAAAAGTGTTAGTATGCACAAGAAATCCGTTTAATTTTCTCCACCTATGTATTAACTAAAGGAAGAATGATAAGCCATTTGAAGTAACGAAGTCAAACTCCTCTGACATAGCCCCTGCTCAAAGCTGGCATATCTTTGCTGTTGAGCCCCGTACATATAAAAACAAAGCAACGCCGAGTTTGTTAGTAGAAATAAGTCAACTAAAAACGCCAAGTACCCAGCTAGACGCCAGTACTGATTTGCTTATAATATACGATGAAAAGAAGAATAAGGTAACCCTCTCTGCCATTTTGCATGTCGGGTCAGGCCATAATACAAATCCTGATCACACACCATAATGGTGCACCGTAAGAGGGAAGACACGTTTCTTGCTCGTTAGAGAACACTGTAAATGACTTTATATGAGTAAGAACATTCGATGTTTTCCAGTAGTCTAGATTTCACTCCATTTTCATTCGTGCGGGTTGAGAGAGGCAAATAGGCCCAAAGCAGCAAAAACTTTCCGGTAAAAATGCAATGAAGAGCGCTCAGAAATTGACGTTTGGTCAGGCTGTTTTGCTTACAGAGCGACCGTAATGTGTGCACCAGGTCGTTGAATGGAGTAGCCCCATCAAAATGAGTGCTAGCCTAAGTGGTGCACCGTGTTAGGAAAAATCTCACGTTTCATGCACGTTTACGAACCATGTTACAGTTCAGATAGTGTATGACCAAAAGGATCCCCTGCAGGAGGCCCAGTTGTTGGATCCAACCCATTTCCCCTTTTTTTTTCCAATGGCAGCCAAAACTTTAATCCCTGTTTGGCTTAATGTCCCCATTTTCGTCACTTCAGCGATAAGCATTTCATGTTCATTTTATCACCCCTTTAATTTTCTCTCTGATATAGCAAAATTCGCGCTGATGGAGAGTAAAACAACAAATCACAAACTGACCAGTGGCAGTTTTCACTATTGGTTTGTACCCCTCTCCCATTTCATGTACGTGTTGATTTTCAATTATAGCGAGCATAGCTCGCAAGCGGGCACGAAGTGCCCGCTCGAGCGGAGAGATCTACGGTATTTGTTTCCGCGAGAAATTTGCTAATGCTGATTTAGATTTTTTATGGTCCGGAAAGGGTTATTATTTTTACAGGTCTGGAGTGAATGTTAAAATAATTTATAAGAAAAGAAATAATGCTTAAAAAATAATAAATTGCGTTTTTTACAAGAAAATGATATTCTTAAAATAATAGATACACATAAGCTGCTCGTTTCGTCTTGGTTATATGCACGTACGAAACTAACGTGTCTCGAAGCTTAATCGACCCATACCATCTCGCCCCAAAATAAGCAAATGGAAATATTGGAAATTAACCAAAGAATCAATTTTTGGATACTAAAAAATAAACAAGTAATAAATGGCTAATAACGGCCGCAGTATACAGCAAGAGAGGAATTGACAAGATAGGGAAACAGAATGCCAATCACAGGGATATACGGACAAGTCTGTGCACCATTGGTAGGCAATGGATGCTCACATTCCTCAAGGTTTCTTGAGAGAACGAGGGACACAATTTTCCAGATACGCCAGCCCATATTTTGTCACCCCATGGTAGAATATTTATAAAACATGGGAGTGAATTTAAACAATATCATTATTTGATTTTTTGAATTTTATTTAATTATACACTGGCCAAATTCAATCTGGTGATCAGAAAAGAACCGACCACTCATGGAGACATGAGATGGTCTAGACCAACTTCCAACGGTAAAGCGTTGGAAAGTTATAATTAATATGACCCGACGTACAATTAAGGAAAGGATAGTGTCCCCTTATCTTGCCATATTCTTCCCAAGCAAACTGTGACAAGAATTTTTTATTGTTACAATATTATAATACAAAAATGATATAATACAAAAATGATCTGAATTATAAATGATGAATTGAAAACATTCGAATATTGGAATGAAAAATTCTCCAGTAAAAATTGCATCTGTGAAGCGCGAACTCGATGTAAACATTAAATCAAAGAAATTAAAAATACCACAATTAACGATCATCATTTTCTTGTATGAATAGTCTGTCTTTGATCAAACTGTTCTCTATTAGTAGACGTCCACTATCCAGTTCAAGTGTCGGATTTAATCTTATCCATGGAATTTCTCGTCTGGACGAAATTCTCAGATCCCCGAAAAATCCAATGGCATAAAAGATACCTGAAAAATTCATAAAACAGCAGCAGAAACTGGTGGAAAGTAGAAGGGGTGGAAGCACAGGCGCTAGGGTACAAACTGTGCTTTCTCGGCTTTTATCGTTATTTCTTGCTTATTTGTTTATAAAACCCTTCTGTAGCTCATAAATATACGATATGCGCATGTCTAACCTATATTTCTAATGTTTTTCATACTTCTGATATTTACCCTTCTACTAAAAAAACCACAAGGCAGCCAACTATCCGCCATTTTTTTATTATGCAAATTACATACAAATTTACCAACCTGGCCTCAATGTCTTTTCAGTGAAAATCTGGGCTGTCGTGCGTACTCTCGCCTATATAGACAGTCTCCGGGGATGTTATTCTCAATGTTCGTCATAGTTTTATGTCAATAAATTAATGTTAAGGCAGTAAAATCGCCTTCAGTTCACAAAATACACAGCATTTAAATTTTACGAACACGGAAGTGGCTTCACATTTTCAAGGGAGGTCACTCTATCTACCATCCGAGGTCTTCCGAGTTTGCCTGCAATAATGAAAAATCCGATAGTTCCGAAAAATGTACGTGAAAAGAGCGCAAAATACAAAAGAAAATAAAAACCGCTGAAAAGTAGAAAAGTTACAATGGAAGTTCCTCCAGAAGAAAATGGAAGTCCCATTACAAAGGACAGCATTGTATCTTGGTAATATAAAAAAATTAAGGAATAAAAGAGCAAAGCACATACATGACATTTTAAATTCAACTGTGTTTTTACAAATGGGGGGGGGGGGGGTAAAGGTAAAAAAAAACATTTACACAGTGCATTTAAAATATATTTGTAGTGTAGAAATACAGGCACATATTTTTTTAAATCATCAAAAAATATTAAAAGGAATAAAAGAGCAAAGCACATACAATGTACTGTGTTTTTTACAAAAAAAAAGGGAGGTTAACTTAAAGGTAAAAACATTTACAAAGTGCATTTAGAATATATTTGAAGTGTAGAAATACAGACACATAATTTAAAACAAAAATTTAACCATTGAAACATTACAAGTCAAGTCTTCACCAGAATTCTGAAAAATATAGTTTTTTGGATAATGCATGACTGATGAGGGGCATGCCTACATGTATACTGTACAGGCCTAACTATTAAACAAGACTGTCAAAATTTTTAAATATTTCATAAATTCTTAGCTTAAACAGGAAGGTTAATCATTCACACATTTTGTACATGCATGCTTTTATGTGGGATGTAAAAAAAATATTTTGAGAAGTGTGTAGGATATGTCATTATTTTCAATGCATTTTATTTAAAAAAAAAAAAAGTTTATTGCCTACATGTATAATAACATTTGTAACATTCATCGAAATGAATCAAATGATTCTCTATTCTTTATGAATGATATTGACAAAGTCGAGTTGTGCTCTGAAGGGAAAAAGGGGTTGGAGTAATAAATAATAATTAGAACAAATTTAGATACAATAATTTTTTCTATATTTGAGTGCATTCCAGCTATTATAGACTTATCAGAAGAGCTCTACATATACCCAGACTCATATATATGAGACTATTAAAAATCCATACTCAAAATACTCCTTGTCCTACAAAGTATTATTTGACTTTTTGGCAATTGACTTACATAGCAGTAAATTCATATGAACAAATTTTGTCTAAAGAATCACTGACAAAGGGGATTAAGCAAAATAAAAGAAGAGCAATCAGCATACATGATATTTCTATGCCTTATAATCTAACAAAACTAATAAAAATCAGAAATTATATTTCTAATTCAATTTACATGTGTAACCTTTAGGTTTCACAACTGATAATGTACATGTTGTTTCATAAACCTGCATTTAATCAAGTGCAAGTATACTGAATATCCTTTAAAAGACCTATTTCCTTACCTCTTAAGGTCAAATTCTTAATTGTTGTGCATTTTGACCTATTATCTATATCAGCTATAAATATATGTACATGTATTGGTAACATTCGTGCAACATTTCAAAATTTTTGAATGTGCAGTTTAGTATCAAATTCAATACCAATTTTTATGACCAGAAATAATTTACAAACATAATATATGGCATGATGCTGTCCTTGTTGCTGTCTGTTGATTTTAAAGTTGCCACAGTGAGAACCTCACCGTATAACCATATACATGTATATAATGACCTCTAATGATAAGAGAAATCATTTGGTACCCGGGGGGGGGGGAAGGTCATGGACCCACCTCTCAATTTACAAAACCCTTAGTATCTTGAAACCCTTTCGGATCCCCACTGTATAACCATACATGTATATATAATTACTCCTTATGATGAGATGAATTATTTGGTACCATAGGGAGGACCCAGGGGGTCATGGACCCACCCCCTCAAATTACAAAATCCTTAGTATCTTGAAAACCTTTAAGATCCCCACCGTATAACCATATATATAATTACACCTTATGATGAGATGAATTATTTGGTACCATAGGAAGGTCCCAGGGGGTCATGGACCCACCCCCTTAATTTACAAAAACCCTTATTATCTTGAAAACCTTTAAGATCCCCACCGTATAACCATATATAAAATTACTCCTTATGATGAGATGAATTATTTGGTACCATACAGAGGTCCCAGGGGGTCATGGACCCACCCCCTTAATTTACAAAACCCTTAGTATCTTGAAAACCTTTAAGATCCCCGCCGTATAACCATATATATAATTACTCCTTATGATGAGATGAATTATTTGGTACCATAGGGAGGACCCAGGGGGTCATGGACCCACCCCCTTAATTTACAAAACACTTATTATCTTGAAAACCTTTAAGATCCCCACTGTATAACCATACATGTATATATAATTACTCCTTATGATGAGATGAATTATTTGGTACCATAGGGAGGACCCAGGGGGTCATGGACCCACCCCCTCAAATTACAAAATCCTTAGTATCTTGAAAACCTTTAAGATCCCCACCGTATAACCATATATATAATTACACCTTATGATGAGATGAATTATTTGGTACCATAGGAAGGTCCCAGGGGGTCATGGACCCACCCCCTTAATTTACAAAACCCTTAGTATCTTGAAAACCTTTAAGATCCCCACCGTATAACCATATATAAAATTACTCCTTATGATGAGATGAATTATTTGGTACCATAGGGAGGACCCAGGGGGTCATGGACCCACCCCCTTAATTTACAAAACACTTATTATCTTGAAAACCTTTAAGATCCCCACTGTATAACCATACATGTATATATAATTACTCCTTATGATGAGATGAATTATTTGGTACCATAGGGAGGACCCAGGGGGTCATGGACCCACCCCCTCAAATTACAAAATCCTTAGTATCTTGAAAACCTTTAAGATCCCCACCGTATAACCATATATATAATTACACCTTATGATGAGATGAATTATTTGGTACCATAGGAAGGTCCCAGGGGGTCATGGACCCACCCCCTTAATTTACAAAACCCTTATTATCTTGAAAACCTTTAAGATCCCCACCGTATAACCATATATAAAATTACTCCTTATGATGAGATGAATTATTTGGTACCATACAGAGGTCCCAGGGGGTCATGGACCCACCCCCTTAATTTACAAAACCCTTAGTATCTTGAAAACCTTTAAGATCCCCGCCGTATAACCATATATATAATTACTCCTTATGATGAGATGAATTATTTGGTACCATAGGGAGGTCCCAGGGGGTCATGGACCCACCCCCTTAATTTACAAAACCCTTAATATCTTGAAAACCTTTAAGATCCCCACCATATAACCATATATAAAATTACTCCTTATGATGAGATGAATTATTTGGTACCATAAGGAGGTCCCAGGGGGTCATGGACCCACCCCCTTAATTTACAAAACACTTATTATCTTGAAAACCTTTAAGATCCCCACGGTATAATCATATATATAATTACTCCTTATGATGAGATGAATTATTTGGTACCATAAGGAGGTCCCAGGGGGTCATGGACCCACCCCCTTAATTTACAAAACCCTTATTATCTTGAAAACCTTTAAGATCCCCACGGTATAATCATATATATAATTACTCCTTATGATGAGATGAATTATTTGGTACTATAGAGAGGTCCCAGGGGGCCATCTTAAGTCCATCTTAAATCGAAATAGTTAAACCTTATAACAATCATGACAATGCATTATTTTGAACTAAAATATTAATTTACAGGTTGCAAGAAAATATTGAAGAAAGCCCAAGTAATGAACTGACACTCGATGACATCTTTGAGGTTATAAATTCCAACAACTCTTGTATGGACAAACATGCTATAGGCAGGTCTATTAAAAAAAGTTTTTCCAACCACTGTTACAAAAAGAAGAAGGAACAAAGGTAATTGGACATCTATATCCATTGTTTATAAAGGGATTATTTGGAGACAGAAAGATGCTAACTTTGAAACTAGTTTTGAAAATATTCCACAATTATTAAAAGATTGCTTTGTTTTGAGGAAAGATGAAACCAGCCTTACTCTTGGATATATGTCAAAGGCAACTATTAATTACAACCAAATTCTAATTGAAGTAGTTTTCCAAAACAATCTAGATTATTTTTTCAATGTATGTGGGATGAAAAACATAAGACCTGATGTCTTTGGTATGAATAATACTTATCGCCTTGAAAGTACCAGTATTACAGGCATTTTCAATAGTATAAAGAGATTTAAATTTTGCCATGGAATGGATGCACTTAATAATATAGATGAAAATACTATCATTAAAGAAATATTCACCATCATGGGAGATGAAAACTCTGAAAGGTCTGTGTATAGATCCATAGAATGTGTCCGCATTCTCAACTTTAGGTCTCACAATAGTACTAACATGTGTTCGTCTTGTAAGGATCTTCTGAAAATAAAAGAAAACTGTAATTCAACAAGCCAAGTAATGCCACTAAGGGACATAACCAACACTGTATTGCCTGAACATGCACAAGAAAGAATTTCTCCATCAAAAGTTTTATCCGAACACCAGTATGTGCTTAAAAATGTCAATAAACCAAGTAACTTAAAAAGACTAAAAAACATTGAAAAGGTTTATCCTGATGAACATGGCTATGCAAGTAAAAGGTTAAAAAATGACAAGACTTCTGATAAAAAGGTAGTATATCCTAATGGTACTTCTCTGCCTCCTGAAACAGTAACTAACATGGATTCAGTGCATCAAGAAGATATAGTAGAGCTGAGTACGGAGGACAGTAATGATATTGATACAATACTTAAGTCAATTGGAGAAGATTGTTCTCCAAAAATATTAGAATTCTTAATGTCTCAGAAACACGCAATTGCATCACATCCAAATGGCAGGCGATGGAACTCCAATATCATTCGCCTATGTCTTACCTTATGGTGCAGAAGTCCCAAATGTTACACCGACCTAAGAGACAGCGGGTATCTTGTCTTGCCCTCGCAAAAGCTTCTGCAAATATAATATGGAGTAGGCAATGCCTAAATGCGAGCATAGCTAAAAGGGACTACGTTTTTTGTTCTAAATGTCGACATTCAGGGCTATCGCTATCATTTAATTTCCCATATTTCCATTTGCTTATTTTGGGGCGAGATGGTATGGGGTGATTCAGCTTCGAGACACGTTAGTTTCGTATGTGCATATAACCAAGACGAAACGAGCAGCTTATGTGTATTTATTATTTTAAGAATATTATTTTCTTGTAAAAAGCGCAATTTATTATTTATTATTTTTTAAGCATTATTTCTTTTCTTATAAATTATTTCAACATTCACTCCGGACCTGTAAAAATAATAACCCTTTCCGGACCATAAAAAATCTAAATCAGCATTAGCAAATTTCTCGCGGAAACAAATGCCGTAGTGCTCTCCGCTCGAGCGGGCACTTCGTGCCCGCTTACGAGCTATGCTCGCTATAAAAACAAAGTTCAACAAAAGGCAGGTTTAAATAAGGAACTTATACACTGGATGAAAAATGAGGCAATGCAAAGAAACCTACCAAAAGAAGGCTATGAAGGTGGCCTGATATTAGATGAGATGGCAATCCAGAGTGACCTTCAATTTTATTGTAACAATGGTAAAAAAATACTTAATTGGTTTTACTGAGGTACTTGATGAATCAAAACTTATGGAATCAATACATAGTGGAAAAAAAGAAATAAAACTGGCTACACATGTATTACAATTTGTGTTTTTGGGGTTCACTGGCTTCCGTTTTCCTTTGTTTCATTTTCCAACATTACAAGCCACAGCAGCTGAACTAAATCTACTTTTTTGGAATATAATCAATCTTTTAATGGCATTTGGATTTACAGTAAGATATACCAGTTTGGATGGTGCACAAACGAACCGAGATCTCGCTAAAATACTGTTGGGAGACTTTAAATCATCTACTGTCAGCACGATGAAAGTTGAAAATATTTTTTCCCCTATAGCAAAGAGTGTATATGTAGTCATGGACTATTCTCACATCATGAAAAAAATCCGTAACAACATTTCTAAAAGTGGGAAACAGGAATCGTATAAAAGGCATTTAATGTTGAATGGTAACTACATATACTGGGAACACTTCAAAAATGCATATTTGTGGGACATTTCTAACAATCCATTTCCAGTGCACCAAAAACTGACCCATGATCATTTTCACCTCAGCAGTGAATCCAAAATGAGAAATGCTCTTGCAGAAAATGTTTTGAACAAAGATATGTTGCACCTTATGAGACTTTATGCCAACAGTTTGGGTGAACAATCAGGGAGTGTTGAAGCAACAGTAGAACTACTAGAGCAAACAAGTGTTTTAGTTGAAATTTTCCGTGACAACCGCCCAATATGTGACGTTGGAGATATAAGACTTGAGCAAATTCAAAACATTTTGAAATGGTTCAAGAACTGGGAAACTACAATCATGTCTAATTCAGACATCACCCACAAAGAAAACCACATGATTTCTCACCAGACCAGATCAGACATTTGTTCTCTACTGATTGGTTTTCATGAACTGTGTATTGACAAACTTGGAGATAGTTCATCATCAATTGTCCCTTGTAGAATTAATTCAGATGTCATAGAAAATGTATTTTGCCAGCAAAGGGGGTTATATAATGGAAACAATGCAAATCCCACTTACCTAAATTATTGTCACACTATGAATGCAGTCATCCTGGGCCAAAGTTCCATTTCAAGGAAATCTAATGTTGGAGGAGTAGCTGCTGGAACTGAACCCTTCAGTAAACATACATTTTCTAGGTAATTACTGTAATTGGTAGTAGCAAATATCACATATACACATAAAAAATCTTAATGCAAATCCTTGCATGAATTTGGCAGGTGAAAAATATAATACGTTGTTCATGTATATACAGGCATATTTTGGCATTCACTGACACATTGGACAAGTGTACTCCTTTTCATCCGATGTTATTTCATCCCACAATGATTTATCTTCTAAACCTACACAGTCTCTGTGATACCATATGGTACAAATATCACAACACACCCAGTCTTCATTTATTTTGTACTTTTTATTGCAAATTCCGCATGAATCATTGTTTGTACTTTCATTGTCACTTAGTTTAGCCTTGCCTTTCCTTTTTCCTTTTCCTTTACCCTTTTTACTTTTACCTTTGCCTTTACCTTTACCTTTAGTTTTACTTTTACTTTTCAAAACCTGGTTATCTTCTGGAATATCAGTAGGGGACTTGTGATGTGCTGTTGCATTTATTGTGAGCACATTTTCTATATTACTTTCCTCACAAGTTTCATTAAATGTCCTTGTGCTAAGACCTGATGGTCCGGGTTGTTCATCATCATTAATAATTGAAGGCTGTACATTTACACTTAAGTTGTTATCTACAATTTCATCATTTTCAAGATCACCCACAGGCATAACAGATTCATGTAATTGTTGGTTTGCAAGTTCAGGGTTTGTTTCAACTGTAGCACAACTAGATTTATCTAGCGCTTTTAGATTTTCTGGTTCTGGTATTGTCTCAGATGCTGATATCTTTCTAGGTCTCAAATAACCCTTTTGACGTTCACATTCATTTTCAGCTTAAAATCTGCATTTTCTAAATTTTTGCTTGAACAAATACGGGTAAGATGGTACCCATGTTATATATCATTGTGAAGCTAATAAAGTTTGCTGTCTAATGCTGGTATAAAACCTTCACCATCAAGGATTACTTTTTTCGCAAAGTTGGATTGTTTACAAAATGCTCAAAATACCCTTTTTACCATGCTTTCCGGTCTTCCACATGGAGCCTTTTCACACAGCCATGTAAACAAAATTCATACACTTGTCAAAAATGAATCAAGGATATTTAAAATGAGTGAATCTTTAGGTTTGATTTGATTGTACACATGATTCCATTGTTAATCCAATAAAACTTTGACAATTACAAACAATAACACTGCACTTTGTATTTTTAATGGACTATTTGAGGGAGGGACCAATTGACCCGGAAGGGGTTAATGAGACCTTAAAATAACACTATGCACCAGATAATCATATTTGAATATGAAAATAAAAAGAGGAAGATTTTTTGAATTTATTAAGCCCTCATGCAAGCCAAGGAGTTGTGCAGTTTTGATTTTATGGGCATTTGAAATAGGGATGTACCATGAGAAAACCTTAAAAAGTTGAGGTCGCATACAATTTTCTATGTTAAATGGCAAAGACTTTACTCTATTCACTTTTTCACAATTAAAACATTTTTTTATAGGTAGAGTAACATTGCAGTGACTTTATTAAAATGGTCTAAGGGCAGACAACTCTATGAAAAAATAAAAACAGACATCAGCATATGAAATAATCAACATTTTGTTGAGTCGCGAGCAAGAAAATCTCTCTATTGTCAATCGTTCGAGCCTAAATTTCTGTTTAAAAGTGAGGTTTGGAAAAAAATATGCATCAAACAATATTTCTATTCCTGTATGAGGGTTAATACAGTGACAAAAAGCAAAACATACAATGGTTGCTAAGGGGGTACCATTGTGAAACTACCAGGATAGCCTACAGAAGACACAAATAGGCTGTATTCTTAAGGTCTCAAATAACCCTTTTGACGTTCACATTAATTTTCAGCTTAAAATCTGCATTTTCTAAATTTTTGCTTGAACAAATACGGGTAAGATGGTACCCATGTTATATATCATTGTGAAGCTAATAAAGTTTGCTGTCTAATGCTGGTATAAAACCTTCACCATCAAGGATTACTTTTTTCGCAAAGTTGGATTGTTTACAAAATGCTCAAAATACCCTTTTTACCATGCTTTCCGGTCTTCCACATGGAGCCTTTTCACACAGCCATGTAAACAAAATTCATACACTTGTCAAAAATGAATCAAGGATATTTAAAATGAGTGAATCTTTAGGTTTGATTTGATTGTACACATGATTCCATTGTTAATCCAATAAAACTTTGACAATTACAAACAATAACACTGCACTTTGTATTTTTAATGGACTATTTGAGGGAGGGACCAATTGACCCGGAAGGGGTTAATGAGACCCTAGCAAGTTGTTCAATTATTTCCCCTTTCTTCTTACTTTTTGATATTTTCAAAGAATAAGCCAAACTTATTATAAGCAGGTCTGATTTTCTAAACTTTTCTAATACTGCATTAGATTCCAAAAGCTCACTCTTTAATCGAAGGTGAGACGACTGCTTATTTTCTGATTTATCTTGCTTAATAAAGTTCATATCTAAAACTTTGACTTTACTTTTTTGTTTCTCTACAACTTTTTTCCTTAAAGCTTTACTCTTTTCAACTTTAAGTGATGATAAAAAATCTCGTCGGAATTGGGCCACTGTAACTTTTAGAAACAAGCTAACCATATCATGATATATGGATTTACAGATTTCACACATTTGGCATGACTCACAAAAACCTATTTCTTCAAAGTTTATTTCGGATTCGTCCATATTGTGGTCAAAGCAAAAGGCAGATGAGATTGCTTTTATAAATGTTTTTTTATGTTTGCCATCTTTAAGTAGAATGTCTTCAACAAAATTGCATGTTTCATTTTTATGTTCATTTATATTTTCACATGTTAGGAGCTTGCGACAATCAATCTCTAGTTTCAAAAAGAAATTAAAACAACTGTCAGTAATGTTACAAAGGCTTTCATTTTTATTTTGTTTTCGCTTAATCTCATCCAAACTATCTTTATCCTCTGTAACGTCTATTAAATCTGCATATGTTGAGCACATTGTATCTAACACTTCACCCTTCTTTTTGTAAACTTTAACAGTGGTCTCTTTGCCTGGAGCAAATAAACAGTTTCTTAAAAGCTTAGAATTTCTGTACTTCAATTTGGCAATAACATATCCCCCAACATATCTAATTTTTCCCCTCGCTGATGGACAAAGATCTTTTTCAAGGGCAATTTTTTTAAGAAGTTCGACAGTGTCTTTTTCAACCCTAGAATCAACCTCAGACAAAATGTCCTTCTGTATATTGAATGCCATTGTTGCAAAAACCTGGTATGCAGAATTTTGTTCAACATTTTGGTATTTACATGCAAGTTCTTGGGTTGATTTTTTAAAGTCTTGACTTTTTAAGTACATATTGATCTCCATATAAAATTTATTAAAATCTTTGGCACTGAACTGGGATTTATTATCTGGAAAACAAATTCTGCCAATATCCAAAAACTTATTATGCTGTTTTTCATACCATTGTGAAAATGACATTAATACTGAAATAGTTGCCTTTTTCATTTTACCAGGGACATTCTCCATAGGAGTGTCACTAAAATATGTGATAACTTGGTCAAATATATCGTACACATTGTCAGGCATTTCCATTTCATCAATAAGTTCTAAAACATCAGCATCAAAGTCTGAAAATTCTGAGTTAGAAATTTTTTCTTCAAAGTAGCTATATGTTGATTCATCTGAGTTTTCACAAGTGAAGTCTTTAGGTACCTCTAAACTATCAGAATTATTATTTTCATCTATTTCTGTCTTAATAATTTTGCAACAAGTAAAATCATCCTTCATGATACATAGCCCACTTTCCTCATAAAGCTTATAAACAGAATTGGGGTGCATTGTTACTAGGGAAGGTCTAAAATTTTTCACCATGAGGCCATTAATTGTTTTTACCCGCCCAACTGCAACCCCAATTTGTCCCGGAGTACTGGCATAGCTGCAGTCTATAGCAACAGAATTTAATGTCATTCCCTGTGATTTATGAATAGTTATAGCATAAGCTAATTTTAGTGGAAACTGTAGGCGCTTCGCTAATATAACTTTGTCAATAGGGTCATATTTGGTAAACAAATGCTTTTTTACATCTGTGGTTACCTTCTTCTTTGATATTTCGAATTGCACTTTAATCGTATCACTACTGGGGTCTATTTCTACTACGGTACCTATTCTCCCATTTACCAATGCATTATTTAGGTTTATAAGTAACATTACTGGAACTCCAATTTTAATTCCCAAAAATTTGGGTGCCAAAATCTTTTTAAGGTAATTCCCACATCCACTATCTTCAGATTTAAACACAAATAACTGACCGGGAATTGTCTGAATTTTTTCATAATTATATAGGTCAACATCTGCATTTCTTGCAAACAAATTTATTGTGTCTTTCATAATTTCATCATCCAGAGGGCTCAATGACTTAATGAATTGAATAGTCGTTTCCGACAATTGTCCCCTTTCAAGCTCATTTACAGCATTTACCAACAACGGTTCATCTTGTCTGTGGATAATTTGTAAATTAATGTGATGGGTAAATGCATCTTTAAACCAGGGTAACAAAAAACAAAGGTGTCCATAATCACCATACAGTTTATTTTCAACCGGGGGTATTTGAAAAAAGTCTCCACTAAGAATTACAGTTATGCCACCGAAATGTGATTCTTGATCTTTTAGGGATTTACAAATAAATTCAACTTGTCCTAAAATCTTTGCACTTATCATTGATATTTCATCAATGAAAAGATAATCAGTTTTTATAATATCTAATTTGACCTTTTCATAGCGTTCATCTGTTAATATCAGGTGTAGGAGTTCATTATTTGAATATTGGCCATCACCAAGACCACACCACTTGTGCAATGTGCTAGCCCCTTCATGTAATGTTGTGGCCAAGCCAGTGGAACATGTGAGGGCAACATGTTTACCAGAATCACGCAAAAATTTTACAGATGACTTTAAAACAAATGTTTTCCTTGTTCCTGCTTGTCCTGTTAACAATAGATTGTGTCCCGATGTAATTATTTCATATGCTCGCATTTGATCTTCGTCCATTTCCATTTTCGTTTTCTAAATATATGTGAAAATGTGATTACATTGACAACCAGTTCGGAACTATCGGATTTTTCATTATTGCAGGCAAACTCGGAAGACCTCGGATGGTAGATAGAGTGACCTCCCTTGAAAATGTGAAGCCACTTCCGTGTTCGTAAAATTTAAATGCTGTGTATTTTGTGAACTGAAGGCGATTTTACTGCCTTAACATTAATTTATTGACATAAAACTATGACGAACATTGAGAATAACATCCCCGGAGACTGTCTATATAGGCGAGAGTACGCACGACAGCCCAGATTTTCACTGAAAAGACATTGAGGCCAGGTTGGTAAATTTGTATGTAATTTGCATAATAAAAAAAATGGCGGATAGTTGGCTGCCTTGTGGTTTTTTTAGTAGAAGGGTAAATATCAGAAGTATGAAAAACATTAGAAATATAGGTTAGACATGCGCATATCGTATATTTATGAGGTACAGAAGGGTTTTATAAACAAATAAGCAAGAAATAACGATAAAAGCCGAGAAAGCACAGTTTGTACCCTAGCGCCTGTGGGTGAAGGGGGGTTGATTTTGCTTCAATGAATGGCGGCGTGAAATGTAAAACTAATTTCGGAACAAATACGGAAACGAAATTACGGGGGCGTAAAATGAAAAGGACATGAAAGTTAGATAATTTTCTCTTTTATTAAATTGGTTTATCTTATAATTAGATAAACCCAATTAACCAAAGAATCAATTTTTGGATACTAAAAAATAAACAAGTAATAAATGGCTAATAACGGCCGCAGTATACAGCAAGAGAGGAATTGACAAGATAGGGAAACAGAATGCCAATCACAGGGATATACGGACAAGTCTGTGCACCATTGGTAGGCAATGGATGCTTGCATTCCTCAAGGTTTCTTGAGAGAACGAGGGACACAATTTTCCAGATACGCCAGCCCATATTTTGTCACCCCATGGTAGAATATTTATAAAACATGGGAGTGAATTTAAACAATATCATTATTTGATTTTTTGGATTTTATTTAATTATACACTGGTCAAATTCAATCTGGTGATCAGAAAAGAACCGACCACTCATGGAGACATGAGATGGTCTAGACCAACTTCCAACGGTAAAGCGTTGGAAAGTTATAATTAATATGACCCGACGTACAATTAAGGAAAGGATAGTGTCCCCTTATCTTGCCATATTCTGCCAAATGGGCGTGTCTATACACGGTCATATATTTACCCCCCCCCCCCAACTCTAACTCAACATACCCCTTGTATAAGAAATTAAATAGCGGGAAAAGAACGAGTATTAGCCGAATCTAAAAAGGTTACTAAGGCTGCCTGAATGTTGTTCAAGAGTGCATCGTTCCCTAGATCAGTCAAATGAACACCGTCATATCGGTATAATGAGTTTTCTCTGGCTCTAATATTTGGGTAACGTATTTCCGACAGACCCTCGGATAGCATATAATTTTTTAATGCAGTGTTGATTCTTTTACGAGACTTTTCTAAGCAAGTGCCCTTTTTCATGGCGTTGTGCCAGTATCTTCTCATAAGTAATTCACTCCAAATAATTCTTGTATTTGGGAATAAAAGTTTGAATTTTAGGACATCTATTTTCATGTCTTCAATTATAATTTGAAACGATCTTAACCCAATATCATTGGATCCCAAGTGAATCACAATCATAGAAGGGGGAGGGTATTTCTCCCTTGCTAGTAAGACTGCGGCCGACAACTCACTCCACTTCATTCCTCTTTCCCCGAACCATCTTATAAAAAATCCTCTGTTTTGTAGCCCAAGGTGGATCCCCCCAGTGCGAGAGTCTGCTCGTCTCTTGGCTCAATAAATTATAGAAGAGCCAAATATCCATACTGACTTAGAACCTATAATTTGGAAAATTAGGAAAATTAAATCTCAATCCAAAAATTTGAAATCAAGTAATAACATTTACAGACGAATATACCTCTCGAAAGAACCGGATTTCCATCGTCCTAGTTTTTTAATCGAATCGTCATTAACGCCGCTTTTTGCCAAATCTGACGCACGCCCTATTCTAAACGAATGTGAACGAACATGTAGTGGTATTTCACAAAATCTTAAACTTTTTTCAAGTAAAGCACAAAACTGGTATTACGTTAAAGGTTTTCCATTAAAATGAATGAAAAGTTTATTTGACCCATATTGACCAGAGGAACGAACGCATAAATAATGTTTTAATAGAGAAATTGGACAAGCAGACGAATCGTCTTGTTTCATTAATATGAGCTTAACGGATTCCCTTTTTTTATCTGTTTTTTGAGCTTCGAATATTAAGATATAGCTCGATAGTGTTCTTATTATCGCAAAAGGAAATATCTTCAACATTAAGAGAGTGTCCGCTTTCGTTGTCCGTGCTTGGCACTGCAAGCTCACCTACTCTTAATAATGCGAAGTAAGCTAATGAAAACGCGGATGCGAACAGACTTGCTTCGTAATCAGACACACAAATCCACTTTAACGACGAAATAAGCCTCTTGAGCAAATCAAAACCAATTGGAACTCTAATGTCAGGTTTTGTGGGATTTTTCCTACGAAATCCTTCTAAAACTTTTGAAATGACAAAGGATTTGGTCAGGTCTGTAACATTTCTTAATTTATGAGCATAACTTAGGGCTGATAAGTAAGTGGAAACAGTAGAAAAGGATTTGCCGTTGATGGACAAAAATGCAATGTAATGGGACAATAATTCTACAGGGATCGGCCAATTAATGTCAAAATGGTATAGAGTGCAAAATTTTTCAAAGGAACTGACTGCTGTTCTATAAGTTTTCCAGGAACTTGTCGCCATAGAACTATCCAATAAAGAACTTGCTTCTACTTTTAAATGTTCCAAAGGTGGGAAGGAATGACACATGGGCTTGGTTCGGCAGCGGGACAAAGAGCCTGGAATCTCTGAAATTCACAACGTGAGAGGGCGTCACATAACTTATTCAATATTCCTGGAATATGCTCATATTTTTATAAGCATGTTAAATTTCAAACAAGCTAAAACCAGTTTTCTGACAAGACACATAACTCGAGGGGATAGCGACGACTTTTTGTTGATAATAGAACCAACTGCTTGATTGTCCACGTGAAATAAAATTCTTTTATTTCTTAACATATCACCCCAAATGTTTAAAGCTACTACAACGGGGAACAGTTCTAGAAAGGTGATATCTGATAAAATCCCCGAACTAGCCCAAGAACTAGGCCAACAAGCCTGAGCCCATTTAGAATCAAAGACGATACCAAACCCTTTTCCGATTCCGCCAGCACTGTCCGAAAAAAGATTCAAGTCTGCATTAGAAGACCAAAATTGTTCTAAAATTACTGTGGCTCCATTGTAAGCTGATAAAAACTGTAACCAAACATTTAAATCATCTTTCATAGCTTGTGTGACTCTTACATTGTGGTAACTTCTTTGTATACTACAAGTAGCATCAATAAGCCTTCGACAAAATGCTCTACCTGGAACAACAACTTGGCAAGCAAAGTTGAGACATCCAATAAGAGACTGTAACTCTTTTAGCGTAACTTTTGAACAACTGAGGAAATAAACTATTTTTTGTCTAAGTTCTGATATTTTTTCCAAGGGAAGTCTCATAATCATATTGATAGTGTCAAACTCTATACCCAAGAAAATCAAGATCTCCGTAGGCTCAACTGTCTTTTCATCAGCTAAAGGAACCCCCCATAAATTACAACATTCTTTAAAACAAGTCAAAACTTTTTTACAATCCGAAACGGACACACCCCCAAAAAGAAAATCATCCAAGTAATGCAAAATGTCGTCTGAATTCGATTTTATGTGCACAAACCAATGAAGGGCAGAGGAAAATGATTCAAATAAGGAACAACTGATAGAAGCTCCCATTGGCAAACATTTATCATAGTAATACATATTTTCAAATTTGAACCCTAATAAATCAAAATCCTTAGGCGAAACTCTTAGCAATCGAAAGGCTGATTTTATATCACATTTAGCCAGAAGGGAGTTAGGGCCAAGTCTATAAATCATTTTTACAGCATCATCGATAGAAGAATAAGATACAGAGCAGAACTCTTTTTCAATAAAATCATTCACCGAGTTTCCGAAAGGGAATGATAGATTATGTATCAGGCGAAACTCATCACTTGACTTTTTGGGAATGACAGAAATAGGCGAAGTTCGAAATGTTGAAAAAGGGGGGATACCAAATGGGCCAGCTATTCTGCCCAATGAAATTTCTTTATGGATTTTTTGCCTTGCCGCGATTAAACGTTCGCCATACATTTTTCTACCATTGGCCTCGAAAGGCCTTCGGGGATCTGAGTATTTCATATCAAAACCATGTTGTAATCCATAAACTAAGGCATTAGCTTTGTCTGGGTATGGATACTTTATTAGAGCTTTCCTAACTTCATTCACTATGATGGGCGAATGGCCAAGCGTATATAAACGGGTTAATCCTGAAATTAAAGGTATTAGATTTAAAAATGTAAACAATTAAACATCAAAACATTAAAACAAAATTCAACATATTATGACTTATTTACAATAAAGGATGGAAAATCAATTGTTCGATTTACATTTAATCACAGGGTGCGGTTTTCCACAATTTTGACATTGATGAGGAAATTTACATCTGACCCCGAAACTGCAGTAATTACCTTTGTTGAAGACTCTACATGATGTAGTTCTGGGAAACATGTTTTTGTTGGGGATATGACCTCCAGTGTAAGACATGTGAGTTTGTGTAGGAGGGTTGGTAGACCTTTGGTTAAATTGTCCTGGAACTGACCCATAGCCAATCTGAGAAGTTGGGGAAGGCGGAGTTGAAACACACATCATCCAAAGATCCATATCAATCAAACCCCACGAGGACGCTGGGGACACTACTTTACGCAACCTGTATTGTTCATCGTAATGGACCCACCCTCTAAAATAACCCCTGGTGGCTGCAAGGCGGATGGTTTGCATGTATTTAAAGAGTTCCAAACCTTTTTGGGGCCATTTCTCCAAAATTATACTTGCAAATATCATATATGCGCTTGTCCAAGTTTCAATATTTCTGAAATGGGTTTTCTGTTGTTTTATGACTGTGAGGGCGCCTCCCTTTACAGTGAGATCTCCATCTAATTCACCGCCGTTGTCTGCTAAATCACGGGCGGATTTTAGAAGCAAATTTAGGTCTATGAATTCCCCTGCTCATATCTTTTCTTTTATTTTAAGTGGAACATGGGAAGAAATAGGGGTGAAAACACTAGGCATTATATTTGGAGGATGAGTGGTGTAAAAAGTGTTACCATCTCTTTGCATTGGTAATCTGAGGCGGAAGGGGATTCAGAGGGTTCTAGATGTAGTGGATAAGGACCTGGTGTAGGAGAAGGATTGATAAACCTACCGAATCCACTGGAACTTTGTTGTGGTCGATCTTCATGCGATGGGACAGAGTCAAGGCTGATTGAAGGGGGTCCACTTTCATCCGCTACAATGTTGACAACAGGTCCATGGCTCACAGATAAGGTCGACGTCCTGTTTGATAGGCTTGGATGAGAGATTAGTGTTGAATTGGAAGTCTTAGTGGTCTCAATTCTGCTGGTGGGTGACGATGGTGAATGAGTAACGGCAGGATGCCGTGGTGCGGATGGTGTTTGTGTATTTGGCGTAGTCTTCGCCTTCTTCTGCTTTTTAGACACAGCTGCGTCCTGTTGGACATTCTTAGGCGCTGTCCGCTTTCTCTTGGCTGGCTTCATTGTTTTTTAGAGTAAGGATGCCTTGGATTGAAATCTGAAAGTTTGATTTTGCTTCAATGAATGGCGGCGTGAAATGTAAAACTAATTTCGGAACAAATACGGAAACGAAATTACGGGGGCGTAAAATGTAAAGGACATGAAAGTTAGATAATTTTCTCTTTTATTAAATTGGTTTATCTTTAGATAAACCCAATTAAATGATAGCGATATCCCTGAATGTCGACAAAAAAACGTAGTCCCTTTTAGCTATGCTCGCATTTAGGCAATGCCTACTCCATATTATGGCCGAATCCGTGATTCATATGAGTAAAGTAGAACATAATAGCAGGTAGTGTTAAAAAGGTAGAGAGATATCAATGGAGCATTCGAATGTAAAAAGTCCGAAGGGGCAAAGACAAAATAGAAACAACACGAAGAAACAGACAGACGCAAAAAAACAATTGAAAAGCAATCAACAACATGAACTCAAGTTGTAACGAGAATAAACCCAGGTGCTTCGAAAGAGAAAGCAGAACCTGCTTGTTGCAACATTTTCGTCACATTGCTAAAGTTCAATCAGCATGTCAAATCTTGTTAAGGATAACAAAAAACCCTATAAAAATAAACCGCTGTACTCATCAGAGAGATAGAAATGTCTCATTTGTCATTGAGCTCATGATGTCTTCCATGAAATTTCTTAAGTAAAGACAACAATCTTGGAGCAACATTACATTTTATAAGCAATTTTCGTTGAAGCTCTCTCAAGAAAATCAACCAATGTGTGTCCAATAAGCTCTGGAATAACGAATCAGTTGTGATACGTTATCTCCATTAGCCGGAGAGTACGGATGCTGATATACATACATGGCTCCCAGGAGCCTGAGTCGCTTTCCTTGTCCTTTGGGTCATAACGGGCTCCACTATATGGGGCCATCTTTTATAGAGCTTGAAATAAGCTGAAGCTTTTAAGCAAGTAACAGTTGTTTTTATTTTATATGGAACAAAGTTGAAAAACGCTACTTTTTACCTTGAAAGGGTCATTACTTCTATAGGGGGTCATCTGAAAACATCGACCGAACGGAAACTTTTGTAAAAACTAATGAACTAAAGGTTTTAGCAAGCAACAGCTTTCTTTATCTTCAATAGTGTTTTATTCTATAGGGCTGAAACATGATAAACGCTATTTTTTCCCTTAAAAGGACCATAATCCCTATAAGGAGTTTCCTGACATCTTCGAACAACCGGAGACTTTTGTGGAGCTTTTGATTCTGAACCCTCGTATTTTCTATTTGTTATAGTTGCCGATATATAAGTAATTTTAAGTGATTTTACCCTGTTTTTTAATCAAATCATTTCAAAGTGAGGATCGTTTGTTGCCAACATGTCATGTATCATTACTGCAAAGTTTCAGTTAAATTGTTTCAGCGGTTTCAGAGGAGAAGATTTTTGAAATTGTTAATGGACGACGACGGACGCATATTGATTGCATAAGATCACATGTCCTTTGGCCAGGAAACAAGTGGCTCCCAGGAGCCTGAATCGCTCACCTGGTCTTGATGTCAACCCTATGAAGAACTTTGTAGAGCTAAATAAGCTAAACATTTAAGCAAGCAACAGGTTTTCTCTTTTAGCAAAAGTTTTCATTCTGTAGGCCAAAAACGTGCAAAATGTTATTTTAAGGGCCGTCTGAACACTGACTCTATAGAGACTTTTGTTAAGAGCTTAATGAACTGATCATTCAAGCAAGCCACCACTTTTCTTTATCTGCTTTAGTTTTCATTATAAAAGCCAAAAACATGAGAACATGTTCAATACGGGGCTGTAATACCTATAAGAGGTCATCTGACAACTTCAACCTTATGACAACTTTTGTAGAGCTTAAAGCAAGCAACAGCTTTTCTCTATCTGCAATAGTTTTCATCATATAGGCTAAAAACACTATTTTTTGCCTTTAATGGGCCGTACCCCTATAAGAGGTCATCTGACAACTTCCACCCTATGACGACTTTTGTAGATCGTATAATGAGCTGAACATTTAAGCAAGCAACAGTTTTTCTCTATCTGCAATAGTTTTCATTCTTTAGGCCAAAAACATTATTTTTCGCCTTTCAGGGGCTGTAACCCCTATATAGGGTTATCTGACAACTTCGACCCTATGGACACTTTTGTAGAGCTTAATAAGCTGAAAATTTTAAGCAAGCAACAGCTTTTCTCTATCTGCAAAAATTTTCATTCTATAGGCCAAGAACATTAGTTTTTGCCTTTAAGGGGCTGTAACCCCTATAAGGGGTCATCTGACAACTTCAACCCTATGGGGACTTTTGTAGAGCTAAATGAGCAGAACATTTAAGCAAGCAACAGCTTTTCTCTATCTGCAATAGTTTTCAATCTGCAGGCCAAAAACATGAACAAACGCTATTTTTAACCTTTAAGGGGCTGTAACCCCTATAAGGGATCATCTGACAACTTCGACCAGGAGACTTTTATAGAAGTTTTGATGCTGAAGCAGTATGGTGGCATCAGATTTCATCTATCTATTATACTTTTTGATTTACAAACCAAAATACCCCCTGGTCTATTTTTAGTAACGGTGGCCATGTTTTTTTACGGATCTATGGTGCAGGACACCCTAAGGATCATTCATACCAAGTTTCATTAAATTCTGTTCAGAAGTTTCAGAGGAGAAGATTTTTGAAAATTGTTAACAGACGACGATAGACGACGACGGATGCCAAGTGATGACAATAGCTCACCTGGACTTTCGGTCCAGGTGAGCTAAAAAGGAAAGTTGACAATGTACCTTATAATCATTTGATATTCAGATCACAAAATTCAAACAAAAAATTTTACAAGTTACAAATGGTTAGTAACTCTCGAAGGAAACACTCCCAGTTGAAAACGCATAATACCGACAGATCCATTCCAACATGTCTAGCTTACAACCGACAGCAGAACAAGAGGGAATGCTGTATTCCGACTACTGTTTTCTGACACTGACACATACAGGTTTGCCTTCTTTCCGAGAACCATTGCCACCTGAAACTTCATTCCACCACCACTGAGGACCTCACCTACCTTCGAGCAGTTCCATGCTGTTTAAGGGTAACTTTTCTACCTTTTAAGTCCTGATGTAAAGTCGCCATTGTTTTTTATTGCAAATCGAAGACCTCTTTACTGCACCGTCTGACATGTGCGGAGCATTAACGCTAACTAAATATAATGAGTAAACTCCTACCGGGAAGAAGAATTTACTTCCTAGTCTGGGCTAACTTCAACGTGTTCCCAGTATTCCAGCCTTCAAAGCTCCATATAAAGAACCAAAGAGGCACCAATAACCGAGTGTCAAAAGTCCGAAATGGCAACGACAAAATCATTAAAAACGAACGAGAACAGAACAAAGAAACACAAAACATAAAAAAATCGACACAAAATCAACCGAATAGATATCAACAACCCGAACTCAAGGCTAATAAAGAGTGAACTCAGGAGGCCTGTAAGGGGTAAGGAGGTACTGCTTGCTATAGCACTCCCGTCGTGCTGTCATTTTCCAATTCAGTGTGCCAAATCCGGTAAAGGAAGACAAAACAAATTCCTATGACAAAACAACATCTGCACTCATCTGAGAAATAGACATCCCATGTCAATGAGCGCATGATGTCTTTCGTAAAATTTCTTGAGTGAAGACAGCAACCAAGGAGCAACATAACCCTGTATCAGACGTGACGCACTTCCAAGGGAATCGATGTAACTCCAGCAAGATAAAGAATCAGTTGCTATACGTAAAGTCCATATGCTGGAGCAGACGGAATGTTACTACACAAGAAACAAAGTTCTAATTCTAAAATATTCTGTGCCACCGACCGATTTTGAAATACGCCAAACAATAAAATATTTAACGAAATTTCAAAATAAAAGAGTTTCTTATTTCGAACCTAAAGGTATTATAAGTGCAAGAGTGGTTTTTTTTTCGAAATATATATTTCAGAAATTACTTATAAGTAGTATCGATATAAAGTATATCATTTATTAACTAAGATTTATTTTATGTTCATAGGCTAAATTTTCTGCACCTACTCACCTCTCCCCTTTACCTGTGGTTCTTCGAAATTTTCTGTTCCCTGTTTCCCTCTCCATCCTATATTTCTCATTATCATTTCATGTTAATTATAACCCCGCATCGAAGATGGGTTATAATTACATGTATAATCTAGTGTATACCAGATTTATGATCTTAGGTCATCTACTTTCTGTTTACCGAATACTTAGGATAAGATTTTATTTCACTGGGAAAAATCGTTATTTCATATGCATCTGTGTAATAATTGACTTTTCACATAATGCATGTAATGTGCACACATGCAAAATTTCCGTCACAGTTTTCTAAGCAACGGCATTATGCAGAGGTCTGATCTTTTGTATACAGCTCTATCCTATATATATATATATACCATATGCTGTATACAAATCTAATGATCCTATGTCATCTACTTCCTGTTAACCGAATACTCTGGCTTTTTCACATATGTGCATACATGCAAAATTTCCACCACAGTTTTCTAAGCAACTGCATGACACAGATGTCTGATATTTTGTACACAGCTTTATCCTATATAGTACCATATGGTGTGTATCGATTGTATGCTCTTAGGTCATCCACTTCCTGTTTACCGAATACTTAGGTTGTTACATATAATGGACATGCATGCAAAATTTCTGTTAGTTTTCTAAGCAACTACATGATATTTTGTATACAGCTTTATCTTATAGTACTATATGCTGTATACCGTTTATGTGCTCCTAGGTCATCTACTTCCTGTTTACCAAAAACTTAGGTTTTTATACGACTGTAAAAAAATTTGCGAACGTATAATGGTATGATGTTGTCGTCGTCTGCGTCGTTGTCGTGTGTGTCGTTGTCCGTAACTTTTATAGTGTTCCCACAATAACTCTTGTTCTAGTTCTCTGATTGCTATGAAATTTAAGAATGATGTTTCTTACCATAAAAGGATGGATTGGATTTATTTTGGGGGTCCCCCATTTTTTTCGTTTAGAAATTAGGGGCCAAAAAGGCCAAATATGCTACTTTTTTTTTTTTTTGTTCCCACAATAACTTTTGTTCTGGTTTATCAAATGCTGTGATAGTTTACAATAACGTTTCATACCATAAAAGGATAAATCGGATTGATTTTGGGGTTCCCCTTTATTTGTTCAGAAATTTTGGTTGGCCAATTGCTATGAAATTTGACAATGATATGCCTTACCATTAAACCATGTTAGTGATTTTTTCAATTTTCTTTTGGAGAGGGGGGGGGGGCTTTTTTCATTTAGAAATAAGGGGTCAAAAAGGGGTCAAAATGTAACTTTTTTTATTTCTGGTCCGATTCTGAATTCTTTTTGTTTGCAATGTAGTGGATACAAAACGGAGGAATAATTATTGCACTCTCCCGCCCTCCCACCTTTGTGGAATTAATTAAGGACCAAAAGTGGCCAAAATGGAAACTTTTGGTAATTGTCCGATTTTCTGCAAATAAATTCTTGTTAATTGAATAATACTTTTATGACACTCCCCTCCTCCTAATAGCTGTAAGGGGCTAAAAGGGCAAAAGTGAAAGGCAGAAGATTACCATAAATTTTGGGCCAAAAGGGAAAATATTTTTGTAACTGTATTTTTTTTTTGGGGGGGGGTCTGCTTTTGAAAAAAGAAAATGAATTTCTTATGAAATTTGGGTGGAAAGTTTACCAAAGACTGCATGTGTCAAAAATAAATTGTCAATGCACCATGGACTGGAAGTGTCCAAAGACTATCCATGTTTGGCGTAAAACGTACAGGGTTCAACGTGTTGTGGTATCATGCTGCTCTCGGCAAAGATTTTTATTACGCAAGGCATAATTTATGGAGCGGGGGGAATCACTAGTGAGCATTAGCTCACAGATTTACATGGTTTATCACCCTTCTCATTTTCATTGCTTTTATTTAACCTATATAGTGTTAAAACGGCGTAAAACACCAACTCGCTCACATACTCACAAGTATTCGACCATATCCGGCATCATGCGACTTGAATATTTTTTTTTAATTTCAATAACAAATGAATATTTATTTCATAAAATATTTCAAGATTCATAAGCCAACTACATTAGGCTATTAACCACCCAGAAAATGTCCATCTCATATAACCATGGAGTGTGCCTTGTGGAATATTGCTGCCAGTTCGTATAAAGACCGTGTCTCCTTTGCTTAACGCTTTGATGACAAAGCCAGTGGATGAATCGTCGTCGACATCGGTTTCCGTGTCGGCGTGGGTGTTACCGTGAATTTGGCCGTTGACAATTAAATCCAACCATACTTCACCATGCGAATTAGTAACACCTGCGACATTACTTGTCCACGTGAATGCATAAACTCCGTCAACAGGTGCACGAAATGTCCCGGTGTACTTGTCGTAGGCGCTGCCGATGTTTGATTCCAGTTTATCGAATATTATTTCTCGAAGCTTTCCAACCGAAGGTCCGTCAGCCAGTCTTGTAAGGTAGGCGGAAAAGGCTACAGTATTGATCGCTCCATCGACCGGCATCAGCAATCTTTTCGATGAACCTACAGAATATGGCTTGTCAAATTTCATTACATTTACCTTTAAAGTTTCAATTCCAAATAAGAAATGATTGCGAGCAGCAGTTTCCAAGTTATAACCAATATATCAATTAGATCAAATTGAAGCAAAGATAAGCCCCATTTACATGCACAGTTTTACATACGTATGCATTTTTACATAGGTATGTAATTTTACACATGTGTGTAAATACTGCATGTAAATGCAAATACATACGTATGTAAATTTTCACATGGTGTAAATTTACATCACCTCAGGACCAGATGTAAATCTTTATGTGTAAATTTACATATCCTTTTTAATTAAATTTTGTGCATGTAAACGCATTTCAAACAAATGCATAGCTTGATTTTTTCTTTCCTTTGGACCTTGTGACTTTGACCTTAAAGCTATGTAGTCCAGAATCCACATGCACCTTTCGTGCATCATAAGCTCTACGACGTGTAAGTTTTATGAAATTATACCAAGGCGTTTGGAAGTTATGCATGGAAAACCAATATCACTCTACAATATCAAACTTTTTCTAAACTTGGGACCTTTTACTCCTAATTCCTCCAACACTATATTGGCATATTTTAACATCATAAGCTTAAATATGCGTATTTCTGAGTAAAATTATGCTTTGGAAACCAATATCACTACCTTTTCTAAGTTTTTCATTACATGTGACTTTTGCCTTTGACCTTTTTTACCCAATAGCTACAGGCTTCTTCCTAATTTCTTAAGTCGATAGCTACGATTTGGAATTTAGAGGACGGGCGGACGGAAAGCTTAATTTTATATTCTAGTCTATATAATTCGAAATGGTATGTTGAGAAAGTCGCGGGATAACTAGAGTATGGTCTAAGTTGCATCAATGTGACTTTCACTTTTAATGTTTTGACACCATGAAGAACAGAAAGTTGTTTTATTGCTGCATTGGTCTTTATAGGTTTGTTCGTTTGTTTGTTGTTTGTTTTATGTCCAGTCAACAATATTCCAGTCATAATCATGACAAAAACTAATTGAAACAACAAATTGATTTGTGTGACCCACCCAGAACACAGCAACCATAACACAGACCCATGCATGTCATGCAAAAAGGGCTAATGTACGACCACAAACCAGAAGGAAATCAAACCAACTCACAAAACAGGCCAGTATATACCTCAATGCACCATTATATATAAGGCTAATGCACCCAGAAAGTGACGAAAGCCTTCCCCAAATATTTCACACAATCTGGAACCCATACCTATGCCACGGTGACTGACAATGAAGAACCCTTAACTGAAATAAGGTCATACTTCTATGAACATTTGCCTGTGTGGGATATAGCCAAACCCTTACCCAGTTTCAAATAAGCAACCCTTATCTGTCGAAAATACAATACTGATTTCTGGTTAAACCTACACTCACTAAGAGAAAAACGGGGATGGATTGGGAAATAAAAGGACTGTAAATTTTGAAGACCATTAATTTATGACAAGGTTTCATAAGCAAAGCCATCGTCGATTACCCACGGCTGATATCACATCGCTTCTCTCCCTCATTGGAGGGAGCGGACGTGGACTCTAAACCCGTGGTTTACGACGATGAAGCAAAGCTTGGGGTATACAGAGTGACTGTAATGGGATCACATACCGGTATACGTATAGTTTATATTGGTCCAGCCAACTCTTTTGAATTAATTTATAAAAATACACACTAAGCATAAAACTCATGTAAATGCTTAGCACATTTGCTTATACATACGTGTGTAAATTTGCACATGTGTATATTTACTTTGGTATGTATAATTTGTGCATGTAAATGGGGCTATATATGATGAAAATTTTATGAAAATCAGTTGAGTGGTTAAGGAGAGTATCGGATAAAAAAATGTTAAGTTATGGGAGACCTTAAAAGAGACAGGTCAGATTTTGAATTACATATATATTGCATATGAAAAAGGACCAAATCAAATCTACATTGTATTTATAAAAAAAAAAGGTTATAACAAAATTACCGAGCTTGGAGAATCAAACTCAAATGTCCATGAGTAAAAGAAAAAATAATGAAGACAAACCGGAGAAACTGTAGATCGCAATGGTCCTGACTTGGCACAGGCATTTCAAAAGAAATGGTGGGTTAAACCAGATTTTATAGGGCACCAAACCCCCTTCCATTGAGAAGTTATACAAAGCACAACACGGTTGTGAAGACATCAAATGGATATTGGGGTGATCAGCTCGGTACAACAACCAGCCAAACACTAATCAAAACAATCACTAACCATTTCTTCTAACACAATTCTTAATTTTTCCACTAGTGGCTGATAACGAGAGAAGATTTATTTTATGGATCGTATGAGAAGTTTCATGCAAAACCCCTATGCGGATAAAACGTTGGTTTCTGGCTTGGAATGTATCAAATACATGGACTTATAACACTATGTACTATCCCCTAAACTATAATACATAGAGGAATATGGAATACTCATTGATGTATTTTTTACTGTAAGTGTACATATTCGATCACGGGAATGTAAGTAAATAAGTAGTTTGCTTTTTTAACACCGTTGATAAAAATGAGATATTGTATTGATAAAAAGGGATCCCAGGAGCCTGAATTGCAAACCTGCATGGCCATTTAGCCATAAGGGGCTCTACAATAAGGGGTCATTTGACAACTTCAACCCAAGGGAGTCTTTTGTAGACTTAGTAAACTGAAGGTTTAAGCAAGCAACCGCTTTTCGCTTTCTGCATTAGTTTTCATTATTTAGGACAAATAGACGGTAAAGAAATGTGGAATAAATGTACGCGACACAACCAACATAAAGAAACGGCAATTTAAGAAATCATGATGGAAAACAGCCAGCAGTCTTCAACATGACCAGAGGTCGCTGTTCGCCGTTTTGCATTGGTCCAAGACTACAAATACAATACATAAGATTCAAAACCAATCCCTAAATTATCAACGAAGACCCATTTCTGGACATAGAAAAAAACAGATATATGACAAGTACATACAAAAGATTTAACAAGGATTATTGGCTTAGGAAGGCAAAAACCTGAAAAATACTATTTTTTGCCTTTAAATGGCCGTAACTCATATGAGGGGTTATCTGACAACTTCGATCCAATGGAGACCTCGATGATCTAAGGTTTAAGCAAGCAACAAGTTGTCTCTTTCTGCAATAGTTTTCATTTTATAGACCAAAACATGAAAGAGCGATTTATTTTAACCTTGAAAGGGTTCTCACCTCTATAAGGGGTCAATTGACAGCTTCGAATAAATATAGACTCTTGTCAAGCTTAATGGGCTGAAGGTTTAAGCAAGCAACAGTTTTGTTTTTATCTGCAATATTTGTTACTACATTGTATAGGGCAAAAACATGGAAAAAATGCAATTTTGACTTTTTTAGGGCCATAACCCATTTAAGGGGTCATCTGACAACTTCGACCCAAGGCAGACTTTTGTTGAGCTCAATTAGCCGAAGGTTGAGAAGCAACAGCTTTTCTCTATCTGTAATAATTTTCATTCTATAGGGCAAAAACACGAAAAACGATTGTTTATACCTTCAATGCACCATAATGCCTGTAAGGGGTTATCTGACAAATTCGACCAAATAGAGACTTTTGTAGAGCTTTTGACGCAGAAGAAGGATGGTTGCATGATTCTCTCTATCTCTTTTACATGTATCTTTTGCTTAAACTGTTTATCAAAAAGGAGAGCAGTGGGTCAAAAATCAGTCTATTTTGAATAAAAATCTCGATATTTGACATTTTCATTTGATTTTTTATATAAATTGGTGATTATTTAAAAGTAAAAAAATAGTGGTCTAATCCCCTGGCCTATTTTTAGCAACGGCGGTCATGTTTTTGACGGATCAAAAATTTAAACCCAGTGCAGGACACCCTAAGAATCAATCATACCTGAAGTTTCAATTTATTCTGTTCAGCGATTTCAGGGGAGATTTTTTTTAATGTTAACGGACGGCGACGACGACGGACAGCTCTCACCTGGTCCAGGTAAGATTAAAAACGGGACACAGCATCATACAAGTTGAAAAACGGTAATTTTTAACAAAACATCTGTCAAATTGTGTATTCTTACCAGGGGTTTCAACTAAATCCCGTTTTTGAACACAGTTGGCCTTTAATTCCTGTAACTCCTTTCGAAGCTGAGCTACTTCAAGAGCTAATTCCTTATCATGTTGAGGAATAGCTACACCAACACATGCAAGTAGTGTAACAAAATGAACGATAAACGCCATTGTACACTTAAAGTACTACAAAACTAAACAAGATAAGAGATTTGATACTATGGTCTATAAGGCATATGTTTGGGTCGTTTGTATTGTGGTCACAAGATTTCTATATTGACGAAATCGTCTAGTTTTTAAATGATAAAAAGTTTGTTTGTTTTTTTAAATACTACGAATTACGTAATAGAGCTTAAAATCAAATTTGGCACTAGAAGAACGAAAATTTAGCAAAAATGAATGGCAGGCAAAGGAATGAAATATGGTGGAAACAAACTTGATAACGAATGTCAATGTCAAGAAATGAAATTATTAAGTCATCCAAAACAAAGTTTGGAAGACTTATTGTTTTTACATCGTTTCTTAATTGCTTTTTCCTTGATCATGAAAGTTTCCGAAATTTTTCAACAACTGTTCGTACGAGCATTGTGATTCTTGGCATAGTAAATATTTTAGATATCGGTTTAAAAATTTTCGAGATGGTCGCCGTCCGAAAACGACTCCAAAACAACACAAAATTTTAAACGTCGTCTGATTTTGACGAAATTTGTAAGACAGTAGATTAGGGTCCATTGAGAAAGCCACAACTTTCGGAATTTTCCTATGACTTTCTGTTTCAAAATGGGGGGGGGGGCAATTTTACTACACTCCCGCCCAGTTACAATTTGAACTTTGTCCGATTTCAACGAAATTCGATTTCTAAATATATTCTAGTATGCTGATTTATATAGAATACTATCCATGGCGATTTTGGGCGACTTCTGTGTTGGCGTCCCAACACAATCATATCTAGTTATATAATTTATTTATCTCATGTTTAGATTAATTTTAAGATACAAGTGTTCTTAGTGGGGATGGAAATACTAATTATCAGGAATACAAAAAAAAGAACAAAATATCTAAATAGAGATGGGAAATTGACGATAATAAATTGCACAGAATAAGTGTCCGCGACACAACCTTATAAACAAGCGATCCTCATCTAGTAGTCTCAATATGACCAGGGTTCGCCGCTCATCACCTTGCATTTTTGTTTGTAAAATGTTTATTTGGTGTAAAATATTTATTATTCAAAATATTGCAAAATGTATATAAAAAAGAAAACAATACTGGTTCAAGCAATATCAAAACATAAATAATTGTGTAAAAAACGCTTAAGTGACATGAAAGTTCTTTTCCTCGTATAAAGTTTTCAGTACATCCGTCACACAAATCCCACGTCTAACAAACCAGAACAAAAGACCAACAATCACACAAACAATCAATAAAGCCCCTATGACACCGATAATGATGCCTTCTACATTGGTCTCCTCGTCGTCATAGTCGGAGTCCTCGTAATTTATAATTTTGTATGACGGCGTTTCGAATTCGAGTGATGGTGTTGTTGAGACAGAAATCAGAGGTGTTCCGGGTTGGTCACAATGGTTGATGCATGGATTACAGGAAGTCGCAATGGGTGGTGAAGAACTAACATCTTTAGTTTCTGCAAAGAAAGATTATTCTATCATTTTTTTAAAGGGGTTGTATTTTTTGGATTAGTGAATGTACGTATGCTTTAAATGTCATTCTGATCACTGTCATACCCGTACACTTAAAACAAACTATAAACTAAACTTCGTTGAATCTTGTATTTTGAAAATTGAAATTATATTTTTTTTGGTTCTGTCATTGATGTAAGTGTTGTCAATATCAACTCTCTTCTTTGTTTTGCCTTGATAAGTATATTTCTTTGCTGATTTCCTTTTATAAATAAATATAGAGATCAAATGTTTAGCTCATAGACTTAGCTTGCGTGCTCCCAGGTTGCTTAGAGGGATAGGCCCTATAAGTAGTCAAAGTTTTCTCTTTATTTATTTATACCCAGACATAGGCTAGTTTAGTATTTAGCAGTATAACCGGTACTATGCGTACCTGATTGGTTGTTATCAGAAGAGTTTTGGGTCAGGATATTTTTAGTTTCTTTTTAGTTTTTATTCATCATGTACATGTTTTTTTTTATTCTGGTAAAAACGTCTGTACTCCATAGTCTTTTTTATTTTAGTATTAATTTTTTGGCTAAAGCTTCACTAATGAGATTGCTATATAGACAAAACGCTCGATCGTCGTATGGAATTTGTGTTATTGGAGGCTTTGTTGTTTATATATTTCAACTAAATTCTGGTCAGCAAACTAGAATTCAGACATTTTAAACAGCACCAACCTGACATAATTATAGAATCCTGGTCGGTAAAATCAACCCGTGGACAAACCATACAGCTGTCAACAGGAATATAACCAGTCAAATAAACTCTTTCTCCTTCCGTCTGGTCGTAGTCTGTATAAAGACATCAAGTTGTGAACAATCAAATATAACTTCTACTAGTATGCTCTTCAAGTTTTGCCAGATGATCACCTTGCTAACCTTACAGAACTGCACTTTAAGTCCCTTGGAAAAAGAAATTGCTCGGTACGATTTACCCGGGGGTTCACATAGACAGTTGGTCATTGTCATGTCCTAAATGATTTTTATTGATTGACCTCTTTTTATAGGTCCTTTTAGAAATTATTAACAATAATAAATAAATGGTCTAACAAACTATACTGAACGAAAAAAGTTACGCATAGGAAAATTCCCTACACTTTTTATACAAATCCACACCATTTCAAAATAATATTGCCGAGCTATTCTGCCACCAATTTTTGTGAAATAAAATCCAGTAAAAAGAAAATTTGATAAAAATTATTTGTTCAATTTTGAGCAAAATTGTAACCTCGCTATTTTATAAGATATTGCAAGAAGAACTCAAGTGTTCAATTTACGCATCAACTTCCCGTTTATATCAATGCAAAGTGTTCCATGAAAAACATTGGTCGTGTTCTACTCACGATGTCTTAAAACCCGTTGAAGTTAGAATTTTGCTCAAAACTAAACAATTTATCTTAATATAATTTTTCTTTTTACTGAAATTTATTTCACAAAAATCGATGGCAGAACAGCTCGACAATATTATTTTGAAATGGTGTGGATTTTGTAAAAAAAAGCATAGAGAATTTTTACCTATACGTAACTTTTTTTTGTTCAGTATATAAATTGGAGAAATCGGAGAGTTTGTATTTAAACGCCAAGAAGCAGAATGAAAATAGACTTGGATAGATGTTCAGTGCAACGAATTCCGTTGATAATTAAACGACGATTACACCGGAACAGACCTTAAGAATAATGGAGTTTTCTAATGGACATATGTAAAAATTATATTTCATAGATACTAAACTTACCAGACATGAGAGTATAGTGATATACGCTCTCTGATTCATTCTGGAAACTTTGACAGATATATGCTCTTATTGGAGTTCCTAATACTCTATAATTTTCTTTAGATCTATACAATAGAAAAATATTTAGAGCAAATATAGATTTTAACAAACCGTTTAATTCTAATTTGAATACGAAGAAGTGGTTGTGTTAAAATAGAATAAGATATTGTTCAGCAGGTAGGAAAAGCTTGTAAACTTATAGCAGATAGCCACAAGCCTAGACCTGACCCCCCCTTTAAGGCTGGTGCTAAATCATACTACATGTACATGTAAATGTAGCGTTTAGGATACGTAAGGCTACTACCGCTGGTTGTATCAGAAAAATTGCTGAATGAATTGTCTATGACTTTTTAGTGTTGCGATATTATTATTTTATTTTTTTCTACAATTTTATTGTCTGTAAATTCTTCCTGTCTGTCGGTGATTAATTATAAATGCCCCTTGTGAATATTTTTTTTTCCTTTTTGACAACAACACTGCATAAGCAAACACTAACCTTGAAATAATTAGATTATCCTTTGTATAGAAGCATGTCCATTCTTTAATAGTATGTTGATACAGACTGTAGGACCATCCAGTCATCTCTGACCCCTGGTAGGTCAGCTCACCCTTAATTTGGTCATTCCATACCTTACTCTGTAACCAACTTGGGTATTGACATTGTGCTGTAAATTATCAATTAATAATAATAATAGAGGGTCCAGAGGTGGGATTCCAGGGGTTTTGTTATAATTGTACAGATTTTTATGTAAAACTAGTAGGCTCCCTTTTCCTTTCTTCGTAAAGAGCGCCCAGAAACCCGACATCGGGTCAGGGTGCATTACCCATAAAGCATTTTGAATTTGTGCTCTAAATGGTTGAATGGAGCAGCCCTGTGATAATGAATGCCGTTGTCGTCAAGCTAAAATGTGGAAAACCTGACCTCAAAGCATAATGATGCACCGTGTCGGGAAAAATGTTACGTTCCTTGCACGTTAAAGAATTCTGCTGCAGGTCTCGGTAAGGGTAGGGTCCGTAGGATCCCCTTGCAGGATGCTTAATTTCCCGTCCCTTCCCATCACTCCTGTTTCCAGTGACAGACAAAACTCTCCATCCATATTTGCCTTGTGCCCCCCTTACCTCCACTTTATCATAATTTCATGTTCATTGAATCACCCCTTTTATGTTTGTCCCCCGGTTATAGCCAAAGTCGCGCTGCTTGAGAGTTAAGCCAGAACTTACTGACTAACTAATTAAATCGTTGTTTTTCTTCTGATTTGAACTTCACTCCCTTCCAAAAAAAGACCTCCAGCCTTGCGACACGATTTTGGTCAGTTTAATAAATCAGACAAAAGTTGATGCAGACCCACAAAATAAGTCAAATATTACTAGTAAATCAAAATTAAATTCCGAATAAAGAAGAAACAGAAATTTAGACTCTCGGGATAGTGGCTCTGATGCTTTCGAAAAAGACTTAAATAAGTCTTGACATAAAACAGAGCACAATGTCCTTTTTATGAAATTTAAGTATCTACATATATATGGAGCGTCTCTAGGGATTCTAGACATATATTTTCCAATGTAGCCTATACTTCGTCTCGGCGATAATAACATAAATTGATAGATTCAGAAACATCGATCAAAATATTTCAATAATTGTAGTTTTAAAATCTTTTATATTATATGTATTAGTATTTGATTTACAAACCAATTGAAAGTATAAATTGGCAATTTAAATGAATTTTATTCATATGTTTGAGATAAACACGGTATATGAATAGGAAAACACTTTTTGTTCAATGCGACATTATTGCATTTATTTTTAATAGCTCTGGAAGTTGGTTTTATATAATGGATTAAGAAGAATGATTGTTACTACTGTAATTTGATTATTTTTTTTTTCGTCGAACAGTTAGTTGGTTACTTAGTTATTGATCGCGAATTGAGTACTTCAGGAAAATGAACGTGAAATGATGGAGAGGTTAACGAGTTCGATGCCAGTGGAAAGGTAGGAATTGGAAAGGTGAGGAAATCTATCTTACCTCAAGGAAGCCAAAGCCCCTACTCATATCAAAACCTGAAGCAGTGTTCTTAAATGCGTGTGAACGTGACATATTTCCATACGCACTGAATATAAGAGGGCGACGATAGCTTGTATTCTGATTTTCTGTCATATGACCTGACGACCCTGTCATTCAAGATGAAGTAAATTAACCCACCTTAGGCACACAGCCTAATCGCTCTGTAAGCTAAACGGTCTAACATGGTAACCAGGACAATGTTTGGTTAACATTGGCAAGCTTAGAGTGGTACTACTCTTGTACGGAGTTTTTTTAAAAAGAGCTAATCATGAACATAAGACGGTCTGATTGAAAGGCCTATTATATATGTGCATTTAAGTACATGATTCCTGTCACTATGTTCTGTGTTTTGTGTTACTACTTGACCTTTAGATCGCAATGGAAGAGTGGGGTTTCGCGCGCCATAAAACCTGGTTTAACCCACCATTTCATTTGAAATGCCTGAACCAGATCAGGACCATTTGTTTCCGGTGTGTCTCCAATGTTTTGTCTTTCTTGGACATTGAGATTGGTCCTCCAAGTTCGGTAATTTTGTTATTACCTTCATTTGTATTGGAAGTTTCTGGTACGCAGAAGTTGGACAAAAAGTAATTTATGGATACCTTATTTTTGTCGATTGGATTTTTACCGTATGGTATTTTGTAATTTGTTCAAGATGTTCAATCATGTCAATAGTGGAAAGTTTTGCCCACAGAACTAGCTTAACCACACCAAATTGTATATGTGCTTGTCCGGAAACTATGACCATTGCAAGACGGTGAGCAGCGACCACTGGTCACATTGAAGGCTGCTGGCCTTTTTCAATTGTGGGTTTTGTTTATGTCGGTTGTGTTTGTTCACTTATTCCACAACTCATAATCGTCCGCATCCTTCTCATTCTAAATGTTGCCGTCCCTTTGTGTATGTATTAAATCAGTTTGTTAACGAACACCATTCATAATTGTTAACCATAAAGTTACAGTTATGGTATTGATTAAGTTGAAATTATAATATTTTATTTCAAGATAACGACTTCTAAGTTAACTAGTGGGTATAACATGTATAAGAATACGTATTTATATGTTGTTCCATAGACATTTAGAGATTTCAAGGGGATTTCAAATCTATATAGATGTTAAAGCAATCCATTAGAAATGAAAAATTGGCTTCAAAATTTATTACGGAAAGGATATGAATTGAATATTTTGGTTCAATCGTTGAATTTAGTGGTTTTTTTTTGGCAGAAATATTGATAACTTGATACTTACTTTAAAATTTCCATAAATGTTTTTACTATTGTCATTTTTAAGCATTTAAGCGATCAAGCATGTCGGTTTTGTGTGATGACACTTCACTAAATCATTATTCTTTGAAGTGTTGTGTCGGATTTAAAATCGATTTGTTTGATTTTTTTACATCAGTCGATTGATGATTCTCAGCTAGCTGTCAGTAACAGCGAGTGTTCTATAGAGAGTTTCTTTACCGTCCTTTTGTTTGTTCTTGTTGTTTTTTATCTTAGGTTCTCTCTAGTGTAATTGGACTTTGATCGATTTGATTTTTATTGTGTGTTTAGTTTTTGTGCTTTGTCTAGGAATATTGATAGGGGGAGGTTGGGCCCAAAAAAACTAGTTTAACCCCGCCACATATCATATGTGCCTGTCCTAAGCCAGTAATCTTTGACAAAGCTTACGTTTGTATTTGTCTTTTTGATATTTTCTGATCCTTGTTTAAGAAGGGGGTCTATCTGTGACTATTTCAGGACTGGATTTGAATTATGTACATTTTATTTAGACCATGGGCCAATCGCAGAACCGCGAGCAGTGCCAAATGGCCTCGTTGAAGGCTGCTGGCGGTTGTCCATTGTGGTTTTTCTAAATTGCCGCTTAATTGTGGGCTGTGTCGCGAACACTTATTCCACATCTCATTATTTTCTACAGTAACTACAGTAATATGTAATCTTAAGAAAACAAAATCTTACCATTGCATAGAAATATTGATATTACCAATACATATCCGAAGAGAACACTCATTCTACATCGCAGAAGTAACGACTTTAAACTTTAAATCATTGATCAAGTTATTTTCTGTTTGGATTGTAAAGTTTTAATTTAATACACCATCCCTACACTTAGGAAAGTGTTTTACAGAATATAAAAAGGAAATTCGATGACTAGAAACCATTGACAGTTGTATGTTAAGGTTTTGTTTGCATTGTGGTTTACATGAATAACTTTAGTGAAAGCTTTTATTTCGTCATTTAAAATTGGTATATTATGGGGGTATTGAGTTACTTATTGATCTGTAGATCTAGACGATATACATGTTTTGTATTCGACTTTGAACATGTCAACCCTGATTCCCATGCTGATTATATACTTATATAGATATGTGCCCATCTTTATAAATCAAACACCCTTGTATTCAATATGATTCAATATGTTCGCTATCCTTGACTGGCTTTGCAAAACTTGGTATCGGATTTTTAACACCATAGTCCTACCCTTCCGGAATTTGAATCCGGAATTGTTTATCATTTTATAAGCGCCTCAAAAATAAACAGCGCGAAAGTTTATTTTAAGAATTTCCACGTGGACGATGGTTTATGTGTATAATTGTTTTGAGAATTCTTAAGGATGGATGAGTGGTAAGAAAAAAACATAGTTTGATATATGTAGGTGCAAGCCTGTTAAGACATTCTACAACGACATAAATTTTATTAATTGTTGTCCCGTAAGTTAATTTACATGGTAAAGACTAAAGAGAAAGCTACATCACAAGATGTAACAACTGTAATTTTAACTACACGTTGGCATTCATCTTCCTATCAAATATCAGGAAGCTGTATGTAATAAATGGATGTTGAAAACTATGCAGACAATCTGTGTACATGTAGGTGGAAGAAGAAAGAATAACAAATTTTGAAAGTATGTACATGTAGCTTGTTTGTTTGTATGTCCCTCCTCTATTTAGGAGCACCGCCATATAGCGTACTATATAGGCGTAGAGTGGAACATTTAACAAATTGCACCAGTGCAATAAATATGACCATTGCCTTCCCCAGTGTCCTAACCTGGCAGGAGTTGGACCTAAACTAACCTAAGATGTACAAACATAATGCAAATAAAACAGGGTTCACCACAGGCTATTCAACTCTTGAATTTCTTTCCCCCACCCTTAAATTTTGAGCTCCACATTAAATTTTGACTTTACTCCTTTATATAATAGTTTTTTTTAATAGAAATTGTATGCATCTGGTGATTTATAGCCAAAACACAACTAGAAAAGCAAAAACCAAGACTTATAGCACTATTATGAATTACAATAATGTAACTCAAAAGTTTTATCAGTAGGCGGAAAGTCTTATTGTCAGTCTTGCACCACCCTTGGATTTTGGACTGTGGTGATCCCTGTAAAATACAGTGAAAATATAAGCACACAACAACACTAGCTCACCCTCAAAATGTAAAAAAGCAAAAGTGAGTAAAATACCAAATAAAAACGCACTCTAGGCAATCAATAATATGATTATTTTTATATTTTCAATCAAAGTGCCATGGCTGCAGCATGAAAACTACATGTGGGTAAATTTAATCGTAACCATGCTAACCTCGGGGGTGGGTGGTCACTCCTGTTGTAATAAATGCCGGGTCGTCATGCTACATATGCTAATAAAATGCGGAAAACCTGAACGCAAACCAAAGTGGTGCACCGTGTTAAAGAACCCTGCTGTAGGTCTCGATATGGGTAGGACCTGAAAAGATCCCTGTGACAGTCACAACTCTTATCCCCGATTGGACTTGTGTCCCCATAAACCTCCACTTTATCTTCATTTCATGTTCATTTTATCACGGTGACCCTTTTCATGTTCATCTTCCTGATATAGGCCACTTTGCCCACAAAATTTAGATCCGAATGGGTAACATCTTCATGAAATCCTATAATCCCGCTTTGCCGTATATATGCATAAATAATTATATAGAAGTTACGAAGTTACATGTATACCCCTCTTTTTTTCACTCACCCGAGAAAATGTTGGAATATACGATACTTTGTACTCAAAATAAAGCTTTTTAATGAAATAAATGCATATGCATGTCGTTTATTCAAAAGAAATATGCGAAATCAATTGTACATTTAACCCACACAAGGCCTACATTTTAAAAGTATCGAGTGCATGTAATGAACACAACATTTAAACTACATGTAAATATCGAAATTTTACAGTGTGAACGCATTGCTGTTTAATGTTAGTGTGGACAACATAAGTTTTGCTCAGTGTGAACGCGGCCTCAGACAATGTTGCAGCCATTTCAATTACATGTAACTTTTTTACCTATTACATTTTATTTACTAGTATTTACTCAAATATATGGAAAGATAATACAAATTGTCCTTGCTAAGGTGCAGTTTTGTGAAGATACAAGTTTGCCTATACATGTACCTACTTTAAAAACAGAAATGTACATGTGGATAAAACCACTACAAGCTTTCGAGCTTTCATGGGCTATCCTAATAAATATCAACTTGTGGTTTTATATTACTCTTTGCGATCTGTATTCATAAGTTTATAAAATATGTACGTTTATGTATATTAACCATTATAATGTTGATATTTATTGACTAAATATTATTATTATTATTATTAACCAAATGCAAACTTTAAACTTACATGTACATGTCATTGTTACACCAGAAATTTCAAAAGCCATATGGACCTTTTGTTTCAAATAGTTTTCTCAAAATTATAGTGCTGTTGTACCTAAATATATAATGTAAATATATTCTAATATTAAATTACCAAATTAAAAGTGTCATGGTTAAAATATTGCGCTGTTGTTCCACAAATTTATAATACGGGAACAGGGAGGGCATGAAATGGGTCAATTAAAATTTCCCCCTATTACAGTTAAATCTTATTAAAATTGTAATAAAGGAAGTTATGTTGTATTTCATCTCTTGGACTGTAATCATGGACTCCTAACTTTTTTTCATTAAACAGGCAACAAAATGACGGATATGTTACATCTGGAAAGGCAGTTTTGGAGTTAATTGCTGATTTTGAATATCAGACAAATTCAAAATTCAGTGTGTACAGACAGGAGAAGCTGTATGGCAATGAAGAAAATTTAGGTAAATGAATATGTATTGCCTGGTAACTACAATAACTGTAAAAAAACAGTCACAATAAAAAATTATTTGACCCTTTGAGTCAGACTTTTGATAATTAAGTTATAACTTTAGAAGTACCTTTAATATTATAAAAAAGCCCTAACCATGCAGACTAGCTTTTTAGTTTCAAGGGCTGCAAATGATGTCACTGAAAATGTAGTGATACACTGTACATGATTTAAACAAAACAAAGCATACCATACTAATTACAAAGTAGAAAGTCATGTTTGTAAAACATAGATTTGCATCAGCGAAATCATTGGTAAGGAAAGAAATCACTACTCACACTAGAGAAAAGTCCACAAGTGAAAATTTCCAGCAACAAAGTCTAAACTAATTACCCTTATTAAACCTGAACTCAAACTGAATTACATTACATTAGAATTCAATCACTGGCGATCAATGGTATATTATTACATTTCAGACTTGCAAAAAATTTCCAACTTTGAAGTCAGATGGAAGGACTGTCAACGCAATGTTGTACCTCCCATTCCACTGGATAAAGTACCATTCATTATTCTTGGAAAAAAGGTATGGGATTGCCATCAAGGCAAACAGAGGAATAAGAAGCTGATTGAAAAGAACAGACAGAAAAGGTTTAGTAAGGTAAAAGAGTATTTCAATCTGTAATAAAAACATAATTTTTTTTATTAAATATATTTCAGAAATAAGACATTTACTGCCTTATGGACATCGAATTACATGTTGACTTTATCAACGCTTTTGGTAATAACTAGTAGCAACCAACTTTATAGAGAGTATTGTTAAACAGTTCGTTTTTAAAGTACACATTTATTTCATAATATAAATTAGGCGGCGGCTATGAGTAACAATAAGAATTTTTATTGACAATTTGGGTACAGCCAAAATGAAGAAATCCCTGTTCTAACAATGTACAATATCAACAATTCATTATGTTTTTATTTTTGCAACATTTTCATTTCTTTCAGTTAGGGAGTAATAATAAGTCTAGTAATTTTTAATTGTTACTCGTGAGATTCCAGACTGAATAGGAACTGTTTCTGGAAACCACAAGTACATGTAACAATTAAATTTTTTTGTAACTTGTGGTGAGTAATCATAGCTATAGTTCGTATAAATCATTCATTCTAATGTCAATTACGTATATTTGCTGCAACGCAGAAGACCTCCAGCCTTGCCATAGTTCTTATGAATATTTGATTTATTTTATAGGAAGATCATGACTTTCGAAGAAGAAGGAAGGAAGTACAGACTTCAAAGAAACTTGAATGCCCTCTGCAGATAAGAGTTAGACACATCATAAAGTTTCCTACTTTTGAGGTATGTCTGTTGTTAATTTGTTTGTTGTTGTGATACCTACTCATAAACATTTTGTTCAGTGTCATTCAGTCATACATCGACATTTTTAAATTATAGTCACATTTAAAAGGTAAAAATAGTAAAATAAAAAACAACAACAAAAAAAGAACAGAACTGACAACTGCAAAAACACAGGGAAACTGTACCACAGGAATGACAAAGGGTCTGTTGCAAATGCAGACAACAATTTACAGGCATAAAAATGAAAATGTCAACATATATACTTTATACCTTGTGTAATAACCATATCACACCCTAGTCCTACCATAGTTACATCATAGTCCTGCCCTATAGATACTATAGGAGGTGTCTCTGTCTTATATCAATACTATATCTTACCATATATACTCTATACCTTATGTAATAACCCTCTTGTACTATCACACCCTAGCCCTACCATAGTTACACCATAGTCCTGCCCTATAGATACTATAGGAGGTGTCTCTGTCTTATATCAATACTATATCTTACCATATATACTCTATACCTTGTGAAATAACTCTCTTGTACTATCACACCCTAGTACTACCATAGTTACACCATAGTCCTGCCTGACTATACTATAGGAGGTGTCTCTGTCTTATATCAACACTATATCTCACCATATGTACTCTTAACCTTGTGAAACAACTCTCTGGTACTATCACACCTTAGTCCTACCATAGTTACATCATAGTCCTGCCCTAGAGATACTATAGGAGGTGTCTCTGTCTTATATCAATACTATATCTCACCATATGTACTCTATACCTTGTGAAATAACCCTCTTGTACTATCACACCCTAGTCCTACCATAGTTACACCATAGTCCTGCCCTAAAGATACTATAGGAGGTGCCTCTGTCTTATATCAATACTATATCTTACCATATATGCTCTATACCTTATGTAATTACCCTCTTCTACTATCACACCCTAGTCCTACCATAGTTACACCATAGTCCTGCCCTATAGATACTATAGGAGGTGTCTCTTACTATATCTTACCATATATACTCTATACCTTGTGAAATAACCCTCTTGTACTATCACACCCTAGTCCTACCATAGTTACACCATAGTCCTGCCCTAAAGATACTATAGAAGGTGTCTCTGTCTTATATCAATACTATATCTTACCATATGTACTCTATACCTTATGTAATAACCCTCTTGTACTATCACACCCTAGTCCTACCATAGTTACACCATAGTCCTGCCCTAAAGATACTATAGGAGGTGCCTCTGTCTTATATCAATACTATATCTCACCATATATGCTCTATACCTTATGTAATTACCCTCTTCTACTATCACACCCTAGTCCTACCATAGTTACACCGTAGTCCTGCCCTAAAGATACTATAGGAGGTGTCTCTGTCTTATATCAATACTATATCTCACCATATGTACTCTATACCTTATGTAATAACCCTCTTGTTCTGTCACACCCTAGTCCTACCATAGTTGCACCATAGTCCTGCCCTATAGATACTATAGGAGGTGTCTCTGTCTTATATCAATACTATATCTTACCATATGTACTCTATACCTTGTGAAATAACTCTCTTGTACTATCACACCCTAGTCCTACCATAGTTACACCATAGTCCTGCCCTAAAGATACTATAGGAGGTGCCTCTGTCTTATATCAATACTATATCTTACCATATGTACTCTATACCTTGTGAAATAACTCTCTTGTACTATCACACCCTAGTCCTACCATAGTTACACCATAGTCCTGCCCTAAAGATACTATAGGAGGTGCCTCTGTCTTATATCAATACTATATCTTACCATATGTACTCTATACCTTGTGAAATAACTCTCTTGTACTATCACACCCTAGTCCTACCATAGTTACACCATAGTCCTGCCCTATAGATACTAAAGGAGGTGTCTCTGTCTTATATCAATACTATATCTTACCATATGTACTCTATACCTTGTGAAATAACCCTCTTCTACTATCACACCCTAGTCCTACCATAGTTACACCATAGTCCTACCCTATAGATACTATAGGAGGTGTCTCTTACTATATCTTACCATATGTACTCTATACCTTGTGAAATAACTCTCTTGTACTATCACACCCTAGTCCTACCATAGTTACACATTAGTCATGCCTATAGATACTATAGGAGGTGTCTCTGTCTTATATCAACACTATATCTCACCATATGTACTCTTAACCTTGTGAAATAACTCTCTTGTACTATCACACCCTAGTCCTACCATAGTTACATCATAGTCCTGCCCTAGAGATACTATAAGAGGTGTCTCTGTCTTATATCAATACTATATCTCACCATATGTACTCTATACCTTGTGAAATAACCCTCTTGTACTATCACACCCTAGTCCTACCATAGTTACACCATAGTCCTGCCCTAAAGATACTATAGGAGGTGCCTCTGTCTTATATCAATACTATATCTTACCATATATGCTCTATACCTTATGTAATTACCCTCTTCTACTATCACACCCTACTCCTACCATAGTTACACCATAGTCCTGCCCTATAGATACTATAGGAGGTGTCTCTTACTATATCTTACCATATATACTCTATACCTTGTGAAATAACTCTCTGGTACTATCACACCCTAGTCCTACCATAGTTACACATTAGTCATGCCCTATAGATACTATAGGAGGTGTCTCTGTCTTATATCAATACTATATCTTACCATATATGCTCTATACCTTATGTAATTACCCTCTTCTACTATCACACCCTAGTCCTACCATAGTTACACCATAGCCCTGCCCTAAAGATACTATAGGAGGTGCCTCTGTCTTATATCAATACTATATCTTACCATATTTGCTTAATACCTTATGTAATTACCCTCTTCTACTATCACACCCTAGTCCTACCATAGTTACACCACAGTCCTGCCCTATAGATACTATAGAAGGTGTCTCTGTCTTATATCAATACTATATCTCACCATATGTACTCTTAACCTTGTGAAATAACTCTCTGGTACTATCACACCTTAGTCCTACCATAGTTACATCATAGTCCTGCCCTAGAGATACTATAGGAGGTGTCTCTGTCTTATATCAATACTATATCTCACCATATGTACTCTATACCTTGTGAAATAACCCTCTTGTACTATCACACCCAAGTCCTACCATAGTTACACCATAGTCCTGCCCTAAAGATACTATAGGAGGTGCCTCTGTCTTATATCAATACTATATCTTACCATATATGCTCTATACCTTATGTAATTACCCTCTTCTACTATCACACCCTAGTCCTACCATAGTTACACCATAGCCCTGCCCTAAAGATACTATAGGAGGTGCCTCTGTCTTATATCAATACTATATCTTACCATATTTGCTCAATACCTTATGTAATTACCCTCTTCTACTATCACACCCTAGTCCTACCATAGTTACACCACAGTCCTGCCCTATAGATACTATAGGAGGTGTCTCTTACTATATCTCACCATATATGCTCTATACCTTGTGAAATAACCCTCTTGTACTATCACACCCTAGTCCTACCATAGTTACACCATAGTCCTGCCTTACTATACTATAGGAGGTGTCTCTGTCTTATATCAATACTATATCTCACCATATGTACTCTATACCTTGTTAAATAACTCTCTGGTACTATCACACCTTAGTCCTACCATAGTTACACCATAGTCCTGCCCTAAAGATACTATAGGAGGTGTCTCTGTCTTATATCAATACTATATCTTACCATATTTGCTCAATACCTTATGTAATTACCCTCTTCTACTATCACACCCTAGTCCTACCATAGTTACACCACAGTCCTGCCCTATAGATACTATAGGAGGTGTCTCTTACTATATCTCACCATATATGCTCTATACCTTGTGAAATAACCCTCTTGTACTATCACACCCTAGTCCTACCATAGTTACACCATAGTCCTGCCTTACTATACTATAGGAGGTGTCTCTGTCTTATATCAATACTATATCTCACCATGTGTACTCTATACCTTGTTAAATAACTCTCTGGTACTATCACACCTTAGTCCTACCATAGTTACACCATAGTCCTGCCCTAAAGATACTATAGGAGGTGTCTCTGTCTTATATCAATACTATATCTTACCATATTTGCTCAATACCTTATGTAATTACCCTCTTCTACTATCACACCCTAGTCCTACCATAGTTACACCACAGTCCTGCCCTATAGATACTATAGGAGGTGTCTCTTACTATATCTCACCATATATGCTCTATACCTTGTGAAATAACCCTCTTGTATACTAAAATAATGGAGGAAATTCAGGCCAAATGTTTTAGGTATGTTTATATTATTGTAACAGATGTTAAGTCCTGGAGTGGATGTTTTAGCTGTCTTGAGTGGATGTTGAACAGCTTGTATGATGTGTAAGGTGTTCATATAGCATCGATATATAATGTTCTATCTTGTAACAGATGTTAAGTCCTGGAGTGGATGTTGTAGCTGTCTTGAGTGGATGTTGACTTGATGTAGTGATGTAGAAATGTTGAACAGCTTGTATGATGTGTAAGGTGTTCATATAGCATCGATATATAATGTTCTTGTTGTATTTTAGATTGGTCCGCATGAGTGACAATCGCAGGATTTTTTATGGACAGTTACAATATTTATGTAAGTTAATTTATTGACACATCAGGTTGAACTTTGTGTAAAAGGGGACTTCTCATGAACTTTAAGTTTGAATACATGTATCATGATTGCTTTACACATATTCAACACTCTTTGTACTATAAAACTTTACTCGATTCTAGGGTTTTGCTGTCAAGCAGAATTTATTCATGTTTTTTGTTTCTTTTTCTTTTCTTTCTTTTTAATTTGCCTTTTTACTCTTAAAATACTTTTACTTAGTTTTTGGTTTAGAAATACATGTAGTTTAATCTGAGAATCATTATGTAATGGGTAATGCAAATACTTTCTATGCCTGACATTCATTGTCTTTGGTATCTGTATATTAGTGTAAATGCTTAATATTTGATGCAGGTTTTATTTTTACAGATTGTTGCAAGTTATGTGGGTCTACATCTTGTACCACAGAGTTGTTTTCGGACCTTTCACTTTCCATTGTAAAGGTAATTTCTCATAGAATGTGAAACCCCAAAAAATGTTTAATCAGGCTGGAAATCTACATGACACGAGAGCCGGTGGTGCAGTGGTTAATGGGTCGGGCTACTAACACCAAGGTTCGTGGTTTGATCCTCATCTTGGCTGAGAATTTCATGAACCAATTTTCCTACTCTCTCTTGACACCATTTGCAAGGATGGTCTTAAGAATCAATGCTTGTCCTTCAGAAGTGACCAAAAAAGATGGTCCTTTTAATGGGGAGAGCATTGATACCCTGTGCACGTTAAAAACCCCTTTGTAGAGTTCGATAGGAGTAGGCTCAATGGGGCCACTACAAAGGCTGCACTGGCAAACTGCAAACAGGAGAGGGATTTATAGAGGCATTAAGATTGTTTACTAATCCAGAATAAATGAATATGTTTAAACTAACTACATGACTACATGACTTTGTGCAAATAAAATCAAGTTGATTTATTGATTTGCCTGATGGTTGCTGAAGATGTAAATCAAGTTTCAGAACAGACATTACTAAATAAAACATTTGATTATAAGTTATCTGGTCAACTTAAGTTTAGTACTATGAATTTGTTTCATTTAAACAAGCAAACAGTGAGTGAACTATTCTTTTTTGCTTGACATAAAAAAAGGAAACAATTTATATATATTAAATGAATATGCACTTATTATAAAGTTCCAAAATTGAAAATTGTATTTGTGTATCATCTACTCATAAATGACTTTCAGATATTTTTATACCAATGTAGTATAGATATCCTTTGATTATTTTCTAAAACTTGACTAAAAGGTTACCTCTGATGTTAACGTGTCTGTTGTGAAGTTGACCAACCTATTCTTTCATTTCAGCATCAGACAGTAGGCCAATGCTTGGATGCCTACTTTAGTGTGGAAGTGCTAGATAAACGGTGTATGCGGTAAGCTATTTTCTCTCATTTTTATCTTAGGCTTGACACTCTCTGTGATAATGGTTTTTCAACATTATAATTCTATAATTTTATTTTTTGCTTGCACAATCTGTTGTCTGCCTAACAGATTATACAATGTGCAAGTTAAGGTTCAGGTTATACCAAATAAACAAGATAGTTTTTTTTCAGTAATTCCTTAATTTAACTTAATTTTTTGTCTCTTTCCACAGCTGTGGAAAAAATACTGAACATAGCCGAAAACTCCAACTGAAAACAATACCAAAGAATTTGGTGGTCCATCTGAAGAGGTAAATACATGTATTTAATAATCTGTATATAGATACATGTACTATAGAATTTTTTTTTCTTCAAATGAATTTGTAATTATACAAAAAGACATTGAAGGATGGGAAATCTGGTGTTGAGAAATTCAAGTTTTGACGAGGAAAGGATAGCATAAAATTAAAAACCATACAATGTATATACTTACATGGATTTACTTACATTCATGGGTATCATTTACCCTGTTTTCATAAAAAAGACATTTTGCTTGATTTTTCATTTCATGTTTTGCATATATTGCAACGTAAAGATAGCACTTTGTTAGATTCTTATTTTCATGATTTTAAATACCCACAAAACCATGAAAATTGATACTTCACAAATAATAATAAAAAAACCACATACATGTATATTAAAAATTAAGAAAATAAAATATTTATTTTGTAGGTATAAGAACATTTTAAAGGTTAAAAAATAAATAAACACTGCTACAATTATAAAATATTAGATAAAATACATGCAATTATGTATGCCCTTTTTCTTTTATTCAGGTTTACCAATAGAAGTACCAAAATCATGAAAAAAATAGATATCCAAATAAACCTGAACATGCGGCAATATGTGGTAGAGAGTGGGGTAAGTAGGGCAAGTAATCATTTAGGACACAACAACTCCATTTCATCTTTGATTAAGAAGTTCATTATTCCAGATATCAAAATAATGCAATGTACACAAAAAAATTAGACCATAAAATATATTTTTTTTCTGATACTTAAACCTAAAAATAATAGTAAGGACGTTAAGCAAGCATACGTGTACAGGTACGGGTACTTGTAAAAGGGAAAATCCCATACTTTTACTGGGTATTAGGTGATCGGTTTTTGACTTCCAGTAAATTCTACACGTAGCTGAAACTTGTAACATCGCTGCTACATGTACCTGCTAACTTATACAGTTTATTTTCCAAACGCCCTTAATTACACAACCAGTTATGCATGTATGACACTGTCTTCAGTATTTGATTCATACTACAGACTAAAAATAATTAATTTAAAATTTATTTGTTGCAAAATATGGATCGCAAGATTGACTGCCATGAGGTCTATTTACCCGTTCCAGTACACGTACCTGTAGCTTAAGCTTATTCTAATGAAAAATTATGTGTACATGTACGTCTATCTACATGTACACGCACATATACACATAGGCTTGCTTAACCTTTCTAATTAGTATAAACATGATAAATACATGTATATATATAAACTTTTATAAATGTCTGAAAGAAGTAGGCAACATATCAACCTATGTCGGATGTACATGTATTTGATGTTGTTGTGCACCATTTTAGAAGTTCATAAAAATTAACTTATATATATATTTAAGAAGTTCAGAAGATTCGATAAGGAATACAGTCATGCAAATATATGAATTATATGATACTAGGGTAATAAGAAAACAAGAAAACTTTTACTAAACTGTTAAGAAACAAAGTGGATAAAAAAAATGCAAAGTTATTAAATATAATCATACAACAAAGTCTAAATATTTAAGGCATAATCCTACATTGATATATGCAGCCCTATTATCATGCAACATTAAGAATTTTGAAAATAGTTAACCATATATTATTTGTTAACAGGAAGAAGAACACAAACTTGACCTTTTTGGCATTGTTGTCCACAAAGGCCAGACCATGAATACTGGTCACTATATTGCAGTAGTTAAATTTGGTACCGAGTGGTACAGAGTAGATGACATGAAAGTATGTACATACATGTATTTGGTTTATTTAAAAGTTAATTTCTTTATTATCAATTTATCTTTTAACATACTTTATATCATTGCCTTTCCTTGTAAAAATATCACGACTTGAGTTTTTTAAGTTGCTGTACTTTAAGGTTGAAAGTAACCAAATTTTAAAATAATATTTTGTAAGATAGTACATCTTGTAAACCTTCATCAGATTATCAGATCAAAGTTGGGGTTATTGTTTATTTTATCCTGATTTTCACCCTTTAAAATCAATGCTGCTTTATGTGATCATTATTCTCTTTAACTTACTTAGTTAAAGATTAGGATGTAAAAGTTAAAAAAATAATATCATAAAATTTCTATTGACAATGTTACAATGTAAAAAGGTTGCATAAGGAACTTTAAAATTTACTTTTACATGTTTTGGTAACATCCCATCCTAACCATAGTTTATATGACTTGTTTCATGTACATGCTATTGCAATTTATTACTAGAATGTTGGGTTTTTTTTTTCAGATAACCAAAGTATCAACAAACTTTGTCAATGTCATTGATGGACAGCCAACAATTTTGATGTATAGGAGTCTAAAAAGACCATACACGAAGGAATATTAATTATTCCAAGGCCACATGTAGTCTATGATGGATATTCAAGTTTTGTTCTTTGAATTTATTCATATACATTGTACATATATGCACAAGGAATTGAAAAGACGTTTTTTCTTGAGCAGATCTTAATTAAAGTGACTCACATGTACATTTATAATTTGATTATAAAAAAAAATTAGCCAGCCTCTAATTTACAAACAAAATAGGAAAGTCAAAAAGAAATTACTATTCGGATTGTGTCTATTATCTTTCAAATATTTATTTACAAAAAAAGATTTTTTTAAATTGGAAAAAGATTTTTTGTAAAAAAGGGAGCGTCAGAAATTATCTAGTGTGTATCAACTATTTGACAAGAATTAATTTGAAAAAGAATATTTTAAAAAAGGTACCAGAAATGTAAAAAGTTATATTTTTTGTCAAATTTATGCTCCTTATTCTTTAATGAAGATTCTGAAATTTAATTCCATATATTGATTTGTGGTTAGGAACATCATTCTCAAATTTTATAGCAATTTTACATCACTATATAAAAAAAACAATTGGACAACTTTTACTCAATGCTTCATCATACAATTATAAGTCCGTAGATTTTTTTGTGGTTGTCTAAAAATCTACAGACACGATGTGATTTTTGGCAATGATCCTAAGTGTAAGTCTGTTGTAGAGGTTTTATAGACATAAAAGAGCCAATTTTGATCTGGGATGATTATGAAAGCACTTTGTTTATAACATGTATACATACAAATTCAATGTTAATGTAATGGGTTTATTTGCACTTGTCAATTGAGAAAATTTTATCTGATGAATTGTTTAAAGTAACAGTTTTTAATGTAATTATGTATATTGTTTTCACTTGAACTTAATGTACATGTATATCACTGTTAGCATTATAGTGGTCTTGATAGCATCACTATTCTTTATGTACGATAATAAGAATGATAATTTGGATGTGTTTTTTAAACAAAATTATAGAGGTTTTGATCTATTGCCTACTGTCACTTGTATTATTAAATATTTGATTTTTTTTAAATACTGTACAATCATCTATAGATAATTTGCTGCTACATAATATTGTTTAAAAGGGGGTCGCATCTTATAATTTTGATTTAATTAAAATTATTTTTCTTTATAACAATATCAATTTCTGAATATTATATAATGTTGATTATTTTAAAGAGGATAAGCTGTTGCTTGCTTAAACCTTAAGCTGATTAAGCTTCACATAAGTGTCTATAGTAGTAATTGTCATGGACCCCTGATTAGGGCTATCACGCTTAGAAGATACCTTTTATGACTTAAGCTCTAGGTGAGGGATAGCCCCTTGTTTTAATGCCTATTCCGTGAACTGGTTAAGAAATTGTATTATTATTATTTGGTAGAAAAAAAGATTTAAAAATTAATATCTAAACATCTGTTTATTGTACATTTGTTATATTGAATAATAAAATAATTTAAAGTGTGCTGTTTTGTTACAAAAGTTACTTAAATGGAATATTGGTACTCTGTTTTAAACATAGAAGTTCCTTATTGCAGAGTTAGTTTCTCATGATCGAGATTGATTGAACTCTTTTTATCCTCGGTCATTATTCACTGTCTATGAAATTTTCACACTGGAGTTTGTGACAAAGTCAGTTTCACAGGAACATGTATTGTTGTGCATTGACACGGGGTTGACATGACTATTAGACCAACGTTATAAAAAAGATGCATCCCCTACAATCACTAAAAAGTTCTTCGTTCATTATCAGCCACTGTGGAAAAATTCTAAATTATATTAGATGAAATGGTAAGTGATTGTTATGTTTTAATAGTGTTTGGCTGGTGGTAGTACTGAGATGATCACCGCAATATCATTATTATAGACGGTAAAGAGATGTGGAATAAATGTATGGGACACAACTATAACATAAAGAATACGGAATTTTAAAAATCACAATGGAAAACAGCCAGCAGTCTTCAACATGACCAGAGGTGGCTGCTCGCCATCTTGCATTGGCCTAAGACTAAAATTACAATTCATAAGTTTAAAAACCAACAAAAGACCCATTTCTGGACATAGAACAAGAAACAGATAGATGACAGAGACAAACAAAAGCTTTGACAAAATTCCTGGCTTAGGACAGGCACATATAAAATGTGGCAGGGTTAAAGTCGTTTTTTGGGCCCAACCTTCCCCCTATAGATAATCTTGTACAAAGCACAAAAATAATATGTCTTTACAACTGTGTTGTGTTCTTCGTTACTACCAAAACCTAATATCGCAATGGAAGAGGGAGGTTTGGCACCATAAATTCTCATCACACATTCACTGTTATTATGAATTATAAGCCACAGCATCATGGTCTACTAGATATTATACTAGGTATTTTTATGAACTTCAGTGTAAGCATGGCATTCATGTATACATGACAAATGAAATGCCATAGAAAAGTGTTTATGACTAAAATGTGTGGCACTGTGTGCATTAGATGATGATGGGTGTTTATAGTTGTATCTATAGGTTGCAACTATTAAAAGAGTCGCTGTGTGCCATGGGTCACCCAGCCCATGACACACCACTGCCAGAGTTAGCTGTTCAAGGTACATTAGAGATATTTTCTTGTTTATATCTTTTTGGAGCTTGGATGAACAAGACCCTTAATCCTGATACTCACAGAAACTACAATTAAGGACTAAATATACTAACATTTATGACTTGCTCAGATAGTAATTAGTTATGATAGTCTGAGATAATTAAACAAACTAAACTTTAATTTTCTCAGTGAAAGTCGACAAGAATATCAAAAACTAAAATTTAGCAAAAATTGGCAGCCTAGCTCCAAATCTAGTAGCTGTGGGCGACTGGGCTTCTGCTAATTTTTACCTTTTGAGCCCCCTCCCCCACACACATACCTGACTACCATAATCATTTCTGGATGGTGTTACTATATTTTTTTTATTTTGTATTGGCTTATTTTTATATCTTAGAATCATCTTTATCAATGTTCTGATTCGTTTTCGTTTATTTTTTTATTTTATGTAACTGTTTATAATAGAACAAGAACAATTTATTAATCAAGAAACCCCATATTGGGCATATGCAATTACAACAGTAGACTAGAAACACAAAGGTAGAGAAAAAAAAACAAAGACAAAAAACAACACATATTTTAACTTTATTTAACTTTATTAATGCAAACAAGGAATTATATAGAATCTAATTCCTTGATGCAAACATGTCCCAATTACTATAGGGATAACAGCATACATTTACAATACAAACATAAATAAAGAGTTGAAACATACAATGTACAACAGAAAATATAGTAAACTATCTAACAATACCATTGTTAACTGTATTAAGGAAGTGTTATTTTTATATTGGAAAACACCTTCCATTATTTTTAGAATTTTAACATGGTTGATTTTAAAATCGTAACGGTTCGGACATGGAAAATTCCGGAAGGGTAGGACTATGGTGTTAAAAATCCGATACCGCTAGATTTATCTTTTATCTTTTTTTTTAATTTAAATTTGCTTATTTAATTTGAAATGACATAACTTAAGTTATCATCAATGTCTTGAAACTCATTGTTCCTGTAGTTTTAAATGCATGACGCCTAGATCAGCAGGGCTATCTTCATTGAGATTTTTCGCTTGTTTGGGTAGATTTAACCTTGTATATGTTGTGCAATGTACAACCATAAAATATGTATTATTCCTGGTTAACCATGATTCGGTTTACGAAACCCCCCCCCTAAGAAAAATAAATAAAATAATGAACAAATAATTATTCCATAGTAACAGTTTGTAGCGAAGCCCACTGTAATCAAAACGCATATTTTAACCCCCCCCCTTTCAAGAAAAAAAACCTGAATAATTATTTCAAAGTCACAGTTTGAAGCGAAGTCCATTGTAATCAAAACGCATATTTGACCCCCCTTAAGAAAAAAGTAAAAATAAAATTATAAATGAATAATTATTTCATAGTAACAGTTTGGGGCGAAGTCCATTGTAATCAAAACGCATATTTGACCCCCCCCCCCCTTTTAAGAAAAAAGTAAAAATAAAATTATAAATGAACAATTAATTCATAGTAACAGTTTGAGGCGAAGTCCATTGTAATCAAAGCGCAAATTTGACCCCCCCCCCCTTTTAAGAAAAAAATGAATGAATAATTAATTCATAGTAACAGTTTGAAGCAAAGTCCATTGTAATCAAAACGCATATACCCCGGAAATATTGCTGATTTTTAATTACACAAAAGAATGTGGCAATGTTCGAGAGTAGTGGCAGTGACTATGCGAAAAGAACAAAATGAAAAAGTTTCACCGACTTCAAGAATACTTGCTTTTTAGGTAATACATGAATATCAGTAAATTCACTGAAAAACATTTGAAAAAAAATAAATTTGATTTTATAGATTGCATTGTAAATAAAACTAGTTTTGACATCATGGTATTTAGAGTAATTTGAATATGAAAATTCTGATATGCTGGTATAGGAGTAAATTGATTAATCAATTTGCTTCGCTCACGAGCATTATTTACGTACATAATTCTCCAAGAGCCTATTAAACGAAGCCAAACATCTCAGGTTATCAAACCAAATTTTCTTTTATTTTCAAATCTTTTTCTTAATATGTTAAACGAGACAATTATGTTCATTTAGATACTAAATTTGTGACCCTTTGTACATTAATTTGTAAAACACAATTGGTAACACAATACTCGCCTTTAATGAGGGTATAAGAGAGAAATTTGACAAATTCAGCACAACCTTCTGTCAAATTACTGTAACAACTACAGATACTGTCAGCTCGGTACAGGTCTACAATTTAAATCTAAGTGCATAGAAATTGTAAATCGCAAATGGTGTCAAGAGAGAGTCGGAAAATCATGAATTTTTCATCTTAGAAAGAATCGAACCACAAACCTTGGTGTAAGTAACCCGATGCGTTAACCATTACACCACCGGCTCTCTTCAAAGGAGGTGGTTTTCATTTTGAATTAAAACGAACACTTTTCCATAACTTCATCCAACTTTTTAGCGCTTGTTTTTCTCTATGTGTATCCATGTTTTTACACAGGTACACAATGAATAACCCTTTACCCAGACCCTCATTCATAGTTGGAATTCGATCAGTTGATTACAATTTACAACATACCAAGAACTCCAAAACCTACGGAAGCATATATAGGCCACTGATTTTTTTTTTATTATTACATTGAAAATTCAAGATACTAAGTTAAAAATTCAAGATAAGAACTTGAAAACTCAAGATACTAACTAAAGTTAAAAATTCAAGATAATAACTTGAAAATTCAAAATATACTAACTTGAAAATTTGATCTGTAATTGATCATGGAAGACTCACAAACCAAAAAAGAAGTTCACAAGAAAAAATTGCGGGAATCTGAAACTTCAGTGCATTGTATGTAACCATTAAACGTTTAGAAAAAAAATGCGAAAAACTAAAAATACAACGAACTTTCAAAGAACTCCCATAAAAATTTGCGGACCGGAAAGAAACATTAACTTGATCTGCCAATCTTCATTGTATACTCAAATACCAAAAAACAAACAATTCATACTCTAAAATTTTTAGAAAAAAGTGGAAAACTGAGGCGTGACGGACAGACGGAAGGACAGAGTGAATCTCTAAAGTCCTTTCGCTGGTAGGGGACCAAAATAAAGCCCCCTTCATACCATTGCGAGGGGTGGGGGCATAAAAAGCTAAAACGAACCAGGACGAAGGCCAAATTAATTTAGCAAAAAATGTACCATTACATACTGAATGAAAATTAATCACAAAGTGTCCGAGATAAAATAGACAAAAACAGAAGGTTACGAAATCACAATTGTGCTGCTTTTTTTGCATAGCTATTTCAAATGCAATGGTGGTCAAGGCATGTTTAATGGTTTTGCTACGCTCTTAGGGTGCGGTGGTTCACGCAATTATAGCAACAACATTTTTTTTGCGAAACACTCAAAGAAAAATTATGCTCATAAAAAATACAATTTATTTTAGCTTAACTGTTTCAAATTCGTCAAGCTATTAACCATCCAGAGAAAGTCCACCTCATGTGACCTTTAAGAAAACCCTGAGGGACGTCGTGGGTACGAACAAAAACGGCATCTCCCTGGTTTAACACCCTGATAACGAACCCCGTAGCAGAATCATCGTCATTAGTTATTTCTGTGTCAGCATGTGTGTTTCCATGGACTTACCCATTGATGAGTAAATCTAAAGCAACCTCACCATTGTTTGTGGAACCTCCGCTGAATACAGCACTTGTCCAAGTAAAAGCGTATACTCCATCAACAGGTGCCCGAAACGTACCCGAAAACTTGTCATAGGCATTCCCAACATTTGCTTCTAGCTTATCGAAAACGATTTCTCTTTTAGCACCGGTGGCAGGTCCACTTGCTAAGTCAGTCAGATAGGCAGAAAAGGCAATTGTTGTCGCAGCCTCGTTATTCGGCAATAACAGTCTTTTAGAGACATCTGAAAAACAAAACATGTTTGTATAAATAGCATGACTACACGTTGTTTATATTACAAGGGACTAGTTCAAAATGTTGAAAAACGAAAGCCGAGATAATCAAACACTTTTGAAGTTGTGTCAAACCGAATTCATTGTAGGTTAAAAACAAAATTCAGTTTGGAACAATTTATAGTGTTTGATTATCTCTGCTTTCGATCTAGACCATTTTCGAACTGACATGATACAGAATTTTTTCGACTTACTGGTTGTGTTTTCCATGTCATCTTTCTGTATACATCTGCTTTTAACTTCACTGAGCTCTCGCTCCAGTTGGTCGACTTTTTGTAGTTTCAGCTTCAGCTGCCGTACTTCTGACATCAACTGTTGGATCAACTCGTGATCAGACGTGGAGTGTACAGCAGGTAAACAAGTTATTATCAGCAGTACCACAAATATTCCTGAACAGATTTCCATAATATGCATGGTGGTTTTAGGTGTTCGAATGTACTTAACCTTTGTAAGATAAGACAACTTGTAGGTCATGTATATTGATTAATCTGTTCAGGCACGATCATCATTTAGTATGAGTTTTGGGCTCACCTCACACAGTGAGGAACGGAATATACGTAATAAGGGTCTACATGCACCTACAGAAAAGTATAATGTTTACTCCCTCTTACTGCCGCCATTGTTGGTATGGTAGTGGCACCTAGGTACATGTTTATTTAGCTCGTTGCATATATGGCTGTGATCTATTTTTTCTGCATGGATGGCCACTTAAAGAAGAATTTCACGACAAAACGTTGAACCCTGTAGGTTCTAGGCCCAATAGTTTTTGACACTTGCATCCTATGGTGGACTGACAAAGCATATTTGTCACATGCAACCCATCATAGACTAGAAATATAAATATTTAAGATCCTTATTTCTAACAAGAATAAAAAAATAGGTTTCAATTTTATAAATTTTGTGGCAATCAGTCAACTAAAGTTATTGTGGAAAACAAAATAAAATATATTTTTGCCTTTTTTTGACCCCTTATTTCTAAACTAAATAAAAAAATAATGTGTCCATGGGACAAGGATGTCCCCGCTAGGCCCAAAACAGGAATAGATGTCCGACAGACCTGAAAGTTGCTTAGGGCGTACAGTTTGTCATACTGAACCATCCTATCTAGTTTCAAATCATTTTCATGAACGGTTTCTGAGAAAAGCTTGACAGAAATTTTCAAGATGTTCATAGATTTTCATATCAGCCTAGTCCCAAACAGGAAGTAGATGTCCAACAGACCTGAAAGTCGCTTAGGACATACAGTTTGTCATACTGAACAATGTCCCACCTAGTTTTAAATCATTTCTTTGTACGGTTTCTGAGAAATGCTTGACGGAACTTTTTAAGTCGATTTTCATAGTTTTTCATATCGGCCCGGTCCCAAACAGGAAGTAGATGTCCTACAAGTCTGAAAGTCGCTTAAGACGTACAGTTTGTCACACTGAACCATCCTACCAAGTTTCTAATCATTCCAATGTACGGTTTCTGGGAAAAAGTTGACGGAAATTTTCAAGTCGATTTTCATAGATTTTCATATATTTTCATATCGGCCTATCCCATACAGGAAATAGGTGTCTGTCCGACCTCAAAGTCACTTAGGACATACAGTTTGGCATACTGAACCATCCTACCAAGTTTCAAATCATTCCCATGTATGGTTTCTGAGAAAAGCTTGACAGTCATTCGTACGGACGGACGGGTGTAGGAACGGACGGACATGAGTAAAATTTATTGCCCCCCCCCCCCCCCGACGTGTCGTTGCGGGGGCATAAAAAGAGGGGACACCCAAAATCAACTCCACCCTTCCGTTTATGGTAAGTAACATTACTGTAAAGTTTCATAGCATTTAGTCGACGAGAACAAAAGTTATTGTGGAAACAAATTAAATGTCACTTTTTGGTCCCTTTAGGGTCCCTAATTTCTTAACAAACAAAAAAAGAAGGGGACACCCAGAATCAGCCCTACCCTTTCTTTTACGGTTTGAAACATTACTGTAAAGTTTCATTACATTTGGTCTACCAGAACAAACGTTATTGTGGAAACAAATAAATTATAAGCTTCGGGCGAGCGCAGCACATACGACCGCAACATTTCGTACCCTCTACATTTCAGTCAATTGGACTTCCACTCACATTTCACAAGGATTTAAATTTTTTTTTCAAAAGTAGACCAGAATAAATTACAGTTTAGTTAGATTAATATTACCCCTTTTGGACCCTAATCAAGGGTTTCTACTCATTTTTATTTTTGCCCCTTTTTGTCACTAATGGCAATTAAGGGGGGGGTTGTCACAAAATTCATCCTTTATTTTGGAAATTTGCTATTTTACAAAAAAATAATAAGCAAAAAAAAAACTTTTGAAATCGGACAATAAATAAAAAAGTTTCGATTTGGCCCCTTTTGGTCCCTAATTACAAAACGGAATAAAAAGCTTCGCCGAGCGCAGCATGATACGGCCGCAACATGTTGAACCCTGTACGTTTTAGGCCCAATATGGATAGTCTATTGCTCTGGACACATGCAGCCAATGGTGGACTGACAAAGGTTTTTGACACATGCTTCTCTGATGGACTTTCGACCCTTGTAGTAAAAATATAAATTTTTAATTTTGTATTCTACTCTTAAAAAGAATAATGTTTGGGGAAAAAATTAGAAATGGAACCAGATTTTTTTTTTAAATTATGATTACAGCCCCTTAGGTAATGAGCGGAAAAAAGGTGGGGGCGGGGGGGGCAAAAATTGGCAAGGATGAACTTCGAAAAATTTCTTTTTTAATCGGACCAGAAATAAAAAAGTTACGATTTTGGCCCCTTTTGGTCCCTAATAACAAAGCAGTAAAAAGGGGGACACAAAAATATATCTGCTACTTGACAAGAATAAACTTTTAAAAAATTTAAAAATCAGACAAGAATTAAATAAAGAAGGAATGTGTCCATTGGACACGGATGCCTCCGCTAGGCCCCAAACAGGAAGGAGATGTCCGAAAGTTGCTTAGGGCGTACAGTTTGACATACTGAACCATCCTATCAAGTTTCAAATCATTCTCATGTACGGTTCCTGAGAAAAGCTTGACGGAAATTTTCAGTCATGTTCACATATTTTCACATCGGCCTCAGTCCCAAACAGGAAGTAGATGTCGGACAGGTCTCAAAATGGCTTAGGACATATAGTTTGTCATACTGAACCATCCTATCTAGTTTCAAATCATTTCCATGAACGGTTTCTGAGAAAAGCTTGACAGAAATTTTCAAGATGTTCATAGATTTTCATATCAGCCTAGTCCCAAACAGGAAGTAGATGTCCAACAGACCTGAAAGTCGCTTAGGACATACAGTTTGTCATACTGAACAATGTCCCACCTAGTTTTAAATCATTTCTTTGTACGGTTTCTGAGAAATGCTTGACGGAACTTTTTAAGTCGATTTTCATAGTTTTTCATATCGGCCCGGTCCCAAACAGGAAGTAGATGTCCTACAAGTCTGAAAGTCGCTTAAGACGTACAGTTTGTCACACTGAACCATCCTACCAAGTTTCTAATCATTCCAATGTACGGTTTCTGGGAAAAAGTTGACGGAAATTTTCAAGTCGATTTTCATAGATTTTCATATATTTTCATATCGGCCTATCCCATACAGGAAATAGGTGTCTGTCCGACCTCAAAGTCACTTAGGACATACAGTTTGGCATACTGAACCATCCTACCAAGTTTCAAATCATTCCCATGTATGGTTTCTGAGAAAAGCTTGACAGTCATTCGTACGGACGGACGGGTGTAGGAACGGACGGACATGAGTAAAATTTATTGCCCCCCCCCCCGACGTGTCGTTGCGGGGGCATAAAAAGAGGGGACACCCAAAATCAACTCCACCCTTCCGTTTATGGTAAGTAACATTACTGTAAAGTTTCATAGCATTTAGTCGACGAGAACAAAAGTTATTGTGGAAACAAATTAAATGTCACTTTTTGGTCCCTTTAGGGTCCCTAATTTCTTAACAAACAAAAAAAGAAGGGGACACCCAGAATCAGCCCTACCCTTTCTTTTACGGTTTGAAACATTACTGTAAAGTTTCATTACATTTGGTCTACCAGAACAAACGTTATTGTGGAAACAAATAAATTATAAGCTTCGGGCGAGCGCAGCACATACGACCGCAACATTTCGTACCCTCTACATTTCAGTCAATTGGACTTCCACTCACATTTCACAAGGATTTAAATTTTTTTTCAAAAGTAGACCAGAATAAATTACAGTTTAGTTAGATTAATATTACCCCTTTTGGACCCTAATCAAGGGTTTCTACTCATTTTTATTTTTGCCCCTTTTTGTCACTAATGGCAATTAAGGGGGGGGGGTTGTCACAAAATTCATCCTTTATTTTGGAAATTTGCTATTTTACAATAATATAATAAGCAAAAAAAAAACTTTTGAAATCGGACAATAAATAAAAAAGTTTCGATTTGGCCCCTTTTGGTCCCTAATTACAAAACGGAATAAAAAGCTTCGCCGAGCGCAGCATGATACGGCCGCAACATGTTGAACCCTGTACGTTTTAGGCCCAATATGGATAGTCTATTGCTCTGGACACATGCAGCCAATGGTGGACTGACAAAGGTTTTTGACACATGCTTCTCTGATGGACTTTCGACCCTTGTAGTAAAAATATAAATTTTTAATTTTGTATTCTACTCTTAAAAAGAATAATGTTTGGGGAAAAAATTAGAAATGGAACCAGAATTTTTTTTTAAATTATGATTACAGCCCCTTAGGTAATGAGCGGAAAAAAGGTGGGGGGGGGGGGGGGGCAAAAATTGGCAAGGATGAACTTCGAAAAATTTCTTTTTTAATCGGACCAGAAATAAAAAAGTTACGATTTTGGCCCCTTTTGGTCCCTAATAACAAAGCAGTAAAAAGGGGGACACAAAAATATATCTGCTACTTGACAAGAATAAACTTTTAAAAAATTTAAAAATCAGACAAGAATTAAATAAAGAAGGAATGTGTCCATTGGACACGGATGCCTCCGCTAGGCCCCAAACAGGAAGGAGATGTCCGAAAGTTGCTTAGGGCGTACAGTTTGACATACTGAACCATCCTATCAAGTTTCAAATCATTCTCATGTACGGTTCCTGAGAAAAGCTTGACGGAAATTTTCAGTCATGTTCACATATTTTCACATCGGCCTCAGTCCCAAACAGGAAGTAGATGTCGGACAGGTCTCAAAATGGCTTAGGACATATAGTTTGTCGTACTGAACCATCCTACCAAGTTTCAAATCATTCTCATGTATGGTTCCTGAGAAAAGCTTGACGGACGGACGGACATGAGTAAAACTTAATGTCCCCTCCCCGACATGTCGTCGCGGGGGCATAAAAAGTTTCGATTTCGGCCCCTTTTGGCCCCTAATTACAAAACAAGTGAAAAAAGAGATGGTCGCAAAAATTAATTCTCAAATTTGGATTCGCGACCTGACAAGAATAAACTTGCAAAAAAAATTTTCAAAATCAGACCACAAATAAAAAAGTTTCGATTTTGGCCCCATTTGGCCCCTAATTACGTGATAGGGAGAAAAAGGGGGTCGCAAAAATTAATTCTTAATTTTGTATCTGCTATTTGACAAGAACAAACATGCAAACAAAAATTTCAAAATCGGACCACAAATAAAAAAGTTTTTATTTTGGCCCCAAAAATACTACTGTTTGCCCCTTTTGGGCCCCTAATTTCGAAACAAAAAAAGGGAGGACCCCCAAAATCAATCCCATTCATCCTTGTATGATAAGGAACGTCACTGTCAAATTTCATAGCAATCGGATATCTAGAACTAAAGTTAATATGGAAACAAACAAAAAATAAAGTAGTATTTTGGCCCTTTTCTAAACGAAAACTGGGGGGACCCCCAAAATCAATCCCATTCATCCTTTTATGGTAAGGAACATCATTGTCAAGTTTCATAGCAATCGGATAACTGGAACTTAAGTTATTGTGGAAACACTAAAAAGTTAACCGACAACGACGACGACAACGACGACGACGACAACGACAACAGCATCATACCATAAAAAGGAGAAGGGGGGATAGTTAATCCTCAATTTTAAGTCCACCACTTGACAAGACTTAATATGCAAAAATAAAAATTCAAATTCAGACCAGAATTTAAAAACTAGCATTTTTCCCATATTTGGTCCCTTTATTTTTAAATGAAAAAAAGGGAGATCACAAAATCGATCCGATCATTGTCAAAATCTTATAGCAATTTGCCAACCAGAACCTAAGTTATTGTGGGAACAATAATGAATTTGAATTGTTTGTCCCTTTTGGGCCCCTAATTTCCAAACGAATAAAGGGGGACCCCAAATTCAATCCCATTCGGTTAACCAGAAGTAAAGTTATCATGGGAACAAATAGAAAAGTAGCATTTTTGGCCCCTAATTTCTAAACAAAAAAAGAGGGGACCTGAAAATCAATCCCATCTATCCTTTTATGGTAAAGAACATCATTGTCAAATAATCAGCACTTAAGTTATTTTAAAATTGTGGGAACATCAAAGTTAACAGACAACAATAACAACAACAGCATCATAACATTATACGTCCGCAATTTTTTGCGGTCACATGAAAACTAGCTTTTTTTGTCCCTTTTGGGCCCCTAATTTCTAAACGAAATTAAAAATCAATTCTAATTTCAAAGTACCGGTAGCAAAATTACGTTTCTGGTTTACACATCACCCCAAAAAGGAAGGTGCACATCTTCAATACATCTGTAATCAAAGTATAAAATTTCAGAAAGATCTAGTGTTCCGTTTTTGAGATTCAGATTTCACAAGACGACACCCCATAGCGCTACGGACAGAGTAACCTGACTACTTGACCTTCTTTCGCCTTTGAACACAGGTTAAAAATAGGAATGCAGCTGTGCTAATTACTACTGGGGCATATGCATTCCATGTTTCATCAACATAGGACTTATAGTCCTTGAGATATGGAGGTGCTCATAAAACCTTAACATTGCTATAATGTGTCTTGAAAATTATCAAAGTCTCTCATCCGGAAAATCAAGGTCAAGGTTAAAAGATGGAGATGAAATTGTGCTAAGCTACTACTGGGGCATATGCTTACCAAGTTTCATCAACCTGGGACTTATAGTTCTTGAGATAGGGAGGTTTTCGTAAAACCTAAACACAAAAGTTTATGCCTCTGCCGCGGCCGTCGGTAAAGTAACACCTATGTATCACTCTGCTTCACAGGCAAGACTCTGTAAATTAAAACAGGAAGTATGGAAGCCATAGACCTGAAATCATATCTTACAATATGGGACCACATGCTATAGGGACTAAGTTGCTGAATGGATTTTTGGGAAACTTTCAGTACTACATATGTAAATGTGAGGCTCTTTTTTCATATCTTATAGTAAATATCATGAATATTTGAGGTTCTCCCATGGCACAACTTACATTTAACCATTTGATGTTAGGTTGTCTGAACAACACTGAGGATTTCTTAAACCTATCAAAAAATATTTGTGACATCACTTATTTGTACCAAAGTGTTGTTTGTTTGGTTTTTTTTTGGTTTTTTTGGGGTGCTTTTTAGCTTTTGAGCTATTGTCGTCACTTGGCGTTTGTCGTCCGTCCGTTAGCTTTTTCAAATGTTAACTCCTCTAACACCATGTCCAATAGCAACCAAATTTGGTACAATTGTTAATTGCCATGGGTGGTACAAAACCGTCGTTTGTACTTTGGATTTTTGATTCGTCGAAAAACATAGCGGCCTTGGCTAAAAATAGAACATAGGGGTAAATTGCAGTTTTTTGCAAATAACTCAAAAGCGGTGACAGATATCACAATTCTGACAGAGGGTAAAGGTGTTCGGCACTTTAAAAGATCTAGCTGCCCTGAAATTTTCAAGAAGATCCAACAACCGATGTATATAGGAGTTATTTCCCTTTTTTCTGGAATTTTTTTTAAAAAATTTCACTTATTTTTTCATACAAGATATTTTAAAAATTTAAATTGCATATGGTTAAGCACATCAAGATCTACAAAATATGTATGTAATATTGAAAAGTCCTATGACCATTCCTTTTAGGAGTTATTCCCGTATAACATGAAAATTGACTATTTTCAAAGCTTTTCTTCAATGTAAAGAAACATCGACTCCTCTGACACCACAAGGCCAACTTCAATAAAGCTTGGTACAGTTGTTTAGCAGCATGATTGCTACAAAACTGTTGTGTGGATTTTATAATATTTGAACAAGAGTTAACACTAAAGTATGTCTTGCCTGTCGGCACCATCAGAAACAATTATTCTTTCTTACTTCCACTATATTTTGAATTTACATGGATTTTCAGTTTCTGAGATCAAACAATGTTTATAGAACTTAAACATTGCAAATATATGCAATAAAAATAATCAAAGTCATTCAACCGGAAAATCAAGGTCAAGGTCAAAAGATGGGGATGCAACTGTGCTAAGCTACTACTGGGGCATATGTATACCAAGTTTCATCAACCTAGGACCTATAGTTCTTGAGATATGGAGGTGCTCGCAAAACTTTTCCATTGCTATTATATGTATTGAAAATTGTCAAAGTCACTCAACCAAAAAATCAAGGTCAAGGTCAAAAGATGGGGATGCAACTGTGGTAAGCTACTACTGGGGCATATGCATACCAAGTTTCATCAACCTAGGACCTATAGTTCTTGAGATATGGAGGTGCTCGCAAAACTTTTCCATTGCTATTATATGTATTGAAAATTGTCAAAGTCACTCAACCGGAAAATCAAGGTCAAGGTCAAAAGATGGGAAGCAACTGAGCTAAGCTACTACTGGGGCATATGCATACCAAGTTTCATCAACCTAGGACCTATAGTTCTTGAGATATAGAGGTGCTCGCAAAACTTTTTCATTGGTATTATATGTATTGAAAATTGTCAAAGTCATTCAACCGGAAAATCAAGGTCAAGGTCTAAAGATGGGGATGCAACTGAGCTAAGCTACTACTGGGGCATATGCATACCAAGTTTCATCAACCTAGGACCTATAGTTCTTGAGATATGGAGGTGCTCATAAAACTTTTCCAAAAAGTTAACGCCGCCGCCGCCGCCGCCGCCGGTAAAGTAACACCTATGTCCCGCTCTGCTTCGCAGGTGAGACAAAAACATGGCCGCCATTGCTAAAAATAGAACATAGTGGTAAATTGCAGTTTTTTACAAATAACTCAAAATTGGTTAGATATCCCGAAAATTTTCAAGAATCCAACAAAAACTATAAACTTGAAAACTATACAGGATATTTCAAAAATCTAAATTGCATGTGGTTAAGCACCATAATTTCTTCAAAATGTGTGTATCTATGCAGTTCAGGTAAGCGATTCAGGCTCCTGGGAGCCTCTTGTTTGTTTTTTATGAAACTTTTGCACAATCTTTAAAGTTTAAACTTTAATCTGGTTAAATTTGGGATGCAGGGGTACTTATTTGTAATTATGCTGTATATCAATATTTCAAGGAGTAACCTCTTATCAGCAGCATTTATATCAAAACGTTGGAAGGTCAAAAACCAAAAGTATTGAATGAAAGGTACTCAAAGCCAAAAGGTTCAAACAGGGAAGCCAAATCTAGCACTGAGGATATTGACCATGTGCAGTACAAGATAAGAAACCTGGTGTTTTAAACAAAATTTAGAATTTAACAATCAGGAATTCCAATAACAAAAAAATTAAAGAAATTAAATGGTAAATTTGTGTCAGACAAGTCTGATGACCAAGCTTGTGATCATCCTTGGGGACCACTGGTCCACCAGCCATGGTTAGCAGAAATATGAATGCCTCTTTCATAGATACCTATTTTGTTACTTTCACAAACTGTATAAAAACAGAAACACAATATTCAAGCATATTTATTATTCATTCTTAAAAAATTTCAAATGTGTGATAAAATAAACATGCAAATTGATAATTGTGAAATTAAAATGATTAGAAACACAGAAATTATATTGACAAATTATTTTGTGCACCTCTTCCACTTTAGGAATAAATAATTTGGATTTTTCAGAAAAAAGACATAACAAAACAAAAAAAATTAGTAAATTCTTCTTTACAAAACTAGTAAATAGTACAAAGCAGTCACAACCTTAACAAACAACATAAAATACAAAAATATTGCATGCAGTAGATCCTTTTCTACAAAAACAATGCAAATAGTCTAATAAACATTTAACACATTTTTAAAATCTGAATAAAAAAAAACACTAAAAGTTTTAAATGAATGAGAAAAAAAGTTTTTAGGATTAGTTGCACTTGTACAAATAAGACACACCACTATTAAATTTGTATTTCTTTGTGTTAAAGAGTTACCAGCACCTTAAGAAGATTATAAACAGTAAAGCACTAAAGTGGTAAAAATGGTATTAAATAAATGAAAGCACACTTGATTATGTATAAATTGCACATACACTTACAAGGAATGTAAAAATTATCAGATTATAATTCACATTAAAAAATAACTATGATTTTATGCATAAGTTGGATTTACTCAAACACAAAAAAATATCAAAATGCTACAATGAAAAAAAAATTAACTAAACTTGAGTTATCTCCCATTAGTTACAAATTAATTAGGAAAAAATGTTCAGAGTGCGGTTTATTTTTTATCTATCTATGTATTTCTTAGCATAAATATGTATATTGCTCATATCAATGTTGATCCTGACAAAATTACATCGCCTTCTTTATTTTCATTGGAATTACCCTGACAAATTATTTTTGTTGTTGCTTTTAACATTGTTTTGAAGATTCAAGCATTCCAGTAAAAGAATGACATGTACCTATGTGTGACTTTTTCTGTGTTTCATACAAACATACATATAAATTGTGAAAATACAAATACACAAATGGCACTAATCTCTACCTGATAATGACACTACAATATATAAGGGATGAAAAATCATATGACTGATGATAAAATTTAAATATGAGTATTTTGAATGGATATTTACTGGCAAAAAATAAATTTTTGATTTATTCAAAATTTAATATCTTTGGTTTATTAGAAATAAAATGAAAATGAAAAACAAACAAAATACAAATGTATAAATAATAATAAATAAAAATACAAGTACAAGTTACTAAACTAACGCAATCAATGTTCACAAAATAAAGTAAGACATTACTGGAAATAAAATACAAGAGACTATACACTAATTCAAACAATGTTAACAAAATTTGAAAATGACAAAAAATGACATAAAACCCCAAACCTTACATATATGGTTGATACATTTTTGAATGCACAACATTCAATGTCCATCACAAGAGTGGGGAAACAATATATTAAGAATCATATCAATAACATCTACAAATAAATTATTCCTCCAACAAACAATATAAAACAACACAATAAATATTTATAGTTTTAAAGAGCATAAACATTCATTATCTGCAAAAAAGCTATTTTCCCATAAAAGGACAACCATCCCACAAAAATCTATGATGGAGGCCCAAATAATTGTGCTGTCTTGGAAGCCTTTCCATAATTTCTTATGTTTGGATTCCTGTGGATTTAAAAAAAAAATTTCAAAAGACAAAACCCCAGAAAGATGTCACGATTATCTGGACTGTTGTGATGGCTATATATGCTTCTGGAAAATTTAGGAAAAACATCTCCACATCAAACTTTACTGCTAATTTGCAAATGTTGATCAAACCTTGCCAGGATATAATATCAACAGATAGTCACTGCATCCGATTGTCAATAAATGTATTGCATAAGATCTAAAAATAACCTGAGACAAAACAATTCAAATAATATCATCAATGGCACAAGCAACAACAATTTAACATAATGAACTTACCAATGGCACCCATGCACATAAATGATACAGAGCAGAAAAAATAAATCTGAATATTTTCAGTCATGGCACTTATTCTTATTGCAAATTTTGAATAGATTTTTTAACAATAAATATCAAATTTTATAATTTACATTAATTGCAAATATCTTAGGTTATACATGATTATCATTGGGCAATAAATGAAATATTGAAACAGTAAACAACATTTTGTTCAATCAGTCATTACTGTAGTGAACTTTACATAATGATACATTTTCAAACATTTCTGTGTAAAAAAAGATATGCTAAGGAGTATTCTTATTACAATAACCCTGATTTCTTGTTTCAATTTTTCAGTCATAATTAAGGAAGACCACAGTTTCCATATCAACTAACATGCTCTTACTGTTTGTGATAATGTTAGTGGCTTGAAAGCCATTAACATGTAATCAGCAGTATAAGAAATGGTTTGGAACTTTAAATTGTGTTTTAAAACAATACTAATCTTGGTAAACAAGTCAGCTTGAACTTTGACCTTTCTACAGAAAGATTTCCATGTGTACCACCAACTTTGCACTTAGGTTTCATAATTTATCCATATAGAATTTTAAATACTGTGTACAGGAGTCAGCTAGACCTCTGACCTTTGATCTGATGACCCTTTATCAGGTAGATGAACCACCATGACCTTGCCCTTTCTATCCATGACTGTGATGGTACTGGTAGGAGATGGTGGGGGCGTGGATCTCTTCTTGTGTCTCCTGACCAACACTATCAATACGACTAAAATTATAATCAACAGTACAGACAGACCAATGAGAACAGGCATTAATGTATGTGGTGGCTGTTTACTGTCCACACTTCGAGATAGATTGAGATCATCTTCATGTGGTTTGTCAGATGTCCTGATCCAGATCATGTTTGTTCCAGTTCCGGGCTGTTTCATATTGTAACCCTCTGGTGAAACATCTCGTTTCTGTCGGTTAGAATGTAATGAGTATATAGAATGAAGGAACCACACTCTCTCATTATCAGTCTGGAATAAAAATGTTTCAATAATAAAATTAAAGATTTCTATAGTGTAAAATCATTCAACCAAAAGAATTATTTCTTTTTATCTGTAATTGATCCAAATCCTTTTTTTTACTTTTCTTTCATGGCATTTACATGCATTAGCATGACTACAGTTATACGCAATGTATTTATAGATTTATAGACCTACAAATATTAATGGTTAAAATGAAAGTTTCAAATTTAAAAAACTTTCACATCCTTTACTTGTCTATACATGGGTTATTATCAGTTTCATATGCAAATCTTTTTCATAATTTTGGTAACATGACTTAAAGCTTGTAGCTACAGTTTCTATGTATATCAAACCAGATGCATTTGAAAATTATTTTCTTATAAGTGCTTGCTGTAATTCGTTAAATAATAGAATACATTTTATACATGTTTGACTTGTGTAGTTCCACTCCTTAAGTTTTCATTATTTTATCTTCATTGCTGTCACAAACTATTTACCTTAAACAGTGGTTGTGTATCTATAGAAAACCCATCAGCCCCTGTGTTCTGGACTAGAGAACTGGCAGATGGGTCATCTCTGGCTAGTAAAGCTTTGAATTTCATACCATCCACTAATGTATCTACTGTTTCTGGAGCTCCAGGGTCCTGGTAAACAAAAGTACTTTTCAGATGGCATTGAAAGTTCAAAGGTCAAAAGACAGTCTTTCTCGTTTATAAAAGTCTATGCATTGTATTATTTTTTTTTTAATCTAAATTAGTTTCATGAAAAATTGCTTCTTGTAAACATGCAACTTGTCTTTAAGTGCCATTTGAATTATTGAGAAAAAAAGTTCCAATAAATTTTAAAAATCAAATGTGTACAATAATAACAAGATTATGTCCAAAAGACATAATGGCCCAACTACAAACTTGGAGAAGTAACGTCAACTTAAAGGTAAACCTAATTTGGGACGCACAGCAAATGAACAGCTACAGACAAATCATCCCAATCGCTATCTGCTCATCTACTTTATTAGGTGAGGCATTAAAAACATTCACCTTCCAATGTAATAAATCATTAATTGGGTACCAATGCATTGTTAAGATTACTTTTTTGTCGACTGAATCAGGAATTAAATAAACAGAAAAAAGAGAATAACTCCTAATACATTAGTATAACAATTCAAGACTAGTAACTAGTTCTTGCAATGTAAAAAAATATTGGCTTCAAACATAATGATTGATAACTTACCAGTATTTTATAGGAATGTTCAAGTTTTTCCTTTGGTCCCAGACAACCATAGAGTTCATTATCTGGGTCATATCTAGGTATGTAGCCATCCTTCCCTGAACATAAGAACACCTTGTCTATACCCAGATTGACTGTCTCTCCAAGGTCTGCCCCTGAATCTATTCTACCATACAGTGTATCTCCTGAAAACACAAAATACTGAAGAATTGTGAAATGAATAAAGCTTTATATTACCATAAAATGTTTCTCCTAATAAATAATATTAATAAATTTAAAAAAATGTTAAAGGATTCTTTAGTTATTCTGTAAAGTATACACAGAGTTTTATATTGGTTTTGCTGGATGTCATGCAGCAAACTTTAATAAAAAAATCTGTCATAGTCAAAAGTGGCCGGATTTCGTAAAACTTGAAATAGGTCTGGTCATAGGTGAGCGACAGACCTGAAATCGAAGCCCACATTATTTGACCCTACCCTGATGCTGTATACCAAATGTCAAGTGGCTGTGATTAGTAGTTGATGAAAAAACTGTTACCAAAATTTCTTCCCTGCCGGCCTGCCATCCAACATTCACCATTTAATAACCTGGATTTTTCACTCTGTGAAATCCGGCCAAAAATTGCAGCATATATCAAATAATTGTGATAGTTTTAATAGCGAGCATAGCTCGCAAGCGGGCACGAAGTATCCAATCGAGCGAAGAGCTCTACGGTATTTGTTTCCGCGAGAAATTTGCTAATGCTGATTTAGATTTTTTATGGTCCGGAAAGGGTTATTATTTTTACAGGACCGGAGTGAATGTTAAAATAATTTATAAGAAAAGAAATAATGCTTAAAAAAATAATAAATTGCGCTTTTTACAAGAAAATAATATTCTTAAAATAATAAATACACATAAGCTGCTCGTTTCGTCTTGGTTATATGCACGTACGAAACTAACGTGTGTCGAAGCTTAATCGCCCCATACCATTTCGCCCCAAAATGAGCAACCCTTTTAGCTATGCTCGCATTTAGGCAATGCCTACTCCATATTAATTATTTAGAGTTAATAGTAAAATTAAACAGGCAACTGACAAAGTTCTATCATTCTTAAATAAAATCAAATCTATTTATGCCTACCAAATATGTGAAGTTAAACAAACCTGGAGAGAATGTATCTGTAGATATTCTATCTGTTCTCCCTGATAACCACAAGTCTCTCTTTCTCATTATTCTAAATTTAGTATCAAGGGTATACTTTTCAGGAACTGGTTCACTGACTTGCTGGAATCTGATTGGAAGGTCAAAGGTTATGGGAGATTGTGGCTGACATTTTATTGGAAGACTGTATCTCTGGTTTGCTGTGAGACAGGGTACCAGATTGATCTTGTACAATCCTGAATAATCCTTCATCTGAAAGAACACATGTGCATGCAATTTAACCTTCAGACATTAGAAAGAAATACACTTAATGCATGTTAAAGACCATGCATGTTATTGGAATTCGATTGCAGCATAAATAAAAAGACCATACTCATAAACTACAAATTAGAGAAGGACTCACTTAAGCCAATAGCTTGCTTCCCAATCCAGGATGAATAAATTTAGCTTTAATTATTGGTTTTTTGTGACGATATGCTTGAAGAAATTCTTTGTAAACATTTGTTTGTATTTATCTTTTTTAACTACTTTAATCTATTTTACAAATAAACTTTATAATTCATGCACTTTTTAGCTTTTAATCTTTTGATTATTTGTGCAGTGTTGCAAATGGCCTTTGATAAATTTGAAAACCAAATTTACTTGTAACTTAAAACTCATATCCTTACAGAGTAATCAGATTCAAATCTCCATAACTGGTCAGCTTTCTGGAATGTTGGTGAACTCCGTAGCAACCTCAAGGTGAAGGTCATCTTTGAATTGTCAACACAGGAAACAGTTGATTGATGTGGTGAATCTAAAATTATGAACAAATTAACTATATGTTACAAGGGTTGGTATCGCTAAGTGATAATGCTTTTCCAAAAGTATATACATTTTAAAAAATATTTTAAAGATTTCAAACAAGCTTTATTAATACAGGTACAACAAAATAAAATAAAAAGGTATATGCCTAGCGCAGCATGATACAACTGCAATATGTTAAGCCCTGTACCTTGGCCCAATATGGACTGTCAAATGCTTTGGACACATGCAGCTCATGGTGGACTCGCAAAGCTTTTTGACACATGCATTGTTTGGTGGACTTTCAATGCATAATTAAATTTCTATACATTTACACCAACCTTTAACGAAAACTCTTATAACTGACGGTTTTGGTCCCATTGACCCCATTTTTCTTGAAAAAGGTAGGAAATATTGCAAATTTGATTGAAAAACACAGACAGGGATTTTTGCAAGGATTCCAATGAATAATGATATTAAAAATTTGACCACAAAAAAGGTTGATTTTTGGGTGTGGCCCCTTTTTGACCCCATGTAGCAATGCAATGGTGCAAGATAAAGCAAAACTGTTGTTTCATTTTGTTGACAGAAACTATTGAGGAATACAGCACAAAAAAAAGAATGAATATCAAATTAAGATGAACAAGGAAATGTGTCAAGATGACACTGATGCCCCGCTGGCAAATAAAATAAAACTGTTATTTTTACCAAATTTGCTAAGTCCAAGGGCCCTAATTTAGGTCAAAATCAGTGGACCGGAACGAAACTCGAACTTGACCTGTAACTCATCATGGTAGACTCACATACCAAAAATCTTTTGAATATATGCAAGGATGTGGAAAAAAAGTGTGGAAAACTTTTTTTTTACAAAATTTGCTAAGTTCAAGGGCCGTAATTTAGGTCAAAATCAGTGGACCGGAACGAAACTCGAACTTGACCTGTAACTCATCATGGTAGACTCACATACAAAAAATCTTTTGAATATATGCAAGGATGTGGAAAAAAAGTGCGGAAAACTTTTTTTTTCAAAATTTGCTAAGTTCAAGGGCCGTAATTTAGGTCAATATCAGTGGACCGGAACGAAACTTGAACTTGACCTGTAACTCATCATGGTAGACTCACATACCAAAAATCTTTTGAATATATGCAAGGATGTGGAAAAAAAGTGCGGAAAACTTTTTTTTCCCAAAATTTGCTAAGTTCAAGGGCCGTAATTTAGGTCAAAATCAGTGGACCGGAACGAAACTCGAACTTGACCTGTAACTCATCATGGTAGACTCACATACCAAAAATCTTTTGAATATATGCAATGATGTCGAAAAAAAGTGCGGAAAACTAAAGTGTGACGGACGGACGGACGGAAGGACGGACGGACGAACGGACCGAAAACTATATGCCCCCCAACAAAGTTGGAGGGGCATAAAAATAAATGTTCTACAGCACTTTTGGTAAAACACCCATTTTGCCCCTTTAGACCCTTTTTCTAAAAAGGTAGGGGCCAAAAACCTCAAATGCATTACCAACCTTCATTTAGTTGTTACAAACATCATACTAAATTTTTATGACAATCAGTTAATGGCACAGAACGGGCCTGTCAAGTCTCATGCAAATGCCGTGAGACTCACGCATTTTTGGACCAAATCGGTGGCATTTTCCTTTGATCTTTAGTTTGCCGCCTTTGATCTTTGTCATTTTTTACCAGATCTCACGCATTTACATTTTGAAAACTTCACAGCCCTGACAAAAGTGTCCACAATCGGCAACAACAAGGAAAATGACGATGACAACATCGCCATAACATTATACAATTTTAAAAATTGTGCAGTTATATAAAAATATCTTACATAATTACATGATTCAAGGTAAAATAAATTTCAAGTTTGATGTTTACAAGATTGATCAATTTGTATGAAGTTATTAAAAATATTCATTAAAGAGCTTAATTACCCATATAGTTCATAACAAACTGTCCTCTAAATCTTGCTTCAGTTCTAAACTGTACCACAAGTCTGTTATTAATGATCTTCATACTGGAGGGGAAAAGAGACCCCTCGACCTTGTCACTATCTGTTGTTATTGACGATGACCCTATCCCATCATTCCACATGATACCAGTGTTGTAGACAAAGGTCAACTCTAGCTGTGTTTGTGAATCTATATGTCTCCAGCCTCTTGTTGCACCCAGGGAGTGGAAGACATAGGACACATACAAAGGAAGTCTCATTGTCATGAAGGACTGCTTGATATTCAGTGGCTAAAAATAGAGTGATGGAAATTAAAGTTTCCATATTGGTCTAAAAATAACAAAATTTTGAAAAAAATGTAAAGTTCTTTCAAGCTACCTGATATTGTTTTGAGTTTAAAACATCCCATTTGACAAGATACTACCTTCATGCATATTTTATTTAAAGACATTATAATTAAAATTGATACTAAATTAGTGGAGGCAATCATACAGATGATTTGTGCAAATTTGTTATGAAATTTAAAAATCAGTCAAAGGGGGATAATTGAATTTGGACTTAATTCATTTTTATGTCTCCTGCAACATGTTAAAATGCAACATACAGGGGCTAATCACTTTTAGCACTATTCATGCATGGTCTTGCAGCATCCTGGGTCATTCTGTGGCATCACAAAAAAATTCTGTCACAGTTTTCTGCAAGCAACTATATGCCATAACCTCTTGATGTTTGGCATGTACTGTGGATATATTTATTTTCGTCAGTATCAATTTTTTGTGGTTTACTCTGTAATTATTTACTTCATTATTATCGAATACATTTAAATGCAAATCATAGAAATACTGCAATTCTTTTAGTCTTATAAATTATGCACTGCAATTTTCAAAAGTTCAATCAAATGCTCACACTAAGATCAGACTTGTCAGGGGCGTAGCAGGTATTAAATGCATGTGCAATCAAATTACAGCAGGGGGTCTGGGGGCCGCTCAAGGCCCCCAGCAGCCCTGGTAGGGGATCCAGGTGGGCAAAGCCCCCGGAAGCTCCGCGAAAATAGCGTTTTTGAGGTCAACTACGGACGGTTTAATAATCAACAATTTCACAATTTAGACGATAAATCAACCCTTGAATTCTATTTTTTTTTCAATATTATAGTGCAATTAATTTGATAAAGACACTTTAAGAATACGGAAGTTTGTAACCAAATCTGTGGGTTTTTTTTTTTTGCCTTAAAGAGGGGTAACGGTCATATATAAATACAAATGACAACAAAGTTCCAGACAATAAATTTTGCTACGCCTGACGCGCGTTTCGTCTATTCAAGACTCATCAGAGGCACTCTACCAAAAATTTTGAAAATGCCAAACACTGTATGAATATGAAGAGCATAGAACAGTATAACCAAAAATACCAAACTGGGGAACCAAATTATTACTAAGATATTCAACCTATGTCTGGGGTAAAAAGAACCTTAGGGTTTAGACAATTTTGAAATTTAGACGGATAATTTAAAGCTTTGATGTATTCTCCAACTTAAAAGTGTTGGTGCCGGAGCTCGGGGAATTTAAACTCCACCAGCAGTGCTAACCTTCACGTGCGTTCGAAATACAAATGACAACAAAGTTCCAGACAATAAGTTTTGCTACGCCTGACGCGCGTTTCGTCTATTCAAGACTCATCAGAGGTGCTCTACCAAAAATTTTAAAAAATGCCAAACACTGTATGAATATGAAGAGCATAGAACAGTATAACCAAAAATACCAAACTGGGGAACCAAATTATTACTAAGATATTCAAACACGATAAAGAAACACATTAACCATCTATTTCAACATTACAAAGTTTTGATGATTACCAGAAGATTGTATACAAATTGAAAACACTAGCATAGTTTAGTTGTAGTGTCTAATATCCCAAATCAATATTGTTTCCTCTCCCGCGACCGACCCAGTCAAAAAGGCTCCTACACCAAAAAAAATTATTTCCAGACTTAGAACATACTTTATTTTATTGTTATTGATGGCGCTTTTTACGATTTTATAAACAAAATTTTACTTAAAAAAACAAATAAAACATTTACCTTCATTCTACAGTACCCATACCTAAAAGCTTCTAGTCTGAGAGGGGAAACAAAGATTTGATTTTTTTAATGTTGTCCTCATGAAGATCTGTCAAATATAACTGGAGGATGTGTCTGTAAGCCATGGATGACCCTCCCGGACCCGTAAGAGGTACATATAATAGTCAAAATGTGGACCTAAACTAAGATACGCGGTTGGACCATAAAAACAAAAACAAAACTGGTTTGTGACGAATCAAAAAAGAATAAAGAGGCACAATTCAAATAGGCATTCCAAAGATAACAAAGGCAAAACCGGCAAACCGATTATTACGTTTAGGACAGGGCTTAACCTGTCTGAAGAAAATCATCAATGTCTATGGACGAATGGAAGACAGACAGATTGAGGCACAAAGTAAAAACTGTATGATAAGGCACAATATTCTAACATGCTTTATTATACTTGACAAAATTCGTTCGTACCTGAAAGGGAATGCAAATTAAAACTAGATGGAGCCTTCCCCGGAAGGCATATGTCGCCTGCGTATCTATGCTTGTTCGCCAAACAGGAAGTAGTTAATTTTCAGCCATAAAATTGCCTTACACCTTATAGTACTATGCGATGAAGCTACATACCAAATATCAAGAGGCTGTGGCATGTAGTTGCCTGGAAAAGTGCGACGAAAATTTTGCATCTATGTCCATTATATATAAAACGTCAAGTATTTGTCAAACAGGAAGTAGTTATTTTTCCGACATAAAATCGCTTTACACCTTATAGTACTATGCGATGAAGCTACATACCAAATATCAAGAGGCTGTGGCATGTAGTTGCCTGGAAAAGTGCGACGAAAATTTTGAATCTATGTCCATTATATATAAAATGTTAAGAATTCGTCAAACAGGAAGTAGTTATTTTTCCGACATAAAATCGCTTTACACCTTATAGTACTATGCGATGAAGCTACATACCAAATATCAAGAGGCTGTGGCATGTAGTTGCCTGGAAAACTGCGACGTAAATTTTTGTGACGCCGCAGGACGACGACGCAAGACGACGGATAGTGCCAAAGTAACCCCTATATGTCGCTTCTGCAACACGTTGCAGGCGACATAAAAAGTCACAAGACTCCCATATTTTAGACAGCAAATGGACTTTGATTGCATTGTTAGACAACTTGTCAGGTGTTAACTCTCCAATATCAGGATATGGAGGAAATTTTTTTTAGTCACCATCTGAGGGATGGTCATGGCGCTGGTTACTCCTATAATATAAGAGGTCTCATACTTAGGATGGCAACAAGTCCTAAAAAAGCATGCCGTCCAACCTCTGATGTTGTTGGAGTAGGCGCTGGTCTCCATAGTATTTGTTTCGACCTCTTTAGAAACAATGGTTTCATTTCCATCGGACTGGTCTGCACGCTTAGGCACATGTTTTATAAAGTATGACTCAATCTTTTTCATATTTCACACCATAACCTGGACGTAATTTCAACCGATGTCGGATATTATACGTTAGATTTCCAGAAAGGTTTTTCTGATCATGAGTGGGTGTTTATTGTAGTTAAAGCAACTATTATCGATTGTAAAAAAAATGCCAAAATGATGTGCACGCAAATGAGTTTTTGCGTAAAGGGAGCTAGGCGCCTGCTTGTAAGCAATAGATCATACTCGTCTATATACTATTTCCACAAGGCAAGAATGTTTGACAGTTCTTAAATAGAACCTTGGGGAAATCTACGTAATTCTTATAGAAGTAGTTTCCCATCGAAATGAAATTGGCAATTATCTGATTCCTTTTGGTTTTCTCTCTCTTATGGGCTCAAAATTATAGTGTATCAATGTGTAATAACCTTTTATCTAGTCTATTTCTTCTGAAAATATCACCAGGGACGGAAGGAGATAGGGAAACAATATTCCGCCAAATAAAAGGACTTCTGAGTGACGGTACAGTAAGGTAAAATCTAGGTGAGTTCGAACAAAATCTTTTGGCAGAAAAATATGGTCACAATTTTATTTTAATTATTTTTTTACTACGGAGATAGTAGCAAAAAAATCACATTTTATATTAGGACCTGTTATGTGTACCATAGTTTTACTAAAAGACGTTACAGGATAAAATATATGTGTTTATTTCAAACTCAATGATAAAAATTGGTAAAAGGGGCGAAATATTGTCTCCCTTTAAAATTTTTTATCTACTTCCGTCCCTGGTGGATTTATGGCTCAATTCCAAGGAAGAAAAGTTACGTAGATTTAGTCATTGCGCATTGTTACACGATATATATGTGATTAATTGCGAGATAAAACTGAAAGGGATCACCAATATTTTACAGAAAACCTTGAATTCTGAGAAAATAGGGGGATTTTTCCACAGGTAAATTTTGTTATATTTTTAGAACTGTCAAACATTCAAATAGTATATAGACGAGTAAGAAAATTTCTATATAATTAAACAAATCCTGAACCCAAACACCTGTGCAATAGATAGATTAAGAAATTTAACAAGACACCATCACAATAATATTACACACTTAGAATAAGTGTGGCCATAAATATTATTTATTAAATTAGAATTCACGCGATTAAATTAGAAGTGTAAGAAGAAGGTTTTCAAATAATTTCTCTAAAAAAGCAAATTTTAAAAAACATGGTGGGGAAACAAATGCAATATTTACATTAAACCTAACAATATGAGTGACGACACATTTTACATAACAAAGTTTGATTAAATATGAAATTGCCACCTTTCCTTTATATCAATTACTTTAAAATGTTAATAAGAAGATGTAAGTATAAAAATTTAAATTTCCAAGGGAGATAATATCAAGCAGTTATCCAAAAGGAATTTTTACAAGGCTTCCAATGAAAAAATGATTTCGAAAATCGGAGTGGCTCCTTTTTGACCACTTATAGCAATGTAATGGTACAGGATACATCGAAACTGTTGTTACATTTTGATGACACAATTTATTGAGGAATACAATTTTAAAAAAGGTTCAAAATTGGATCACAGGGACTTGCTCCCCTCTATCAATATTTTTTTTAAGTCAATGTGCGCTACGAAAAAAACATAAGGGAGATACTATTTTCACCCCTTTTCTTCAATTCAATTTTCTTTTATTTAATCATTGATCACATAGCTTTTCCTATATAATTAGTTGCACGGATGATTTTCCTTTCCGTAACACCCAAATATATTTTCATCCATTGCATTTCAGCCTCAAAATCGAGCTTTGTTCATGCAATTTTGTATTTGGCAATCAAATGCTCACACTAAGATCAGACTTGTCAGCAATAGATGGATTAAGAAATTTAATTAACAAGACACCTTCACAGTAATATTTCACACTTACTATAAGTGTGGCCATAAATGTTTTATATTCTAGAAATATTATTAAATTAGAAGTAAAATTGTAAGGTTTTCAAATAATTTGTATAAAAAGCAAATGTTAAAAAACATGGTGGGGAAACAGATGCAATATTTACACTTAACCTAACAATATGAGTGACAACATATTTTACATAACAAAGTTTGATAAAATATGAAATTGCTACCTTTCCTTTATATCAATTACTTTAAAAAGTTAATAAGAAGATGTAAGTATAAACGTTTAAATTTCCAAGGGAGATAATACTAAGCAGTTCTCCAAGCCAGGTGCTTACTTTGCTCACAAGGTTTAAAGTATATCAGAATGCATGCAAAAGTGACTTTAGAACCTGTGTTCTTGGCACACTTTATGACCCATATTTAAATAAAATAGACATTTTTTATGACCCATATTTATATTCAGTGAACTGTATTACAGTTATATTTATTATTTTGTTTTATTATTGATATATTATGGCTCTTAAAATTGTTGCCAAATATAAGTTGGGATGAAGATATTTTCTCACAGCTTTATTGCTGATGCAGAATTTCATGGGGCATATCTATATGTCAAAATGGACAAAACATGACCCATATTTATTCAAGGCCGATTGTTTTTCAATGAAAACTAAAAAGCATACCCATTTTTATAAAAATTTTCAAAAAAACCTACCCATATTTTTGGCACATCCACGTACACCTTTACACAGGAAGTTACCCTCCCCCCTCCCCCTCGGGCCACAGGCATGCATATTAATATGGCTTCCTTATTGTAAAAATTAATTGCAGTTAACAAATAGCCTTTATCCTAATATCATTCAGATGGAATTCTACTATGACTGTCATTTTGACTGTATAACACTAAAGTTAAAGCTACCCCTGGGAAGCTAACTCTGTATTAGAAAGTAGGAAAAGAGGAAGAACCAAAAATCTAAAAAGAATGTTAACAAAATCAGGATGGGCCATTCTGACAAACTAATTTAAATATTTCAGATTAAATATGCTCACTGAGAAACTTCAAAATTTTAGTACTGTACTTTAAACAGTCTATACAACTACGAAGTTTTAACTAATTTCAAAAGGCTCTCTCTTAATGTTGAGTTCTTAATATGCATAATTCACACCATCTAGTATTTTGTACATTTACTAACCTGTCCATCAGCCGCTATATGACCTTCACAACTGGTGACAATAGAGGTCATATCAAACACACCTTCAAATCTCCATTGACATGACTCGTAGTCAAGGTTACTAAAATAGAAAACGTAAGAATTGTTTGCATTACCATGAAAGCACATAATTTAATGAGTATTATATAGACATTTGTCTTAAAGTTGGTTCATACTTATTTAACAATAATGTAACAATAGTTTAACATTAATGTTACACTAGTTTAACATTAAATCAACATTAGTTTAAAGTGAATTTAGTGTTAAAAGTTATAATTTAACTTTTTAACATTATATTTTTCATGTTTATGATTTGGAGGATTTATAAAAATAAATAATAGAAATAAATTTTAATAGTTGGTTATTTGTTGGAAATTGTTACTTATATCTATGCCAGGAAAACAAAGAAAGGAAAAGCAATGCTTTCACAATACACTGTTATCTAAGGGCGACAGTTCATTCCAAGGAAGTCAGCAGGGGTCACTGCTCACATTTAAGGCTGCTTGCTGTTTTCCAATATGGATTTCTAAACTGCTGCTGGTTAATGTGGTGCATACACTTAATTCCTCATCCCACTTTTTTTCATACTTCCAGTCTAAACATTTTATGTGTTTAGATACCTGTAAAACCTAAGAGTTTTTGCTGATCGTAACTCTACATTATTTTGATACGGCTCAATCTCATCTGTCATAGATGGGTTAGTACTCCTGTTAGACACAAATCCAAAATCTGAGCCACTTTCTGTGAAATCTTTCATGTTGGAGCAAGGATAGTACCCATGGCGGTAGGCGTCAGCGCTGACAAGGAATTCGAAGTTTGACGGTTGAGCTGTGGAAACGACTGGAATCATACCATCCTGGTGAGGTATTGTTACTGTTACTTTGATTTTACCACTGTCCTGTCCATATTCAGGTCCTGAAATAAAAACACAGCATACATGATTATAGCGAGGGGTGAGTGAGGTGGTGTTTTATGCCCTAGCAACACTAAATTGGTTATATAAGGACAATAAAAAGATTTCATAAAATACACCGGTACTTATATTTGTGTTCATGTGTGTTGGTGTTTAACGCCCTTTTTGACAAACCTGGGACATACAGGGCAGTCAGTTTATATGGCGGAGGAAACCACAGAGTACCCTGAAATAACCACAAACTTGGGCAGTACTTCTATTTGCATATACATGTTTAAACGCATATTTTTCATGTTTTATCCTGTATGTCTGTGTAAGATGGCTCTATGTTTTGAACAAGGTTTTTGTGTACAGACCACCCCATCTATCTTAAACTTTATACAACCTGAAAGTAGATAATGTCTCCATAGATAATCTCATCCTTTTTATGTTATCTTTTGCCATTTCTCCATACCTTGTTAGTTTTTTAATAAATGTTGTTAGCTGTAATTTCTTAGTACCTAAATATTTCATTTCTGCAGAGAACGGATCGGCTCCCACTGTGTTGATATCTAGCGGAGGACATAGACCAAGTTTACCATTGACCTTGACAGGGTCACTAGTGGATGTATGACCTGGTTCACCTCTGACATTGACAGCTCGGGCAATACATCGTACTCGACTTCCTACAAAGTAAAAATATTATAATTGAAATTAGTGTATGTGTTTGGCATATGTACCTATGAGATTGAACCAAAATACATGTGACCTTTTATGTTACCATTAACTGAAAGCATTAAACTACACATTTGTTAGTGATCATTTTTACTGATGAAAGAAGCTAGAGTACTTTGAATATACAGATGTTCTTTGAAAAAATCTTTTTATATAATTGAGTATAACATATAAATGGTCCTCTAATCTGTATATTGTATAAATCAAATGAGGTCTTCACAGTTCTTTCTAATTGTCTTATTCCTTCATACTTTGAAATGAAAATACATATGGTAAGGTCCTAAATAAAATTACTTTTATTCTAATCTTGAACTTATGCCAATGGTGAGTTGCTAGTTCATTTTTTTTTTATTTAAGCAGCCTTTTTGTGCAAATATAATTTTTGTGTTGACTTTTGATGCATTGCAACATTTCCCTTGTTTCCTAGTTAAATAAGAAGGCCTAATTTCAGTTAAGGCGTGCGTACCAAATGAACAAATACAAGCCATATATGTTTTTATACTTCCAGCAGGGAACACGTTAAGATTAATAGGCTTACCACTATTGAAGTAAACACTGTCTAGAGTTATCCCCCTTGTTGAAGCAAAGAATGTAGTAGATACGATATCTCTCATGGGACTAGTCACTCCATCTAGTGTCGTTGGTGCTGCCACCTGCCATTGGAATTTGGTCAGACTGTCTCTGATTTCTTGTGTCTTACAAAGATTTTCGGTTTTGGAAAATTCAGGATGTCGTGGATTGCAAGGCTAAAATAGAAAGCAGTGCAATTTACTTATCATTTGAATCAACTTCAGTGTAAAATGTCATTTCAATTTTACATGTTTCATCAAGCTTATTTTTGAAACAATGATTTTTATTGTTTGTGGAATACCAATTTTTTGGGGTAAAAAATACTCCTTTTATTCCAAAAATACTTGGAAATTGAAAAGTGTTCTTTAAACCAGAAATTCAAAAACCTACACACATATGAGTTTTACTCTATCCTCAAGAGTTGGAACCAACAATAACAACTTTCACATAATATCAAGTGAAATTTTTGACTTTAACTTACTGTAACACAGATGACTGGGTAGCCATTAATGACTATATTATCAGCAGACGACACATCATCGTAATCCTTCAGGGATACAACGATCGGTTTGGTAGGGAAGACAACATCAGCCATCTTACTGTTCTCTTCTATGTAGATCATAGCTCTTGAATTCTGGAATACAACACATAGTACAGTCTTTATTTATGTTTGTGACCTGGACCATACAAAGTGGTAAGTTTTAATGGTGGAGAAAACCAGAGTACCAAGAGGAAGCCACCGACCTTAGGCAGGTAACTGACACACATAAATACAAAGGATGTCGGAAGGAGGGGGTGCTTTAGGTGCTTTCACACCCCCATTTTGCCCAAAAAATCATGAAAAACTCTTTAAAACTGCACCAAAACTCACCAAAATGGCTCCAATTTTTGAAATTTTTCTCCAGCTGGGAGGGTAATCCTCCCAGACCCTCCCCCCTTGCCAGAAAGCTGGCGCCAGCACTGAATACAAAAGTCCTGTTTTTGTAAGTTACAAAGCCAGACTCAGTCCTTTTAACCTGTGGAGGTAACAGTATCAGGGCTGTCAAGTTTTTATGAGCTGCATGCATGAGATTCCATGACAAATTGAAAGATCAAAAGAAAAAGTTAAAAGATCAAAAAAATTTGCCACCAAATTTCTGACTAGATGTGTGACACTTGACAGGTCTGCAGTCTTCGTTTGAAGTTCAATGTTAACTGAATTTTTTAAATATTTGGTAATAGATGAGTAATTGGCATAATGTCACAATATACAATTAGGAACTACGAGATAAAGCTTAGATATCTGAGAAATATTTTTGACTACGACATAACTATTATAACAATAAATAGTAACCCCTGCATTTTTCTTCTGCGGCAACACAAATAAATTGAGGACATTGAAAAGAAAGAGATAATTATATAAGTACTGAAGTCAAGATATTCCCACAATAGAAAGGATTATGAGATCTTCATATCAATCCCTTCTATATGAAGATTGTTGCAAAAGAACATTTCTTGTTCTAATAGAACAAGAAATGTTCTTTTGCAACAATCTTCATAACTTCATATACGGAGGCCAGAAAGAGCAATTTTTCGTACATTTCATTTTGTTGGACCAATAAAATTAATAAATATCCAAATGAGTGTATCCTCTGGAACATAATAGATTACCCTAACCTTGACTGTAGCTATATTATATTTGTCTTGTGTCAACATGATGATAAACGTCTCTCTGTTCTCCTTAATGTTATCATATAGAATCTGTATCTCTACATTGACTACAGAAACTCCAGGCTGGAACGTCAGATCTAAAAGCAGAGGATAAGTGATAAAATTTAAAAAATTGCATACATCTATCATTTTTCTCTTGTGCAGTTTAATTTTTCAAGTTTCCAAGTTCTTGTTAAAATATATGTATTCATAACATTTACCTTGGTATCTTAGTTTATTCTTAAAACCAACATAAAAAATGTTATAACATATTGTAACTAGAAAATGTGTCTATGAGCCACAGGATGGCCCTCCCGTTCTTGAAGTATCATTGACCCTCAATGTGTATTACCTGGGATATGGACCTTTACCAAGAAATTGATTAAAAGTGTTCATGTGTTAAATATAGGTCGCTGTGACCTGGTGGGTGGTGCCATGTTACCAGGACTCATCGAGTAGTGAAATATTATTGACCCCTAACATGTAGTATTCAAGATATGGACCTTAACCAAGAACTTTACCAAAGTCATTCATGCGTAAAATATACGTCACAGTGACCTCATTTCTAGTGGATGGTGTCACCTTACCCAAGACACATCTAGTGGTGAAATATCATTGACCATCAACATGTAGTATCTGAGATATGAACCTTAACCAAGAACTTAACCAAAGTCATTCACACGTAGAATATAGGTCACAGTGACCTAATTTCTAGTGGGTGGTGTCACCTTACCTAAGACACATCTAGTAGTGAAATATCATTGACCCCCAACATCTAGTATTTAAGTTATGGACCTAAACCAAGAACTTAACCGAAGTCGTTCATGCATAAAATATAGGTCACAGTGACCTAATTTTTAGTGGGTGGTGTAGCACTAGCCAAGACCCATCTACTGGTGAAATATCATTGACCCCCAACATCTAGTATCCGAGTAATGGACCTTAACTAAGAACTAAACCAAAGTCATTCATGCATAAAATATAGGTCACAGTGACCTAATTTCTAGTGGGTGGTGCCACCTTCCCTAAGACACATCTAGTAGTGAAATATCATTGACCCCCAACATCTATTATCCAAGTTATGGACCTTAACCAAGAACTTAACCGAAGTTGTTCATGCATAAAATATAGGTCACAGTTACCTAATTTCTAGTGGGTGGTGTAGCCTTACCCAAGACCCATCTGGTGGTGAAATATCATTGACCCCCAACATCAAGTATCCGAGTAATGGACCTTAACCAAGAACTTAACCAAAGTGTTACGGACGGACGGACGGACAAGGGTAAAACTATATGTCCGATCCACATACGTGGTCGGGCCATAAAAAGAAGTATAATGAGTCTTTGGAGGACAGAAAATCTTTTTTTTATTCCTGTGAAAGTGTTTACTTTTTTTGCTATGTACCGTAGTGCTTTTCCAAACAGTGTTTCCAGCAAGATACAAAGATGTGATGAAGTACTGTGGGCATGAGAGTGTCCCAGTCTGAGGCATAGGGATACTTTATTGCCCTCTTATTTACCAACAAGATATATTTCCAATTCAATTGTAGATTGTATGAAAGCCACAATATCATAATATTCATTGAATTTTTGTTTTGGTTTCTTTGAACATCAGAAATTTTTTCTGATGATTGCTGCTTTTAGAAAATCCTATTTGTACCTTTATGGAATCCATTGTAATCCCTGCCAGCTTCTGCTGATCCATCCTTAGACTCGATCTGGACCCTTGACAACTGAGACAGGTCACCAGTCCTCACTACTGGTACCGTCAAGACTGTTATGTCATTCTCTATGATGGGTTCATTGACAACATACTGTCTGCTTGGTATCTCAATAGATGGTTCTGAAAAATAATAAACAAACTATACATGTAAATGTGCATATTTTTATTTAACTTTTAGTAAGATGTAAAGGCTATACATATATTATTATATAATTGTATCTAATTGATTATTAAAGTCCTCTGTACCAAATTTTGCTTCCTTTTCCATACTTTTCCAATACTTTGTGTTCATGCATATATACAGCATAACCAATGTAATTGTATTGACACCCACTTTGGTACTCAGTACAACTACAAAGAGTCATTCAAATTCATGGATTAACAAGCATACTGATTTCAAGTTTTCAACCTACCATCCTCCTGATTGTGAATTTTCAGGGTTGTGAAGTTTCCATTCCCTATCAGAGCTACAGATGTGGTAGTACTACTAGGACTTCCAAGGACCAGGCGGAATTCTTCTACTGGCTCAAATTCATCATCATCAACAATATCTACAGTACATTCTGCCTTTCTCTGACCTAAAAATATACATAGATTCTGTTATCTACTAAGAACCCAATAGAAAGTATGAACTACTTCATTAATTCTATGGTAATATATGTACTGCTGCTATTCATCAAACTTTTCTAAATAAGTATATGTCCAAAAGAAATAAGGCTCCAACATGCAAATGTCCTTTTTTTGGCAATCACTGAACAATGAAGTTGATGGTCATTGCTTGTTTATTATAATCTGATACATATTTTTACATGTATACGGTTTCATTATGATATCATATTTCCTTCATGAAAAAGTAACTTAATAGGTTAATCAGATTTGTAATTGACAGAGAGACACAGGAAATCTCTTCAAGAAAACATATGTCTAAAGCAAAATATGCAACAAAAATAGGGCATGTAATGGGACATTAAATGATACCCCGCCACGTTATAATATCAAAAGTTCATTAAATTTGATTTCAAAGTAGCCTATCTCGAAAACTGTTCTTCGGATCATGTTGGAAATTACACTTGACCTGTATTTTATTGTACTAAACAGCTGTGCAAAATATCATTCAAATCCTTTGACGCGTTTTCAAGTTATTGGTCCGAAACTCAAAATTTCATGAAATTTGATTTTTCAAAGTGGCCTATCTCGAAAACTATTTTTTGGATCATGCTGGAAATCGAACTTGACCTGTATTTTATTGTACTAAACAGCTGTGTAAAATATCATTCAAATCCTTTGACGCGTTTTCAAGTTATTGGTCGGAAACTAAAAATTTCATGAAATTTGATTTTTCAAAGTGGCCTATCTCGAAAACTATTTTTTGGATCATGCTGGAAATCGAACTTGACCTGTATTTTATTGTACTAAACAGCTGTGTAAAATATCATTCAAATCCTTTGACGCGTTTTCAAGTTATTGGTCGGAAACCTTCGGGGGACGGACAGACAGACGGACAGACAGACGGACAGACAGACGGACGGACAGACACCGAAAAAAACTGAGGGTATAACATAATACCCTGCCACTTCGTGTGGCGGGGTATAAAAAGTGAAATCTTCAACAATTGTTCAGCAATCTCATACCTGGGGCAAAGTACACAATAGATAGGTCAGTATCAGGTCTCTCAACATAGTCCATTTCTACACGGGCCGTGTTCTGTCTAGTGTAACATCGTACTGATGCATCATGGTCTAGGTCTCCTCGTCTGACAATAATAGCTGTTATCTGACCATCTTTCTCCTGACCATTGTAAACAGGATCCTCAAATTCCATGGATGGAGCTAAAATAAGTTGGTATTAAAATGTTAAAACAGCTGAATTTCAATTTAATATTAAATACATCATGATAATTCTAAATGTGTTGTTTGTGGTTGGTTTAGGATTGCAAAAATAGGTTATCATAAACTGATGTTACTTTTATCAGGGCTTTATTTTTAAGATCTCCATAAAAAATTTCATAAACTGAGGCCAACTGTAAGACCATTTGCAGAAACCGTTTGTCAAATTAAAGGCTGATGGCTATTTTCCATTATTTGCAATTAAGTGGTGAAAATTTTGTACACTTATCACTAATTTCATTATTATCTATCACTTGAATAACATTTTTAATGGCCTACTTACCATCAGAAATAGTATCATCTATAACCACAGTGGCAATCTTCAAGCTATCCTGCAGTGAGCCACCCATTGGCATTCTCAGTACCAGCTCATATTTCTCAGGACCTTCCAGTTCTGGTTGGGCCAGATCATCCAGTATGGTCACATTTAATGTAGTGGTTGTCTCTCCTGATTTGAAGCTTAAGATTTTATTCACAGGTAGATAGTCATCTCCAGCTTAAAAGGAAAATTTAAAGATTGTCATTGAATTATAAATTGAGTTCAGAAATATCATTCAGCTAAACTTCTTCCATGTTTCTACTTAAAGCTAACAAAACTACTTATTTGTGACTACTGTAAAAACCAATTTTCTGACTCTCTCTTGACACCATTTGCGAGGATGGTCTCAAGGAACGATGCTAGTCCTTCGGAAGGGACGAAAAAAGGTTGTCCTGTGTATGTGGAGAGCAATACCCCATGCACGTTAAAGACCCCTTTGTAGAGTTCGATATGAGTAGGCTCAATGGGGGCCGCTGCAAAGGCCACACTCCCAAGCTGCTAGCTGGAGAGGGATTTACATAAGCATTAAGCTTGTTTCCTAATCCAGGATAAATAAATATGTTTATACTAAACTTAAACTGTAAACGTACTTATTTTCGCAAGGTATTTATTTACACGGATTTCGCTGTCAAGCATTTTTTGCAAATTTGAATGCCCGCAAAATGAAATAAATTGTATGAAATGAATAGAATAATGAGCAGAATTCATGAAATTAAGTATCCGCAAACTTAGGTCAAATAGAAAAATCGTGAAAATAAGTACATTTACAGTATCTTGTCCTGATCACTTAATGCAGGTTCTTCTGTGTACATTTGCCAAAGTCTGTTTGGTTTTCAATCTTTTGTTCTCTCTTTTCAATTTACAGTAGCTTTGGAACTAGATTGCATCCACTGGTATTCCTTTCCTCGAATTCTGACAAGACTTATATTTTTCCTAGTTGTGGCTAATCTTAAGTCACTCTAAAAACCTTATGACTTTGGGTCAGCCTAACAAGACTTTATGGCTTTGAGTCAGTCTACCAAGATCTTATGACCTTTGACCAATTTAAAGAGACCTAATGACTTTGGATCAGTCTAACAAGACCTTGTGATTTTGGGTTGGTCTAACAAGATCCTATGACCTCGAGTCAATTTGAACAGTCCTTAGGGTCAGTTTAACAAAGCCTCGTGACTTTAGGTCAATCTAACAAGATCTGACTTTTGGTCAGACAAGATCCTACAGCCATGGCCCAATTTGAAGAACCCTTATGACTTTGGGTCATTCTTACAAGACCTTTTGACTTTGGGTCAGTTTGACTTGATCTTGTGTTGTGACCTACCTGTAGCAGACCTAGGGTCAGTTTGTCGTGACCTCACAGTGACACTGGATGGTTTAGACAGATCACTTCCAGTTCTAACCACAGAAATTCTCAGTACATCTGCACTCTCATCCACATAAAATTCTTCTTGACTAAAGGAAAACTTGGGTTCTAAAAATAAACATAATCACAAATAGTTTTACTGTTAGTTTTGTATTCTGTCTTAATCTGTTCATCAGTACCTTCCATTCATAAAGGTCTTAAAAGCTTTTAAAATACTAAAAATTATAAAATATTTGATTTTGCTTTGAAAACGCTCTTTAATAGTAAAAAACATCTATAAAAAAAAATTGTCAATTCCGATCATTTTCATCAGATTGTATGTTTCTCTGTTGTTTCAAATCTTTTATTCTTCTTTTGAAATTCAAATCTCTGGTACAAAAATCAATATAAAATCTCTAAAATATATGAAATTATGACATAAAATCATCATTTGAAAAAATTGTATTAAGCCATATTGATTAATAGATCACACTTTTACTACTGAACCATCTGTGTTTTCATTAGCCTTCGATTGGTAACAAAACTGTGTGTTTTTATTTGTTTGTTTGGTTTTTTTTTGTTTGTTTTTTTGCTGTTTTTTTTTGGGGGGGAGGGTGTGGATGGGTAGGGGTGTGTTATTGAAATTAATTGTGAACTTTAATAGAATGTCAAAGAATTACAATACAATCTATGACCAATTGCATACACATTCAAATAACAGGGAAAAATTGGTAACATTAGGGTTAGTTATATAAAAGACAAAATGCACAAAATTGAATTGTTATGCATCAACCTCTGACATACCATCGTTGGGGTCAGGCTGTATCACCACAGTGGTAGTATTAAGCCCCACCCTGCCTCCCAGGGGGTCCATCAGTATGACCATGAATTCCTCCTCCTCCTCATACAGGCTATCGTCAATGATTGAGACGCTACAGAACTTGGTGTCCTCCCCTACATCAAACCTGATTGTACTGTGATGGTCGTCCGTTCTGGAGATAAAGTCTGCTCCACTGTTTACCATCTGTTCAACTGTCCCTAAGGCTGACACTGAAAAATACAATGTTAACACATCATAAGAAATATTCATTGTTGGTTGGTTAGTTTTGAAATTCATCAGGTAAGGGTTTTCATTTAAAACAGTTTTCATTTAAATCATTGATTACCCCATTGGTACCTCTGCTTCTTATAAATAGAATGAAAATTAGGCAATCACTTTTAAATGCGTTACCATGTACATATTTGTTGGAGGAAAATACTTTTTTACTTTTTTGTTTGTCTTTGAATTTTCAGCTTGTCTGCCACAAATTAAAGACCAAAAAGAAATGTTAAGGACACAGATTTTTTTGTACATGTAATTAACTGACGGTGTACCTAGCCTGTAGGGCATACAATTCTGGAGATAGGAAAGAAACCAAAAACATGACTAAAATCTCCTACAGCAAACCTTATGTCTCACATCAGCTTTGCAGACTAGACAGAATAAATTGTCAAGACTAAATAATAATAAGAAAGGAACCAACACAGACAATCATATAAGTCAGCCAATTACAAATGAATTAGTTATATAATTATTTGTTCATAATGGATTTTTTCATCAGAACTAAACAATCTAGATTAATTGGAAGCAGCCTCCATAAGTACAATAAACATTGTAAAAAAATATAAAATGCATCTTAAGACATTTAAACTTAAGACTGACACTTATTCTAAGTGGAACTCATCTTCATTTCCTTCATATCAATTAACCCAATGTTCTCATGTTGCCAAATAAATCCTTTAAAAATCATCATTATAAACAATGATATAGAAACAAGAACCAATTAATATAAGAGCAAAGTTTTCTGTGTAATCATTTTTTAAATTGCAATTGTCTTATCACAATCTAGAAATCTACATTAATAACTGAAAGCAGATGTCTTTGACAAGGAAATGCATGTAAAATAATTAGCCTTGAAATGTAATAAAGAATGAAAAGGTATAAAAACATTAAGATTGACACTTAGTCTAAGTGGACTTAATCTCGATTCAGTCTCATACAATTAACCCTATGCTCCCTTAGTCACCAAAATTCTCAATAACATGAATAAGCTTCAAAGTATACAAGGGGTAAAAATCAATTAAGTTATCAATTAAATGGAGGAAACTATAATGGTACACCTCTGAGCAGAGGAAACCAACATACAGACCTGTCAAGTGTCACTCAACTCGCGTGAGACTCACGCATCTAGTCAGCAATTTGACGGCAAATTTCTTTGATCTTTTAAATTTTTCCTTTGATCTTTCAATTTTTTAGCAAATCTCACGCAAGCAGCTCATAAAAACTTGACAGGCCTGAACATAAGAAACATTCATAAAAAGAATATTGGTACTTAAACATAATTAATGGCCCCATGTCAAAAGAAAATACCTAATCAAATACAATAAGCTGTAATTATAAAGAACCTTTTCATTGATGGTTTGCACCAAGGTCAACCATATTTACTGCTTAATGGTATATGTTAATATTTAAACTAAAATTATTTCACAAATTGAAAGCATTGAAATGAAAATGGTCAAAAAGTATCTTACTATGGAATGCAAAATAAATGTTCATGACAAACATTCAAAGAAAAGTTATTTTGAAAACAATCTAATTACTGTTTAGCAACTGACTCCATATCAAGAAGAAAGAGTATGAGTATACCCATATCCAAGGATAATCGGCTAAAGGTTAAGAACATATATGAATATGTCAAAACATACATAACTTTTAGTCTTTGGCCATTGCAAGACAGCAATCAGTGACCTCTGGTCATGTTGAAGACTGCTGGCTGTTTTCCATTGTGATTTTTAAATTGCTATTTCTTTAATGTTGGTTGTGTTGCGTACACTTATTCCACATCTCTTTATAGTTTATAATGCCCCACCTCACAACATGGAACCTGATATTGGACACATGGACAGACAAACAAATCTGCTTTGTAAGATGGGGCATAAACATTCAGTTAAGAAATGTGGTAGCTTTTCTAGTCTGCTTTGAATGCCCATGTGTATTTAACGGCTTAAATAATTACCTGACTTTGTACAACAAACGACCATGAACTCTTGTGAGAGGTCACCAATTCTTTGAATAGGGATGGAAATTTCACCATCAGACTCCAGTACTCTGTACTCTTCCTCGGGGAATGATATCACAGACTCTGTAATGCATACATTCATTCATTCAATATTAAACAGAATAAGTAACCTTTTCAATATGCAAAGTTTTGTTTTAATCCAATAGGTAACAACGCATTGTGGTTAGGAGTTACAGATGCACTGCTTGTTCCATATTTGTTGGAACTCCTACTTTACCATGTTAACTACAATCCCAAAGCTTTTTTGGGGGGGGGGAAGGAGGGGGTCCCGTCCCGTATTCCCGTCAAAATAATTTTATAATCCCATTTTCCCCGATAATAAAAACTACCGATCCCGCATCCCGAAAAATAAAATGCAGGGTCCTGTGTCCCGCTAGTCGCTTTTCCTAAATTCCCGTTAAATAATATGGCCAATCCCGGCGTCCCGGAAAAGGTCTTCCCGACCCTCTTTTTTAGTTCATGCCATGATGTATAAGCATACAAAGTTTAATGAATGATATAATCAAAGCTTTCATATACATGAATTTTAACATGGTTGATTTTTTTTTGTAAGAAAATCAGTAAACAGAAAGCAGAGATCAAACAGATCCAATATATTCATTTACATCAATGTAATCAAACTGACTGATTGAAATAAACTATATCGGTAATCAGTAAAATTTGATCCCTAAAATATTTCAGGTGTTTTACAAAGGTGCAGGTTAACTTAAGCAGGCAGGTACAAACTTATGCAAATGTTCTTATCATATATACTAAATACAAAAGGACCCTACCATCTTCAGGATCTGTGATGATGACCTTTGACCTGGACCCAGAAGGTTCTAGTACAGCCATGACAGGGTTACCCAGACGTAAGGTAAAATATTCTGTTCCTTCATAACGACTGTCGTCGACAAGTCTCATGTTCCATACCTTCTCTGTTTGTCCTGTAAATACAATTTCTTTGCTCAAGAATAAGAATTTAATAAACATTTGTTTGTGTAACTAGCCAATATACTAATTTAGGAGGCTGAAGTCCAGATGTCTGTCATCCATTTTGGCGGGCTCAAAGGTGCCTATTGCAAAAGTAAAAAAAAGTCAAGTGTAAGCTTGTGTCCTCCAAAAGTTATCAATCTATATTTTTTTTCTTGTTTATTTTGATTATTTCTCAATCTTCTTTAATAAAGATGCAACTTTATTCGTTTTCAAATTGCGCCATTGAAAAAATTATTCTGGAAAACAAATTGCATAATAATGAAACAAGAGAACTTGTCAAAATTTCTTGGGCATATTTGAATGTTGCATATTAACAATGAAGCCTGACACCTAAGGACCCACTTGGATATCTACATGTCACATGTCTACACACTTAACAGTAATTACTTTGATACCTCATTACATGTTAATATTGGTTGGTGCTTAATTCCATTAAGTTTTATTGATCATTGACTCTTTTTTAAAGAAAATTAAACAACCAATTACATACCAACAAGTTGAAATAAGATACAATTAAATAGCTTTGACATTTTTTAAGCATAATTCTTTAAGAATCTCTGGGTGAAATTAATTTTTTTTTTTTAATTTAAAAAAATAAAACACAAATAAATAACCTCCTGAGTGCAAATTATCAATTACATTGATATTTAAAACAGGAAGGGCTAATTTTCATGATGTCAGAAAGATTGTGCAAGTTTCATCAAAATCCATTGAGTGGTTTAGAACAAGCTCTAAATTACAGAGTGGTACCTAGCATATAAAGGGATAAAAGAACAGAAGGACAGCACTTTCACTTTAGGTACGCCTCCCACTTTTCAAGCAGAAAGTATTGAAATAAAAATTTACAGTGTAGCAAAGAGGGAATTTTCCTTAATTGTCTTGATGTTCTGTGTGATGTTTTATACTTTGTAATCATTTTATCATTGTAATCAATTCCTCTGTTTTGTACAGCCAGCATACCTGGATTGAATTGCATGGTAGGTGCATATCGTAGTCCGAAATCTTCATGAGCTCGAGCTGTCCCATTCTCTGCTGTTATGTCTGAAAAAAAAATCATAAGTTTATAACTTGTTGTCTTTTACTTTACTATTTCTTAAGCTTCAATTCAACAACTACATGGAATTACTTGATGCTTTAAATTCTCAATTTTTCAAACATAAATATTCCTCCTTTAATAATGTCTAAGTTTTCTTATCTCAACACCCTTAAGTTTGACAGTCATCATCAAATTTCATTTTTTTTTAATTTACAGTAAAGTACATTCAAAGATATAAACCCCCTTATACAATGTAACTATTGTGTGACCGTATCTTAACTCATTTAAAATACAGATCAACTTTGCTATCCTTAAATAAGTTTGTTTTTTTCAAACACTTTTTTGAGATTACTTTACTAGTTTACCGGTAATATACAACAACATATTGACAGTTTCCGATGAACAGCTCTTTTGTCTTAGTCTCCCTTGTTCATTTAGATTTAGCATTAGAGTCATGACAGTCTCCCTTTTGAAACCCTGTTCTTGATTGTGATGACTTGCTTACATTATCAAATAGTTTCCTAATGAAACCAAGTTGTATACAGGCGAGGATCCAGGATTTTTCAATTAGAGGGGGCGTTGGTATTAAATATTTGCCGAGCAGAGAGAAGTTCGAATTTTTTTTTGCCTTTTTGGATTGATTTCATGGTAAAAAAAATAATAAATTTTCTTATTTTGAGGGGGGGCTCCAGGTGCGCCCCGCCTGAATCTGCGCCTAGTATTATGTAACTGTGACAAGACTCACCAACATAGACGGTTTCACCAAGATATCCTCTCCTTGTGACTAAAATCTCTAGTAGATTGAGAGTTTCTGTAACTCTGTATTCTTGTTGTTTGAAGGAGATCCAACACCACTGGATGTGAAAAGGCTGGTTAGAAAGATAGTTTCCTCCTGAAATGGAAAGACATACTTTAAGGCGACAGAGCAAGACAAATGATGAAAATTTTACTATTTTGAACCAATCAACACTGACCTCTATTCTATCATGCTAAGGATTGTGGGTAATTTCCCCGAATTCGGGGATTGAATATCATAGAAATATTTCCCATGATCGTTAGGGCGATAGTATAGAGGTCAGTGCTGATAGATGCCCCCTCTGGTGATAGATTGATTTTGAACATTTTGGTTTTGAGTACTTTTCGTTTTCAACAGTTTTGGAATTTAACCAATTTAAATGCTAATGATGAGAGGTTACTCCTTGAAATATCGATATATAGCATATCCAAATTAACCGTTTATACCCGCATTTTGGTATTTGTAATTTTGAAGGCATTAAAAAATATGGGAAGGAATCTACTCAATGATACTAAGGCATGATTAGCAAAAATACTTATCATGAAATATTCTTTTTAGTTTGCTGAGAACCTTTTTTTTCAACTTTACTCATTAAGCTACAGATAAAAATACTTTGCTTTGAATTTTATTTATCAAGGACATTTTCACATCCGCAGTTTATGTGATTAATGAAGTTGACATTCATTTCATTGCTTAATTAATAGCAGTGCAAAATTTTGTTCAAGTATGTTTGGTAAACCATAGGGGAAAGATTATGGACAGCCAGAAAGCCAAACTAGATAAATTTTCACCAAGAAGTCCAGCAAACAATTTTGACTGTGTCTAACTCATCAGAGATTCTCTAGCCAAAATTTGCTTTAGAAATAAGTGCATAATTAATTTTGGGAATATTTCTTATGCAGATTGACAGACAAAAATGTTTTTCCAATTCTCTTCAGATTTTTTCACATTGTTAAAACAAATCCATACTTATCTGATATCAACAGACATTATGTAATCTTATCTTATCACAACTACTCAAAGATTCCAGTTATTTTGGCAGAGCTTTCCATTATTTTCATTATATAAGCTTCATTTAGCCAAACACTCTGTTTTTTATCCCAAGAATGCATGTAAACACTTAAAGCTTATCATTGTACTAAATTTATCAACACTGTACCATGTGCAAACTCTTAGTTACATATTTTTTCTGTCTTTTCACACTTAAAGATAACAAATAAAATCGTAGTATAAGAATGTATCAACTAATACAACCCATCTGTAGTGAACTTGTATGACATCAAAAATCAAATATATACTTCAAAGAAAATTATTACTCATTAACAACCTCAGGTGACCTCAGAACACCTGAAAAGTAGACCTTTTAACCATTGGAGTGCCACAGGAGAATATTTTATTTGCTTTTGATGACCTGAGGTACCTCTAGTTTTGTTTAGGACCACAGGGGTTACAAATAGTTTATATTAAAATGCTTTATGCCATGGGAAGATATGGAGAAGACTAAACAATGAATGGAAGTACCATCATAAATAAAACAGTGTGAAATCCTGCACATTGTATAGATTCTCAGTTTTAATTTCTTTTGCTTGTGAGATTGAACAATGTTTATGCTCAAAAATTTTGTATCTACGTAGGCCTATCCAGAAGGTTGGAACCTCTGTCCCTTTTTCTCTAGAATATTTTTTAATCTATGCTCAGGTGTTCAACAACATTGACCAGGAACTTCTCTTTTATCCTAGAATCTGGGTGGGAACCCTCTTTTAAGCAAAAAATTCTGTGAGCCCGACTCAATATTGGAATAAAAAGCTTCGCCTAGCGCAGCATGATACGACTCCAACTTGTCGAACACTGTACTGGACACATGCAGCCCATGGTGGACTGACAAAGTTGTTCGACACATGCAGCCTTTGGTGGATTTTCCATCCACATTTCACAAGGATTTTTTTTCAAAAGCAATCTAAATGAAAATAACATTTGTACAGCAGTTATAGGTGAAAAAAGGGGGGTCACAAAAAGTAATTCTCAATTTTGCATCCGCTATTTGACAAACGTAATAGGGGGAAAAAAGGGGGGGTCGCAAAAATCAATTCCCAATTTTGTATCTGCTATTTGACAAGAACAAACATGCAAAAAAAGAATTCAAAATCCGATCACAAGTAAGAAAAGTTTCGATTTTGGTCCCTTTTGACCCCTAGTTATGTAATAGGGGGAAAAAAGGGGGGGCCCCAACATAATTCTTAATTTTGTATCTGCTATTTGACAAGAACAATCATGTCTTGTGCTTATGAGATGTATAGAAAAACAGGCAGACAGGGTGAATTCTATATACCCTCCTAAACTTTGTATGGATCTACATGTAAAATTTAAGCCATAGTGCATAGAAGAATATTTTTATAATTTCCCAAATTTTGCAATACTGAAAGTAAGAGAAACTTGCCTAATCATAATCCTGTTACAGGCAGAACATTTCAAAACTGATTTAATTCCACAAAAAAATCTTATCTGAATTTTCAAAAATCACTCTGAAGAGTTTATTTTAGAAATGTTAGATATAAATTACAAAAAAGACATGACAGTGAGATGGTAAAACTGTTAAACATTTAGAAATAAAACATCAATTACAAAACGATTAAGATACAGTGGAGCCCTTTTCCTTCAACAGTCGACCCTTACTTTATCTAAAACAAATACAAACCGAGAATATTTATACCCAAGACCTCACAACAAACTTCAAGTCTACATGAATTAATTCAATTCCTTGGCACCAACCTACTGGAATTCTTATCTATCAAAATAACTGCACAATTGTTTAACATCTTACTTATCTGACAAGTGTATAAGCTTTCAAATAAAAATATAAACGAAACAAAAAGCTGTAGAGATTACAGGCCCTTGTGATAGACTTACAAGATATAAAAGGGAGATAACTCATATATCCGTTTCAATTTTGACTGGAATAGTGAGATGATATTTGCTTGTGTCTGTAGATAAACTATCTTCTAGTCATTTAACTAGCAATATATTCACAGCTTTTTTTTTTTTTTTTTAGTTTTTTTTATCAATATTCAATCTTGTGCCATTGGAAAGTTATTGGTAGATTAATTAATCTGAGAGTCAAAATTACTATAACTTTCAAAATAGCGATTAAAATTCATCAAAACTTTTAAAAAGCATGGCTTAATCATTTCAAACTTAGCTTATACTTCAAACATGAGGTGCTAGTCAAGTATATAAACAAAATTCACATTATTTCAAAATAAGTTTTAATTTTCAAAATGTATTTAAGATTTCTATTATATTACATAAAGCTGCGACAAATGAAGCAGGAAATATAGGTCACAGTGATATTTTTTTTTGAGAAACAAGGCTTGATTAATTAGCTTTTGTTACCTAGTTTTCATGAATGCTAAAAACAACTGGTTTGATATCAAAACGGTCCCTTCAAAATTACAAATGGAGACACATGCAGGATTTAATGAATTCTATAAAATCAATGAAATTATACAAATTGTAGTCCTATCAAAATGGGTTTGTTAACACATTACGCAAGCTTAAATATGCAATAAAATTGTTAAACCCAGTGGAAGATCCAGAAATTTTGAAAAGGGGGGTCACTGACTGGCTAAGAAGGTGCCCCACTGTAGTCCTGCTTAGTGATTTCTATATTTCAAACCATTTTATTCAACAAAGGTCAAGGGGGGCCCCCTCTGGATCTGCCCTGTTACTCATTGTCTTACATAAAATTGACATAAGCATCATTACCTCACGCGCAATGCACTACATTTTACCTTCAGTTTTCTCCAAATACAACTTTTTATAAATAAGCTTTAGCCATTGCAAAATTGATTATCTCTTCATCAAAAGTGAAATCCTTCAAAAATCACAACTTTATTTATTGAAAACCTCCAGAAATGTTGGCACCGATTAGCTTCTGTACTTTAAAGACTTTCATCTGCAAACTAAGTTGTAAATCATATGATACATGCAATCAAATTTATTTCACCCTATATTTTCATCTTAACATATCTCTTATATACTTTATAGCATGTGAAGTTTTAAATTTTAATGTTCCCTGCCAAAAATTAAAATCCTTTAAGTAATTAGATTACTGCCAAAGTCAATCCCTGCTTATGTCTTTAATGTTTTTTTTGAAATCAAAATTAATATAAAGGTGGAGTTGAAGATATGCATCAGATTTTATCAAATCAACACTTATTAAACTTACTAGATGCACTAAATGTACATTTGTAGCGAACTTAAGTCAACGCCATTGGAAAGGGGTGTGTAGGGTGCAATCGCACCCCTTTTGAAAATAAAACTAAAATTATTTTGGGAACACTAAAGATATGGACAAGGATGCAGAGCACTAACTTATAAAGATGACGACGCAAACGACCACAGCATCGTACCAATACATGTTTGCTAATTTCGTATAAGCATAGGTAATCTATCGATTACGAAGCTCACCTCGTTACCCATTATTGTCACAAATAGGGAATTTTAAGTGCTCATCCATACAGAAATAGAAGGTCACAGCCAGGATCTGCACCACACATCTTGCTAAACATCCCTAGATGCACCTACCATACAACTTTGGTTGATATGGTATTTGTCTGTCAGCAGGAATGGACTGTAACCATTCATGCAGAAAATATAGGTCATAGACAGCATCCAAAGCATGAATTGTCCTTAACATCACTAGGTGAACCTACCATATCAATTTTGCTGATGTTGCACTTATCAGTAAGCGGGAATGGACTGTTCTTCTGTAATTGATCATTCATGCAGAAAATGTAGGTCATAGCCAATATCCAAAGCAAGCATTGTCCTTAAATCACTAGGTGCACCTACCATACCAGTTTGGTTGATGTGGCACTTGTCAATAAGTTGGAATGGACTTCTGCCATTCTTCTGTAAGTGGTCATTGACATGCAGAAAATATGTCACAGCCTGCATCTGAAGCATGCATTGTGGTAAGCATCACTAAGTGCACCTACCCTACCAATATGATTGTTGTGGCACTTGTCAGTAAGCAGGACTTCTACCATTCTTCTGTAAGTGGTCATTCATGTGGATAATATAGGCCACAGACAGCATCTGAAGCATGCATTGTTTTAAGCATCACTAGGTGCATCTACCATACCAATATAATTGATGTGGCAATTGTCAGCATTAGCATGTAAGGATATTAAACATTCTTCTGTAAGTGGGTGCGGATGCTGACACCTACACATCTGTAAATGGACATTCATGCTGAGCATACACATCACAGCCAGCATCCTAAACATGCATAGCGTCTAGTATCAATAGCTGCATCTACCATACCAATATGGTTGATGAAGCACTAGTTAGTAAATGGAAATTGCCAATAACAAATCTGACAGGGTATCACATAAGCCCCCTCACTTCATGAGATGAGCTTAAAATTATAATAATAAACTCTATAGGAATGAACCAAAATCCACCAAAATAGGTCCAATTCTAGAAAATGTTCTCTGACTGCAGATATTTGGATCTCACCCGGCTTGAGATCCAAAATTTAACATAAATTCATTTTAACAGATGGGGCAGGTGGGGATATGAACCTTCACAAAAATTTGATATGGCCTTTAATAGTTATATATTGTACAAGTACATAAAGAGAACAAGGGACCTAAGTCCATTCTTTCAAACATAAATGTACTTTATCAATAATATTTTCTTAAGTAAACAAACAAGACCTCCTGGAGAGTTTAGCATCTCAATCATCCTAGCTATACTGCCAACTATTAAATCCTCATCAAATCCCACCTAATGCTACTATACATATTACTACATATGTTGTTCTTTACTGTATAAATCAAGCTGACAAACTGGTTACAAGAAAATCAAACTCTGACTTAAATTAATGCTTTTCTTTTTTGTTTAATTAATTTGAGATGATTAAAAAGTAATGAGATTGTACAGCCTTGTTATCAGATAATTATTTCACCACTAGTTTTCCATACCAAAAAAACCCTGAACATCAAAGAGAACAGCTCTCTGTGATAAGACAAAAACTATGGAAGACCGAAAGTGCAAAAACAGGAATATCAACTGATAAAACAATGGCAAAAAATTAAACAATTCTGACATAATACATGCGTTATATAGTGCATTCTCTAGCATTGATGGTTCTACCTCCAAATTGTGAAACGAAGAGGAGCAAAAACCATTCATTCAATTAGATGTACCATGACTACATGATAAATTTGCAGAGAAATGAATCCCAGTGTTTTGGAGGTTTTGTCAATCTGTTATCATCACTGCAAGAGTTTATTATGAAGCGACTAGACAATGCAAAAAAAGTTTCTCTTGACATGCTTTGCCAAAAGACTGATAGCAGAATTAATGAGAGACTCTAGGGGGTAGACTGAATAGGAGATTGAGAGTATATATTAATGATTTTACATTTTGATTTTTCTGCAAAACTTGATTTTATTCTTGAAACACATGTATTAGGAGAAATGAAAATAAAGAATTTTGTTTTGGTAATTTATTCAATCTCTTTTTTCCCCTTCATATTGTTCTAGATAGACCCTCAGCTCAACAGAGTATTTAAAACAAAGGCAGATTTAAGACTGGCACACCCTTCAAATGTAAGAGATATTGTATAAAACAAGAGGCCCCAGAAGTTTTTTTGTTTTTTTTCAACATTGCACAATGCCCCTTGTTTAAACATTTCTAATAAAAGTGGGCTTTCATACAAAAACAGACATAAAGTCTTATATTATCAGGACAATCTTCCCTTACCCCCTTTAATTCTTTTTAAAACACTTACATTAACAAGGGGTTGCACGAAGTCCTGCTAAGGATACCCCCACTTGGCCATTCTAAAACACGTACAGGAAAAGAATGCCCGACTGTCCTGGAAAGGAGAGGCATGTTACAACTCAGCATACTCAAGATGTGTACCAAATTTAAAATCGATTCCTTCATCAGAAGCCCAGAAATCTATTACGAATTTTTTTTTAATTCTTACCCTTAAAAACACTTACGTAGGCTTGGAAAACAGGCAGTAGAAACACGAATGACCTGGAAAGGCACTGTATAACTCATAATGCTAAAGCTGTGCACCAAATTTGAATAAATCCCTTCAGTAGAAACCCAGAACTATATTAGGAAAGCTTGTAACAGATGGACAGACCGATAAGGCAGGGAATGCAATATAGCCCCGGCCTCTCTTATGAGTGGGGATATAAATGCATGTTTTGGACAAAATTTAATTTGATAACTGTAATCTGGTGAATATTTAGCACTTTCTTACATTAATTGACAAAAACAGCCAATTAAACAGATATTTACCAAGCATTCAGGTTGCTGCACTTAAAACTTCATGTTGTGCATACTAGCAAATAAAACTCTATTTTTAGAAAACAAAACCTTCAATTGTGCAGATAATGATAATGGCAGAGAATTCTATTTAATGTTCAAATTTGTTTTCTCTTCTATCCATCAACAATTTTTTTCTCCTAATTTTAAAATGGCAGCTATAGCACTACAAAGATAACTGTTGCATAACAATTGATTTAAATAATTGCTGGATTTTTTTTAAAGTTCGCAGTGATTTCAATATCTGATTTGGCAGACAGCATCTTCATATCTTCACGATTAGCATTGCAGATTGAAATGAAAATTTATTTTATTTATTCTCTATTTCTGTAATTTCACCTTCCCTAAAATAAGTCTTTAAGTACTCTTTAATTATAAAATAAAAAAGTTCCTGCAATAAAATGGCATCCATTTATTTTTTTTCTCTTTCTTTTCTGCTTCTATTTAAATCATTTTGTCAGACTTAAATTAGTAAAATAAAGTTCATTTCTTACTTAAAAGTAGCCAAGAATAAAACTGTATAAAAGTAAAACCCTGGGGTTCTTACTTAATTCTTTTTAATTTTTAAAGGACAAAGGGACATAAATCTAACAAAATATTGTTACTTGTGCAAGCTTTTTTGAATTGTAGGTATGAGAGTATGTAAGCCATGCACACAAAAGATCTAAAGAGGTATTACATAAGTTCCTGGAAAAGACTTGCTGATCATAATCACAAGTGATAGAATTTTTTCAGTCGTTTTGCCAGTGTTGTGCAGCAGAACAAGTAAAAAAAAATTCTATCATGAGTGAAAGATACTTGCCTGTTTTCCATGAAATTGTGTAAGTACCTATTTCTTCTGCAAAAATTAATTGTTCATAGACTGAAACCCTAAGAAGCTTCAATCTAAAAACAGAAAGTTCTAAATATTAAACATATGCATTTCATTGGTAAATATCAGCATGCAATAAAATATCAGTACAGAAGATTTTTACTGGTAAGTTGAATAGTGTGAGATCGATGCACATTATCTGGTCATCTCACACTAAAGAGAGACATTAACATCCTCCATTCCAGTGTTATTAAAAGTTGGAAGGATGGGAGATGAGTCAAAAAGTAAAAGATTTAGATCTGCTAGGACCGCCTCTTTTAGTTCCCAAGTGCTGAATTCCAAATCATTTAACTTCAGAATTCGATTCACATTGCGTTCATATGCTCATCCTAATATGTGTATTAATAGTATTTTATGTTTAGACAAGAAGTATAAGTTAGGAATTAGCTTAAATTCGGTTGTCAAACCACCTCCTTATGCGGGAGTGACTCCAGATTGCCAACTTCGGAATTAATGCAGATTACGTGTGAACACAATGCGCATTAAAGAGCCATTCGGAATTAAAATATTTGTGTGAACAGGGTGTAAGATAGCAATTATTACTATCAGACCACTTGACATTCTGTGACCCAGGACATCCCAAAGACTCATTCAATCAAAGGGGCACCTGCCGAACCAATTATCTTAATAACCCATGACCAACAAACATAATTAATCTTTGTTTACCAAACAATGCAACATAAATACAGATGTTTGTAACTGGAGAGTTATATATGATGAGGTTTCCACATACCACAGGGGGCATTGCACAATCTGCAAATCCCATTACAATTCTCTTAATTAACCCTAAAAACAAACTTAATCCTAGAATGATGAATTGCTCTTCCTTGCCCCCTATAACTAGTTAGATAAGTTAGTACTAGCACATTAAATATTGATAAATTATTGTTTCGGAGATAACAGGAGACCCACAAAATTTCCCATGAATTTGAGGGCAATTAGATCAAATTACTTTTGTTTTCAAGCTTACAGCTTTTATCATATTTTCTACATGGTTTAACACAAACAAACCAGCAATCAAGGCTATGCTTCATTTCTTTTGAAAACTGTACTGTAGTTGGGATTAAAGATAAAAGAAATTTTTAATGGTGTATGAAAATTGCTGAATAATTTGCAGCGAGTACTGGATGATACAAGAATTTTTTTTAAGTATTATTTAGTTTTTCAGTGACAATTCTCTAATTGTTTGCAAAGGACAGGGCTTGCTCTTGGGCATGTATGGCCAGCTTTGCATTTCATAGAATATGCTTAATTTAGAAAAAAAATATACATTTGCCACAACTTTCATTGGCGGGCCAATGTTATAAATCTGTCAGCATTCAAAACTTGCTTAAGATTTGTTAAACAGGAAGTAGGTGACAGCTAGGGGCTTACAAGAAATTGAATCCAACTGTTGATGCAAATGGCTGCGATTTTTAAAAGTAGTTGCTGAGAAAGCTGTTACAAAAGCTTTCTTCCCTTCCTGTTGATCAAGTGATTTCCCCATTTCAAAAACCCTTTATTTTCATTTAATGAAATCCTGCTTAAAATTAATTGTGTTATCGAAAGTAACTTACCTTGATCTTCAATCTTGAAGAAGAAAGTATCCTCTGTGACGTCTTCATTGGGGTTAAGTATGTACTCTACAAGTCCTCTGCCTATGTCATCTGAAAAATCATACAAAGATATCATCTATGCTATAAAAATCTCTCAAAGTCAAAATTTGCCTGATTCCTTAAACAGGAAGTAGGCGAGTAATAGACTTGCATCAAATCGCACTGTATGGGACCCTATGGTGATGCTGATGCATACCAAATACATGTATAAAGAGGCTGCAATTAGTTACAGTAGAGAAAATTATTTCACTGCCACCTGCCATCCACCTTGCCGGACATTCATCATAATATATAACCTGGATGTTTCACTTTGTGAAATCCCACCAAAAATTTCTTTGAAAATGACTTTTTTAAAATCATATTTAAAGCTTTGAAGGCTAATTTCACATTAAAGACCATTAGTCTAATTATTGTTCATTTACTCTCTATGTTTTGAAACTTATATCAAAACCTTTTCATTTTTCAATTTTAGAGGTTTTACTGAGCATAATATGCATATTATGGACTATAGGAGAAAGTTTTGAAATAAATCTTGGCGAAATAAGTCAATTCTTAAGTTGCTTGAAAACTAGAAACATGAAACATTTATTCAACTAAGGTTTTGCACCAAACAAGACATGGCACAAACACTCAGCGTAGACACACAAATTCATATTTACTTGACTCGAATTATCCATATTCATCAATAAGCATTTGTTAATATACCGTATAGTTACAAATTTTCAATATTTATACTTCATGCATATATAAGGTTCACGGAGTGTATCATATCTTAAGCAATACAATATACAGGAAATCCTCATCCATGTCAAACATTTGACCAAAGAGTACCACTTTAAAAAAATCTTAAAACTTGAGCACCAATTTAACTTATAAGGAAAGCAAAGTTTAATATCAAAGAAATAAGATGTACATGTACAGGGAAAGCACAGAAAAGAACTTAAATGGGAGCTAGCTTCTTGTAAATTCAAAATACAATCAGTCTTTATATAAAGCAAAGTACTGTAGAATACTAAACCTTCCTGGTTAACATGGTACATTTAAAGTACAGAATTACAAAACATTTTCCACTTGTTGGCATTGTAAAAGAGGGGCAAGTTTTCAACAACTACCTGAATGATACCACCCCTGGCATTATTTACAGAGTAAACACAAAGGTCATTAAATAGGCTGGTAACACCTAACAGCTGATGACAGCAGGCAAAACAAAGAATCAACTAATTACATACAGTCATTTATATCTGACACAGAGTGTATCTATCAACCTTAGGGTGGTCATGGAGCCAATACAACTTGGTTTCAGTATTATTCATTAATCGTTTGGTACATGTATCAATTTTTGTGGTTTTCATATGTGGCCTGGGGCCACAAAATTTGATAAGCAACATAAAGGAAATTTGCTGAAGATTTCAGACACACTGGAATTTTCTTCTTCCTATCAAACCATGAAAATTGATAACCACCAAAAAAAAATGAGTTGACAGAATTCATCAGATAAGAAATTCTGGTACAGATTTTTTACTGTCAAACAGGAGGGTACGGTCCTCGGTGGTGCAGGTCCAAAATACGGATGCAATAAGAGATTTACAAATCAAGAAGGAAAGAGAAACATTAATAAAAGGTCAAAAAGTACAAAGTCTTCTGACGTTTGTCCATGGAAAATGCACAACTTGTAAAACCTCAAGAGCAAATTATAGTAACTAACACATATTTTTACTGATATTAATACAAAGATATTGGCATCTTTAAGCTATAAACACTTGACTAGAATTGAGAAGATCATCTGCTTCTTATTGGGAACAACAAAAGACAAAGGCATCTCTTTGAGAAGAAACATAATTGTGATAATAGAACCCTCTTGTATATTTATGACAAGACAATTCCGTTGAGAGGATGCAATCTACATTTCAATGTCCCTAGTAATAATCTGTCCAATAATCATCTTTTCTCCAAAACATTTTTTAAAGGGCAAGGATAAAAAATGTTGGCTTCAGAGTAATGTCGAAATTCTATAGATATCATCTGGATTCCATCTGGAGATAGACATTAGATGAGACAAACAAATGAACATCAAAAGTACATGTACATTTTTTTCTAATTGAGGGCCATTATCATAACCACATCACAAAGTTGTCAATTTATTTGGACAGCATAATACAGCAAATCAATTTAAAAAACAGTGACTCCCTACAAATTCTAAGTTCAAAAGGGTCAGAATTCCCAAAACTATTGGGGGGTTCAACAGCATATCATATGGTGTACATACTAAAGTTTGCTTCATACCAAGTTTTAGAGGAGTTGAGTGAAAACAATAATTTAATTGCATTTTGAGGAAATTCTAAGATCAAAGGGCAGGCCGCAACTTCTTATCCACAACAATATACATGTACAGATGGAATACAAATACATGTAGCTTGGGGCTTCCACCAAAGTGGGTTAGCCATAACTATTCTTATAGTCATGCTTATCTTTCCATATTCCAACAACATTGGAGGCTAGACAGCATTCTATTTTAAGATTTGTTGCCATCCTTAATCCTTGGTCAGTATGGGATATCTTACATTATAGAAGTCATCTTTTCATTGTTTTGAGTAGAGGAGATAAAGTCATAATAGTGTGTCATTTCATACAAATCGACAGTCTATATACAACAGTCTAAATAATATAAATTTATATGCACTTGCTACTGCTTTGAGCACTGAATAAGATGAGTTGAATTTTTCACTGAAATGACAAAGCAGTTTCCTTTGTAAGCCTTTACTCAACACGGCTTTAAAGACCTCCTGTGTACTTTAAACAAAAACATAAAGAATGGCAAAAATGGAAATAAATACCTCTGTGATTAAAGGCTAAGTTTGACTGTAATAATTGCACATAACCTGCAAGACATTAAAATAATTTAAAACTGTGACCCAAATACACATGTAAACTATCCCAATCTATAACATTATCAGGACGTTTGATCTCAAATTTGACATTCTAAATAAGAATATCATTAATAACCATTTAGGTATGGGTCCATGATTTTCAAAAACCTACTTTATAATGTTACAATTGCTAATTTAAAATACTCTGAAAGATTTTCAATAACTGAAAAATGTCAAAATGTGATTGATAAACAAATCATGAAAATGTCCATCAGACAACAGAGAAAATCTAATTAAACAGATTTTTCTGCCATTTATGAGGCTCTTTTGATATTTTGAACATATGCTGTTTTCACAGCCCGATTGACATATTAAAGACTGAAAAATTGGGTCTTGAAAAACTTTAAAATTAATTTTCTCCAAATTGGTTTGAGATACTATCAATATAATGTTGAGTGTATACATATTTCTTGTTTAAAACAATCCCATCACCTTAAGGTACAATCCATATACACAATCTATAATATTTATCTACCTCTAAAATCTTTTTTACAATTTTAGATTACATTCTTTGTTTAAAAGTAAAATATGTTAAAATCTCTTTTTCTTTTTCAATTTGCTGAGTTTTTAATTGTTTATCTTTAAATAAATCATTAGGCTATCCAAAACTCTTAACAAAAGAGACATTTACATAAAATATTTTTAACATTTCAAAATAAATATGGACATATCAAAGGACTGCTACCTTATTAAAAATATGTAAATCTTATATACAGAAAAAAAAATAGTTAAACATAAAGCTGGACAGCCATTAAATTAATTGCTAGCTTTATCAAAACTTTTTAAATTTTTTTTTTACTTGTTTTATTTATTTTTACTGTCTGATGTTGATTTTATTATTTATTAAAAATTGTCCATATTTAATGACAATCGTATTTATAATGTTTCTTCCTCTGGAACATTAATTGTTTTTCTTTTTTCCCTTAATTGGACATGATGAGTCTAAATTGTGCTGTAAAACATTTTTGGTCCACTAAAGCAATTTCCACTTTATAGTAATAAGTAATATGTGTGTGTTGGTGTTTAACACCCTTTAAGGATGCACCTGGGTCATGTAGGGCAGTCAGTTTAAATGGTGTAGGAAACTGAAGTATCCAGAGGAAACCACCGACCTTGGGCAGGTAACTGACAAACCTTATCACATACAGTTAAGGAAGTCCCTTTTTTTGTAAATTACAATTGGGACTCAAACACCAGCTGAGAGGTGATTGGCTGAGTGATCAATAGAATAGGTACCAGCGCCTTACCTCAGAGACCCTCCTCTTTAGGGATGATGTGATATTATTTTCTACAGTTTTTTAGATTGTGACAGTCCTATACTACACCAGATTACTTTTGGCATTCCGAGTGACAGAACATTCTTACAATCTTACCTCAAAGATATTATGAGTTTCTTGCAATTTGGTTGACTTTCTACATTAATGAGCTCCCTTTGCTTGCATATACCATTACATTATCTTTCAAATTGAAATACATTGAGGCACATTTTAAAAGACAAAATGTTATTAAGGTACATAATATTCTTGTGATTTCCCTCATCTTCAACTCTGAAAAGACTACCATACATGTAGATCTGACAATTCAAAGCAATTTTTCATAATTCATCGTTTTTAACCATTTTCTACAAGCATTTTTATCAAATGAAAAAATTCTAACTGAAAATATGCTCAAGTTTCAAAAATATTCTAACATGCAATTTCTACAAAGAACCCTGCAATTCATTACCTAATCGCAGCAAATGTCTTAAAATTTTGTCATGCCATGGATAACTAAATGTGATGATTGCATTGCTCTGTCATCAAGAGATAAGATATGTATGTCTCTTGCACTGAAGATGAAGGTGAAAAGACGTGAATATTTGTTATTACATAATCTCTCCTTGGTGCCAGATTCATTTGCATTCCGGCTTATATTGTTGTCTTAGAAAATAACATTTTTTTGTGAAGAAATAAAATAGCACAAAATGTGAAAAGCAGAAACAAGGATTGGTACTTCATACAAGTGTATTGACGTAAAATGATTATCAACGAAAGAATTATATTTGCCTAATCAAATGAATCTTGTCTCAGATTAAGTCCATCAGAAGTAACAGTCTGATTTAAGTACAGACCTTCAATCTCGATCGCTCCCGGACATTAGCAAACAAGAGGCTCCTAGGAGCCTGAATCGCTCACCTGAACTACACAGATACAAATATTCTGTAGATATTATTGTGCTTAACCATATGGGATTTAAATCTAAAGTTTTCGAGACAAAGGGCTTAATAAGTGCAAAATTTGGCAAACCTTATGAAAAAGGGCAATAACTTCCACATCAGCAGTAGGATCTTTTTCAAAATTTCAGGACAGGTTGATCTTCATATGCTGATCACTTTTGATTCTTACACAATTTTGATATCTGAAACCATTTTTGAGTTATTAGCAAAAAACTGCAATTTACCCCCTATGTTCTATTTTTAGCCATGGCAGCCATATTTTGTGACAAATCAAAATTCCAAACGATAGAATTGTAGCAGATATGCTATTGAATATGTGTGCCAAGTTTTGATGCAGTTGGTCTTATAGTGTCAGACAAGTTAATCTTTGAAATTCAGGGGAAAAGTAATGAAAAATGGTAAATTTTGACGCTTAAAGGGCCATAACTCCTAAAAGACATGATCCTACAGCTTTGACCTAATTACATGAAATGTAGATCTTGATGTGCTTAATCATATGCAATTTAAATTTTTGAAATATCTTGTATAGTTTTTAAGATATAGGGCTAAATAGGTAAAAAATTGCCACAGCAGCCATGTTTTACAACCAATCAAAAATCCCCACATCAGTTCTATACACCTAATGCTAATGAACAACTATACCAAGTTTGGTTCCAATTGGACATAAAGTGTCAGAGGAGTTAACGTCTTCAATGTAATGAGGAAATGCTGTTAAAATGCTCAATTTTAACGTTCTAAGGGCAATAACTCCTCAAAGGAAAGGTCCTACACCGTTGACCCAATTAAATATTTTGTAGATCTTGATGTGCTTAACAATATGCAATTTAAATTTCTCAAATATCTAGTATAGTTTTCAAGATATTGGGCTAAACAGATGCAAAATTTGTAAAAAATCCACAAAAAGGGCAATAACTCCTACATGGGTTGTTGGATTTTCTTCAAAATTTCAGCGCTGGTAGATCTTGAGGTGCTGATCACTTTTGTTCCCAATCAAAATTTTGAAATCTGTCACCGTTTTAGAGTTATTTGCAAAAAACTGCCATTTACCTCTATGTTCTATTTTTAGCCACAGCAACCATGTTTTACGACCAATCAAAAATCCCCACATCAGTTCTATTCACCTAATGCTAATAAACAACTATACCAAGTTTGGTTCCATTTGGACTTAAAGTGTCAGAGGAGTTAACGTTTTCAATGTAATGAGGAAATGCTGTTAAAATGCTAAATTTTGACGTTCTAAGGGCAATAACTCCTACAAGGAAAGGTCCTACAACGTTGACCCTGTTACAAATTTTGTAGATCTTGATGTGCTTAACAATATGCAATTTAAATTTCTCAAATATCTAGTATAGTTTTCAAGATATTGAGTTAAACAGGTGCAAAATTTGCAAAAAATCCACAAAAAGGGCAATAACTCCTACATGGGTCGTTGGATTTTCTTCAAAATATCAGGGTAGGTAGATCTTGAGGTGCTGATCACTTTAATCCTTTGCCAGAATTTTGATATCTGTAGCTGTTTTTGAGTTATTTGCAAAAAACTGCATTTTACCCCTATGTTCTATTTTTAGCCACGGCGGCCATGTTTTACGACGAATCAAAAATCCCCACATCAGTTCTAAGCACCGAATCCTAATAAACAACCATACCAAGTTTGGTTGCAATTGGACTTATGGTGTCAGAGGAGTTAACGTTTTAAAAAGTTTACGGACGGACGACGGACGGACGACGGACGCCAAGTGATGACAATAGCTCACATGACCCTTCGGGTCAGGTGAGCTAAAAAGGGCAATAACTCCTACATCAGTTGTTGGATCTTCTTGAAAATTTCAGGGCAGGTAGATCTTGATGTGCTGATCACATTTACTCCTGCCAGAATTTTGATATCTGTCACCGTTTTTGAGTTATTTGCAAAAAACTGCAATTTACCCCTATGTTCTATTTTTAGCTACAGCGGCCATGTTTTTTTATGAATCAAAAATCCAAACGAAACTTTTGAAGCACCCATGCCAATAAACAACTGTACCAAGTTTGGTTGAAATTGGACTTATGGTGTCAGAGGAGTTAACGATTGAAAAAGTTAACGGACGACGGACGATGGACGACTGACGGACGGACGACGGACGCCAAGTGATGGCAATAGCTCACATGACCCTTCGGGTCAGGTGAGCTAAAAAGGGGGAGTAATCTTGAAGGTATGATTTTAATGAGACTTTTAGACGTAATAGCCTGACAACAATTAAATGAACTCCTTTTCTCAAATGTGCACACTTTTTATCATTGAAACTTAGCATTATCTTGATTATGCAGAAACCTGTATTTGCATTAATGAGCACATCAACATGAATATACAAGTAACTATCCTTATCCTAGAACATTTACATTTAGAATACAAAATGTACATGTAGGGCTGTCAAGTTTTGATGAGCCTCTTGCAGTGATTTGCCCAAAAATTGAAAGATAAAAGGGGAAAATTTTAAATCCTAGAAATTCTATAAAATTGCAGACTAGAGTCTCACAGTGAATTGTGTGACACTTGACAGGTCTGGTACATGTAAGTAATGATTGCAGGTAACCTCCATACAAAATTTTACTTTTTCCTAACATTTGTTCTCATTCAATGAATAAGCATGTACATTGTACATCTCCACAGTTTCGAGTTTCGAGTCTACACAAACTTTTGGGGTTATAACATAAACATGTCCGGAGCATTATGGGCATGTGTCAAGATAATTGAAAAACTTTACACCCCATGAAAGCTGCATTCAAGTACCCTCAATCCATTTAGTGACCACTAAGTTTCAAAATCAACTTAAAAACTTCAAATTTAATTTCTATCAACTCCATTGTTAAATCAGTTAAAAATCCACTAAAAATCAATTTCACATACAATTAGCCCGTAAATCCTCTTAACTATTTATCAAGGTGTCCAGTGATAATAGAAAGTGTCTCAGTTTATGGTCACTTTGTCACCAGGGCAGGACATAAGTGGTGTCTTCAGGTGACAAGGACACTCATAAACAGCTGGAGACAGGGGAGATAATAAATGGGTGACTGTGTCCATAAAATTTTCATACAATTTCGGAAGATACTTTTTTAAGGTGTGAAAAAGTACAAAATAACTTTGAATAAATATGCATCAGCTGAGAGCTCTGTAGTGTTTGTTCTGCAATATAATGCTGCAATCATGAAAATTGTAAAACAAGAGATTTTTACTTTGATCGAAAATTACAAGTCAAAAACTATGTGCACAAAATGGTGAGCATTTCAATAGAAGAAGTACATGTAAATGCAGGTAAGTTAAGGGTATAAAATGGTCATTCAAAAATAGCGACAGCAACTGATAGATGTTTTTGTTGTTATTGATGTCACGCATGATGCAGGAGGGCCAAAGACAAATGGAGGTGCCAAAATTATGCAAAGTGACCCCTGTTATAAGGCCACAAAATATCAAAGAGTAAGTCAAACTGTTGATGGCCAACCCACCTACTTGAGGCCATCATTAGTTTCCCTTAATTTCTAAATTATATTCACGTTATAAAAACCCATAGGCATTCTTTGATAAAGAAAATGACTTTCCTTATCTTAAATATCTAGAGATTCCTTTTCAAAGAACAGCATCCTCAAGTGATAGTACAAGTAAATTGAAAGAACATATTAAGTCTTATCAGACTCCAGCCTGAGAATGGACAACAAGAAATCCATTAATCATCGAGCCTTGTCAAATATCTGTCCATTTCTCTAGTTTAAATACTAATCTATAGCATGTGCCTTGTCTGTTACTGGGGAATTAATTAAGGAATTCATTAAAGATATTGAGAAAATTCTGATGGCTGACAGTATATGTGTCTATACAGGACAAGTATTGGAGATGACTAAGAAGAACATTTACTAATAATATGTATGACTAGATGTAATTCCCATAGAGACAATGAATTATGATACATTTATTTCTCTGCTAAGTTATAATTATCAATTATGGACTTTTAACGAGGTCAATACATTATATATGGACCTGTTAGGCATATATTGAACGAGGACGAAGTCCGAGGTCAATATATTCTTAACAGGTCCATATATAATGTATTGACAGAGTCAAAAGTCCATCATTGTTATATTACATATGTAGTTTTTTTTTTAATTAGAGTAAAATGAATTGCTGTTTTAACATCATGTTATTCAAATTCGCAGTTTTTTTTACTTTTTTTTTTCGATGTCATAATTTTTTGATTTGCAATTTCAAAACAAAAATTAACTTATTTACCTAGGAAATCTTCTACCCCTTAATTGTTATTATTTCTAGCCTTAATTTTTGGGCAGTAAGTTTATTGCGTCTTTGTAAAATGCTGACAAACATACCCTTCTTCACTGTCTTGGCGGTCATGGCGTTAAACCAATTTCTGCATTAACAATTATTTAGACACAGATAATTCACGTACTAACCGAAAAATCAAATGTAATTTATTAAATTCTTATACATTTTAAACAAAATCATTGTTGGTTTTGTATCTTTTCCCACACCGTTAGAAAGTGAAAGCTCCGTTGCAAGCTATGTCAATATTTAGGACTTCTAAATGACGTCACACAGATGTGTATGAAATATGTCAAGAACGGACGAATATCCGGATCTAAATTTAGTAACATAGCGTCAATATAGGTAAAAATAGAAACATAGCGTCAATATACCAAAAATGCATCGTTTTTATTTCCAAAGCAAAGAAATACACTAAATATCACTAAAATCACATGACCAAATAATCCAATGAAAATGTAAGAATGATAAACCATATGTAATATTGAATAATATCAATTACTTCCAAATGATAGAATTAATTGTCTGAACATCAATTTTGACACAAATGAATGAAAATAAAAACTCTTTAAAAGAAATTGCTTAGAACAGCAGTTTACAATCTTGTGAGTTTCAATATCTTTCTTTTTGACCAAAGTAGCATAAATTCTATAAAAAATCTGCAGCAGGGAACAAAATAAGCAAACACAATCACAAAACTGGTATTAATCTTAATTATGACCAACAAAAACTGAACTATTGGTGACCAAATATTAGCTAATAAGACTAAATCTAATATCCTAAGAAAAATTAATTTCAATGCTGTCAAAAAAATTCCTGAATCACAATTTTCATTTATTCTTTTTGATCTCTGTCTTTTAATTGTGACATGTGTTAATATTCATTCAAGCAAAGAAATGAAGCAACATATTGTAAGTGCTCTTGAAAGGGAGATAATCAATAAAATATGCACAAGTCCCTAGTAGGCAATAAATTAGACAGGAAATGTGACAAATAATGATGAATGCATGTCACATCTGTCAAATTATCTCCCCTGAGATGATGCAGCAGATGTGATCAATGTACCATGACAATATTTATATTGTCTGTGGTCTAAGTCTAAAGTAAAATCAGAGGGCAACTATCTAGTTTTAAGGGGGGGGCTGCCTTTTATTCTTATTATCTTATTTTCATTTTTGGAAAAATCAGTCTGGACATTAGTTTTTCAAACTAGCACAATCAAACTTTTTTTTAATCAACCATAAATTTTTCATCCAAAAACTCAAACCTGCCTTTTTTCATTTCAATTTAGCACTGTCCTGCCTTTTTATTTCCAATTTCACCCTTGCCCCCCCCCCAATAAAGATCAAATGGTCTTAAGCCAAATGTATATTGGATCTGTATATCTAAATACATGTACATGTGGAATCTCTTGCTAAAGGATGTTGGAGGGTCAGTTTTTGAGATTTTGACATTTTTTCAGAATCCTCAGGTTTTTTTCCATCAAAATAAGGCAAAAAATTTTGCACCGTATTTTTCTTTTCTGTAAGGTCTTCATAATTCATGATAAATATCTGTTTTACAAATTTATTTCAAATTCTAATTACTTTTTCACTGGTTTTACAGCTAAACTAAGCTAATGATTAAGCTATGAAAAATCCAGAAAAAAACCTTTTCCCACAATTTGGTCCCTTATTTTCTTTTAAACGAGCAGAGCAGGATAACCTGCTTATTTTGTATTTTAAATTTTCTCTTATGATTTGAGGCCTTAATTTCAAAACCTCATCACTTTCAAAGTCACCCTTGAACATCCTTAAATGAGTAAAAAAAAGTTTTTAAGATATTTTACAGAACTTTGAACTAAAAGTCTGCAAAGCAACATTTTTTTCTAAAAATTCCCCCATTTCTGAACATGCCAATATAAATGTCTTTGAGATAATGCACCAGTCATCTAAATAAACCATAGAAATATCACAACATTATAAAACCCCATCAAAAGCCGCCATGTGTTCTCAAACAATCATTAAAAGTACTTCAACACAATAAACTTCTAATATCAAAGCACAGTGCTGTTTTATATCCGTAATTACCTCTGTAAGTAGCAATCAATTAAAGGGGCACTGGTGTTATCAGAAGGAGTCTGTTTACATAGGAGTAAGCATTATATTGTCTACACAGGTTCAGGATAATAAAAGGTTTTCATGGTAAATTTACTACCACAGGGGGTTAAATGGCTATCAAAACCATATAAACTTGATAATGATACTACAAACAATGCATAATCAAGATCCCCTTCCTCTTATCTTGCATGCAAAGTGAATACAGATCCTTTTAAACATTAACCAAACCCCAAGTTTGCAATGTGCAGGACAAGTCAAAGAGTAAAGCTGAAAATCTATAAAAAAAAATAAGCCTGATGAATACATGTGCAATTGTAATTTTAAATTTACACGGTACATGTACAGTATATATAATGCATATTTTTTTAAGAAATTTATGTTCTGCTCTACATATTTTTTTCTAGTATTAATTTGCAAATCATATCATGACATACTATATAGTTTTAAATACATGTGTATTTCATGAAAGTCCAATTAAGGCATGTTCCTTCTTTTTTTGTAACACGCTCAGCATATAACCTGAATAACAAATGGAAATGCAGTCCGACCAAAAGTATTGCAGTGTTGTTTCAACATATATAAATAATGAAATAACTTCAAACTTAAACATAAATGGTATAAATAAGATAGAGACTAACCTTGTGTCCATGACCTTGACTTGACCTTGTTGACCCTGATGTAACCATGTCTGGGAGGTACTGTTATAGTATACTGGAGGCCTGGATCATCACTGTCCCTATCTGTTGCCAGTAGTAACCGATCTGTTATAACTGCACCAATCGAATTGTTCTCCAAGGTTACAAGTTCTTTAAGACCCCTGTTTATTTTCAAATATGGTATCCCATTATCAACTGGCATGATTTCAATCGGTATGGTTTGTGGCTGCCTGGTAGGGTTGTCCATATTTGAGAAAATATAAAAGTCAGAATGGACACCATCAGTCACAGTGAAGGAGAAAGCGTCTTTTGAAGTCTCAGTTCCATCATGTTGGTACGAAATCAAATTATTTTTAACATCTTGGTATGTAAACATAGTAACTACCTTCGACAAATTGAACAAAATGTTTCCATGTAGTGGAAGTTGCGTTATGACAAACTCAATATTGACATCAACAGTGTCTTCATCTATGGCTTGTAGTTCAAAGGGTGTTACAAGTTTGTTTCCTCCTTCAGCAAGATACAGAGTATCAAAAACCAATGTTGGTTTCTTATTATCAACATCAGAAATAGCAATACGGAACATCCTTTTGACTGTATTTTGACCATCGGAGACTTCAAATTGAAAGGCATCCATCTTTACTTCAGACTGAGAATTATGGGTGTAGCAAATTTTACTTCCAGCAAGATCAAGCTGAGTAAATGTTGTAATCGGTACATTTGGGTTATCAGTATTGTACAAGTAGCCATGTTTTGGAGTTTTTGTCACCCTGAATATAAGCATGGCATCAGGGCTATCTATATCTCTGCCCCTAATAACATCAGTAGTTAGCTTAATGGTCCCTTCCTCAGGCAAGCTAACACCCTTGTTGTAAACCTCAGGAAAAGTTACATCTATTCCTTTGACAGTAATATAGAAGTATCTGTCTATCAGAGGGTTAAGGCCATCAGTTACATCAAATTTGATTATGTCCCTTTTTCCTTCAGTTCCAGTGTGAATGTAATAAATCTGATTGCTATCAATTTCAAATTGTGTAAAATTAGCATGATACGTCATATTTATGAGTTGTCTCCCCTTTTGTTTGATGAAGTAACCTTGAGAAGGGAGCCGTCGGATTATAAATGTTATATTTGGATTATGCGAGTCCAAGTCCTCTGCCTTCAGTATTCTGTTAGTGATGAGTATGCGTTCGCCAATATTTTCTATGTCCAGTCCTCTGTTTACAGTCAATCGTGGAGTTTCATCATCAACAGGGATTATGACAATAGGAATGCTCTGGGTAACATTATGGACCCCATCGGTTACAATGAATTCTATCAAATCTCTAAAAGACTCTGTATTGTCATGTTGGTACATTATTGTCGAAGATTTAGCTATGTCAGACATTGTAAATTTGGTAATAGGATGAATTCCTTTTCTCGATTGTTGAACTAGCTGACCATGCTTAGGATACGTACTAATAAGAAAGGTAATTTCATCGCTTGGAATGTCAGCATCGACTGCAGACAAAATCGGTGAATCTATTTTTAGTTCAAGTCCTTCCATTACAATAAACTCCCGTATGAATACTTCTGGACTTTCATCATTTTTAGGAAAGATAGAAATTTGGAATGTTTTTTCATCTGGTGAAATATTTATACCATCTGTGCATTTGAATTTAAATTCATCTGTCCTGGGTTCAATCCCAGAGTGAATGCTCTGTACATAGTTTAGAAATCCTAGCCGAATGTCTTTGACGTAGAAGGCAGTTATTTTCAGGCCAGATCTAGATTTTTCTGATCCTGGGGCTGGTGAAATGTCTTCTATGAATCCATGTGTGGGTTGTACGGTAATAAGACATTGAATGTCTTCATCTTGGGTATCTTCATCTATAACATCAAGATGTCTTGGTAAAATTCTTTCTTTTTCACCTTCATAAACGGTAAAAGGTGCACCTGGAAGAATTTTCGGTGCAATATTGTCAACAGGTAGAATGTTAACATTGACTGTAATTTCAAAATTTTTGTTTCCTATATCGTTCAGTACCAGGACACACTTATCAGTTTGACCTTTGAACCCTACATCTGACCCCTGATGTCGATAGGTTACCTTCTTATCCATGATATCCTGATAGGTGAAGCGATTCGTTGGAAAGTTTCCTAACATTATGTATCCTTTCGATGCTCTGGATTTGACTTGAAAAATAATTTGTTTTGGATCCACAACATTTCTCATTTTAATTAAGTCGGATGATAAATAAAATGATCCTTCTTCCTTAACATCCATATTGAGCTTCAGTCTTTTTTTACCATTTAACTCTAAAACCGGCCTATCTTCCATATGCTTTATAGTGACATGTAAAGTAATGGGTACAAAATGTGCCCCATCTGAAACTTCTAAGCTTATTTCATCAAGTTCAGAGTCAGTATCCATACATTGGTATCTAATATGTCCAGAAAACAGATCAACATATGAAAATATGTCTCCAACCTTCAGCATTTGATTCTGTTTCAAAAGTTTACCATATTCAGATAATTTTACAACTTTAAATATCAAGGAAGTTGGATCTGAATCAGGATCTTGAATGTCTAAAACCTTGGTTGTAATAACAACATGTTGGTCTTCCATCACGGTAACACCAGTATTTGTAACGATAGGTGGCTGGTTGTTCACTGGTTTTAAAGTTATTGTAAAGTGTTGGTTTCTTAAAATATTGTCATTTGTATCTTTTATCTCGAAATAAAACTGAATACGTCTCTCTGTGAGACCTTGTTCTGAAGACGGAGGTTTGAAACAAATGTTATGATGAAAAATTTCTGATTGTTGGAATTCAGTGATAGGAACTACAGGATTGTCACATCTGACAATATTCCCTGCTTCTAAATGAACATATGAATCCACATCAAACGGTGATCTTGTGATGATATATTTCAGATTTCCATCTTTTGTGTCTGAGTCAGTATAAAACAAATGGCGTCTTTTAAATGGTGTTAATTGAAACTCATCAACTGTCATGTTAAGTTCTGCCTCTGATGAAAGTGTAGGAGGCTGGTCATCAACTGGGTAGATTTTTACCAAAAATTCATATGTGTCTGAGACAGCTTTCTTTTCAGTACCGCTCACTAGAGAAAATTGTATCCTGTCAAAGACAACATTTGAATGGTGTGGTCCAACATGTTGGTAAAAGAGTTTATTTTCAGCTATATCTTTTTGTGAAAATCTATCGACAGGTCTTTGATAAATACCTCTATTCTTTTGCCATTTTGTTGGATCTTTTGGAATCTCAAATTGTCTTATTAAGATTGCGCCTTCGGTAGAATATGGAGGTAAGAGGACAAATTCAATGGTGGAGTCATCACTGTCAATATCTGCTGCATGAAGAACGGAATCAGTTATGGGTAGCATGTCATTTTTCTTAATCTCTAAACCCAAATTTGCAGTCAAAATTGCAGGTTCATCATCCACAGGAAAAATTACAATTGGAAATAAAAATTCAACTGTGTGCTTTAAATCAGTCATGCGTAATACAAGATTGTCACTGTATGTGTCTGAGCCATCATGCTGATACTTAACCAAACCCATATCAAGATCCCTTGGTGTGAAAAATTCCTTTCCTCCTAGAAGAAGGATCTGACCATGTCTTGGACCATCAATTACAGATAGTCTTACATTTTCCAAGTCGTCTTCATCAGATATTTTCAAATACTGTGTTGAGCTTATTATTCTTGATTGTCCTTCAAATAATTCTAAGGGGAAATTTTTTGTTACAATGGGCGATAAAGTTTGTTTTGGATGTACTATTATCATTACAGTGAACATATTTGATTTCAATCCCTCTTCGTCTATCACCTCGATACCCAACTCGTAATTTCTGAGAATGTTGGAGTCATGACTGGGTGGCATGTATGCGATTTTCAATTCATTTAGATCTTTTTGATAGAATGCATGCAGTTTTCGGTTGTCATCTTCTGTATTGATTATCTCCCCCTCATTTGGACCTAACGGTTTACTGATATTAATAACAAGTCTTTCAGATGGAGTTTCTAAATCAGTTCCTTGTAGAACTTTTGAAGTAATTGCTGTCAGAATAAACTGATTGACATCAAGACCAACTTTGGTTGTTTCAAGCACTAGCCGTGCGTTAGGATCAATTTTAGGGCGAGTATTCTTTTTACCATCTAGTAAACTTACAGTTTTAACAAAGTTCTCTTCCATGACTAATGTTCCGTCTTTTTCAAATAAGTGAATAGTAAATGGCATATAGTCCTTGTTTAAGAAATATGATGATGTTAATTTATAACTAAGTTGAAGTTTTAAGAATGTATCACAATCGAAAAACGCAATGTCAGATGTCTTATTGACATAATACCCGTAGCGTGGATATTCATAGAGTAATTTTACTCCTGATAGAAAGCTTATTTTACATATGTGATTATCCCTGTCAAAATTAAACTGAGTATTAGAAAGTTGTATTACATTGCTAGTTCTACTTGATTTTTCAACTGTTAATGGTGTATTCCTTGACACTATGGGATGCGGAACAGAAAATGATACTTTAAACGATAATGTTACTGGAATGATTTGAGTATTTGAGTGAGTGTCAATGCGAATGCGAAAACTAACCCTATCCTGTCCTGGGTGGTCAAATCCATAATGAGAATATTTAACTTGCTTTTGTCCAAAATTACATGGAAACTGAGATGGATGAAACTTCCCTACCACTTGTGATAGTGCATCATTCAACAGAACTGAAACAGTGCATGTTTCTGTTGCATTTGTAAGAATTTTCAAGTGTAAATCTGGATTTAAGTAAACAGATCGACCAGAATAAACAATAACTTCACTTTTCTGAATAATCCGATTTCTTTCTGACGCTGTCACAGGACAGGTGTGAAAAATTGTCATCAAAATCAATACACATTTTAAAACAAACCATTTTGATGTCCGTGTCGGAATTAAAAGAAGATTTATGGAATGACAGTGCGTGTTCATTGTACATCCAACTTGTAATGTTGATTCTGCAACCAGTTTCACATTGTAACATTGCAATACACAATCAAAACAATAACGGCATGCATCTAATGAGATTGTCAATGATCACCTCTCACCTTTCCCAATGGCGGAGTAATTTTCTTTAAACAATAAGACACAAAATAGTTCTCTGAACAATATTAATGTATGAAGATGCTGAAATAGAATTAATTTGGTTTGGCTTTTTTTTTTTTGATAAAGAGTTGTTTCTCCTTATAAGTGAAATAAAATTTCATGTTTTTAGATTATTATTTTTCAAATGTATAGTGTTCATTTCACTTCATAATCTTACATTCAGATATATTGATGATGTCCTTTCTGTCAGTAACACTTCATTTGGTAGTAGTGCGGTGACCACAAGTAGAAAAGTTTGATTTTAATGTCCCTACCTGACACACGGCTATATTTGATATCAATCGAGAGGGGAATATGTGTTCTTTCAGAAAATTCCTGTCGTAAAAATGGGAAGTGGTCACGATTTTTCAAAAATGGGATAAAAGTTGATTTCAGAAATTCGTGAAAATTCTTAAAAATTTAATTTTACCCTCTTATTTTATCTTTTATACAAAGGTTCTGATTTTCAACAAGGCAGGCAGGCATCTCAAAGAGTCCTTTAAATTAGGAGGATCAGAAATAGAGTGTGTCTCCTCATATAGATATTTACAAGCTCAGGATCTTTCTCATTAGCCCAATCAGAATTATATAACAAAGCCCTGAAAGCCTTTTATAAATTAAAATCTGATCTTCTCTCACTTAATCCAGGTATTGATATTTCAACACATGTATTTGACCACACTATTAAACCTATTTTATTATATGGATCTGAGATATGGGGCTATTTTAACCCCTTTACTCAAAAATTTAAAGAGGGCCTCTGCCCTCTTGATAAACTCTATAATAATTTAGCATGTGATAAACTACATATAAAATTCTGTAAATCTATTCTTGGAGTGCATAAAAAAGCTACCAACTTTGGTGTTCTTTCTGAACTAGGAAGAACATCCATGCACTATGATATTATCAAAAACATGGTTAACTATTGGCATAGACTTGAAAATTTAGATTCCTCCTCAAACTTTATATTATTAAAACATGCCTTTATTAATTCCCAAAAAATCTTTAATGAAAGGAAACCATCATGGTATGGCTCTATACAATATTTACTGCGATCCATTGATAAAATAAATGAGTTCAAATTTTCTAGCACTCAAACATTCAAAAATAATAGCAAAAAAATTATTCATAATCATTTTATAGATTTATGGCATATTGAGAGAATCAAGATTTCTAAAGGAAAACTTGATACTTACAGTTTTCTAAAAACAAATTTTGGTTTAGAAAAATACTTACTTGTTTTAAAAAATAATGAGTCAAGAAGAAATATAACTAAATTAAGAATATCTGCTCATAAATTAAATATTGAGAAAGGTAGATATCAGGGCATCCCAAGAGAAGAAAGAAAATGTACAAGATGTAACTTAGGAGAATTAGATGATGAGAGACACCTTTTGATTTCATGTAATCATACTAAAGATTTAAGGACATGTCTTTTTGCATCTGCTAAGTCATATTGCAAGAATTTTACTTCATTGAATCTTGACAATCAATTTTTGTGGTTAATGAATAATGAAAATATTAATATACTTTCATTGATTAGTGACATAATAAAATTCTCAAATGTTTAACATGTTTAGGTTGTGGCTGGGTCATATGGTTAAGACACGTGGTAGACATATCAATTGGAATATTTAAATTCATTTATTATCTACTGGTCTGTTAATATTATATATTTAAACCGATTATAAACAGGAAAATCCTTTTGTTCATGTCTATATGCATCGTCCCATGGTGTCTTTTCCACCTGACTCACCTTCAAGCTATTGACATATATTACCTTATATACATACCAACATTTAACATAAACATGCTATGTAACATGTTCACTTGATTAAGACACAAAGAAGACTGATAGCTTTGAAATTTATTTTTCCATTATTGATATTTTTCTATGCATGTATCTTGTGTGTATTACCACAACCACTGCACACAATTATCCTATTATCATTCTACTCAGTCTTAATGCATCGTCCTTGGTGTCTCTCTCATCTGAACATTTTGCATGACACTGTTAACCTGTTTTGGTCTAATATATTATGTCAGCATTTCTTATTTATACTTATATGTTTCATGTTCTATCATCAATTAATTGTAATTGTTATGTTTTGTCATCATGCCCTCTTGGGCCCTTAATTGGACTTAATAAATTTATCTTATCTTATCTATCTTATCTTTTATGTGCAAAATGATACCAATAGAAATATTTGTGTAATATCTACTTATTGATAATCATTATCAACAACATTTTGAAATTTTTCATAGAAGGGAGGTAAGCAGAGACGCAAAATTCGAAGGAACCATTAAAAACCGACTTGTTGACTCAAATTCTACATTGGCTATTTGTGTTTTAAGTCAGTCGTTAAGTTTTTAATGTTTTATAACATTCGACTAATATATAAGTTTTTTTGTGTACTCCAATTTGTCATATCTATAAAACAATAAGTGCAAATGATATCCCAAAAAGTGAAGAAACGTACGTATTTGGAACCTAACCTTGTTGAACACCGTTTTTTTTTTTTTTTTTTTTTTTTTTTTTTTTTTTTTTTTTTTTTATGTACAACTATTTATGTTGTAATCTAGTAGTTTTAAATAACAGCCAAATGTGGAATAAAGGATTATATCCACAACAACATTAATATTTGTAAACTGTGGTGGATTGTTATTGATTTCATGCCATATGCATCAGACATGCAATTTTTGGACCAAATGTAGCCCAATATTGTCCGCGATCAGGCTTTTATTTCATTTTATGACCTGACTATCCCCATTAGTTTCTTTACAAAGGATATAACCCTATCTGCAACCTGGAAACGCGCCGGGTAGGCCTATGGACAGACCTTCTGAAAAAAATGTTCAGATGTCCCGGTTATATATACATAACAAAACACACACTATTACCATGATTACCTTAACAACCCAATCCAAATGAACGGAATAACAATGAAATTAACTGCTCAGGCTGCATGGTCCGCATCTTTCTTTTCAATAAGATGTATGTTGACGTTTTTGTAAATAGCATCGCCTTAACAAGGACAGAGGTAGGTAAAAGAGAGGTTTTGTTCAAAACACACGCAGCCTTTTGAGCAAACTAGTTTGCCTTTACATTTGCAAACTAGATCTTGTAAAAAATCAGATGTCATATGACCTTCAAAAAAAGCTGTAAAACATTTTGGTTACACCATCCATGCATAAGAATTGACTTTGGAAGAGGCTTAGCAATGGGTGATGTTAACCAAGTACCAGTTTGAAAGCATGCTCGGATAAGATTGAAGATGTTTTTTTAAAGCAACCAACTTGAGACTGAACAAAGTCATGACCAAGATTCCAAAATGTTTTAAAACGCTTAGACTTATCTGCTTAAAAATGGGCAATACCATTTCTTACAAGTATTGTTTATAATTTGTCAAATGATGGAAGGAATGCGACAGTGTGGGCTTCAGCTCCAAGTTGGTGACAGAGATCTGCTTTACAAGTCTTTCTCATTGTTTCATCATCATGAAAAATAGACGTTGGGATAGGGCCACTGGGAAGAGACAAAACACGCTCTACTGTAACATCTTTGCGTGTATTTGCCAACACTAAGGCAAGGCGGAATAATAATTCAGGGTTAATAACTTAATAAGAACATTAAGGATGTCACAAGACCTACATTTTAACCTGATTTCTTCATTAGATCACCAAATGTAGACAACTTTAAACGGGGGATGGTGTAATAAAAGCTACTGTTGGATTCCATTTCAAGTTTGAAAAGAAAAAGTGTTCTTTTCCTCACCATCAAGTTGTTGTTTATAGCAGAAATAAGCTTTTGAAAGGCGGTTTCGTGCTGCTGATCTTCATGATATGTGGGATTTGAGGTTGGATTACTTTCCTTTTCAACATATACTTGCTGAATGATACACTCAAAGATTCTGATAATTTTCATTGGAAAGAATTTGAGGGAAATAGTTACATTATCTGAGTTGGTTTCTGCTACAAAGATTAAACTCCCAACTCCGTAACCGCTCATCTGATTGAAGCTTGTGCAGTTTTGTGTCTTTTTGAAAGATTTTTTGTGACCAAACATGCAAGTATTTGAATCAAACGACTGAAAAACTGAACGCGTCAACACACCTTGTTTGGACGAAGAAGGGTTGACTTGAGCTTAAAGTAAGCCTGAAAATGAAACATCACAGTTTTGCTTGCTCGTATAGCTCTTGGTTACAGAAAAGATGATATGAAATGTGTAATGCATCAAACTCAGGACTGTCAAGTGAGATGGGGTAACCTGGTCTAGGATTCTATGATAAACCGGCCATATCCTTTCTGTTTTTCATAGCAGATACAAATGTAGGCTTTTCTCTGTTAACTAGCTGACTTAATGATTCTGGGGTACATAAGTCAAATTACACAGTTTTCAGACTTAAATCGTTTTGGGCTCGTTGGGGCTTTGTTGTTGGATTGGGCATGTTAGACATGGTCAGGTTACAATAGAACAAATAAACAAAGTAAAATTAATGCTACTTTCTTACACAGTTCAACATGTAATATAAGAGCAATATTGGCCCAAGCAACAAAAGTGGTCTTCGCCAAGATGTCCTAAGACATTGCCGATATGGTAAAGTCAATATTACAATATATAGTAAAAACACTTCAGTAAACAAAGTAATATATCATAACACTTTGATCCTGAACTTGCATATTTACCTCACACTCAAAAAATCCGTCATAATGATTAAATCTTGAAATATCCTATTTACCTCTATGTCAACACACACTATATCGATTCTTATATCTTTAATAGATTTAATGCGTATAGAATCATTCTCAGGTTATTTTGTCCTAATACTAGAAGGAATTATTTTTTATGAAGAAAATTTATTTTAAAAGCAATGTTCAAGTTTAAAAAAAAAATTAATTTTGATTTTCTACAAAAAAATGCATTTTTGTAATTTGCCATTTTTAGCCTAAAAGAAAGTTCTATTTTTGACATATTATTATTTTTCTTGAATCTCCTAATCGTGATCTAGTGTGTCCAAAAAGAATTGTTCCATTTTAGAAAGACCATTTGAAATTATACACGAAAAGAAAATGCGTGTTAAGATAACGAAAATTAGGGTTTTCTCCGAAAAACGCAATTTTCATAGGGTTCTGACCATACGAATTTCTTACGACAGGGCTTAAAATGAAGCAGAGATACAGATTAGTCGTTGCAAACAAAAGTTAGCCGTGTGTCACATGGGGACATTAAACTCGAAATTTAGAGGCCTTTTCTTTACTTGGTCACCGCACTATAGATGGATTCCTTCAATGAAATTCACTTTTTGTTGGAATGTAATAAACTTAATTATATTAGAAAACCAATTATTGGTGAGATACTAATAAAGTATCCAAATCTGACACAATTAGATAACAAACAAAAATTTATTTGGCTAATGTCAGCTGAAGATAGATACATTTACAGCCAACTACATTCTCTTTTAGGTAATCTTTCAACAGCAAGAGATGAGTTATTAAATAACATGAAAAAATAATGTATTATTATTATTGTTATTATTTCTAATTATTACTATTCTTACTAATTATACTCTTATCACTATATATATATATATTTATTTTAAAGTGCAACCTGACATTTACAAGATACAATGAAATCATGAACATAACTATATATATACCAGCCAGCCTTTAAAGGCTTATGATGCACTATTACTCAAAATACATTATTATATTAATTCAGTAGAGAATTATTGATAAGCGAAAATAACAAATGTAATGTGATCAATTTTCTCGGACATTAACTAGATCAACTGTTCTCGAATTTTTGAAATAATAATTAGATAATTTGAAACAAGTTTACAGTCAGTAGAAAGTAGAGTAATAAGGATTTCACTGTCTGTTAAAAGCGAAAAGTCAATGTTGTGACGCAGTTGAAAGTTAATAAACAAATGGTTTCTCTCGTTTTGGTAAATTGGACATTTAACTATAAAGTGTGTTTCATCTTCTATGTTCACACTTTTACAAATTTTGCAAAAGCGTCTGTCAGCTGGAACACCACGGTAACGTCCTTTTTCGACCTCTAGAGGAAATGTGCCACTTCTTATTCTTGACAACACAGATCTTTGTTCCCTACTGAGATTAGCTCTTATGTACGTCTGAGTTTCAAAGTTAGAATTTAAAAGTTTGAATGTCCTTAGTTTTGGCATGTTATTTATGTCTTCTTTCCATTTTTCTTTAAACGAGTTCATCATCGTGACTTCAGAGAATTGGGCAAGAAATTTAGCACTTAGTCCATCCGTAGTACTTGATTGGAACAAATGTGAAAGTCCACAGTTCTCCATCACTCGCTTGGTGTCATTATACCAGGTATTACGATACGTAGATGAAACTGCTTCATCCCACTTGTAAATTTTGTATGGAAGTCTGTCAGAGTTCATGCTTATTATTCGATGCCACAATCTTACAATGTTACAGTGTCGTCTGATGTATGCCGGTATCCAGCCCATGTCGCCACAGATTGCAGGAATCGGTGCACATTTACTAGTTCCGAGAAAAGTTCTAATTGCTCGGTATTGAAGACGCTCCATGTTATCGTACACTTTATAACCCCAAACTCCAGAAGAATAATCCATCACCGGTACAACGGTACTCATAAATAGCTTAGTATATGTTTCATAATCTAATCCGTCTATTTTGTAATACTTTGACGTCAGCGCACCTAGGGCTCTACTTGCCGCAGTATTGAGTTCATCGATGCTCTCTGTAAGATCTACGTGTTCTGTTAACGTAAAACCTAGATATCTGTATTGCGATTTGTATTCAACCTTATTTTGACCAAGTTCAAAAGTATGATCAGAACGAGGACGTGTTGTTTTTCTCACATGCATCACCTTTGTTTTGTCTTCGTTCACACGCAAGCTCCATTTTGATGACCATTCGTGTAATATTGTCAGCTGCTGTTGTAAGTTCTCTGCCGAATCTGCAATTAGCACAACGTCGTCGGCGTAGAGTAAAATACATACGTCTAGGTTATTGTCAAGATTTACTCCACGGTGACTCGCTTTCAAGTCCTCTGCTAAATCATTAATAAACAGGGCGAACAAAGTTGGGGCCATGTTGTCTCCTTGACGAACACCTGCTTCGATTGAAAACCAGTCCGTTAAATCACCGTTAATTCGTACGCAGCTTTTCAGGTTAGTATACATGCCTTGTATCGTACGTATCATGTTTCCATGTATTCCTGCTCGTAAGAGTTTGTGCCATAAATACGTGTGATTGACTGAATCGAACGCTTTGCAGAAGTCTACGAAACACAGGTAAGTATCAAGGTTCATGGTTTTCCTGTTACGTAATATTGTACATAATGAGTATATATGCTCGAGACATGACCTTAGTTTCCTGAAACCGTTCTGTTCTTCGCATAGCACATTGTTTTGATCTATAAAAGTCACAAGCCTTTTGTTGAGAATCGAACTAAACATTTTCGCTACGGTTGACATAAGGCTTATACTTCTGTATCCTAAAGGATCTCTGTGGTCTTTACCACTCTTTAATATCGGGTGTATAATACTGTGACACCATTTCAATGGCACAATTCCGTTTATGAAGCACAAGTTAAACAGTTTTTGGAGTGGAGTAATCAGTCTTTCATTTCGAAGTACCTCGTTGGGAAGATTATCGATTCCAACTGCTTTTCCTAGTTTTGCATTATTCATAGCGTTGACAATTTCATCTGCAGTAATATCGGTATTCATGTCGCTTGGTATATGAATTTCGTCATCTTGATTTAGCATGTGTTCGTAATCGCTTTCCATTTGTCGATTCAGATCTTCTAAATTGCGAATGAACGCGTCATCCACCCGGTTAATATCTTGCCTGAATAACTTAGAATACTCGTTTTTCCACGTTTCCATGATCGTATTTTGGTCATAACTAACACTTCCGTCGTCTAAGAGTACGCAGTTTATATTTTGTGTCGCTTTTCTGGGACCAAGTTTGTTAATTTCGTTCCAGAAGCTTTTCGGGTTAGTGTTATTGAGAGTTTTTATGTCGTCTCGTACTTTGGCGTTGTATGCTCGCTCACATTGACGTAATCGTTTATCAAAAGTATTTCTAGATGCGATAAATTTCCGACGAAGTTCCTCACGCTGTCGGTTACTGCCTTTACAAGACAAGAAGTCCTTCTCTAATACGTTTGTTTTCCTCAGGAGATTTGTCAAGTCGACGTTCCAATACGGCTTTGAAGAATTTCTTTTCCTTTTTTTAGCAGCGTTTCCGTTTATGTCTTTATAGGGAACATGTTCATCCATTTCTGTGTGGAGTAATGTCACAAAACTGTCATAAATTGTATCGATTTCAGTACTCCGGTTAATATTATTTTCCATTTGTTCGATAAGATCGGCCATTACTCGAGTGCAGCGATCACTTGTGAAGATATCTTGTGAGACGGAGGACGCATCGTAAACTCTGCGGGCACTACCTTTCTGGGTATTCGCTTCGGTTTGATTTCCAAAAGTTCCATTATAGCTACTAAAAGAAAGTTCGCAACCTAACACTGAGTGATCTGGAATGGTTGCTCCTGCCTCTGGTTTTATGTCGAATCTAAGAAGTAAATCCGATATCAAATGAACACTAAAATTTGAGAATTTGTCTAAGTCAGAATATGGGACTGCGATGTAATCTACTACCGATTTACCGGTGGTCGAAACAAACGTAAAGTTGTCACTACTCTGATCGCCTACTCTTCCATTTAAAACGCACATTTTGGCATCCTTGACGAACTCTAAAAAGCAATTTCCAAACGCATTTTTGACAGTATCTACATAATTCTTGGGCGGGATAAAATCCAACTTATCATCATAGTCCTGTGAATTCCCAATTCTTCCGTTAAAATCTCCGCATATACACATAGATGAGCATGTACTAAAAAGGTACACTTGTGATAGCAGAGTATCGTAAAATTCTTGTGAAACGTTCCCCCTACAGGATCCTTGAGGCTGGAGATAACACATGCAAAAATGAAAGATTAATGACGGGTCAGTTTTGCTTTTGATGTAGATCCAGAGTATATCGTCACAGTTGTCGCATAAAATTCCACAATCGTAATCCTTCATCAAAGAGTCAGCGAGTAGGAACCCAACTCCACCTGAGCTTCTAACTGAGTTTATTGAAATATTTTTTCTGTTATTACCAAACCACTGATATCCATGAAATGTAACCTTTTCGTCGTTTTTTAAATGCGTTTCACATAATCCTATAATATCAAAATTTAAGGAGTGTAAAATGTTTTCTCTCAAAAGTCTACTTTTAGTCGTTGAGTCAGAAACATACCACCCTTTACAGTTCCAACTTCCAATTTTGAATGTCGATTTTAAAGGCTGGCCGGATTCCTATTTTTCGGTCACACGTCCTCCACGAACCTGTAAGTTCGGTATAGATTTTACAATTTTGCGTAGATTTGCTTCTTGTAAACGTTCTCGTCGTGTTTTGTCCGGTTCAATGTAGATGTGGCTGTACATTGGATTGTCTTTCAGTTCCCTTTTCTTCTTTAGTAAGCTTCTGATATGCGAAATATCGTTGAATGTAACCAGGAGTGGTTTGTTTGGTTGGTTAGGTCGGTTTCCGAGTCTTTGTGCCGATATCGCTTCAAACTGCAGGTCTAATGACGAAATAATCCTATTGCAATAGGCTTTGGTGTCCTCTATACTTTCACCGGTATCCAAGTCACTAATGTTTTTAAAGATGAGCTTTGGCTGAGTAGTGTTTTTCGAATCCGTTTCATTCACAAGACCATTCCCGTTGTCCTTTGTTTCCATGACTGCTATCTTCCTTTTTAGTGCTTGAAGTTCATTGTCAACTTTAGCAAATTCCAAGTTAATTTCGTCTTTCAGAGACTGCATTTTGTTTGTGATCTCAGTTTTAAAGTTTGCTTCAAGGTTCGAGATTCGCTGTTCCAGTGAGCGCCTCAATGACTCCTGATTGTCTCCTATTTTAACCAATAATTCATAAATTTCGTTCGGGGACCTTGTCTGCTCTCGGTGTGTGTCTCTATGAGGACTGTTGGGATTCGATTTTCCTGGAGAAGCCATGTTGCTCTTTGACGCTAACTCAGGGGTGCTATCAAGTTCACTTCTTTTCGGTTGAGATCGTTCCTCAGACTCCAAGTCAGATGAGTTTCGATTAGATCTTTTACGTTTTCTTCTACGAACTGGGTGATTTTTGTTTCTCATTTAGTAAAATATATAGTCTTGTATGGAGTTAACTACCACTATCACTATATATATTAACACTATCATGATCATAGTAAGTGCTCTGCTCTGGTAATCATATTATAATTAACTAAGGATCACTGTGCTTATTTAAAACTAGAAATATTTTATTTTTATTTTATTTAAAATCATTGTAATCAACTCTAATTAAATGTATATTGTGATTATCAATGTGATTGTTCAGCTCATTCGTGGGCGTCTTGATTGACAATAAAGAATTTGTTTATATATCCTCCGGAATTGGAGATTAAAGAGACCACCGAATCAAATTGCTTCACGTCTTTCTTGGATTTGCACCTCGAATTTGACCCAGGTGGTCATCTCAGTACAAAAATTTACGATAAACGAGACGATTTTAATTTTCAAATTATTAATTTTCCTAATCTACAGAGCAATATATTGAGGAAACTGTATCACAGTGACATTGACCAACAGGATTGGCTATTGATTAAATCCCTACAAACAGAGGCAATAACAAGGGTGAAATGGAAAGGTCACTTGAGTCCAGCATTCCCCTCACAGCAAGGCATAAGACAAGGTGCCAAACTTTCACCTACCTTATACAAGAGATATAACAACCATATGCTAGACACTCTTCAACAACACAATGCAGGGGCTCGTATTGGTACCACGTTCATCGGAGCACCCACTGTGGCTGATGATGTTGCGATAATTGCAAACAACCCAGTTGACTTACAATGTGCTCTTCACATTGTCAACGACTGTACTAGAGCAGACAGAGTTACCATCAACTCTCTGAAAAGTGATGCTGTCATCTTTAACTCCAGTCGTAACCGAGATGAGCAAACCTGGGAGCTTGGTAAAGACAAAATCAAGGAAGTAGAAAAAACAACACATATTGGACTGACCCGCCACAAGAATAACAAGAATGCAGTGGAGGAAAGAATTCAAAAAGGTAGAAGAACTCTATATGCCCTCATGGGAGCTGGGCTTCATGGGAAAAATGGCCTTAATCCAGTCATATCCTTCAAACTATATACTACTTTCTGCAGACCAAGAGTCAGCTATGGTCTGGAAGTCACTCAGCTTAGCACTAGAGAAAGACTGGAGCTTGAACAGTTCGAAAGGAAGACTCTCAAGAATCTACAGGGACTACCAGACCGCTGTGCCAACATAGCAGCTTACATACTTATAGGAGCTATCCCTATCACCAGCATAGTTGAAAGACAGGCTATCACAATGTTTCTTAACATTGCCTCTGCTCCAGGGAGCATAGAGCATGACATTGCATCCAGACAACTGGCAGTGAAAGGAGAGAGCAGTCATAGCTGGTATACATACATCCGCTTCCTTCTTCAGAAGTATAACCTGCCATCTGCACACGAGTTCATGAGGAATCCTCCCAAAAAAGCAGCTTGGAAATCAATGCTTGATCGTGCCTTTGACACCTACTGGCAACAAGAATGGGAACGGGAGAAAGAAAACAAACCCTCCTTACGACATCTCCACATTCAGGACAATCCAACAAAGAATCCACATAACATCTGGAAGAGTGCAAATAGTGACCCTAGAGCTATATCCAAAGCCTGCATTAAAGTCCGCGTCCTGACTGGTACATACATGCTACAAGCCTATCGACAAAGATTCAACCAACACCAGGCACCTGAAACATGTCCACTGTGCAATCTAGAGGCAGAAAATAGAAGTCATTTTATCCTAAAATGTACAGCACTGCATCAGAAACGCCAGAAATATCTCTGTGCCCTTCGCCAGCTATTGGAGCCAGAACTTGGTGTGGCGGTATCCAACTCAATCTTTGACGATGAAAACAAATTGTTACAATGTATTATGGATAGCTCCCATCCAGATATTGCTGGACTGATTGAAAATAAAATAAATGGTAGTGAACTTGAAGTTATCTCCAGAAACATGATCTTTGACCTACATACTGAGAGGGCAGTACTTATACAGAACTAACTGTTCACTGATTAAATGGTGTATTCACATATAAACATTCAGACTTTGACTGTGCTATAGTTTCTATTGCATATTTGTATATTCGGTATAGGACCGTTGTTTGGTAATAGAAATTAATTGGTATTCTGGATACTAATCCAACACCACCACTATATATATATACTACTTGCATTCATGCATGGTGCTCCGCATAACGGAGGAAACTACAAGAGATACAAGATACAAGATATACCTACTTCTCCTGCATACGGTGTTTATATTTCACAACTTATTCGATATGCCAGAGCTTGCACACATTTCACAGATTTTTTTATCAGACACCGATTTCTTCGTGACCGACTTTTGGAGCAGGGCTATAAGAAAATACGTCTCATACGATCACTAAAAAAATTCTTTCTTCGTTATCAGCCACTAGTAGAAAAGTTCAAAATTGAGTTAAAAGATATGGTAGTTAATTGTTTTAATTAGTGTTTGACTTGTCTTTTGTACTGAGATGATCACCTCAATATCCCTATTGTGTCTCACAGCTATGTTGTGTTCTATGGTCATTACCGGATCCTAAGATCGCAATGGAAGAGAAAGGTTTGGCGCCATAAAACCTGGTTTAACCCACCATTTCGTTTGAAATGCCTGTACCAAGTCAGGACCATTGCGATCCACCAATTCTCCGGTATGACTGATTCGTTTTTGTCATTTTCTCTGGACTATGGGGTTGATCATTCAAGTTCGGTAGTTTTGTTATTACCTTATTTCCTGTCGACCAGTGCTCGATAACTATACCAGTGCTGATTTGCTCTGAATAAAACACGCTGGAGTTGGTTGCTGGAATTCTGGTTAAGTTTCTTAGAAATACATGTAATGTGCACATTTAACACATAAAACATTTTGAAAAGCTTCATCAGGTTGTATTATAGAGGTTGACTTATTTTAGGATGTATTTTCTCTGAAATTCTACAAATTTGACGGTAGGGTCGTTCCCACCCCAAATCTTGAGATCCTGTGATTCGTTTGAACATTTGTTCATATATATGCAACAACGAGGAGTGGAACTTCACCAAAATTGTCATCCTGTTACACAATTATCGAGCACTGCATGGTAGGGTTACATGGCATTTTTATCTTTTTTGGCTCACTGACTTAAGTGTTGTCAAAATTATCGAGCACTGGTCAAGGTTATGCTAACATCTGTTTAATTAACTGTGCAAAATATCTATCTAATAAAATCCACCAATTTGTACTACGGTTGAAATACTATATTAAGAAAAAGTAAAGATATGACGAATAATTATCTAAAATTCAAGTGTACATCAGGAATAACATTCATTTTTACAAGGAATTCCATCAAAATCCCGATGTTCCTTACTATTTTATAAAGTTCAGGATAGATTCTATCACGGAAAATCCTGCATCATTTTATTACACACAGCTGAAGGAAATGTACTTTTTCGCCATATGCACCAATATCAGATCTTTTTTACCTTTAATTGTCTTGAATTAAATCTTATTTCAAGTTTTGGCCATAATTAATAGGTGGTAATTTAGTAGTCAATTATAAGCTTTTAAATATGTTTATAGAAAGTCATAGATAATCATGATAATGCGCATGATGATTAAAACACAATCATTTAGTCTTTTCCGTGAGAACTTTAAAATTACAATGTGAATGGTTAGCTGAGTTTAAAAGTTGATCGTTAAAACTACCGGTTTCAGTAAAAAAAATCTTAAAATAACATATTCAGGCACAGGACTTGCTCCCCTCTATCAATATTTTGTAAGAGTCAATGTGCGGTACGTTTTTTTTTTTTCGTACCACACATTGACTCTAACAAAATATTGATAGGGGTGAGCAAGTCCCTGTGATTCAGTAGAAAAAAAACAACTAAAACAGTTAAAGAAAAGACAATAAGAAATTCCATGCAATGCAAAAAGTAAACTGACAATACTTTTAATAACTGAGATAATTAAAATAAATATAATTATAAGACCCTTATAATTTTCTCAGCAAATAATTAATGCAAATTGTAAAATTCTATATAGTTGTTGCACTTTATCTAAATATTATGATATTGGTGAGTTTATTGTAATCATCAATAGAACTTTATTTTGTTCTTCGACTCAAATAATAACACATGAAAAAAGTTCGAGAACACTGTTTTAGTATAAAATCAACACTTTATAAAAGAATAAACACCTGGCGTAGGTAAGCACTTTGTTGGTGTGTAATGCGGTTGTCAAATTGATTTAGGGCGTGGCTTAGTGTTCAGATCACAAAAAGAAGGCTGGGTTTGTAAACCAAACCACGCCTACTACGAAACCACCGAAAAAATGGATTTCTTTATTTTACTTAATTTGAGAGATGAATTTAACAAATTTTATTTACTACCAAATGAGCCCCAACAAGGAGTTTTTGTAAACCCTTATAAATTATTTGACATTTTAACGTACATTTTGATCCGGGATTTTGATGCGAGATTTTGCACCCTTGCAGCACTCTCCCTTGCTCAAAATACTCAGTATCATGAGTATACCAAAAAGCTCTGAAAAGCCTTTTACAAGGCAGAAGGTGACCTACTGGTACACATTTCTACACATGTTTTGACCATACCATACCATACAATAAAACCTATTCTCCTTTATGGATGCGAAATTTGGGGAACCTTTAATCCATTATCTGCAAAATTCAGAAATGGTGACTTCTCAATTGAAAAAAAAATTTAATTTTTGTAAGCTTATCTTGGGACTCATAAGAAGAGTACTAACAGGAGTTAAAATTAACATAGAAAAGCAAAAGTTACAGGCTTTTATGGTGTTGTATCTGAAACTACCGGGTCCATCAGTTATTAAAAAGTCCTAGGCATTACTATGCAGGTCCCGAACTTTTGTATAAAATTGAAGATCCCGGACCTCAGACCAGTGTAATTAGAACCCTTGTAATAACTTTGTTGTTCAATCTGAACTGGAGCGTTTGACTTTACAATTTGATATCATATAAACAGGTTTCATTCATGTGATTCTCCTGCCGAGAGTCATTTGAAATCTCTCGACTTTTTGTGGAATCTCCCGCTTTTTCAAGACTTGACAAAAATGAGATTTTAAAGAGCGATGAAAATCTCAAGCTTTTTTGGCCAATCTTCAGCTAATAAGATCAAAATCTCCAGCTTTGTCACATGTTTGAGGTTTTGAATTTTGTCATAGACCACAGGGACTTGCTCCCCTCTATCAATATTTTGTTAGAGTCAATGTTCAGTACGAAAAAACTTTTCGTACCGCACATTGACTCTAACAAAATATTAATATAGGGGAGCAAGTCCCTGCGCATAGACTAGAAAATCTAGTCACTTCATTCGCAATTAATTGCATTGAACAGATAAAAGATTATGGAATGTCTGTGTGAAAGTTTCATTCAATTTGATAGAGAAATAAACCTTTTATGAAAATTTTTAAAACTTGAAATTTTGTAAAAAGTCGCATTTTCATGTATAAAAAAGGAGTCTTATGTGCTCTTTTGATACTTCTATGAAAATGGAAAATGTTATAAAAAAAAATAATCATGACATAGAAAAAAGCAAAACAACTATGAATGGATGTAAAAAAGATGAATGTAAAAATCGTTTATGGTTTTTAAGAAATGACAGTTTAAAGTTGTACTTTCCAAATGTTTATTTTACATGAAATCTCATTTATAAGCATAAGATACTGTGGGATTTCATCTAATATACAGGTCTATGCAGCACTGCATACGTTAATTAGGATAGTCTATTTTGCTAAAAGTCAGGAGAACGGAGATGGGTAGAAAAGTCTGGAGATTAAGACAGTCTATTTTGCTTTTTGAATTCAAAGTAATACATATGAGTTTACACAAAAAGTCAGGAGACCTTGACGACAACCTTCCCTTAGTTTATATCTTTATTTCATAATGAATTTAATGTAAATCAAAGCAATAATTCAGACCCACTTTCAATTTTCAAAAGTTGGCAGCCCTGCTTCCAGCATGATCACATGTATGCAAATCATTCTCTACTTCCTATGTATAACAATTTGAATCAGTAAATTATTATTTTTTATTGTTTTTTTATGATTCTAATTTATTTACTTTTTTCTTTACCTTGAATAAAGCATGCCTGTTCTTAAATTGCAGGAGCTTAAATGCCCTCTATCGTTGTGCAAGTTTTAAAGCTAAACGGTTGAATAATAAATCCATGGAAAATATTATTCAATCCAGATGTTTTGCTGTCGGCACCTTAGCCACGATAGCATACCTTATATGCCTCTTCTGATGCAGGTGAAATAAAACAGCAAAGATTAAAGCTTATGTCTCCCCCAAAAAGTTCAAAATTCAAAATTTTGGGGATCTAAATTTCCTGGTAATATACACAACTACATATGGTTTCCTTCCTATATACCAAGTTTCGTTGATTTCGAATTATTAGTTTCAGAGGAGTTGCCCTGACAAGTTGATAAAGGAGGATTTTCAGCGTATTTACTAAATTCAAAGGGCTATAACTCCAACAAAAATTTGAGGATCAAAATTTTCCGGTAATATGCACAACTACATATGATGTCCTTCCTATATACCAAGTTTCGTTGAATTCAGTTATGTAGTTTCAGAGGAGGTGTACACTGACAAGATGATAAATGAGGATTTTCAGCAAATTTCTAAGTTCAAAGGGCCATAACTCCCACAAAAATATGAGGATAAAAATTTCCTGGTAATATGCACAACTACATATGGTGTCGTAAGAGTTGCACAAACTTTGTGACCGACAGACAGGACAAAAACAATATGTCTCCCCACAAAAGTGGGGGGGGGGGAGAGACATAAATAGGAGCTCACAAAATTATACCTGTCACTTCATTGGACTCTATATTACAAAAACAGTCCTATTATCTCACTGATAGTTAACAGCAATGAATATTCATTATGTATAGCTCCATTAAGGTTCATCAAATCCATCGAGAAGATAAGAAGTTACGAACTTGTGCTTACAAGATATGTTGAGAGACAAACAGGGTGAATCCTGTATACCCCCAAAACTTAAATTGCAGGGGAAATAACAGGAAAATGCATGTTTAAAGACACTGGTGACCTAGGTGCACATTTTTACTGCATGTTTTTCTTTTATGGTAAGGTGTACAAAATTCCATTTACCCAGAGACATCTTAATTGTAATTTAGATCTTAATTTTTATGCAGAGATAAACCCAAGGTGTGCACAGAGAGATTGCAGATCAAAAACTTGTGTCCTGAAAAGTTTGTTGGAGGGCCATAAAAAACATAAGTGGGGAAAGCACTGGTTCAAAGATGGGAAGTAAAAACCACTGGACAATGTCAAAGGCTGCTGGTTTGTTTTGATGCAAGTCATTGTGTCATGTACACTCATTCCACATCTTCGTATCAGCTAAGAGGTGAAAGTTCAAGTGATTTATAACCCTTTCATCTTGTGCTAGGGGCAGACAACTCCTTTGTTTATCACAAAATAAGAAGTCAATTTTATGCTATGTTGTATGGACTGGCTATCCACAAATTTTATTTACAATTCATAAAAAGACAACCAGGTCCAATTCTTACACTAAAATATACATAGTAAGGGGCCATCGACACCAGCCACTAATCCTCCCATAAAGGGACACGACCCAGGTGATCTTCCATCATTTAAACAGCTTCAAACAATCATTCTGACCATTCATCTTTTATAAAGACAGAAATAAATAAAATAAATTGTCTAAAAATTAATATAAAGAACAAATCTAATATTAAAAAGAGTGTTTAGAACATATCTAATAAAAGAACAAGTTCTGTTCACATGACAAACTAGTAGTAAATATAGAAGAAAACTGAATCAACATGATCATTTCAACTTTTGGGGACAAAAATAAAAATCTTTAGTTAACCAAAAGGAAAAAATATATGGAAGATTTATTTGAAAATTATTTCATACACAAAACAAAGAAAACCTTGGTAAAATCAAGAACAAGTATTTTAGAGTACATAATATTGTACTATGTTGAGAAAAAGAACATTTTACTGTCTCTATAAGATATTTAAAATCAAAAATAGTCTAAAAAGTAAGTTACGAAACAAATAAAAATCCTCCCGAAAGCTAGAGTTATGGCCCCTGATGTCAATGATAAAAAACCTTATCACAGATACACATCAATTTCAGACATTTTGATTTTCATCATACAAAACAGGTATAAAAACAAATGATCTCTCATCAACTGAGCTGTTTAAAATCATACATTTACATTCTGAACACACTGGCTGATGTCTACAATTAAATGCATGCAACTTGAATGGATGTTTTCACACGTTCAAATAAAGATTATAATCCTATTTTGATTTTAGTTTCAAGTTTTTGCCCTAGTAAACAAAAATCTTATGAAATTGCTTCTATAAAACTCAATTATATTTTGAAAAAACATCCATTCAAGTTGATTTGACCTTGACAAATTTATACAGGGGTCATAAAAACCCATCCTGATTATGACATGAATATTCATTAATTCAGAAGTGGGCAAATTGTACATATCACTGGAAAATAGCACTACATTAGAGATAAAAAAAATCATTTTCATTCTGAAGATTTCTTCAGGGGAGATAACTCTGTCTAATGAAGAAAAAGAATGTTTTGAGATCATATTATTTTGGTATTTAATGTAACAACAGAGTTATCCCCCTTGGCAAATTTGATATGACATGTGAACAGTTATAAATTAAAACTTAAGTTATATCTGAAATAACAAAAATGTTGCTACATAAAAATTTCACAAAATTTGACAATGGTGTTCTCTTAAATGATCGAAACATTATCAATTTTTTCCACAAGAGAAACAGCAAGAAAATGATGATACTATCTTCAGCTGAATACTTTACAATTTTCCCTTATAGCTTTATATGAAAACACCAGTCAAATTAAAAGAAATGTGATTGAAGGCTAAAATAATTAAATTCTAAAACATGTAGAAAACATTCTGAAGCAATTATTCTAAAATTCCATAGCAGATATTCAAATAAAATTTTTAAAAACATCAAGACTGAAAAGAAATAGAATTTTTCTGGGTTTCTTAAATTTTCAAACATAAATTTATATTCTAATTAACTAAAAGCATGTTTTAGGTCATTATTTCTTTTCAATCTGTGTATAATTCTAATGTCATGATCCTGAATAATACATGATCATATAAAACCTAATTATGTAGAACATTGATGGTGTCTCAACTTGTATCACTGGAATCGTATTTTATCAGTAAAGATGTATCTGCCGCAGGAAACCCTTTAAAACATCCAGTGGAAATATTAAAAGTCAAATTAAGTTAATCACCAAGATTTAAGTTTTCTTAAGATTTCTCCTACATTTTTTTTTCAAGTGCAAAATCTAGTCTGACAAAGCAGAAAACTATTCTAAAATATTTTTTGGTGTATTAAAAACATATATTTATGTTAAAAGCAATTACTGATTTTTTGGCACATCTGAATTGTGTTTTTATCGTCAAAAGTTCATCAAAGTTCTACATAAATATCATCACAGTGTTTCATATTCAAAATACACAATACACATTATAAGCTATTGCACATTTGTCCATCTCATGATTTTTTAAAAAGAATAAAATACAATCATTGACATACAAAACCAAATTTTAAAAAGAAATTAAGACTTTTCAACAGTATGAAATAAAAAAAATTGATTCTGAATATTAGACAGGATTACAAAGCTTTGGAACTAAAAAAAACACTGATGAGTGTACACATGACACAATTATAATTTGAAACTCTGTAACATAGAAAAACAATACAAGTCACTAACAATTAAAAATAGCTTTATACAATTGCAAAGAGTATGCAATTATGATTTTTTTTCTTTAAAAATACTTAATATCTATGGAAGCATTTCTCTACAATTATCAATCTGTCTTAGTTTATACATAAATAAGAAAAAAATATTCAGTTTCCAAAGACTTTTGGAAAAGTTATAGATTAACTTGCATTTGTTTATACAGACAAACTAATATGGTTCGAAGTCTATCAGTACATGTATGTTATTTTTTGGGAAAAAGTGCCGAAATATTGCAAATATTAGGAAGACAAACAAAACCAACACAAAATAGTTAATCTAGCACAATTATTCAACACATATTGAAATTTTAACACTTTGTCTCAAGTATTTCATTTAAAAAAAAATCAAGAATATGTACAAACAATGTAATAAATATAGGGAATGCAATAATTTATTTTTTCTATATATAGAAACATAAATAGGGATTGAACTAAAACCATAACAATAATTTGCAACACCTTTTTTTGATGAGAAAATGTCAAAATCTTATAGACAAGAGAATTTTTGAGAAAATGTCAATATCTTATAGACAAGCTAACTTAGATACATGCACCTCAGTGCTCATTTTTTATCTTTTAAATAGACAATTATCAAATAGTATGTTAGTATACTTCTAAACAGTGTTGTATAAAAATGTAAACAAAGGATTTAGGTCATTTTTCACATATTATTCAGAATCATAACACAAACAATGATGGCACAGCAAATGAATATAAAATGCTGATAAACATAAAACTAAAGAAAACTGCTTGGACTGATGTTAAAAAATCAAATAAGAAAAACAGGGCTTCAGAAAAAAAAATCAGAAAAATATCACAGGCGCTTTTTTATTCCCTCAGAACACTGATGGAATTTTAGAACAATTACTTGAGACAAAGTTATCTCCCTTGAAATTCTTCAAATGATTTTTTGTGGTTCTCTATTAATAGACATTAAATTGATCTTTCATCTTGTCCATTTCTTTTCTAACTCTATGTATTGAGCAATCAAAAGAGATTCACCAATAAAAACCTCAATAGTCAAATATTATCAACCTCTTTGGTGGAGTTGCAGATATTTCCCTTTCAGTTACCATGGAAATGTAGTTTGTGGCCCCATTTATGTCCCCTGAATAATTGTGCCATAAATGAAATGATACATGATACAATGAAAGACAATGTTACAACACATTCATTTTCTTGTATAATGCAAAATTAACAAGACTGACCTTGAATTAATTGTTCAAACCAGATGTTTTATTTTTAAAGGGTATATAACAAAAATTTAAAGAAATAGTATCTATTGGTAAGATCAATTTGATCTCTTCAAGTATTGAAATAAAAAAATGAAATAGTATAGTATTAATACATAATACAAAGAAAAATTAATATTGGTCAGATCAACTTATTTAAAATTAGAGTTGATAAATTTGCATTATACAATGAAAATTTTTGTCAGCAACATTTTGAAATATCTCCAAAGATTAGATGGTAACCATGGAAAACCTGAGACACAGATGACATGATGTTTGTCCCTGGTAAAGTTATCACAGAAGTTCAAATGAAGGTCAAGGTCATGCACCAATACACAATAGCTGCCTTTTGTCATGCTGATAAATCACATGATATAACTGGTCACATGGTTTGACTCCTCCGGTCACATGATCTGGCCTAGCATCATGGTTACAGAAACTCTTGTAAGGACATTCCAAAATACTGCTGAAATCATGCTTCTATGAGTTAGTTGATGTAGAGTTTGTATCTTCATGTGACGACACAGAGTTATGATTTTGTGTGCCATAAACATTTATTTCATAACCTGTCCCATTTTGAACATAAGATGTACCAAGTCCATACAAATGGCCACAATATTTAGCATCATCTATATTATCTTCAAAGAACATCTGAAAAAAAAATTCTTTCTACATTAGTCTCTTGCAATCTAACTCAAACTTTTAAAGGATAACTTTTATGGAGTTGATCACTTTATTTTTTCTTTGTTGTTGTTTCAATACATAGCCGTTGATAAGATAGTTTTGGAAACTTAAAATCTGGTGTAAACAACAAGTACAATAATTTCTTTTGAAACCTTATTTCAATTACGATATTTCACTTGCATGTAACTACCTGATTTTGTTTTGTAATTTTTGTTAGTTTCTTTTTTATTTCCAAGATGTTTCTTTAAGTTCAAATATATAAAATATATATTTTTAACTAGAATGGCAGTCTTCCATAGTAGACCAATACTGTCTGCATTGTGTTTGGTAAACAGATGGAAAGATGAGCTATCAGCGTAAAATCACCTTACACAATATAGTACTATATGCCAAATATCGTAATCAAGAGGCTGTGACATGTAGTAGTCCAGATACCTGTGATGCTGCATAACAATGGATAATGCTTAAGTGACAACATTGAAGGCTGCCGGCTGTTTCCAATGCAGATTTTTAAAATTGTCGTTTATATTGTTGTCAAGTGAACACTCATTTGCCGGCTGTTTCCCATGCAGATTTTTTAAATTGTTGTTTATATTGTTGTCAAGTGAACATTTATTCCCTATCTCACTATCTTCTAATTATATGTCACTTTTCAACACATTGCCCTGGGACATAATAATGATAAAATTTGCTTGACAACTTGACAAGTGATAGTAAGCTTAAGTACTGTTCAGAAAACACCAAGAAGTAAAATGTTCAGCAAATCAAGGTTAACCTAATGATATTAGGGCAGTTTAATGATTGTTAACTGAAATGCACAAGTTTGGATGGCTGGTGACTGTTTTTCATTGCAGATATATATCCAAACCTTGCTTGCAAATTTTTTTCCATCCCCTAAAAGCCAAACCATCGACTTCTACTTTTATGGGTCATTTTGTAAGGCTTAAGTTTGTACTCACCTCCCTCATTTTAAAGAATGCTGCCCCTGTCAATAAACTGTCACTTCCTGCCTGGTGCTGGGGACCTATCCGCTCAATCTACAAATAAATAAATAATAAATATATGTAGCAGCAAGAATAATAAAATGTCATTGCATGCCTGGTGCTAGGGACCAATCAAATCTGTCTAAAAGTTAATCAGTAATAAATACATGTAGCAACAAGAATAGTTAACTGTCATTGGATGCTTGGTGCTAGGGACCCTTTTTTGTCAATCTAAAACTATAAAAGGTCATCTTGATGCTATATATATAATTTTACAGATTTATCATATATCTAATCCTACGAGCTGACAGCTCAAAAGATAATAAATGACCTAAAGATAAGATATAAAGTATGTAATGATGTAGTTGTCAATTTACAATAAAACTACTGAGGTTAGTTTTTGAAGGTTGTCAATTTCTTAATCCACCCAAAAAACCCACTACAGTTAACCCTCTTTACAACGACCAAGTTAGTTTCCAGTCAGAAATGACGTTAAACTGAATTTGCTGTTATAATGAATTTTTATTTTTGTATCATTATTATCTCCCTTTCTAGTTTTTTTTTCAGGACAAATTGACAGCAAGAAGAAAGGAGTGAAATATTCTTAATAAACATGATTTTATTATGTTTTGCAATAAAGATTTTTTATACATTAGTACATGTATGTCTTTGATCGTATTTTATTTTATTTGTACATGGAATACCTTCGCCCTTGTGAAAGATTATTTGTTGTGTTGTTATGGTCTCGGTGACTAGCTGGCTTTGTCTAGTGTCAGTCTCATTCAAGGGTTAGGAAAGTTTTGAGCTGATTTGGGTCATTTTAGTCCAATTGTGCTGAATACGTACATAAATAAACATAACAATGACCCCCCTTTTTCCTTTATCCTCCTTTCAAATCCATCTTTTAATCTACAGAGGCAGTGCTTGTTTGTGAATAACGTTTTCTGACATCAAACTTGATATCCAGAACAGGTTTTTATTTCAGGAAGAGTCTCTTCATAGATAAAAAAATTCTTTTGTTTTCCTTGTAAACAAAACACGTTTCGTGTAAAAAGTGAAAGTGAAAATACAATGCCCGTATGTGGAATAAACATATTTAATGTCAAGAAAGACTGAGAAATGTTTTTTTTTAAACTGAAATTGGCAACAATTATTGTTTTTATAAGTATCAAACTAATAAAACAGTTTGCACAATGAAAGAGTATTTACAAAATAAATATGTTCCCGCACATGCGTAGTCAAACACCATGTAAATGTCCACATGTTTTGATAAATATCAAACATTAAAAGATTAAAATTCAAAATGCCTTTCACACCTTTAATTGAAGCCATATTTCTGTCAACTTGTTGTATAACGGAAATGTCATGCGAGATTAATTACACAATAGCAACAGGTGTTTACCTGTGCAGTGGACCGTTATAAAATCAATACTCTACACAAGGATAATTACAGGTAAATCTTGATAATTTGTCGTTATAACAGATCGATTTGCACTTGATTATGACCTTTTGTTACCGACATTCACTGTCGGAGTCGGATACCGAATATTCCGTTATTTCGAGTCTAAATTACATGTGGGCACGTTTGTTCCCATTAAAGTTTTGTCGGATGTCGAATTTTCCGTTAAATTGAATGTTCTTGTAGTGAGGGTTGACTGAAGCTGTCTGATTTTCCAAAAAAAGGTTAAAATGTCCATACAATTAAATGTCCCCTGTTTTACTAAATAATTTTCTTAATCTGACGTCAATACATGACAAAGGCTTGCCTCATTTGGTATCTAACTATTTGTCATAAACTTTCTTATTGGTTCTTTTTTTATTATTGTCTAGAAGTAACATGGCAGTCCCTCTGTGTCAAGTAAGTATGTCGTTTTGTGTGATTACACTCCACCAAATCATTCATTGTTTGAAGTGTTGCGTCAAAATCGATATGTTTCATTTTTTACATCAGTCGATTGATGATTCTCAGCTAGCTGTCAAGAACAGCGAGTGTTCTATAGAGAGTTCCTCTACTGTCATTCGTTCTTGTTGTCTTTTGTCTAAGGTTCTCTCTAGAGGAATTGAACTATGATCGATTTGATTTTTACTATGTGTTTGATTTTTGTGCTTTGTTTGGGAATGTTAATAGGGGGAAGGTTGGGCCCAAAAAACTAGTTTAACCCCAACACATTTTATATGTGTCTATTCTAAGCCTGGAATCTTTGACAAAGGTTTTGTTTGTACTTGGTCTTTTTGATGTTTTCTGTTCCTTGTTTAAGAAGGGGGTCTTGTCTATCTGTGACTATTTCAGATCTGAATTTGAATTAAATGCATTTTATTTAGACCATGGGCCAATTGCAGAACCATGAGCATTGCTACTGGCCTTGATGAAAGCTGCTGGCAGTTGTTCATTGTGGTTTTTCATAATTGCCGCTTGTTATGCGAGCTGTGTTGCGTATACTTATTCCACATCCAAATATTTTTTTTTATTAATATGAGTTCTAATGACACATTTTGTATGCTGTATATTATGACAGACCATGATGCTGATTTATAGAGGAAATGCTTGTTTACTTACAATTACTCATGCAATTTTAATAGGAGATCATGTGCATATAGTTAGTGATCCCTTTATGAAACAGTACCCTGATCTCTGATCATGTTTACATAGTGTTTACCTCTAATTGTTCTGCAACTTCTTGTAATCCACCTTTTAAATTTTTACAGCTTTTCATCAAATACTTGACATCATAAATATTAGGGAAATAAATTCTTAGATATTCAAAGAATTCAGATTCTTCTGCTGGTAATGGTTGATTGGTTAACAGCTTCAGTAAGTAGCCAAAGTCATATCCACTGAAAAATTATTGAAAATAAGTTTATAATAATTTCACCTGGGGCAAATTACTAAAACATACAAGGCAACAAGGGTAAGCATTTCAAAAATCAAATATGTTGGTTATTTTGGGCTATTCCACAGATAAATGTATGGGGGGGTCGGAAAGCACTTTTTTTATACCTTACCATGCATAAAAATTTTATTATTTCCCCCTTTATGCTGCTTTTGAGAAATATCTAAAAACACCACCACCCATACAATTTTTATTATAGTGCCTTCCGCCCCCCCTCTCCATACAATTAATTCTGGAATAGCCCTTTGTTGAAATTTACATTTGTACTTAGTCTACAACTGATATTGTTCATTAATATCATGGATTGTTAGGTTGTGTGATGATTTTAGCTATTTAATGCATCTGCCTCACCTTCTTAAAATTTACCACATTAATTTTTATGCCCCGTCTACGAAAGTAGAGGGGCATTAAGTGTTCGATTCTGTTCTCCCCTCCGTCCCAAATCCTCATATTTCCAAATTCCCACTTACTGACAAGTGCCATATCAATCATATTGGTATGGTAGGAGCACCTATTGATGCTAAGCACAATGCATGCTTGATGGATTACCACTTACAGAAATATGGTTAAAGTTCATTCCTGCTTACTGACAAGTGCCACACCAACCATATTGGTATGGTAGGTGCACCTAGTAATGCTAAGCATAATGCATGCTTCTTTTTCTGGATTTGACCTATATTTTCTGCTTGGATGACTTCACAGAAGAATGGTTAAATCCATTTCTGCTTACTGACATGTGCCACATCATCTATATTGGTATGATGGGTTCAACTAGAGATGCTTAGCAAAGTGCATGCTTTGGATGCTGGCTGTGACCTACATTTTCTTCATGAAGGATTTTTTACAGAAGAATGGTTAACGTCCCTTCCTGCCTACTGGCAAGTGCCACATGAACCATATTAATAATAGCCTGACCACCAGCCTGAGACCAATAACTTTTTGGCAGGGTTGTCTAAAATTCATGCAAATTAGACTGGCTATTTAGTAAAAAATAGGTAGACTTTCAATTCAGTGCTGGTTACTTTTTCAATGGATTTGCTACCCTGATAGCATGCAATATTTCTAATTAGACTACCTATGAAATGATAACCATCGAACATTTTCACTTAGCACTATTCCAGAGGTCATCAGAAGTTCAGCGAACTCATACACATCTATTCCTTCTTCCTCATGCTTCTTAAACTGTATGCCAGAGTTCTGTAACAGGTCTATAGACTCTTGTGCAAACATATCCTCTCTGAAATAAAAAGAAATATTCTGAACCTGTATACTAGATCTATCAAAGGGATATATTCTCAAGCAAGCATCTACTCTATAAAATACTAGTATAAGTAAATATACATTTGTATTACACTGATCAATGTCACAGTGAAATCTTCTTACCAGTGGGTCTTACTGATCAAAAACAAATTGGGCCTAGAAACCACTTTTGCAAGACATGTTTGAGACTTATGAGATTCCTTGAAAGACAAAAAAGTAATATTAAATTTTGGGAATTCTCTGTAGAGGGCTTGAGGTTGTTTTTTTATATATTTAATTGAATAGATTCCACATCTCCTTTTATTTTAAACTTACGTTAAATTGTACTTGAAGTTAAACTGCCAAGTTGATACTGGAGAGGGTGAATTTCCATTTTCGTCTAAAAATGTTATACCACACTGTATAATCTTCAACAAGTCAACATTACATCTCAAAAGTTGATATTGGTAATCTGCTGCATTACGAAATTCACCAATTGGACGAGCCACTACACCTGGAAATTCTGTGTCCTAAAGTCAAAGAAAAGAATCAGAATTATACAAGGAAATGTGTCAAGATGACACTGATGCCCCGCTGGCAAATAAAATAAATGACATTTTGACACATTACAAAAATATGTTGTCAGATTCCTATGATTTAGTGCGGAAAACTTATTTTTACAAAATTTGCCAAGTTCAAGGGCCGTAATTTAGGCCAAAATCAGTGGACCGGAACGTAACTCAAACTTGATCTGTAACTCATCATGGTAGACTCACATACCAAAAATCTTTTGAATATATGGAAGGATGTGGAAAAAAAAGTACAGAAAACTTATTTTTACAAAATTTGCCAAGTTCAAGGGCCGTAATTTAGGCCAAAATCAGTGGACCGGAACGAAACTCTTACTTGACCTGTAACTCATCATGGTAGACTAACATACCAAAAATCTTTTGAATATATGCAAGGATGTGGAAAAAAAGTGCGGAAAACTTTTTTTTACAAAATTTGCTAAGTTCAAGGGCCGTAATTTAGACCAAAATCAGTGGACCGGAATGAAACTCGAACTTGACCTGTAACTCATCATAGTAGACTCACATACCAAAAATCTTTTGAATATATGCAAGGATGTGGAAAAAAAGTGCGGAAAACTTTTTTTTACAAAATTTGGTAAGTTCAAGGGCCGTAATTTAGGTCAAAATCAGTGGACCGGAACGAAACTCGAACTTGACCTGTAACTCATCATGGTAGACTCACATACCAAAAATCTTTTGAATATATGCAAGGATGTGGAAAAAAAGTGCGGAAAACTTATTTTTACAAAATTTGCTAAGTTCAAGGGCCGTAATTTAGGTCAAAATCAGTGGACCGGAACGAAACTCGAACTTGACATGTAACTCATCATGGTAGACTCACATACCAAAAATCTTTTGAATATATTCAAGGATGTGGAAAAAAAGTGCGGAAAACTTTTTTTTTACAAAATTTGCTAAGTTTAAGGGCCGTAATTTAGGTCAAAATCAGTGGACCGGAACGAAACTCGGACTTGACCTGTAACTCATCATGGTAGACTCACATACCAAAAATCTTTTGAATATATGCAAGGATGTGGAAAAAAAGTGCGGAAAACTTATTTTTACAAAATTTGCTAAGTTCAAGGGCCGTAATTTAGGTCAAAATCAGTGGACCGGAACGAAACTTGAACTTGACCTGTAACTCATCATGGTAGACTCACATACCAAAAATCTTTTGACTATATGCAAGGATGTCGAAAAAAAGTGCGGAAAACTAAAGTGTGAAGGACGGACGGACGGACGAACGGACCGAAAAACTATATGCCCCAACAAAGTTGGCGGGGCATAAAAATAAACTGACTGGTTTGTAGAAAAAGAAAAACTGTGGACAAGCTTACTGGTAATACCAAAATTAATTTAAAATCAAATTATCTCCCCTTCATGATATCAAAGAGTAATGAATTGAAAGCATCTATAAGTATATCAATTTCCTTCATGTAAAGTTTCAGCAAAATCCATTAAGCTGTTCTTCTACAAATTTTTATTGCATACATTGTACCAATCAGTAATTAAACAAGAGTTAACACTAAAGTATGTCTCGCCTGCCGGCACCATCAGAAACAATTATTCTTTCTTACTTCCACTATATTTTGAATGTACATGGATTTTCAGTTTCTAAGATCAAAAGATGTTTATAGAACTTAAACATTGCAAATATATGCAATAAAAATAATCAAAGTCACTCAACCGGAAAATCAAGGTCAAGGTCAAAAGATGGGGATGCAACTGTGCTAAGCTACTACTGGGGCATATGTATACCAAGTTTCATCAACCTAGGACCTATAGTTCTTGGAGGTGCTCGCAAAACTTTTCCATTGCTATTATATGTATTGAAAATTGTCAAAGTCATTCAAACGGAAAATCAAGGTCAAGGTCAAAAGATGGGGATGCAACTGTGCTAAGCTACTACTGGGGCATATGTATACCAAGTTTCATCAACATAGGACCTATAGTTCTTGAGATATGGAGGTGCTCGCAAAACTTTTCCATTGCTATTATATGTATTGAAAATTGTCAAAGTCGCTCAACCGAAAAATCAAGGTCAAGGTCAAAAGATGGGGATGCAACTGTGGTAAGCTACTACTGGGGCATATTCATACCAAGTTTCATCAACCTAGGACCTATAATTCTTGAGATATGGAGGTGCTCGCTAAACTTTTCCATTGCTATTATATGTATTGAAAATTGTCAAAGTCGCTCAACCGAAAAATCAAGGTCAAGGTCAAACGATGGGGATGCAACTGAGCTTAGCTACTACTGGGGCATATGCATACCAAGTTTCATTAACCTAGGACCTATAGTTCTTGAGATATGGAGGTGCTCGCAAAACTTTTTCATTGCTATTATATGTATTGAAAATTGTCAAAGTCACTCAACCGGAAAATCAAGGTCAAGGTCAAAAGATGGGGATGCAACTGTGCTAAGCTACTACTGGGGCATATGCATACCAAGTTTCATCAACCCAGGACCTATAGTTCTTGAGATATGGAGGTGCTCATAAAACTTTTCCAAAAAGTTAACGCCGCCGTCGCCGCCGCCGTCGCCGGTAAAGTAACACCTATGTCCCGCTCTGCTTCGCAGGCGAGACAAAAATCAAAACATTAGTAAAAGATAATGAGATGTGGAATAAGTGTACCCGACACAATCTACAATATAAACAACAGTGTTGCTTGGATATATCAAGATGATTTAAGATGTGATTGTCTGTTATTGTTTTTTTGTTCCCTGACAAAAATATGAAACAGTGTTCTCCCTAGGTCCATATAGCACTGTAGTACCACTGTGTATATTTTTTTTCCACAGTGCTATCATGTAAAGATTTATAATAGAATGGGTTAGGACCTAAGTGCTATAATTTTCAGAAAACCATGTTTTTACTGATTACTAGTGCTATTAAAAATTTCTGGGGAGAACAATGCCCTGAAAGATCTATTTGCAAAACATCTCTTTACTCCTTTAACAATTTATTACCATTGCAACATATCTGTATTGTTGTATAACATGTCTTATTTTCCTAAATTCTTCCTCTAAATTGGACTGCCAAACATCTTTGATTCCATACTCTGCCTGTGCTATTGATGGCATGCTGCCAGCATCCCGTGAATATGTTCCAAGTATATAATAGTCTTTGTCTTACCTAAAATATATTTTTAATAGAATGAAAAAATAATTTATCAAAATTGTAACACAAAGTTTGGCACCCAAACAGGTACAGGAAAAAAATTATATAATACATGTAGCAATGATGTAGGCTCCCTCAAATGTTTGTAAAAACATATTCAGTCTAGGAAATAAAGGCTTGAGATCGTTGATTTTTAGTTTTTTGTTCTACTTAAATGTATCCAATACATTATTTCACTTGCCCAAAAGGATTTTTTACTGGTCAGGTACAAGCAGCTAATTTCAAAGACTATTCCAGGACGGGTTGGAATTATATGCATTTTATTAAGACCTTGCGCCAACTGCAGGTTGGCGAGCAGCGCACACTGGCCTCGCTGAAGGCTGCTTGTTGTTTTCCATTGTGGTATTTCTAAATTACCTATTGTTACATATACATGTATGTATGCGAGTTGTGTAAAGTAAAATTATTCCACATCTCTAGACTTTATTCATTGATCTTTGTATCACTGCTCCAGGAAAATAATATGTGACCTTTTGATTATTTGTAGAGTAAAACTGTCAACTTGGAGTTTCCTGGCAATGATAACATAAGGGTTAACATTTACTTTAATTCCATCTAGTAGTATCAGAGAAGCTGATATTTGAAAAAGAAAAAGACCTACAATATGTGAATGTGAGTTTGGTTTAATTGGTGTGATGCTCTCATTGTCGTCCTGAAATGGGCTTTATTATGCATAAAACGTTGCACTACAGAACATATTGGCCCACAATGGTCAGGCTTTATTACATATGAAAACACATTCAGTGCACAGGGGCCATCTTATAGACCAATTGCGAGTTTATCAATTTTGAATGTCAAAGTCCAGAAGGGCAGGCAGGACGAAAGAACAGACAACATGTATATAAAACAGGGAAACACAAAAACTACTAAATATCAATTATCAATGCCAACTCTGGTCGTAATGACCTGCTGTCTATATAATGACTAATTATATAATCTGACATCAAATAGCCTTTCAGTGATGGAGGCCCTGAGTAGAGTATTGCCCCTAGTCCTAGGGCTGCCAAAATAAACCACCTGGGATACAGGTTTCTAAACGCTCTTTTACAGGCTTTAACTGACAAGCTTAGCACTGCTGTGGGCCTATTCACCACCAGAACCCACAGCGGCATGGGTGGGTATAAGTTCTAGAAGTAAGAACTAAAGTGGACAAAATTTCAAAAGCTGAGAAGGGTCCAATGGAAATGACAAGATTCAATTTGAAATTAGATAGTCAACTCTACTATCTTGTATATCAACATGAAATTATATATGCAAGCCTATTAATGATTTTCAAAAGTTTGTATTCAATCAATTTATGCACGTGCATACAGACGGTGAAGCTTGCAAATGTGCATAAGATGAGCTCCGAATTTAGTATTAGCATGAGCGTCGTATAATGCATTCAATATCTAGAATTTATCTGTACTGTTTTCTCTTAGGTACACACCAGCAGTGTTATGGTAGGAGACGATAGATGAAATGCACGTAGGAGCGGAAAACTGGCAAATAAGTTCTACATTTCTTTGTGATTTCATGCGCTCAAATACGTCTGCGCATGATCTTCCGGAAGCCCATATTTCATGACGTACAGCGACTTCCGGGAATAATAAAGCACCAAAGCACCTGTCAACATTTACCAAGAAATCAAAACATCTCAATAATGAACTGGCTACTTGGAAACAAGTCAAAGACTGCGTCTCAGTCTCAGACAAACCTTCAAGCACATAGAACTAAACAGATTGATTCACTGAAAAAAGCAAATTTGAAGTAAGGTTTCTTTTTACTTTTAGAGAGTCAGGCTCATAAAGACATGACTCATAAACAGTCATTTCCAATTTTGAATCCTCCATGAAGGCTTCAAGTAATATGAGGCAGGTTTAATCTGTGACACTCCTTTAGTAAAACTTATCTATTTTAACTATATAACTTTTAGAGAGTCAGGCTCATAAAGACATGACTCATAACAACAGTCATTTCCAATTTTGAATCCTCCATGAAGGCTTCAAGTAATATGAGGCAGGTTTAATCTGTGACACTCCTTTAGTAAAACTTATCTATTATTATGCATTTCATCTATCGTCTCCTACCATAACACTATATAGTTGAATAACTGTGGGTCACATGCACGCTCAGGGTCTCGGGTCCTTTCATACCGAAACCTGTTTGTACCGGATCGTTTCATACCCATTTTATAAAATGTTCGTTTAGAGAAACTTTGATAAAGTTATTTGTGTTATATTTTGAAAGTCCGCTGCTGAGTGGGAGTTTATAGCCCGACTATCCTTTGGGATATTGCGGGCGTTAATTTTACTTCTGCTTCGGCAGTTTCTTTGTCCCAGTTACTCTCTGTCTAGCTGTGTCTTTTTATGTGAGGAGGATGTTGACAATCTGGGGCCCAAATCTAATTACATTACTGCGTTTATTGAAAGAAATGAAGTCAAAGTTGGCTTGGTTGACGAGTAATAAACACCAAAGCTATGATTGTTTTGCAAATTAATTTTGATGAAAGTGTTATCTATCTGTTTACTTTAATGATTCAAATCATTCTCTCCTTCATTGAATTTTTATATATGTTTATTCATTTGGTAATTGTTTGATCACTTACAACAATCTATTATACGCTCCCGAAGGGAGCGATAATGGTAGAAAAGTCAATTATTTAGTTGTACTATGAGCTTAAATTTCCTTCAACGTCCGGTTTAGCTCACAGATTTTCCTGAAATTTCAACGTCTTTTTGACGCTGTTTTTTTAAAAATCTTGTACGTCATTAAGCGCACAATTGACCCACAAGAAAAGCTAGTTTGTTTTATTTTTGAATATAAATTGTTTCAATTTATCGCATAATAAGCATTTTAAAACTTATTTTAGCTTGAAAAATATTTAAAGATACATTTAACTTCGGAAGCATCACAGGTTAAACCTGCATCATATTACACATAATTAAGAAGTGTGGCAAAAAATAAAAAACAAAAATAATTTTCATAATCAATTTCTAAATTCCTTAATTCCATTAGATTTTTTACTTAGACTAAATATTGTGAAATAAAAACTAAAAACGTTAAAAAACTTAATCCACACATAGACGACTATAAAATTAACAAAGTATTTAATGTGACTATGCTCATGTAATTAAGTGGTTTTGGTCATTTCTTTCATTCAGTTTCCAACTTGAATATCATGACCCGGTGCGAAATGACCTGGTATGAACGGGAATCAGTACCAAACGACCCGGATTCCACGCTTAGTGACGTTAAAAAAACATTAAAAAGAAGTCAAAAGTTTTGGAAAACAAGCATGCTAAACCAGGCATTGAAGGAAATTTCAGCTCATAGTACAACTAAAATATTGATGTTTCTACCATTATTGCTCTCTTCAGGAGCATATCACAATTTAAATAGTTTCATTAATATGTGGCGTTTCAAATGAAGTAAAACCCAGACATTGAAACATGACATTGTGACAGGGGCTGAACAGAATAGACACTTTCTTTTGACTTGACATGCTTGATGGTCAGTTTGCAAGAATGCCCTTAAAGGAATATTTTCTACCAAAATCTTCATCAGTTCATTACTTAAATACGAGCCATTATTGCCATCTTCTTTATTTGGCAGCTTCAGTGTTTTTATGTGCATGTAGATTTCTACACGGGCTACAACTTTAAGATACAGATGATTGGCTGCATGTATGAATCAGCAAAATTTATGAACAAAATTAACAACATTGTGCATGCTAAGGCAGACTTAGAGATCATTACTAGTTTTATGCATTTCCATTTCCAAAAATTTACTTGTTGCACACAATGCTTGAAATCACAAATTAAGAATAAGTTTTTATTTACATGTATATTTTAGTCCTTTGGAAGTTATACCAAATACAGAATACAGAGTTCCATTCCAGTGTGGACCAAACAACCTTACCCTGGTTATGTAAGTTTATAGCACAGAATTTCAATTACAGAAGAAGAATATGTTTTGTGATTTGTTAAAAAAAAGTGTTTCAACAAGTGGCATGAACATGATCATGATGATGTACTTTTGTTTTACTATTTCTAGAACAAAGTGTTTTAAATTACATACGTTTAAAATCTGTAAAATGTTATAAAAGTGGAAAGGTAATTTTTGTTTAACAATTCCAGTTGCAATGAAAATTTGTGGTTTACAAGATCTCTAAAACTGATATAATAAAAATTACAATTTCATTACTCATGCATGAAGTTGTGAGACCTATTAAATTCTTTTTTTCAGAACTCTGCCACCCCAATTTCCTCAGGATCCTCCTACAGTTACAGTGTCACCATTAGTCAATCACACATGGCTGGATTCTCAAGGGAAACTAACTGGATGTCCAAGTCTAAACTCTGTAAGTAACATCACAACATGTAGTAGAGACATAAAAAGTGCCAGTCACCCATCTATCCATGTATTTTATACATTATTCTAAGCATTTTTATGCCTTTAAGTTGTCAGCATATTTGATGGAATTCATACTTAGCGGTTCTACCTCTAATAGCTGGGACAAGTTTGAAATTCAGTATTGTTTGACTATTTTTTGTGGAGGTCTCTTTGACCATAAAAATCAAGGTGTATGACCTGGAATAATTGTTAATAGACATTTATAGAAAAAAGCAAGGAAAAACCATAGGATTTGTCTAAAGACAAACAGACAGACATTTTAACTGAAGCATACAGAACAATGCGAACAAACAAAAAAAATACTATCAAGAGAAACCAATACTCTATGATGTGGGGGTCTGGGTTGCTGAGTGGTTTAAGGCGCTGGTTTAAATACCACACTATTGATCACTAGCCGATCACCTCTTGGCCGGTTTTCGAGTCCCATTTGTTATTAACAAAAAAGGGACTTCCCCAACTGTATGTTATTAGGTTTGTCAGTAACCTGCCCAAGGTCGGTGGTTTTCTCCGGGTACTCCGGTTTCCTCCACCATTAAAACTGACCGCCCTACATGGCCCAGGTGCGTCGATAAAGGGCGTTAAGCACCAACACCCACACATTGTGTTAAACTGCAATTTTGTTTATTGATCATTCTTTCTGCTCTCTTTTAAGTCTTAAACTTAAAGACATGAAGTAAAAATGCATGAAGGAAGCAGAGGTACCATTGGTGCATCTGAATGTCAAAGTCTAAAAGGGCAGAGACAAAATCAGTTAACACAAACAAGGACAGGAGGAAAAAAAAACCAGACAACATATAAAACACGGAAACACAAAAACCACTGAATATTAATTAACAATGTGAACTCTAGTCATGCAAATTCAATCCGTATATGACAAGTATACCAGTAAGCAAAGTATTTAGGAAAATGACTTGTCTTCCTGTTTTTATATGTGTATAAAATAAATCTGATTTCTAAAAGTTTTAGATCTGAATAATTTTGTTTCAGTTTACAATGCATTCTAGTCTTGGTCAGATAATTCAAGGCATAATAGAGGAATTTAGAAGAAATCAACCATCACTCATAAGTCAAGGATTGTAAGTGTATTGGATTTTTATCTTGTATAAATGTTAATTGATAGTACATTTTAATAGAATGTTTAACAACTGTTTGTCATGTATGTTTTAAAACAGCCTGCAGCATCATTATAGACCCATAGAGACTATTCATGGTCTAAAACCAGCCTAGATTAAATAAATGATGATTAGTGTACATTCTAGGACAAATAATATAAAAGTACAATTAAAGTTTTCAGTGATTACCTCTTCGTAAATGGTCATATGTCTAAGAGTTAAGAGGTGATTTTATACTTAATATTGTAAATTAAAGAAAGGGTAACTACAGTTTTCACTACACACTATTACACGTTAATAAATTATGTCAATAAAGATACTTATAAAAATATCCTTTTCAGGTAGTTTTTGAATTTGAATATAAGAAGGACTAAAGTGTAAGCTAAATAAATTGAAATTGTCTGTAATATTTTTCAGTATGTCAGGTCAGCCCTTACAGTATCCACCAACACACCAACAATCAGGCCCTCCAGGAATGCCATCAACTTATCCCTCGTCTAGTGGCTACAGCCCTTATACATCACCAAGTCTACCACCACAGTCTGTTACTCAGTCTGCAGAACAGAACCACATAGCCACACCTAGTGTAAGTATGTTATAAAGTATGGAGCCATCAACATATCCCTCATCCAATAGCTACAGCACTTATACATCACCTAGTCTACCACCACAGTCTGTCACTCAGTCTACAGAACAGAACCACATAGCCACACCTAGTGTAAGTAGGTTATAAAGTATGGAGCCATCAACTTAGCCCTTGTCCAGTAGTTACAGTCCTTATACCTCACCTAGTCTTTTAACCTAGTCTGTTACTCAAACCACAGAACAGAACCATATAGCCACACCTAGTGTAAGTACCCCAAAGTGGCAAACAAAATCGGTTTCTGGGATTAAACTTCTGAACGTCTTAATAGAATTTCATGAACGTTCACACATTGATGCTTGTGGGTTTGGGGTCAATAGATGAGAGATCCAGTGCTGCTAATCTTAAAAAGGTTTTCCAGATTTTTTATGCTGCATGTCCGGGGCATTATGTAATTGGACAATTTCTTGTTTGTCTATAAATAAAATTGGAAGCATCATGGAAATAATTAAAAACCCTGAAGATCAAGGTTTAAGAATTGATAGACTTTGAAATTTTAGAGTGAAAATTGATTTCATTAGTATGACTTATTAATCATTTATGAAAGGATATGGAGTAAATGAACATGAGACTATAACACAACCGCAAGTTAATTTTATGACCTGTATGGCCATTTCGGAAAATTATTCCTCATCAGCAGCACTAGAACCTAAACATACATGTAATGTTTTTGTTCTATTTCATGAAAGTTTCACACACTAAGCAGTTGAGGTAAGAAATGCACCTTATGGGTTGATTTCTTTAAGTGAAGGTCACATAAGCTTAGTGAATATTACATATCTGAATGAATTATCAAAATTAGGGACATTTTTAAGGCATTCATAGAATTAAATGAAACTCACCGTAAGGCATTAGAGTCAACTGAATAGATATGGAAAAAACCTCTGACTTTGGAGACACTATGCCTGGTAAAATGTCAAGGTCACACATAAAATCTGGGTGGCCCAGTGGTTACTACTGTATGATGAACGAAAGAAATGTTAAGAATAACATTAATGGTTTCCTTAATTCCTAGACAAGATAGATTGTCATTTGATCAAATGAATCTAGCTTGAATCTTATTGAAGAACAATTTTGATTTACTTGAAATAAAATGCCAAACTTTGCCATTTTAGAAGAAATGATATAACTATTGCATTTGTAGTTTATTGATTTTTTAGGTTCCAGAAGAGACAAGAGTTCCAGATATATTTACAGCCTATCCTGAACTTAAAACTAAAAGGTAATCAATTATTGTAAATGTCATTCTTAAACTGTTTCCATGTTCTAAATTTGATATTTTGCAAGACATACAAATCTGATCATCATGCTTTGTGTTTGATGTTTGGTCTATTGTCCATCCCTTTAGCCTGTGCTTTAAAATGTTCAAAGTCCTGACTTGTGTAATATAATAAATTCAAGACATGTATACTTTTCTTATTCCATGTTGTATTTTCATTTGTATCTTATTCTGACTAGTGATAGTTTGCAGATATATATGTATTGTGAAAGTATATTAATTCATAGGCAACAAATTTCATGGATTGGGAATAAAATGTATATTTCTGGAATTAACTAATTCATTATAGAAATCAATGGGAAATCGGTTTGGAATAGATTTTACCAATGGGCCATTTATTGTAAATATGAAAAGGAAATGAAAGGACTAGTAGACTTTAAAAAACCAGCATGAAAAAGAAACACCCAACTACCAAAAAAAACCACACAACTAAACTGCAATCAGCAACACAAACTCAAGTCGAAATGAGAGTGAACTCTGATGCACAAAAAAGGTGAGCGGTTGGTATATGACATGTTAGCATCCAGCAATAGACATTTTCTTAAAATGACATCATTAATAATTCTCAGTTTAAAATGGAGATGAATTAAATGGAAGATTCATGTCGCTATACCTGTAACAAATTGTTCATTTTCCTTTTCTAGTCTTACAGAATTAAATGAATTATTGAATGAAGAGGACAAGATTCTTGAAATGATACAGAAAATGTCTGATGTTACAAAGATGCAGGAAGACAGAAATAAATTATCTAACGAATGCATAGAATTAGCAAGTAGGTTATCCATGTACCGGTAATATTGATACCAAGCATTTTCTATGTTTAGGAGATGCAAATCTAAAAGTTAAAATGATTGAATCTCCAGGAAGGTTTTTAGCTCACCTGACCCGAAGGGTCATGTGAGCTATTGTCATCGTTAAGCGTCTGTCGTCCGTCCGTTAACTTTTCTTCAAAGATCTTCTTCTCTGAAACCACTGGTGGGATTGCATTGAAACTTGGTATACATGATCTTTAGGATGTCCTCTACCAAGTTTGTGAGTTATATACATGTCGCCAAACCAACATGGCCACCATTGCTAAAAATAGAACAGGGGGGTCAGACCATTGTTTTTGGCTTATAACTTGAAAAGTATAAGAGATAGAGAAAAGCCGAAGCAACCTTCCTTGTTCAGCATCAAAAGCTCTACGAATTTCTCCATTGAGTCAAAGTTGTGAAACGACTCCTAATAGGAGTTATTCCCCTTTAATCATCAAAATGTGACCATTTTTGCAGTTTTTTGGACTATATCTTGAAAACCCTTAGAACTAGAGGAAAAGTTAGCATTGAAGAATTGTTAAGCTCATTCAGATCTACAAAATTGATTTCAGAGTCAAAATTGTCGGATCAGCCGTTTAAGAGTTATTCCCCTTTAACTGTTTTTTTTCCATTAATTTACACTGATTTACAAAAATCTTCTTCTCTGAAACCACTGAAGGGGTTGCATTGATACTTGGGATTCTTGATCTTTAGGATGTCCTCTACCAAGTTTGTGAATTATATCCACGTTGACCAACCAACATGGCCGCCGTTGCTAAAAATAGAACAGGGGGATCAGACCATTGTTTTTTACTTATAACTCGAAAAGTATAAGAGATAGAGAAAATCCGAAGCAAATTTTCTTGTTCAGCATCAAAAGTTCCTTACAGGAGTTATTGCCCTTTAACTGTTGTTTCTATTAATTTAAACTGATTTCCAAAAATCTTCTCTGAAACCACTGAAAGGATTGATTTGCAACTTTGTATACTTGAAAGTTTGTGAAATTTATTCAAACTTTGGCATCAGAGAGCTAGAGGAAAAGTTAGCTTTGCAGAATTGTTAAGCTCATTCAGATCTACAAAATTGATTTCAGAGTCAAAATTGTCTGATCAGCCATTGAAGAGTTGTTCCCCTTTAACTGTTTTTTAGCTCACCTGGACCGAAGGTCCATGTGAGCTATTGCCATCACTTGGCTTCCGTCGTCGTCGTCATCGTTGTCGTCCGTTAACAATTTTTTTCAAAAATCTTCTCCTCTGAAACTACTGAACAGAATTCAATGAAACTTGGTATGATTGATCCTTAGGGTGTCCTGCACCAAACTTGTGTTTTGATTTTTGATCTGTCAAAAAACATGGCCACCGTTACTAAAAATAGACCAGGGGTTCAGACTACTGTTTTTGGCTTGTAAATCAAAAAGTATAAGAGATAGATGAAATCTGATGCCACACTGTTGCTTCAGCATCCAAAGCTCTACAAAAGTCTCCTTTGAGTCGAAGTTCTTAGATGACCCCTTAGTTACGGCCCCTTTATTGTGAAAAATAGCATTTTTTCATGTTTTTGGCTTCTTAAATGAAAACTATTACAGATAGAGAAAAGCTGTTGCTTGCTTAAATGTTCAGCTCAATTAGCTCTACAAAAGTGTCCATATAGTCGAAGTTGTCAGATGACCCCTTATAGGGGTTACAGCTCCTTAAAGACAAAAAATAGTGTTTTTGGCCTGTAGAATGAAAACTTTTGCAGATAGAGAAAAGCTGTTGCTTGCTTAAATGTTCAGCTCAATTAGCTCTACAAAAGTGTCCATAGAGTGGAAGTTGTCAGATGACCCCTTATAGGGGTTACAGCCCCTTAAAGGCCAAAAAAAAGTGTTTTTGGCCTTTAGAATGAAAACTATTGCAGATAGAGAAAAGCTGTTGCTTGCTTAAATGTTCAACTCATTTAGCTCTACAAATGTGTCCTAGAGTCAGATGACCCCTTTTAGGGGTTACAGCCCCTTAAAGGTGAAATTTAGTGTTTTTGGTCTGTAGGATGAAACAGCCCCTTAAAGGTGAAATTTAGTGTTTTTGGTCTGTAGGATGAAAACTATTGCAAATAGAGAATAGCTGTTGCTTGCTTAAATGTTCAACTCATTTAGCTCTACAAAAGTCTTCATTGGGTCAAAGTTGTCAGGTGACCCCTTATAGGGGTTACAGCCCCTTAAAGGCGAAAAATAGTGTTTTTGGTCTGTAGAATGAAAACTATTACAGATAGAGAATAGCTGTTGCTTGCTTAAATGTTCAGCTCATTTAGCTCAACAAAAGCATTTATAGGGTTGAAGTTTTCAGATGACCCTTATAGCGATTGCAGCCCCTTGATTAACATGTTTTCATGTTTTTGGCTTATATAATGATAACTAAAAATTGGTTGCTTGCTTTAATGTTCAGTTCATTAAGCTCTCAACAAAGGTCTCTATAGAGTCAGGGTTGTCAGACGGCCCTTAAAATAACATGTTTCACATTTTTGGCCTACAGAATGAAAACTATTACTGAAAGAGAAAAAGCTGTTGCTTGCTTAAATGTTCAGTTTATTTAGCTTTACAAAGTTCTTCATAAGGTTGACATCAAGGCCAGGTGAGCGATTCAGGCTCCTGGGAGCCTCTTGTTTCCATTAATTTTAACTATTTTTCAAAAATCTTCTCTGAAACCACTGAAGGGATTGCTTTGAAACTTGGTACACTTGATCTTTAGGATGTCCTCTCCCAAGTTTGTGAATTAAATACATGTCGACCAACCAACATGGCCGCCATTGCTAAAAATAGAACAGGGGGTCAGACCATTGTTTTTGGCTTATAACTCGAAAAGTATAAGAGATAGAGAAAATCCGAAGCAAATTTTCTTGTTCAGCATCAAAAGTTCCTTACAGGAGTTATTGCCCTTTAACTGTTGTTTCTATTAATTTAAACTGATTTCCAAAAATCTTCTCTGAAACCACTGAAAGGATTGATTTGCAACTTTGTATACTTGAAAGTTTGTGAAATTTATTCAAACTTTGGCATCAGAGATCAGGTGAGCGATTCAGGCTCCTGGGAGCCTTTAGTTTATTTGTATTACTCTATTTTATTGAGACGGTTGGTCACGGGTCAATATTATGTCAGGATTTTTCGTTTAAATCTTATGTAACAGACTGAGAAATGAGTAATAAGGATTTCTAAAAGAAATTTATTAAAAAAAAAAAAAATGGAAAAAAAATCCATAGGCACATGATTTAGTTTTTAAGATAGAAGCAGTAAAAGTTTTGGCAATATTTGAAGTTTCTCTGTCTTTTTCATAGGTTTCATTACAGTAGTTTTCCTAAAACATTGATATAATAAATTTAACGTTAGCTAAAATTTGTATATGGTCTTCAGTTGAAATTATACAAAATTATAAAAAGACAATAGGGGTACATGATATGATAAAAAAGCATTGGTTTGAATGAAAAGGAAACCCAAAATTGTTGAAATTCCAAACCTATGTTTCTCCTATATGAAATACTGTGGTTTCATTAATATTCGTCGGATATCAATTTTCGTGGTTTTCATGGGTGGCCTTTATCCACGAAATTTGATATCCAACGAAAAAGGAAATTTAACATTGATCTGTATGCTGGATACATCAAAACAATGAAATTAGGAATTCAGGAATTGGTACTATTTCATCAAACCACAAAAATTGGTACACACGAAAATAAATGAATCCAGGTACAGTAGGTATTATGTTTGGAAAAATTGCTAAATCTAGATACAAAGTCATAAAAATTTCAAACAATAAAAGTTGTGTTTTCTAAATTGATTATGCATGAAATTGAAATGTAAAAGCAGAAATGTCTATTGGGGCTTTATATCTTAATATGGGAGTAAAATATGACATTGAATTCCAACAAATCTGAAAAATTATACATTTCTTGTTATAAAGAATATTTTAAAGTTATAGCCATTAAAATATGTTCACACTTAATCAGTTTTGTAGGTTTTTTAAGCCATAAAATTTTATCCCCATGAAAATTAAAGACTACTGTACATCGATTTATAAAGTTTTGATTATCATTATTTTTTTTCAGAGGAAAATTTATCAAAGAAACCTAGAGTACAACAAATGAGACAGTTGGTGGGAGAACAGGTAAGGCCATACAAACAATACAATGCATCCAATAGGGTACATAAGAAAGTAATAATTATTGGTGGACACTTTTGTGGCTCCCGCAGGGTTAAAAACGACCTGAGGGCTTTTTAAGGGCGACTTCCGACCTACACTTCATAAAATCGACCTCCGCCAAACTATGCCTTTTAAAAGCGACCTTACGACCTGAGGCCCCTTTTAAAAGCAACCTTGCGACCTGAGGGGGTACCCTGCAGGAGCCCCACTTTTTTTGGTCATCAAAAAAATGGGGTTCCCAATGAGAGGGGGGAATTTTAACATGAATGTTAAATTTAATCCTTACAAGTACAGTTGTAATTATAATGTCAGTAAGCACAACTCCTAAACTGCTTGATGGATTCAGATGAAACTCATGCACAGATTTATAAGAAGTATGGAGGGTGTGCCCCCCAGGGATCGCGCTGGGCTTCGCCAATGTTGCAAATTGCGATATTTTTTTCTTGCTGGCGACAAAAAACGGCTGCTGGCGATTTTTCTGGCGCCTAAGTAAGTTTTATCATTTTGACCGGAAATTGAATACACATCGCCAGTATTGATCAATATGTCAACAGGTGACCACGCGTCGCCACGGATGAGCAGGTAGATAATTGAATAGGTAAACGGTAGATCACAGCAGGTTGAAGAAAAGGATCAACGACTAATTAGAAATTAGGCTCACATCTTTTGATAATGCAATAAAGGTGTCAAAACAGTGATCAGGAACAAATTTCTAATGTACGCCTGAATGACTTTAATTGTCCAAGCCAATTTGACAAAGTATCGTGTGTTGATTGCACACATGGCCTCATGTCAGCCAAGGTGTCAAAACAAATAATTGTCGGTAAATCAAAATTATCTCCAGCTTGGGATGAGTTTTTATTCACAAAACAATGAGAGAATAGTAATCTGTACCTTATTAAGTTCCTCAAATAATCACAAGAAAGAAAGTACACATGTAAACAAACCATTCTATTTTTAGAACGATTCAAATGAGGTTACTGAGGGATATACACAATAATGATTTCAGAAAGCAAACAAAGAAAGGGAAGATAGATAATTCAAAATAAAACTAATTTTATTATTCTTATTTGAAAAAAAAAAGAAACTGAAAAGAAGTTGCTTTAGGAACAGAAATATTTTTACCAAACTATTACCATCAGCTGTTTTTTTTTCAAAATGAAATAAATAAACTGGAATAAGAAGTTTTTATTTGAGAAAATCATGATAATTTTTATTAAAACATTCTAATAATGTACAGGATTCAATAGAAACCACATGAGTCATGATTGATGAATCTTTATAATGTGTCCACAGTCTGTCAAACATTGATCTTTTGCAATTTGGTCATGAAAATGTGTTGGATTCTACAAAATTTTATCTTTGCTTTCCTAAATAATACTTTTTTCATAGTGCTCATTTAGTGTTTTCAGTTATCTTTATTCTCTAGGTTTAGTATTCATTCATATGGTGCTGGGGGTTTTGTGTATTGTTATGTTTATTGTATTGTTATCATTTAATTTGTATATGGCAATAAACATGATAAATAATTAAATAAATCATGGCATGTTTTATTTCAAAAAGATATCAAACAAGAAAGGCTCCACCTTCATCATTTATTATCTAAAAAGTCTTTCAATGAGAATAAACCATCCTTCAACATGCACCTGAAAAAAAAGACTGAAAACAATAGTTTTAACATTTACATCTAAATATACATTACACAAGCATGACCCCTCAATAAAAAATGAGACTGGCTACACTTTATAAAAAGCGATTTTTCTGGCGACAAAAATTTGAGGCCAGAGCAGAGTAGATTATTTGACTTTTTTTATGATGGTTAAATTTGAAGGGGTATATTTCTAGTACGGTATTTAAAATGTGTTGAATTTTTGTAGAATCAGCTATTTGAACGATCTCGAGAAGAATTTGAGCGTGATCAGGAGAGGCTTATGTCACTCTCTGATTCCTTCCATCCTACAAACATACAGACAAACCTGAAGGTGGCTTTGATGGAGGCAGAGGAAGAGTCAGAAAAAATTGTAGAAGAATTTTTAAATAGTAAGTTTTGTCCATCTGTCAACATGCATTGTAAGTGCTGTTCCTTTCAAACCACTTGATGGAAGTACTCAAAAGTACTACATGTATTTCTTGTGGATACCAATATTTGCAATTAAGAGGACATATTAAATAACTAATCACAAATTTCCTACTTACACATTGCATCACATGGAATATGCATTGCTTTTTTCATCCGAGCCAGTTGGTTTAAACTGAAAATTAACTGCAACCCATGTGTGTTTTAAAGGGTTTTTGACACAACTAAAATATCATTTGGGGGGGGGTTTAAATCAACATAGATTTTTCTTGCTTGGAATTCTACATGTAGTTCCATGCTACTTTTGGCTATAAGTTTAAAAATTCATTTTATCTTTATTTTCAGAACAAATGGATTTACCAGAATTTCAACAAAGGTTTCTAAAGCTTAGATCAGTGAGTACAAGTCTAAGACATGAGAACTAAAACATAATAACATGAACGACAAAGCACCAGACAAACTTTATAAGTCTTATGTTTAAACAGCATCATCGAAAACACACCAGCCTAATTACGAAATACCAAATGGACCTAAAATAGGTTAGGCCGTTATTTTTTTATCTTTAGTTTTACGAACCCTCCTACCCTATAAATTTTGCCCCGAAATTGAAAAAAAAATAGCTTTTTCAATTTTATTTTTATTTTTTTCCCTACCTTACAAATATCTGACTTATTATTGAATAAATTTCCTATTATTTTGACACAAATTTAATTTTTTTTTTGCCCGACCTTAATTTTTCTGAAATTTTATTTATTTATTTTTTCCTTCCTCCTACCCACCAACATTTAGGAAAAGTTTCGTTAAACTAAAAATTAAAAAACAGTGGCCTTATGCACAATATGAAATTCAAAACAAAACTTTTTGTAATGCTATGATGGTGCCTGAAAAAAAAAGACAATAACAAGTGTGTATTCTTTTCAATTCAACCATAAATATTTCTCTGTTGGTCTAGATTTTAATTCATAGAAAAGTAGTCTTTGATTTAGGTATAATTATGCTGTTTAACTTTTTCGAATTAGAATGAAATGGTTTAAATTTTAAAACTAAAGTTTTGTTTTATAAATTTAAAAATTATATTTTGTTGGTATTTCTTTATCTTAGTCATTGAGAAATGATTCCAAAATATAGAACAAAACCTCGCTGCATAGAACATTTATATATGTATCTTGGTTTTACTTTCAGCAAGCTCATCTTAGAAAAGCAAAAGAAGAAAAGATGAACCAGCTTATAATGGGCAACAGATTTTGACTCAAGAGATATCAAATCTTACAATGTAAATTATGATTGTGATGACAACTCCATCATGATATAGGACCTGTTTAAAGGTCCAAGTTGTGAATGCTAAGGGAAAGTATAAACTCATACATGTGCATAATTAGTGAGATTTTAAAACAGATAAATCTTAAGATATTAAAAATCAATAATCTTAAAAACTATGGTTTTAAAAGTAAAACATTGTGCAAACGTATCCTTGGTGTGTTTTCCTAATTTGTATTGTTTTGGACTGTTTATCGCTGGATTTCTAAAATATTTATGGGTTCAAAAGTAAAACTTTATAAGTATTCTCAGTGAGTTCCCTTATTTATTGTTTATTTAGTTAATTTCTTTTGTATTTTTATCTCCAAAGAATTTAAGATCTAGACTGAAATCAGTTTTAAGACATTAATTAGACTATTATTAATGCTATCATATAGCATGTGTCTGTATAAGGGTAAGAATGACTGTGATATTATGTATGACAATTGTTAGCTTGGACTTTTGATTAAGATGTGGGTAGTGTTTGTTCTTTTAAGATAACAATGTTTTTGGATTGGAATACATGTACATGTATTATTTTTAATCACTTATCATTGTTATTGTTTAAATATAGATAAAAATTCATCATGTGTTACCTGCAAAAAAAATTATCGAGAATGCCAAATATGAATGAGACAGGTTTTCTTAAATTTTAGAGACGGTATGTCCTATACATTATGTTTTACTAAATTTGAATACATTGGATTAATTTTTTTTGTATGATTGTTCCCCTCTCCCCCACCCCAAATAAGAAAAAAAAATTCATTGGATATTAAATTTTATGGTTTGCACGTGTTGCTAGAACTAATCACAGTAAAACTACGCTTCATCAGATTTTTATTTTCATGGTTGACTTTCACCAGTGATAACCATAAAAATATTTAAGTACCTGATAGATAAATAATGAAACCACAGTGTTATATTTGTTCACTTGTACATGTAGTAATCACCATAAGCAATTGACATATTAAAATTATTAATTATTAAAGTGCAATTATAAAAATAACTACCGGGTAGTTTACATAATTTTCTTGCATGAATGAGGTTTCTGTAAAATCAAATGATGTCAAATTGTCTGTTTTAAATGTGAATGAAACCGAGCAGCAAAAGTTCTCACCTTTCATGTTACAGCATCATAATTCATATATTAATGTTCCAACCACATGTAAATACCTTTTAGAAGAAGGTATGGGTAGCATTAGCAATACATGACAATTATTTATTAACTAGTCATGTTATTTATGTATATTCCCTCTTTTTGTATATAGTGAGTTATCTCCTATTTGAAGATTTATCTTCTCTTTACACTAGTTACTATGGGAAAATTTAAGTTTATCTGCATTTATTTTTTAATTGGTCAAAACAATTCTAAAAGTTAGTTATAGTTATTTTCAAAAATGTATTTAACATGTTTTCCTAACCTAACTATTTCCAATAAGTCCAATTAAATAATTTATAAAAAGCAAAAACCTATTTTTTTCCCATTCATTGCAATGTAATATACCTACTGTAATGGAGAATAACTCTTGCAAATTGGAGATAACTCACTAATTACGAAAATAGGGAATATGTTTATGCACGTTTCATCCTTAATTAAAGATGTAAAGGAGAATGTGTATCATTACTCAAGCCATTACCATAACTTCATAAACATTATATAAATAAACATGTAACATTAGCTTGTTTTGTATTTTTAAGGCTTCATAGAACATAATATCAACATACCATGTATAGACATAGTTTTAGTGTAAAATTTAATGTTCATATTAAGCTACTTTCTGCCTTTTTGTTATCCACTATATTTTTCTAAGATTATTTAAAGTCAGACATTCATGAAAATTGGTACAAAGGTGCTTGCAACTTACATTAATTATTGTTTTTTGTTATTGATCTGGTTAATTATTCTTTAGTTATATTTCTTTTATGCCTTTATTTCCTCCTTCTGACTTCCCAGGAAGGGGGTGGTAAAGGGGGGTACGTGCACGGATGAACGGCCAATAAAAAATGATAATCACGATGAACGGCCAATAAAAAAATGATAATCACGATGAACGAAAAATGAAATAGAGAAACACGATGCACGATGAACCTCCATGCACGGCTGAACGGGAAATAAAAATTGCTCAACATGATGCACGAAAAAAACCCTTTACCACCCACCAGGAAAGGCTGCCTACAAATAACTCCAAATAAAGAGCATAATTATATTTGTATTACATTTGCTAACAAAATGTGGTTATTATTGAATTATTGTATTTTAAATTCTATTGTTTTCTATCAATAAAATAAATAAAACAATAAAACTATTTATGAATTGATGCCTGGTAACTTGCACAACTACATATGGTGCACTAGCTACATACCAAGTTTAATCAATTTTTGGCTGGATAAAATGCTGAATGTTGGATGGCAGGCAGAAATTTTCATAACAGTTTTCTCAGCAACTACTAATCACAGCCACTTGATATTTTGTTAACAGCTTCAGGGTGGGGTCCATAATGTGGGATTTTATTTCAGGTCTGTTGCTCACCTACTTCCTGTTTAATGAAATATGGCCATTTTTGACTTTGACAGAGTTTTTATGATTAGTTTCAGAGCAGTTAAGCAGAATAACTAGGTGACTGACAAACAAAACAAGGGGTAGCACTTAAGTAGTACATGTACTAAGGATACCCCAACTCAACCATTTGCCAAACAGGAAGAAGATGCACATCTGAACTAAAAAGGAGAGGCAGGGTAATCTTATTATGGTTAAGCTGTGTATCAAATTTTGAAATCAATCCCTTCAGTAGAAGCTGAGAATTTGTACTAGATGAACAGACAGACAAGGTGATAGCAATATAGCCCTATCTCGTATGAGTGAGGGTATATGTCTCCTAAATAAAGTTTGGGTAGACAATTAATGCTGAGATTTTCTGAAGAAACATGATGTAGAATAAGTGTATATGATACAACATCTATGAAAACAATAATTTAAAAATTTGCAATGTAAAAACAGCCAGCAGCCTTCAACCAAGACCAGTCATTGCTGCTATCAATCATACAGAAAAAATAATATTAAGACACCCCCAGGAGCCTAAACTGTTCACCTGGTCTGCTACCAATCATGCAGATAAAATAATTATAAGATACTCCCAGGAGCCTAAACTGCTCACCTGGTCTGCTACCAATCATGCAGATAAAATAATTATAAGATACTCCCAGGAGCCTGAACTGTTCACCTGGTCTGCTACCAATCATGCAGATAAAATAATTATAAGATACTCCCAGGAGCCTGAACTGTTCACCTGGTCTGCTACCAATCATGCAGATAAAATAATTATAAGATACTCCCAGGAGCCTGAACTGTTCACCTGGTCTGCTACCAATCATGCAGATAAAATAATTATAAGATACTCCCAGGAGCCTGAACTGCTCACCTGGTCTGCTACCAATCATGCAGATAAAATAATTATAAGATACTCCCAGGAGCCTGAACTGTTCACCTGGTCTGCTACCAATCATGCAGATAAAATAATTATAAGATACTCCCAGGAGCCTAAACTGTTCACCTGGTCTGCTACCAATCATGCAGATAAAATAATTATAAGATACTCCCAGGAGCCTGAACTGTTCACCTGGTCTGCTACCAATCATGCAGATAAAATAATTATAAGATACTCCCAGGAGCCTAAACTGTTCACCTGGTCTGCTACCAATCATGCAGATAAAATAATTATAAGATACTCCCAGGAGCCTGAACTGTTCACCTGGTCTGCTACCAATCATGCAGATAAAATAATTATAAGATACTCCCAGGAGCCTGAACTGTTCACCTGGTCTGCTACCAATCATGCAGATAAAATAATTATAAGATACTCCCAGGAGCCTAAACTGTTCACCTGGTCTGCTACCAATCATGCAGATAAAATAATTATAAGATACTCCCAGGAGCCTGAACTGTTCACCTGGTCTGCTACCAATCATGCAGATAAAATAATTATAAGATACTCCCAGGAGCCTAAACTGTTCACCTGGTCTGCTACCAATCATGCAGATAAAATAATTATAAGATACTCCCAGGAGCCTAAACTGTTCACCTGGTGTGCTACCAATCATGCAGATAAAATAATTATAAGATACTCCCAGGAGCCTGAACTGTTCACCTGGTCTGCTACCAATCATGCAGATAAAATAATTATAAGATACTCCCAGGAGCCTAAACTGTTCACCTGGTCTGCTACCAATCATGCAGATAAAATAATTATAAGATACTCCCAGGAGCCTGAACTGTTCACCTGGTCTGCTACCAATCATGCAGATAAAATAATTATAAGATACTCCCAGGAGCCTGAACTGTTCACCTGGTCTGCTACCAGTCATGCAGATAAAATAATTATAAGATACTCACAGGAGCCTGAACTGTTCACCTGGTCTGCTACCAATCATGCAGATAAAATAATTATAAGATACTCCCAGGAGCCTGAACTGTTCACCTGGTCTGCTACCAATCATGCAGATAAAATAATTATAAGATACTCCCAGGAGCCTAAACTGTTCACCTGGTCTGCAATAGTATTTGTATGCATAACAAGGACCTTGTGTCATAACTATTGGCTGCAGTTATGAATCTGTATGACAAAGACTTATATTCCTTACATCCTTTTCATGGTTTAGTGATTGTAGAAAAACATAGGCTTTAAGCCACATGTTTTGGGTAAATATTCTTGTTTCTTTAACTTTTATCATACCTGACAACTCTTTGATAATAATTATTTCAACAGATTTGCAAATATTGTGTATGAGGTCCTCTATATGTACATACAATTATTTTCATAAACATGCCACTTGGTATAATGTCATTATGAAACCTCGAATTCATATTATGTCGTTACTCGGCAGAGCAGTGAACTAATTAATTTAGTTTCTGGACTTTTTTATATTAGAATAAAAGGCTACGCCGAGCGCAGCATGATACAACCGCAACAAGTTGAACCCTGTACATTGGAGGCCCAATATGGATAGTCTATTGATTTGGTTACATGCAGCCCATGGTGGACTTACAAAGCTTTTTTACACATGCAACCTATGGTGGACTTTAAAATGCATATTTGACACATATATATTTACAATAACATTTAATAGAAAAAAAATTATTTCTATATTCATTGACATTTTTGACACGATTAAGCCCCTTTTGGCCCTTTTTAAAAAAAAAGGTTAGGACCACAAAATGCAATAAAAAGCTTCCTTCAGTGTATATAATCATCATATTTCAACTTCATAACAATTGGCTGGCCCATTACAGCTAAATTTCTTGTGTAAAACCATTTGCCTTGACCAACTTTTAAAAATGGTGTTTTTTGCCCCTTCGACCCCTTATATCTCAAAAACAGTAAGAGATATTTCAAATCTGATTGGAAAATGCAGGCAGGGATTTTCACAAGGATTCCAATGAAAAAAAGATTTTGGAAATCGGACCGCAAATAAAAAAGTTGATTTTTTGGGTGTGGCCCATCTTTGGCCCCCTGTAGCAATGTAACGTTTCAATATACATCAAAACCATTGACACATTTTGTTGACAGAATTTAATAAGGAATTCAATAAAAAAAGAATTTTCAAAATCAAATGATTAATAAACATTCTACAACAGTTTTGTCAATACACCCGTTTTAGCCCCTTTTGGCCCTTTTTTCCAAAACGGTAAGGGCCACCAACCCCAAATACAATAGGAACCTTCCTCTAGTGGTTACAAACATCATATCAAAATTTCATAACAATTGGTCAATATTTACTCAAGTTATCGCACGGAAACCAAATGTCCCCAGACGACGACGACGACGACGACGACAACGACGACGACAGCATCATACCATTATACGTCCGCAAATTTTTTGCGGTCGTATAAAAAGTGGACGAAAGTGTTTTTGAGATTACTTTGAATCAATAAACTTAATAGATAAACTTGTTACCATAGTATCAACTAGTACCAAATAATCTAATTTACTTTTAGCCTTGTCTATAATGGCACAAGAAAAGTATTACTTTAACTTTCAATTCCACAGCTTGTAACAAAATATATAACAGTTTAGTGATTGCTGAGAAAATATGAAGAGGAAATGTTAATAACAATAAGCCACTTATAATACTTCCTCAAAAATACCAGGGAAAAAGTATCTTTATACTGTGACATGCTGTAAATCTGAATAATTTTAGTTGTGTTTTGTATAAAATAAGATTTAAATCCTTACATACATGTAATGTTTTAATATCTTCTACAAATTTTTGTACTACATGTATCTAAAATGGTTTTTGTGTGTTTTTTCTTAGAATTGGAATAGATGAATCACCTTAAACACTAGACAAAATCCAACTAATAAATTTTAGATATTAAGAGTCATGATGGACCTCTGAGAGTAACCCCATCTTCCAGCGCATTAAGATTAAAAAGTACAATCTTTATAATAAGTACAGATTTATTATAATCAACTTGGAATAAAATTAAACAACATAACATCACATACATGTTAAAACATAATAATACAGCACAGAATATTCTCTTTGACTATCATAAGAATTTAAGGCCATTAGAGAAGAGAATTTGTGTTTAAAAACAAAATGGCAAGAAATGTAGAAGTACACATATATCATATTGAGAAGCATTTTCAGAAAACATTAAAGCTAAAATACCAATTTGGATTAATACATTTGTATTTAATAATGATTAAAAATGCCAAAATAAGTTTAAAATGATAATGCTCTATTTTTTCTTTTAAAATACTAAAGGACACAAAAAGTTAAAAACATCATAAGTCTATTTAGGATACATTTTTCCATGTTCATTTTAAAATGCAAAACAATACAAAACACAAAAGTGTCTCCCCTTCATTTCATATAATAATGTGAAAAATGAATACATGTATAATGATCCTTTAATTTGTACTATAATATTAAATAAAAACATTAATTATTTTAATTCTAATATGATGGTGCCAGCACCAAGTCCATTGAGCAGGATCTTTGTCCCTTTTGAAATGTTCCCTTTCTCTTGTCTTTGATAAACATGTTTTGACACTGTCCCTGTCAGGATAGATTACATGATGACTTGTTTTCTTGGGTTTGTTGCTACAAGAGAAAAGTGCATGTCCTTATTTCTCCTTTTATGCTGCTGTTGTTAATCCCTGCTCAAGAATAAAAATGAATTGAATCTTTAATACACAATGAATTGTTAAATAAAAAAAGATACCAATACATGACAAAATCTGGCAATTATCAAAAACTTTCCTCGTTTTGTGTGGAGACATTAGAAAATATGTTGACAGCCAATCTACCAGAAAAACATTCAAAATCGTAACCAATATTTTCATATCTACTAAAAGAAATGGTTCAACTGAAAGACCTTCATGACTTATTTTGACAAAATGTTTTTCATGGAAATTGAAGAAGCCCTACATACAGGGAAAAATAATATTGTAAACTTGAAGCAGTTCAAAAAGTCCTTTCTACAAGCAATAGTCTTCTCTGGTATGATACATTCAAATATCATTTCTATGTACACATACCCTTCTTCTCTGTTCATTTCTAGCTTCCTGTTGACTAGCAGCTATTGCTTGAGCTAACATCAAATCTTCTTCCTCTTGTCTTGTTAGCCTAGAAAATAATCAAATTTTCTTTACATTAACTATAAACAGCTACATATTTAATGAACAATAACATACAGGACAAAAAAAACTCCAAAAGTTTAAACCTTTACCTTATGACAAGAATTAAAGATCAAATGTGCATGCACACTTTGTTCAGCTGTTTTTTATAATGCTTGCAAAATTCAATTGTCAATACACATTTTTTTTTCAATTTTTTGGGGGGTTTCTAATAGCATAATGGTGCAGGGACTTTTTCAATGGTAGAAAAATGAGATTGTAGACTAAAAGAAAACTGGACAATTATCAAGGTATTAATTATATAATCAATTCACTTGACCAAATTTTACCATTGAAACATCATCAAACATCTCCTCTCTACTATATTCTTTCAATTTTCTTTTACTGTTGACCTTATACAGTATATACTTACGGCTTTTGTGGCTGTGAACTTTGACCTTGTGACTCCTGCATGGACATTTGAATTGCATGAGCTAAGGCTTCATCTTCTGACTGAAGACAAAACACAAGAAATAATGATGTCAACTTTGTGATGGATGAAGTCCTTGAGCGGATTTTTTTTACTCAACACAGTTCTCTTCAAAAAAGCAACCCTAATAAATCTATTATTGTCAAAATACATATGCTACATCCATGTACCATAACTATAAAGCTAACTAAATATTGTGATTTCATTTTTTTCCTGTCTTGAGTAATAAGTGATTGTTAACTGATATCATTACTTGATTAATTGGTGTTTTTTTAAGTCCTGTTGATGTTGATCCAGATATCATCAGGACAAATAAATATTTTTTTAGCAAAATGGCCAAAAAACACTTAAGATATTTTTCCCCTAATGCTGCTTTATTTATATGTGAAACAAAAATAAGTTTTCAAGCACCTACCATTCCTTGTTGTCTATTCTGTATACCAGACCCTGAAGGCTGACCTTGTCTTTCTCTTCTCTCTCTGGAAAGTAAAAATGAGATCAGAGGAATTTCAATTTAACAGTAACAGTAGTTTAATCTAAAGTCATACCTTAATGAGTAACTCATACTTAAATGATCAAACTACAAAGTATATTAATTACCCAAACTCATAGACCATTGGCCATGTATGAGCTCGATTATTATAAGCAATTTTCAAAACCAGCTTATTGAAAAAAAAAATTAGTGAAAAGATCCTTTGCCTGTTAAAACCCATTCATGCAAGTACCAAAATCAGGACCTTTGTGCTTGTCAAAACTCCAGTATATGTTTTGTCTTTTAAGACTGATTTATCCTTTTTGATTTAAATGTCATCCTATTTTGATAAAGTCAATTTCCATATTTTACACACACTTTGATACATGTTGTTAAAACTAATTTTAAAACAAACTATAGATGTACCAATAGGACTTACCTATCGAGGTCTTTTCCTAGATAAGCTAGCATGGTATTCTGTTGAGGTTTTCCTTGGTTTGGCCGCTTTTGTTGAGCTGGTTTTGATTGGTTGGAAGTACTGGCTCTGTTAGCTGCAGCGGCCCTTTGTAATTCAAGGATAGTAACTTAACACAAAAAATCTCTTCATTGGATATGGCTTATTTTATAGAACATTTTTTTAAAACATAGATTTACAGATCTTTTATCTTCTGTGATTTTACAACTTCAAACAAGTTCATTGGTATTTTAATTTGTGTATCCTTGAACAAACTGTTTATATGTAGTTTCATCCATAACATACACATTACCAAAATTTCAGAAAATTTTATTATGTCACAATGCTTATATTATAAGTGCATGTCCTAAGCCAGAATCTTTGACAAAGCTTTTGTTTGTACTTGTCTTTTTGATGTTTTCTGTTCCTTGTTTAAGAAGGGCGTCTATTTGTGACTATTTCAAGACTGGATTTGAATTATATGCATTTCATTTAGGCCATGGGGCTTATTGCAGAACCGCCTACTGGCCTCGTTGATTGCTGCTGGTGGTTGTCCATTGTGGTTTTTCTGAATTTCCGCTTGATTGTGGGCTGTGTCGTCTACACTTATTTCATATCTCATTATTTTCTATTAGGTGTTTTTAAAAATTATTGCAATATAAATACTGTTTTGCTGAAATGTTTGATGATTATTTTTCGAAGAGCTTTTACAACGTTATCAACACACAGACAGTCAGACCAATAAAACTTTCTAAAACTTTATATGATTTAACACTATATAAATCATATACATACGCCGCCTTTGAGACCGCTCTGCCAGTATTTTCAAAACCTTTACATTGATGGTCTAGTTCATGTCTGTGTTTTAAACAAAAGTTTTTGTGGCATTTATCACAATTCACAGGAATCAACTACAAAAGAGAAAATATGTTTCACTTTTTTAAACCGCCAAAAAAAGACAGTTTCTGTCTATGGGGTCAAAAATTAACTCTTTTTTTAAACTGTCAAAAAATCTATAGGAATATAAAATATCTTTTTAACTCATCTATTCTGTGTTTCCTGAGTATGATTAAGATGACATTGAACAATAAAAACTATTACATTTTAACTTTACAGTAAATTTTTTTGAACTGAACAAAAAATTTTGGAAAACAATCTGCCTAATCTTTCTTACCTCTTTCTGTTTACAGCCTTTAAATGAACATCTGTTTGTATAAATCTGAAAAAAAAAACATTAAAATAATTTGATTTATTTTAAAAATGCAAATTACCAATATTAGCTCCTTATTACCTTTATATAAATACAGTTTGTTTTGAGTCTACAAGTACATGCATAAATAGTGGCACATATACATGTAGTAAGTACAAATGTTTGTATGACCACTTGTCAGAACTTATATTCAATATCCTTTTGACAATTGACACATATTGATATATAGATTACAAAGGGGGTTTAGTTTTAGTGGTAAAAATGTTTTTAAAAGAAAATTATGAGCTTGAGCTGGTGTTTGTCTATATGGGCACTACCATGATATCAGGGGTTTCCCCTTTCTATTTATAGTATGATCTTTACCTTTCTTCTTTTCAAGGCTAAATCTGACTGGCAGTCATTGTCTATATGTCTCCCTACTATGATATCAGGTGTGTCCCCTTTCTATTTATAGTATGATCTTTACCTTTCTCCTTTTCAAGGCTAAATCTGACTGGCAGTCATTGTCTATATGTCTCCCTACTATGATATCAGGGGTTTCCCCTTTCTATTTATAGTATGATCTTTACCTTTCTCCTTTTCAAGGCTAAATCTGACTGGCAGTCATTGTCTATATGTCTCCCTACTATGATATCAAGGGTTTCCCATTTCTATTTATAGTATGATCTTTACCTTTCTTCTTTTCAAGGCTAAATCTGACTGGCAGTCATTGTCTATATGTCTCCCTACTATGATATCAGGTGTGTCCCCTTTCTATTTATAGTAGAATCAGAATCAGAATCAGAAATTTTATTGGAATAAAATCCAGACAATTGGATTGTTACCACAACTTATATACAAGTACATACATAAAAACAGCACAATAATATGACAATGTTAAATTGGTGATACATAAAAATATAAGAAGGTTCACATATAGATTATAGTCTGACCATTTAAATATCCGCTTGCCTCCTACCAAGAAAGTTGAAATTGTGATTGAGCTTTGCATCCCCTTGAGATTAAGAAATTTGAATTTTATTTTTTTTTTTATTTAAGATTGCTTCGCTAGTTCACATCTCTTATTGTACATTTTACTATAGTATGATCTTTACCTTTCTCCTTTTCAAGGCTAAATCTGACTGGCAGTCATTGTCTATATGTCTCCCTACTATGATATCAGGGGTTTCCCCTTTCTATTTATAGTATGATCTTTACCTTTCTCCTTTTCAAGGCTAAATCTGACTGGCAGTCATTGTCTATATGTCTCCCTACTATGATATCAGGGGTTTCCCCTTTCTATTTATAGTATGATCTTTACCTTTCTCCTTTTCAAGGCTAAATCTGACTGGCAGTCATTGTCTATATGGTGCGTACTATGATATCAGGGGTTTCCCCTTTCTATTTATAGTATGATCTTTACCTTTCTTCTTTTCAGAGCTAAATCTGACTGGCAGTCATTGTCTATATGTCTCCCTACTATGATATCAGGCGTTTCTCCTTTCATCACAGTGATAGGGTTATTACACAAAGGACACACTGGCACTTGGTTATCCTGAAATGAACAACTTGAATCTTGAAAACTATATACATGTATGCATATAAATTGCTCGAATTACAAACTTTATGATTTAAATGTACAAGCAGTTACATATACACTCTTGAACTCTTCCACTTTATTATCATTTCAATTTGTCAGATCCAAGTCTTATGTTATCCTATAAGTAGAAAAAAATCAAAGTATCATACAATCCCTAACAAAAAAGTGCCTCCCCCTCAAAAGAATTTGACTCTACTTTCAAACTAACAAACAGTCAATTTATTAATGTCTATGGCAAAATGCTTTACTTTCATCAGCCTTTGGGTACAATATTGTTGTTAGATGGTTGTTGTGTTCTGAGATAATTAAACTAAATTCAGTTTTAATTTTCTCAGTTGTGTTGTTATTGTTTATATTGTCATGATTGTGGTGTCTTCAGCGTTAAAATGTTCTTTTTTAATTTCAATATTCAAATACTCATTTAGCATTTCTAAGATTCTGAGGTAAGGATTTTCTCCAGAAAGTCAAGTAAGTATTCCTACCTTTTTGTATGAATCAGGACAGTTGTGTGTATTGTAGTGTATATGGTCCCGGCTGAAATGAAAGGAAAAGCAAAGCCTAAAATACATGTAAAAACATAAAATTCTAAGATTTAGAATAATGATACTAAATTAATCCAAACAGAGAGAAAAAATTACAATGTTAGTTATGGAATGTACATGTACATTTATATTATGACTTTTAATACATGAACTTTATTTCAGCTTGTCCTATGTCTTATTGATAAACCCTAATTGAATTATAGGAAAAGTACTTCTGTCATTGAATTTTTTTTACACACCATTTGTATACAACATTGTACATATTAATTCAATATACATAAGTACATGTACATGTATCTTACCAAAATATTTTTCCACAAGCATCACACTTCATAGGCAGAAAATCTAAAAGAAAGAAGATTCATCATATTAATTATCATACAAGAGGAGCCTGAATCGCTCACCTGGTCTTGATGTCAAACCTATAAAGACTTTTGTAGAGCTAAATGAGCTAAATGTTTAAGCAAGAAAATTTTTTTCTCTATCTGTGATAGTTTTCATTCTCTAAGCAAAAAACACTATTTTTCACCTTAAAAGGGCCATAACCCCTTTAAGGGATCATCTGACAACTTCGACCCTATTGATTCTTTTGAAGAGCTAAATGAGCTGAACATTTAAGCAAGCAACAGCTTTCCCTATCTGCGATTGTTTTTCATTCTATAAGCCCAAAACATGAAAAAAGGCTATTTTTCACCTTTAAAGTGCTGTAACCCTTATACATATCATCTGACAACTTTGACCAAAATGGAGAGTAACAGCAGCCATGTTAATGGATGACTATGACAACCATGGACGCCAAGTGATGGTAATAGCTCACCTGGACTACGACTGATCTTAATGTCTTTTATAATTTTTAGGTCAGATAATAATGTAATAAGCTGCATATGGACAAGAGTGTAATTCTGAATTTGTTGACAATATACCCTGTATTCAAAATAATGTGTAGACCTTGTTATTTTCAACGGAGAGAGATTAACTGATTAATCAGGAAACATGGACATCCCTCAGGCATAACAATGAAAGGTACTTGTTTCACACCCCTTTACTCTAATACAATATTTGAATTGTGTTGTTTTACAGAATAACCATTTACATACTATAGGGAGATATATTTTTTCCATGTTTATACCAGTGTTATGTATAAACATGGAAAAAATATATGACAAGTCAAGTGCCTCTGTTGACAAATTATGGACATTTTATCCGATTGGAATTCCATTGAACATTTTTACTTACCAAGCTGTTTACAAGAAACTTCATTACAACTTTCTCCCAGGCTTGGAAACTCCATTTTTATGCTGTTTTGTTGTTTAAAGTAGAAATTGCTTATAATGATACAGCAATCTATTTATTGACAAAATTTGTTACGTCATTTCCGTAATATTAACAATTTCCTACTGAAGGGGGAATCTCAAAACTAATGATATAATGTTTGGAAATCAGAATCAAATAACCTAGTCTATAGGATCAGTTATTTTATTTTCGCAAATTTTAATAATTTATTCATTCATCTTTATTTTTATGTCTTTGAACACGATATCAAAATTTATAAAACCACCCTTTTAGTAGTCTACTTTGAGAAGATCCTGATAATTATTATAAATAGATATTCTATTTATATCATAGGGATTCCAGAATATTCAGATAGCCAATGACTGACTAATTGCATTATTGCAATGACATTTTTCATGACAATGATAAATGAAATTTGAAATTTAAAGAGAGAATAAAAACTTTAACATTTTAAAAACTTGACAAATTCGCTGAAATTTTAGTACCGACCATGCATTTCAACTTCAAGCTTAGCTAAGCCAAGGGGCTTTGGTTTTCTCACAAAAATCAGATTTAAAATAGTTTTAAGGGAAAAAAAACGCAGTATGATGTCAAATACTTGTACACATTTCGGATTCTAGTCCAGTGAGCCTCATCATTAGTTTTGATTAATTTGATTACTGAAGCATTTTTACCTGATAACAAAAGTTATTTTTGAGTGATAAATACTGATTCCAACCCTCCCTTTTTGCCAATGATTAATTCATTACCACTTTCTGAAGATGTTTTACCAATGACGTGATTTTCATGTATTTAAGAACCTGTTCATGACTGCAAAATTGTGAATTTTGTCCAGTCCTTCGAAAATCGAAGATGGCCGCCATACAGTCCTCAATAGCTATATATAGCTTTCATCTAATTTATCAGTGATTTCAATCAAATTTTATTTGAAAATTGGACATGTACCTCTGCTTCTTTCCAACATAATTGTGAAAAATATATATTTGCAGGGCTATAAATTACATAGAGGCAGAGGAGGCAGCTCAGTTTTCCAAAAAAAAAAAAAAAAAAAAAAACGAGAAGAAAGAAAAAGAAATAGGGATGATCGCTTCATATCTCTACTTTATGTTTGCAACTGTCTTTCAAATGTGTCCCCACGAAATTACATGAATCCATTTGGATAATTTATTTTTTTCAAACTAAAATATCTAAGGTATCATTCAATAGCACCCGCAAAGTTTAATAAACTGTTAAGACAAAGAAGTGTCTCGTCCGATGAAGCTGGACACAATAAAGAATAAGAACTAGCTCACCCAACGTGCCCCCTCCTGTTTGACAGGAAAATTTGGTTAGAAACTGTATGAAAGAAGAGGTCGCTGACGATTTTTTTAAATGTGTGCCCTCCTGTTAACATTGACCACATCAGTAATATAAAATCTCAGTCAGTAGACAGAGACTGCAAGCTATAGCACACACATGAAACACTTTTGAAATTGATTTGCTCTGATGTTAATCAATGCAAGTGCATATATATACTCAATAACAACTGCTTCGTGTTAAACAGACATAAGAAAAAGGTTAACATTTGCCAAATCAGTGTTCAAAGTCAGTAGACCGTGACTGCAGGAGCATGTACAGATGAAATCCTTTATGATAACGCATCTGTACTGATGCTAATGCAACTGCATACCAAATATCAATGGCGTAAAATAACAAGTTTACATAAAACAGACTTAACGGCAAAAACTTTAACCAATTGTGGACGACGCCGCCGTCCTGTAGATTAATGTTGCTTGGAATGTTTGAATTAGCTTTAAGGGGGCATTGTCTTGTTTAAATTTCGACATGTCAGTATTTCTTTTTACTGACTGTTGGTAGATTTCGTGTCCGTTTTTTTTTTTCAATTCTCATGCCATGACGTGTCTTTGTGAATATCGGTTTTGTTTAACTTTAGGTGATAGATTGTAAATCACAACAGGGCTTCTTTCATGTCTGTCAGTCTGTATGTTTTAGATGTTAGAATGGGCAATGAGAGAAGCAGAGGTACCAATGGGTCACCCGAATGTCAAAAGTCCGAACGGGTAAAGAGAGTCCTTATGTCCAATGCATTTCCTTATGGTCCTTATCTGACAAACAAATTCACAATTGGGTGCATCATACAAACATAAACACTTTTTTCTTTTTTTTATGTTTTTGCTTCCTTAGTTTTCAAGGTTGAAGACTTCGCTAGAGGTCTTAGTGGCATTAGTACCACCCGAAGGTGGATCTTGTTTTGGAAAATCCTAGTTTCTAACTTTCTTGTATGTTTAAAGTGACAAAAGCTTGATTTAAAAGATGTTTTGAAATGATAAAACTTAATAAGGATAAGTATATAAAATAGCCTTGCCGTTCATCTTTTTATTATAACCACTATCGAAACAAAAAATAAAAATGGTATCAAGATTTGCAAGAGAGAAAGAAGAACAGAAGAGAAAGGGGAATAGCAAAGATGACACAATACCTATAGCAACTCAAAAACACTTTAAGAAGGCAACAGAAGGAGAGAAGCCAGCACTTTCAGAGTTAAGAGATATGATTAGGGAGAAATTAAAGATAACAATAAGAGCAAAGAGTCAAAGGGGGAACTTGCAGTCATCAATCTCCACACAGACTAGTAGAATTGACATTGGAAAGATACCATGTACCTGAAAAGATGCGGATCCTTTTAAAAGACTATTTTGACCACTTCCAGTTGAGATTCACTGTCCAGGATTTTACAACAGCTTGGCAACGTCTTGAAGTTGGAATAGTCACAGGATGTACAATATCAGTTATCCTGTTTTCAGCAGCAATGAATATGATAGTTAAGTCAGCCGAGAAAAAGAATAGATGTCCATAGATGAAGTCAGGAGTGCGGCAACCACTTGGAAGAGCATTAATGGATGATATGACGATTACAACACAGACAGTTATAGAAGCCGTGGACACTTCAGGAGCTAGATACAGCCACCAAGAATGAAGGTAAAACCGAGCAAATCAAGAAGCATTGTGATTAAGAGGGGAAAAGTAAGGGAGGAAAGGTTCAAGATTGGCGAAGAGGTAATACCAACAGTCACAAAGAAACCGGTAAAGTGTTTGTGAAAGTTCTTTGACGACTGGTTCTGACCAGCAAAATGTGAGGGAAACTTGCAAGCAACTTGACGACTGGATGAAAACAATGGATAAAAGCGGGGAAGTACAACGCCTGGATATACCAATTAACATGGGATACTACCACGTTTGCTCTGGCCATTACTGGTGTATGATGTACCAATGACGAAGGTTGAAGGGATGGAAACAACAGCAAACAGTTATTTGAGGAGATGGCTGTGTGTACCAAGGATTTTCAGTAGTATTGGCATATATAGTTCCGGGACAATGGAAGAAGAGCTCGAATGGTAAAAGCAGTGGGAATGAAAAAAAATCAGGGAAGCTGGTTAAACTGGGAAGTCAGTGTATGACATTATACCAAGTCCAACTTACCTCGCAACGTGAGGGTTGAAAGAGGATCTAAGATGCTAACTCTGTGGCAGACCAGCTAATCTAAAACATATACCTCCAGCATGTTCAGAGGCGTTGAAAGATGGAAGGTACACGTGGAGACACGATAGAGTACTAGCGACATTGGCAGACCCATTGGAGAAAAGTATCAAGAAAAAAGGAAAAAACAAAGCAGGCTTGAGATTTGTCAACTTGATGAAAGAAGGAGAGAAATGACAGAAAGCTAGTGTTGAAAGAAGATGCCAGCAGATTGGCAGATGAAGGCAAGAGACATATGACATTGTCATCTGGTCAGCAATAACAAAGCAGGCAATCCTTTTGGAACTGACTGTACCATGGGAAGACAGAATTGAGGAAGCATATGAGCGGAAAACCCTGAAGTATCAAGATTTGGTGAAGGACTGTCAATAGAATGGATGGAAAGTCTGGTTCTTTGCAGTAGAAGTAGGATGTAGAGGGTTTGTAGGGAAGTCATTGTGGAGAGCACTGAGAGCCATGGGAATAATTGGAGCAGAGAGAAGAAAACTGATAGGATGCCTGTGTAGAGAGACGGAGACAGCATCCATGTGGTTGTGGAGAAGGAGGTCTGACGTGCGGAAGACCAGCAACTGTTGAAGCGGTGATAGAGAGCAAGGTGGTTCCGGCTGGGAACTGATGACCCCAGTCGGTACACCTCTGGAGGTTGTAGTGGACAACGCCGAAACAGCCGAGGAAAGAGGATCCACCTGAAGATGGAGCCTCGCATCTATTCCACCAGATGTATACAGGTATCAAAAATGTTGATACAGAACATATAATACACATTTGGACTAAAAAGTCTGTTGTACAGCATATCTTCCATTTTTTTTCATATAGATGCCACTATTGTGCCCCGAAAGGCAACATACCTGTACAGTTTGGTGAAAGTGTATTTCAGAGGACAATCTAGACGGTAAGCTGATCTTTTTCTTCATTCATATAAGCAGATGTCTTACAACTTGAATGTATCCTAGAGAAAAAAGGAGCATACACTTGATCTATCCTTTAGCTGCAACTTTCCTTATATTGGTGATGATGATGATGTTCTCTCTGTCAGTAAACTTGGTGAATTTTCATATCTCGTATATCCCCAAAGAACTAGAGATTAAGGACCATATGGTTTTAACAAGTCTGCTTCATATTTGGATTCAAATCTTGAAATTGGCACTTAAGAATGACTTAATATAAATTTCTGTGATTTTCAGGCGTACTTCAACTTTCCAATCATCGCTTCGATAGAGCGTTACATCGGATGCATTGACAAAAAGGTAACACTCTCCATAACATCATGCATGCGCTCGTACAGACGATTTCATTTTCAGTACAGTAGAAATGCAGGTTTGTCATACAGATTTGTATTTTCGTCCTTAGCCTAATTTAACAAGCATGCAGGAAATTTTAATTGTTTGCGACAACCAGGAAATGTTTACCTTTCCGAACACCCGAGTTTACTCTCGTTGCAGCAGTGATGGTTGCAGATTGGTTGCCTTTGTGTGTTTTTATGTATTGTGTTTCATCACATTGTTTTCTTTTGCATTAACTATCTTTAAAAATGCAGGGATATTGGGTAAAGCATGCCACAAAATCACATTCTAAGCATTGAAGGGAAACAATTAAGGCATAGGAACGATGCTTTTATTGCTGTTCTTATCACAGGCACTTGGAACATGGATTTCATATTTGACCCCCCCTTTTCTAATACCCCTAACAAAATAAAAGTTCGATAAAAATGATTCAATAAGTCTTTTCTTGTCATTGCAAAACATATTATGTCAAAATATTGCTTTTCTATACTATTCAAAATTTTTACCCACTGGTATATTTTCGCTAAGTCATGTAAGTGTCCATAACGTTAAATCTGTGCATTTTCCCTCTTTCTTTCCGGACATCCGATATTCGAATGTCTAATCGTTATACTTCTTTTTGTAGCTTCTGATTGCGACCATTTAAGGGGACTCGACGGTATAAATTTGAAACTATAGATTTTTCTGTAATTTGGCACATTTATAGTCCTTTGTGTATCGATAAAAAATATGCAATAAAAAATGGGGGTCACCGTTCATTTAAGCCCGCTATTAAGGTTCATTAAATAGGCTATTTCCCATCTATTTTATATAGATTATATAGGAAAATGATAATTTAAAGCTTAAAAAGGACATAGAAAAATACCTAAACAACAGAATTTCTTCAAATTTGCAAAGAATGTGTGTTTTAATGCATTCTTCAAATTGAACAAATAAAATACGGGGTCACCGTACAAATAAAAAAATGAAATTTAAAAATTTGTTGGGATTTTGGCATTTTTCACAAAAAATATAAAGAAAATGAGGATTTCAATGTAAAACATGGCATACAGAAAGAACTGAACAATAGAATTTCTTCAAATTTACACATAAGCTGTGTTCTTTAATGAAATCAGTGACGATGCTACAGACATGGGGTGGATTTACCGATACAATACCGCTGCGCAAAAAAGATGCGCAAATTTAGACCCACGAGCCTCCTTAAATTCTTTTTTTTTTCTATCTTAATCGCAAACATGTACATTGCTTTTAATAAAATTGAATAAAAGCCATTTGTTAATGTTGAACTTCGATTGTTAATTTTACGCTAACTTTGCGTGGTGGACATTACTTAGCATCATTCATTTGATTAACAGCAAAAGCTGACTTGTGATTATTGCAAAACACATTAGATTTCGTATCCTTTTCTTTATACTTCCAAAACAATTCAAATCACTGCCGATTACAAATAAGCATTTAATAATATATCTCATTGGTATGTCATCTACATTCTAATACAGAAATGATTGGCCATAACATTCTGTGTATAAAAATATTTCTAAAATTCAAGCAGCATATGGCACAATATTGTGCTGTCAAAATCGTATTTGAATATTTGAACCAGAGGTAAGCACACATATATTTATCTAAAATACCCTCGATCCTTTTTTCAACTACTGGTTTCTCAAGAGAGGCGAGAATAAAATCTAAAACTTGTGGAAAATGACACGTGGAAGCAAAGTATATACTAGAATACCAATGGGGAAATCAGTGTGACTATTATGTCCAAAAAGGCCTGGACAAAATCGCAATTTGTAGACATAACTCAAAAAGTTTTCAACCGATTTTATTGAAAGTTTGGGATATTGTTACATACCATAAGAGGAGGAACCAAATTGATTTTGCGGTAAATCCGTTCAAGGTTAAGGTCACAGCAACAGAAAACCTTAGAAAATTTCTTGAATAAGTGGGTTCAGGACCATAACTCAAAAAGTTTTCAACCGATTTTATTGAAAGTTTGGGATATTGCTACATACCATAAGAGGAGGAACCAAATTGATTTTGGGGTAAATCCGTTCAAGGTCAAGGTCACAGTTACAGAAAAAGGTTAGAAAATTTCTTGAATTAGTGGTTTCCAGACCATAACTCAAAAAGTTTTCAACTGATTTTTATGTAACTTAAGGATATTGTTACAAACCATAAGAGGAGGAAGCCTATTGATTTTGGGGTAAATCCGTTCAAGGTCAAGGTCACAGCGACAGAAAAACATTTGAAATTTACTTAAAAAAGCAGTTTCTGGTCAATTACTCAAAAAGTTGTCAACAGATTTTAATGAAACTTTGTAATGTTGTTACCAATTATAAGAGGAGAAACCCTAATGATTTTGGGGTAATTTCGTTCAAGGATCAAGGGCAGAGCGGCAGAAAAACATACTAAAAAACTACATCAAGTACATATCTTAAATTTTACACAATAGTTCCATACTGTTACAGGATTCACATATTCCTATTTTCTGCAACTTTGAAAATTTGTTGATAAAGCTTACATTTTTCCTGCTGAAACCATTCCTCAATTTGTCTCCATTTTACATGTTATGCCTGTAATAACCAATTATGCTAAATCTTAAAATGAAGACAAGGAAAGTTTTGGATAATAAAATACGGCAACTCGGCTTTTGCACCCATGTGCATATTGATTTTTTTGTTCTACTTTTTTTAAAGTTTGGTTTCAGCATACTAGTCAATCATGAGCTTCGTACACTGTTATCATACGACTAAAATCGCGATTAAAGTAACTAATGCAACTACTGAGAGAAACAGAGGTACAAATTAGGGACATCCGAATGTCAAAAGTCCGAAAAAGCAGAGATTAAACTAGTAAACACCAACGAGCTAGAACATGACGAAAAAAAAACCAACATACAACATAGAACAGACATGTAAAAACAACTGCATGAATAGCAACCAACAACACAAACTCAAGACGTTACGAGTGTGAACTCATGTGCTCCGCAAGAGTAAGCAGTTCATGCTTGCTATAGCACCGAACTTAAATTTTGTATTGTTTTCATGGAAAGGGGTGTTGTTTACAGAATCATATTTATTTGCTGACTAGGTCACTCCTCCTCGGCTCTTCCTACAATTCCTGGTCATCTAGCCGTAACTATTCGGGATTGGGACCCAATACCCATTATTTTGTTTTACTACTTTTCGCGGGTATTCATTTTAATAATAATATTTGTATATTTTATACAGATGATGATGTATAGCAGATTCAAACTCTCGGAATCCGGAAAGAATATTGCTTGGAAACTAGGTTTAATTGTGTTTTTCTTAAGTTTCTTAAGATTTTATTCCGGACGAAATAGAAAAGGAGTGAAATATCTTCCGAACGCAATTTACAGTGGCAATGACGCTGTTGGTAAAGTGATAAGTCGGAATTGGCAGGGTTGGTATGAGGAAAAGACAATCTGTGATGGAATTATTGAGTATGATTTTATTTTAGCTCACTTAAATTCACCACCGAATACACCCATTTATGTCTATCCTGCTAAAATTGACGAGTATGTTTCCTTCGACATTATCCATGCTGGACAATATGAAGCTTACAATGTAGAGAAGATAATCAAATACTTGGAAAAATTCCCGTCTGCGGTTTTCCTTGATCTTGGCGCATATGTCGGGTCGTTCTCAATTCCAATTGCATCACTTGGGTATAATGTTATAGCTGTCGAATGCTTGAAATCGAGCGTGAAAAGGCTTTGTGCCTCAATGGAAGAGGCAAGGGTATCTAACAAAATGACGATCATCTACAACGCCGTCACAGACAAGCGTTCGAGAGTGTCCCTCCAGACAGAACCGGGAAACGTAGGAATGACATATATTGCTGAAAACGAGGTCTCAAATGAAACTGTGAATACCATATCTTTAGACGATCTGCTGGAGATATATGACTTCGATCGAGCTATCCTGAAGATAGATGTCCACCAATACGAAGACATAGTCCTAAAGGGGGCCTATGCGTTTTTCGACCAAGTGCGGGTAGAAGCTGTCCTGATGGAGTTTGTCCATCATAAATACGACTCTTATGACAATGACGGAAAATTCATCGTAGATTTTATGTCAAAACGGGGGTTTGAACCTGACATGCCAGACGATATCAAATGGGAATATAAGAAATGGAAGACTTCAGAGGTGTTATTCAAAAGGTCAAAATCCATGGACTTTGGGTTGTGATATGAATTGTTTTCAAACCTTTTATGCTAATTTTCATTAACCTTTTTTTTTCGGTTTAATGTGGACATATATTCCGTAAAAAATTCATGTCTTTTAAAACAAGGTTTTCTTATCAATAGTTACCCATACTAGAAAATCACCTTTTATTGAAATGTCTAACAGAAGTAAAAACAAAAATAAATCTATAACAAAGTATATTTCACCAGAAACACAAGTAGCTCAGAAAAACCTTAGAATTTTCTGAAAGGTGGAGTTACAGGCTAAATATGGGGCATTTTCAACACGGGCATGGGTACTCCTTCACAAAAGAGGTCCTATTTTTCAAAGTTAGGATAGAAACAAGCTGAAAACTAGAATATGTTGGGTATAGGAGAAAAGGAACTATTTTTACTATATCATCGGACATGTTCATATTACTCCCTTTAAATAAGAAAACATATATGATTTCATAAAATTCTTTTAAAAGATAGCTAAGTATGAGAAACACCTTCAATTCAAAATCAGGTATGAAACACAGAGGCTGTATGAATATTTGACGAACGTATTTTTGGGGATGACTCTTTGAATCTAACAAGAAGTGGCACAAGTCCTGTTGAAGTAAAGAAAACTGAAGTAAAGAAAACTGATCTCTTTGTTAGGATCCAATAAAACTAGTGTGATAGCAATCGAGTGATGACTTACCCACTGTATGGAAAGAGCGAAAGGGAAAAACGGTTGATTTCTGTGCCCCGATGTAGTTTATTGCTGTGCTCAAAATGAAGTCGTCTGTTTTTTCTGCCTTTTTACTTAATTATTGAATAATTACATATCCTGCATTGTCGGCGATTTCAACATTAGATAGTAACGATTTAGTTTATTCAAGTTTTACTTGCATTTTTATGTCATAAGCTATTTTGATCACAAAAAGTCATCAATTTATAAATAAAACACGTTTTTTGGGAAAAATTACCTAAATAAAACACTTGCAGATGACATTAAAGTGAACAAAAACTGTTCATCGTGTATTTAAGTATATATAGAACTCTATTGTTGATAAATAAAGTTTAATTATGCAAAGGTTCAAGACAGATCGATGAAATAAGAGTAGGTGTTAAAATTTGCAACGCGAATGTATATTTCTGTGCTGATTTTCTACATGCGAATGTATATTTCAGAGCCCGCGGAAGTTTATTTGTGTGGTTGCGAATGTTTCGTTCTGATTTATAAATACTTGGCCATAGAAAATCAGATCAAATAATGGAAATATAACTTTAGTTCTAACTCTAAACAAGGTGACAGGTTAATGAAGCTGTCCTAAGCTGTATCCTAAACAATGTCTTATGACTTAAAATGGGATGTAGAAAGGATCATCCTTAGACGCGTCCAAGGATGTTAAACGAAACCATCTAAGGATAACCTTAAATAGGACCATCCTTATACGAATTCAAGATAATCCTGAATAGCCATATGTCATGCATTTACGCCGATGTGAAGGCGTTTGAAAAAAACTTGAAGTTTTTTGTTTTACATTTTCAAATGCAAAATAGATTTAAGCATTTTTATTGCATTGCCTTTAGTTTTTTTTAGAGAATAAAAATAATGTATTGCAATATCATTGCATTTTTCATTCATTTTTTGTTCTGCGCGTTGCACTTATCACTAATACCAAAAGTAAATCCTTAGGTTTAGGAAGCAAATATCCACATGAACTGTTAAATGTTAATTTCAAAAGTCTTAGAATATCGTCAAAATGTAACTGGTAAAACGCCAATATATGGGTCACTATTGAGAAAATTTAATCAATGGCAAAAATATCTAAGTTTGCTAAATGTAGAAAGTAAAATATCAAAAATGATAGTTGAGCCACATACAACCCTAATTCAAGGGGATAAAACCTATTTCAGACACTTTTTTTAATTTCAAAGTCACAAGGATGGTCCTAGGACCTTAATTACGGACCAAATTTAGGACGTGCCATTTTTAGGATGCCTTCAGTAACACGACTTAGGACTGAGACATGTCCAAAGACCATCATTAGGCATGTCCTAATCCTAGGACACCTTCGTTAACACGGCCCCAGGATAGTTTTAAAACAAGTGTTCATTTACAATTCCTGTCTAAACCATCTAATGTTTTACTTATTCTATAAATTACAAAAATAATATATAAAGCTCTTTTAAACAAAGCACGACAAAATTAATTAATATTTATACAGAATAGAATAGAACAGTATGTATTGAGTTATTTTTGTAGGCTGTAAACCTGGGATTTTTTTTTCGCACCGTCTTTACTTTTCCTCGAAGGACTACTGAGTTTTAGTTAACACAGTCTTTAATTTGCACAGTAATCGTATTGTCCATTTAGACTAAAATGGAGGACACATATCGCGCCGTGTATTTTTTTCAATTTAGGTGCAGTAATGTCAGTGCGAAAATCGCAAAATAAAACTGTCTCGATAATTTCCTGCTATACAGTACTAGTATTCGGTTTGTTTATGATTACATTTCAAAATAACATTTTCGAACAATAAAACTAACAGTATACCCAACAATAGACAATGGGGGTTCCAAAACATCATCAAAGTCAACAACGGTTATTGTAAGTTTTTTTATTCATCTGGTACAATGTTCTTTCCATTTAAAATTTCATCTTCTGGTCTCAAATCAAATTTTAAATGTTTAAACTTGTTCTTTTTCCCATCCACTCTAATTTTGATATTTACTTTTTCTTTGGGATGGTTATGGACAAAATGCAAAATTGTGTCGTTGAATATGCCAGAAAAAAATCACAATATTCACATTTTAATCTATCCATATTATATTTCTGAAATTGAAAAAAATATTTCCATTAGTGCCTCTAGCCTGTATTTAAAGCACATTCATGTTATAACATCAAACAATAAAAATTAATAATAATAAAAATAAATAGCACAGAAACACTACTACAACAATTTTTGCTGCACAGAAATCAACATTCGTGAACTCGGAAATAAACGACAGCATTTCTTCAATCCTTTTCATTGAGTGTTTACAAAACAACAAATCAGTTACTTATTGTAGGTTTTTTGTTAACCTTTCATAAGATATTCCATCAAATTAAGATTAAAAACGCAAACTGCTACTTAGAAATGAGTTTTTCTCTAAATTAAAGGCTTTTTCTATTCTGATAAGTTTTATCAGAACACATAAATAAACTTTCGCTACTTTAAAAACTGCTCTCAAATTAACTACAGCGTGCACAGAACTTAACAGCAGCAGGGCACACAATAAACATTCGCCTCATAAGTTAAACACAGCTGTAAAATCATTTGAGAGGACAATTTCTAATCTTCGACAGTAGAATATGTTCTAAAATATTATAAAGAATATTTACACTTACTAATTACTTACAGATGTACCAAAGAATTATGCGATTTTCAACATTTTAACTTTTTGTTTTTTCATTGCGATATTTCTTACATTATTTAACTATTGATTTAAAACTTGTTAAAAAACAATAGAGTGACAAGTAAGAAACTACAAATGAACCTTAACAACACTAGTATATCTATTTTTCTACCTAAATGACATCTTTTCGTCTTCCTGATGTTTACAATCGTCTGTTTTACCCACAATACAACAATGACACAGGAGTAAACTACATCGGGGCACAGAAATCAACCGTTTTTCCCTTTCGCTCTTTCCATACAGTGGAAACTTTTAAAATGGATTCCGTAAGCTATTGTTGTAAACTTTTGCTTACAAAGTTTAAAGAACTGGGTAAATGGTCTACCTTTTGAACAACAAGAACAGATTCTAGGCCCCCGCCCGTTGAGTGGGAAAAATCTAAGTCGGCTTGTTTAACAGGAAGTATATGAGAGACAGATTTGAAAACGCATCCAACCATATGGAATCCCTACCTAAAGCTGCATACCAAATATCGAAAGCCTATGAAAAATAGTTGCTGAGAATACTGTAACGAAATAAAAGTGTGACGGACGGACACCGGCATTTCTATGTCCCGGCGGGGGACAATAACGTGAAGTAAGCTATGCAGACAACGCTTTTTCCATGACTGCAATATCGATGAGAGTTTTATATTTATAGGGAATTGGGAAAATCCCTATTTTTTCTTCTAAAAGAACGATAACTTCAATAAAGGCAATCTGACAATTTTGACTTTAATCCAGGCTTTGTATTTTTAAACTAATATAGATTTGCTAATAAACTGCATGCATAGATGCCGGTATAATGGTCTTCTTTCTTCTCAACTTCTCAAGTTCTCTTTGTTTATTTATTTTTCGTAAGTAGTCCTAAAAATCAGTCTGCTGGATTTTACTTTCAGAGTTTGCACGTGTTGCCAAAACGAATCAAGTGTCCAGAATTTTAACTCTCCTCACGGAAGTAATAAAGAAGGGGGTATGTGATACTACGAACCTCGGCGTCCGCATCCACTTACAAAAGAAAAGTTAAAGCCCACCATACCCATTGGTGTGGTAGATGCATAAAGTGATGCCAAACGCAATGAAAGTTTCAGATGCTGACTGTGACCTACACTTTCTGCATGAATGGTAACTTACAGAAGAATGATTTAAGTCCATTCTCGCTCATTAACAAGTGCAATTTCAACTGGTGCACCTAGGGATGCTAAGCACAATGCATGCATCGGATGCTGGCTGTGACCTACATTTCCTGCATGAATGACCACTTACAGCAGAAAGGTTAAAGTCCGTTCCTGCTTACTGACAAGTGCCACTCCAATGATATTGGTATGGTAGGTGCATCTAGGGATGCTAAGCACAATGCATGCTTCAGATGCTGGTTGTGACTTTTTTCTGCATAGGGACCACTTAAAAATTTGAAAGATTAAGTCCATACCTATGAATAATGAAGATAACACAGTTCCCCTAGGTTTAATGAAATTGTGTTTAGTAGTTTTAGGGTAAGGTTCCCAACAAACAGTATTAAAAACAGTCAGTTCAGAAGTAGAAAACTCTCACAAAAATCGTGGCTTTAAATTAAACCTAATGCATAATATCTTGTTATCATGAACTACCATATACAAAGATTCACTAAATGGGGTTTAGTATTTCAGGAGTTGTGCTTTCAAACTTATTGACAGGCAGATAGATGGACAGAGGAGATATACTGTAATATATAACATTGTCTTCTGTTGTTCATCACAATAGTTTTTTTTTACTGCAAAAACGATGTATCCCCCATTTCCCCAAAAGTTTCTAAGTTCAAAAGGTCCATAAACTTCACAAAAATTTGGTGATAAACGTTTCCTGGTAATATGCACAACTACAAAAGGCGTCTTTCCTACATGTACATATCAAGTTTCTTTGAATTCGGTTCAGAAGTTTCAGAGGAGCTGTGCTTGCCAAGATGATAAATGAGGATTTTCTGAAAATATCTTAGTTTAAAAGGTAATAACTTCAAACTTGAGGATCATAATGTCCTGGTAGTATGCACTACTAAATATCGTGTCCTCCCTACATGCAATCTACCAAGTTTTGTTGAATTTTTTTCAGTAGTTTCAGAAGAGTTGTGCTGACAAGGTGATAAGAGAGGGTTTTCAGCAAATTTCTAAGTTCAAAGGGCCATAACTCCTACAAAAATTTGAGGATAAAATTTCCTGGTTATATGTACTACATATGGTGTCCTTCCTACATACCAAGTTTCGTTAAATTTAGTTCAGTAGTTCAGAGAAGTTGCGCTGACAAACTTTGTGACGGAGAGACAGACAGGACAAAAACAATATGTCTACATATCAAAGTGGGTGAAGACATAAATAATTAATATAGAAAAATTTGCTAAGAAAGTATTTTTTTTTTGCAAAATCATTCTTTAGACTATCATTTGCATGACTTTGTAAAAGTTTTATGAAATTTTTATCATCTGATGAATAGCTGGATAGATGGAAACCTATCACTTTGTTCCCCCCACTTACCAAGTGTTTTTAAATATAAATAAATAAAAAATGTTGGTAAACTTTAATCTTCATTTGATTCTGATCTCCATTGAAAGTCATACGAACAAAGATTTCACTGTATATAAAAATACATAGTAACATATTAAACAACTATAAAAATAATCTACATCACTTAAAAATATAACTCGTAATGTGAGACAGTAATAAAATATCACAATAACTAAATAAATTTCTAACAATTAAGATAATCAACAAATAATATATATCACAATCACAGCTTAAAGTTATTTAGACACTATATGGGGAGATGCACTCACAAGGTGTTTCTCTGAACACATTGCTTGTGTTCGACAATTAAAAACCCAGGGTGACCTAGGGACGAAAAACATGTTCACTTAGGGTAGAATAATGTTGGGTAAATGTTCCAAATGTACACTTTTTTAGTTAACCATGTTCTGTTTTATTTTTAAACCCAGGACTAATACTCTACCTAGGGCAACTACAATATGTACGAAGGAATGTTGAATGTGCCCTATATTTAACAGTCTAAGCCCAATTATCTCCCCTGAATGACATTTGACAGCAAATAAAATTTCATATCTCCACATGATGAACTTCCTTCATGCAAAGTTTCTTGAAAATCCTTCAAGCAGTTTAGGAGTTGTGCTTACAAGATATGTGGACAGAACAACGTACAGACAGACAGATTGATTCCTATGTACCTTTGTTTGCAGGGTTATAAAAAGCACAGTATCATCTAAAATAGAAGAAAATGAGATGTGGAATAAGTGTACGCGACACAACCTACAATAATAAAAACATCCACAATGGAAAACAGCCAGCAGCCTTTAAAGTTCATAACCTTTTCAATTGTATATGGCAAAATTAACATGTATATAAAACAATGTGGAATGGAAAGAAGAACACAAACTAAAGAACTTAATTCAATTGTGGTGTGTTTGAATGAACTTTGTTTTTATGAAAACAATTGAAATTATAGTCATGCTTGGACAATAACAATTAATTTATGCCAACATATTATAGAAAATACATAATAACATAGCTGTTGTCAGTGTAAGAAAAACAAATCAAAATTAGATACATAGGCATCTGTCACATCACAATCATCAATTTGTTATCAAGTAAAAGAATCAATTAAATAATTTAGGGTCTTATTTCAAGATAAAGAGAGAAATTACTATTTAAAAATCGTAACATATTGATATTTTATCTAGCCATTTGAAATTACACAAAACACAAACATGCACTTTTGAAACTCAATGTAACAAAAACTCAACTTGTATAAATAAATATCATTAAATGATAAAAAATAACTAAAAGCACTCCTGGTGTTTCCAAAAAGGGGAATCTAATCACACAATTTTACACTACAATAAAGAAATAGCTGAAATCCAATTTTTAGGTAACACTAAATCCTGTTCATATCAATGTTATTGCAATGCATATAAATATCAGAATGTCCATAGACATGCTGCCTGATACATGTACTTATACTCTTTATTTAAAAATATCAAAGAAACAGAGATAATAACATTTTACCATCTCGTGAGATTGTGCAATAATGTATAATCATCACAACCCTATTATCAATACATGTATAACTGAGGGCTGCCACGATTTGATAAGCTGTTCATGTGAGATTTGCCAAAAAGTTGAAAGATCAAAGGAAAAATATTAAACAAACAAAGAAATTGGCTGCCAAATTGGAGACTGCATGCATGAAACTTGACAGGTGTGATTACTTTAAAGTAATTTTGAATTCATTTTAATAAGTAATTGGGTATTTTCACTTCTTTTGACTTAACTGTCAAGTTATTTTGAAGCAAATTCTCAAAAATCAGAAGGAAAAATGAAAATGACATCAATTAAATTGCTTCCAATAATGCATGAGTCTTTCACAAAATCTACAAAGCAGAAAAGTTTTTATATCTATTCTCATTAAAATTCCTCTTTATTAATCATTTTCACAATATCCTGTTAAAATTCCTCTTTATTTGTTGTAGCCTCCTCCTCTTCCTCAAGCTGTAGGTCCTGACACCTCCTGAAGTACTGGACGGCATTATCATAGTAGTCATTACTTAACCAGAAACACTGGAGTACATCATCAACATCTTTACTGTAAATAACAATAAAATATTTATATATAAATTTTAATCACAATTAACAACAGACCACATAAGATTCATAGAATATTTTTAATAGAAAAAAAAATAGGATTTGGGCAACTGAATTACATATTCTAATTTCAAATGCTACATGCTGATGCTGTATACTATATATAAAGGTGTTATGATAAGTAATTACTGAGAAAACTGTTATGAAATCTTTTCCCCCACCCAACGTACATCCACAATTTTATAACCCAGATTTTTCACTGAAGCTAAAAATAAACCATTTGCAAAAATTTCTTTACAGTATACTCAACAGAAACCAATCAGTTTTTTCAAGGAAACTTACATTGAACCTTCACAGAATTTGATATTGATCTTATCCCCTACTATCCCTGCTATCCATCCTGGCAGGTACATGTGTTGTTGGTCATCCATCATGGCTAGGACCTTGTCGCCTACGGCCAGGCGGTGGTGCTTGGTGTACACACCAAATATATGAATGGAATTCTGCTGAGATTGCTCGCCATCACACCATTCCAACAGATATTCTCGCCCATTACCTATTCTCTTCTTTACAGATGCTGAAAAAAATACATAAAACATTTTATTTGCTAAGTTGTGGATGATAAACTTCTTAGCTGGCTCTACTCAATTACATCAACAAATTCAAAGATATTTTTTTTAAATGTAGTTTCAGATGTCATTTCTTTACATGACAAGTTGTTAAATAATTTCAATTATTTAGAAGCTTGATAGAAGCAGAGGGTACCAATGGAGTATCTGAATGTCAAAAGTCAGAATGAGTTAAGACAAAACCAGCAAACACAAACTAAAACAACACAAAGAAAAAGACAACATAAAATACTCAAAATGAACTATATACCAAATAACAATATGCGAACTTGTCATTACGAGAGTATACTTAGGGGTTTTGTGTATATAACATGAATAAAACATTCAATTCATTTCCATGAGTTATTTCCCCCTTGTTATTTTGTTACCCACTTAAACATGACAATACCTAAATGATATGTTCCATATCTGTCATCCCTGGCCACAACTGCCTGACCAACCCATCTTGTCTCACACTCTATAATGTAGTTCACATCATGTTCAAACTTATCGGTGGTCAGTTTAAATGCTTCCTCTCGTGGGATCTTGGTCTCCTCTCCATCATATAATCTGACTTTCATCCACATGTTATGATACACCTCCAGAATGATTCCTGGGGCATAGCTGAAGTTGTAGTTTGGATGTAAGGCAACAACTGGGTCTTTGGGCTGAAAAAAATAAAATAAAACCAAAATCCATTATTTGCCATTTTTTATTTAAGATCAGAATCAATTTTCTAATAAATATCTATAACACACTGTAGATAGGTTGGACAAAATTTGTGTATCTATTGCTTTATTTTATTGGACTCTTCACTGCAAGATTAAAATTTTAATTGTTTGGAAATTAGGCTCACCTAGATACTGGATCTCTTGATACAGTCATTATGTGAAATATTATTTTCAACTATCAATCTCACCAGTAGATTTAAGTCCCCTCTCTATACCTCCTTTTCTTACCTTTAGTGTGTGTGTGTTAGTGTTTAACGCCCTTTATCAACGCACCTGGGCCATGTAGGGTGGTCAGTTTTAATGGTCTTACCTGTAGGATTTGACTAGCATCATCATAGTCAGTAATGATATCCTCTCTCCAGATTCTCTCAAACTGATGTGTGGCGTCCTCTACTATATAACTGTAGTCTCTACAGTCTTCCTTCACTATACCTGTAACAAATTAAGGCTCTATATATTGATATGTGGTCAAACATGAAATATTTTCTTTGATTTCTAGATTTACAGTTTAAGTTCCCCTAATGTTTAATCCTTTTTAATGTGATACAGCAGTTATTAATTGCCTTACAGTGTTCTCCCCAGGCCCTTATAGCATTTCGGGACCGAGACGCTATCGTAATTTGCTGAGATGCTATCAGTCTTTACCGAGACGCTATTTCAAATTGTTAAAAATACAAAGGTATTATGAAGCCATTGACTGATTGATGATCATTGAGTTATTGACACATTTACAACCCCAAGCCAATTAACAAAGAAATCAATGATCATGGTCTTGTCAATTAATTAGGAAATATCGATCTTTGAACTGATTAGCCATGCAGATTGCAGGTGAACACCTTTTGCGAAGTGAATTATTTCTATTGGACAACCAACCAGGACCAATGGGATTTGACCAAAACAAAAACAAACATATGCACACGTGCTTTTATTCAGGTGTGTTATTAGAAAATGAGCTGTTGAATTCTAAATTAACGGTCATAACCCATACCCCAAATAAAGAAAATGCTTTTTACCTTCATGAAACATGATTTAATTCCATTGTTACATTTGTTATTCCAAAATATTGATTTCTAGATATATTGTTTGACCTTTGGTTAAAACAGGAAGTCTAAAAATAGATTCCCAATTTCCCATAGTCTCGAACCCAAACTCATACTACCAAGGTAGTGAGTCTGGGAAAACCCCTATTGATTTCTCGTAACCACTAGGTGGCGATCGTTATACCTTTTAACCTTTACCACGTGTGTATATGACGTGTTTAGCATACAAGATTCATTTCAATCTGAAATGAACCAACTTTAAAAACTCAACGTTTCATTGGTCTTCCGTGGTTTTTGACAACTGGTTCTGCAAAATCGAGAATCGGATTGGTCAAACGTGTATGGTTCTGTAATCAAGAATGTCCCAATTTTTAACTCCCATAAACATAAACAATTTCCAAAACCGGGTAGACGCCCGTGAGTACAATTTAACGATAAAACGATTTTTTTTATTGTTTACAAAACCAACTTGTGTTAAAAAATGTAAAATATGATGTCTTATTATAAAATAAGAAATGATATGTTATAAGAGAACAACTCACATCAATTCGAGAAGTTATCTCGCTATTGTATTTGCATAAATTCATTGAACCATAGGCACGGAATTCTGAACATACGGTTGAGTGATTTTCGTCAAACACTATGATAAAGCCTGAAAGTACCCCGAACGTACACATAACAAAATAGGTAATGGGACTGTTCCAGACTCTTATCATCTATTGATAAGCGTCTGGGTGATCGAGACTAAATTTCCCATTACCTTATCTAGCATTTTCTCCTTTTGGCGGGAGAACCATTGGCATCTTTATGATTCTGTCAACCCAGTGTGAATGAAATGTAAACATTTGTACTTGGGAACTTATTCATGCCAAAAATAAAAGCTAATTTTATATTATTTTTTATTGCTTCAAACCCATGCAGGCAAATGGCTTTCAGGCCTGTCTTTTCCTCTTCCATCCTTGGTAACTGGATGCAGTTCACTGAGAGTTCATAGATAACAAGTTTTAGCCATTGTTAAATTGCTACAATCAGTTTTACTCCAACTCTTTCTTAATATGGAACTATAGTATCCATAGCTTGAAGGTAGACTTACATCAAATGGGATGGGTGGGGGAGGGAAGAGGGTGGGGGGGGGATCATAAAACACTAATACATGATACGTGGTCAATAACTTATCATAAATTGATAGTGAAACGTCGATCGACATGATTTTTTTTTCTTTCTGACACCTGATATTGTTTACGCAAAATGTGATGCTATCCAAAATTCCTGGGGAGAACACTGCCTTATTGCAATTTTTTTCATAAATCTAATTGTAAATCAAATTTTTGAACTTCATTATAATGAAAATATTTGTTGTACAACTTTCATACTATCCCTTATAAAGCTATCATCAAGAAACAATCTGAGAACACATCAAACAGGGGAATAAGATAATACCTCGATAATACCATCCCTCATCTGACCACCTTGCTAAGACCTCTTCTCCATCATGTAACCTAGACAAGAACTTTCTCAAAGGTCATTTAAACTCACCCCTATAATACCATCCCTCGTCTGACCACCTTGCTAAGACCTCTTCTCCAACACGCAATCTGGGCAAAGACTTTCTCAATAACAACATTGCAGGTATATTCTCATCTCCTATTAAGCAAAGAACAAATCCATAATTTAAAAAATCTGTCAGTCAAAAATGGCCAGAAGTAGGTGAGCAACAGACCTGAAATTACTCAGTGAAATCTGGCAACTATTATGCCTCAGTAACCTTTTTACTATGATTGAACTACTGTATAGCAGGAGATTTTTCGCGAAGTTCTAATTTTCACTTTATTCAAGAGGTTCGAGGAATCGCTTAATATTATATACTATGTATTGTACACACTCTAGATTCTGTAAACACGAAAAATTAAGACCGCTAAAATTAAACACCTCCCTTTTGGATACAAATAGCGAAATTTTCAACTCGCTAAAATTTCCCGCTATACGATATTTGAATTTTTTTTGCTACACACAGCAGTTTTTATTACAGACAAAATATATTAAGTTTTTCTATTCTCCCTTACATTTTATCAAAAATTTGGGTAGCATGCAGAAATTGGGTTTATACATAATCATATATGTTTCCACAAAATGTACAATCTACCGAAATCAAAAACACTTTTATAAAATTCTTCAGAACATATTCTATAAAATGTAATAAAAATTACATTAACATTCAACTAACCTTTGTTACTGTCAAGGTCTGAATCAGAATCTGAACTTTCAACTTGAATGACCTTATCATATGAACTGTATTCATTAGCAAGCTTTTCTTTTTTCTTCCGTTTCAACTTTTTCTTTAATTTTTTCATCTTTTTCCTTTGCTGTTTCAAAGCCTACAAAATATAAATTTGTTATTTATATTCTTTTTCGTAACCTTAGATTTGTCTGTACATGTAGTACTTTTCATTTTAGTACATGCATAATCTGTTACCTAAAATAACAAATCATCAAGGAGCATAACAGTTTTGCATCATCCATAAAATTATTGACATGTAAAAAGCACTTTCACAATTTTTATACAAAATAAGACAAATATGGCTACCTGTTGTTGTCTTTCTTGTTCTTCTTGCTGCTGAAGTAGTTTCTCCTTTAATATTCTCAGTTTTTCCTTTCTTTTCTTTTCTTTCTTTTTCCTCAATTTCCTTTCTGCTGCCTCATGTTCCCCTAACACAGGTGTGGGTGGTCTTTCTACTGGTGTCCTTACTTTTGAAGACTTGGGTCTTAAATGAATGGATTCTGATGTTGAACTTGAACTTGATGATGACCTTGACCTTGTCTTTTTAGATGTTTGTTCTGGTGAAGGTGACCTTGATCTTGATCTAGAATTTGATCTGGATCTAGAATTTGATCTGGATCTGGATCTAGAATCTGATCTTGACCCCGATCTTGATCTTGAATTTGACCTAGATCTAGAACCTGACCTTGATCTAGATCTGGATCTTGACCTCGACTGTTCTGGTGATTTTGATCTTGACCTTGACCTTGATGAACCAGACGATGCAGACTTTTGTTTTTTCACAGTTGTTTTTCTAATGACTCTTATCTCCTTCCTACAATTAACATTACATAACATTTGAAATAAAGTTTAAAGAACAGAATGGTTTTGGGTAAATCTTCAATAAACCTATCGAACATATAGCGCAACATAGTAACATTACAATCCAAATGAAAAGTGTTTAACAAACCTCTTATCAGAACAAAAATAAAAGCATTATTTAAATCTAATAATTTTGTTAGATTATCATGTAAATTGAATACAAATTCTATGAAAAGGCATAAAAACTCAATCAGACTCTAATGATACCTCTTTACAAATGACCAAACCATTAAACCATACCTTGATCTTTTCACCTTGTCTGATGGTCTGGGAGTTCTAGGTGTTCTTGGGGTAACATAAACCTTTTCTTCATATCTATAATGACCAAACATACACTTTATAGATATCTGTCTTGTTAGTTAAATACAAAAATTTCCTAAAAATCTATTTGAAAACAAAACAACATAACTTATATAAACATAATTAATTTGAACAATCAACTTTAATCCTTTATTAATCAAACTATCTTACCTGCTTGAAATCAAAATACATATCCTGGTTTTTTTGATTTTTTGTTGTTGTTCCTTTTTTTGGAAGAGATGACTTGCATGCTATTAATTGCTTTTCCCCTTGCTGCAAGCAGGAATATAATTAGAAACTCCGTAGGTCATCCTTTCCCTATTTAAACTGTATGACCAACACTTTTAATATGTTGCTTTGAGTTAAACGTGTTGATTTTGTTTTTGTTGTTATAGACTGGTAAAGTTTTGTTCAAATTCATTTCACATTTGATTATCCTGTACTTTATAGAACACATCCAGTGAAACCTGAATCCCTTTAGGACTGAAACTGTAAGAATCATACCGGTTCAAACTATATAGAAATCTACAGAAAGTACTTGAAAACATGTTTGGTAAAGACAGTAGCAAGCAGGAACTGCTTACCCCTCCAGAGCACCTGAGTTCACTCTTGTTATGTCTTGCGTTCGCTTTGTTGATTTTGTGTTTTATTTTTCCTCATGCTGTCTTGTTTGTGTTTACCAGTTTTGTCATTGTCCTTTCTGACTTTTGACACTTAAATGCCCCATTGGTGCCTCTTTTCTTCTTTGGTTTAGACAGGTCTGACAGTTATCTTTGCTATAAGTACTTACTGTTGTTCTCCCACATTCTGTATGTCTGCTATGTATCTAATGGCAAACTCAAATCGAGATTTAGATATCTTCATTAACAAGTTTCTTGATGTAGTGGCCTGTGTAAGATAATAAAATAGTCTTAAGAAAAACATATAATTTTAACACAAATCAAGAATAAGCCTCCTGAAGGGTAACTCCTTGAGTTAGCAGTGTGGCTTTGAAAACACTTTGAGGTCCATTTTAAGGCGTATTTTAATGAGGTACAAGGTCATTTCTTTATCAATTTTTAAGGTAGGTCGGTTTATTTTCCAAATGTAGGTTGGAAGTTACCCTTAAAAAGTCTTCATGTTGTAGGTAGTATTTGACCCTGCAGGGCCCCAACTGTCTTCATTAAAAAATTTATGTACCATAAACCTGTTTTGTCTTGACCTTTTCCACAATTCTAACATTTGACGTTGTGTTTTTACTTGTGATACATGTACTTATAGCCTGACATTATTGTTTTTCAATCAACAAATTCTTTTAAGATACATAGCCTGAAACAACAGATGCACAGTTAATATGAGCTTAGTCGTACTCTATTTAGCGTGTTATACAAAAGAGTTGCTGAGACAATTAAATTTTTTTTTATCTACCAGGACACTTATTCACAAAAGTTCGTAAACGTAACTTAAGTCGTATCTCTCCTTGATTTCTATGTTAATTACGCCTGACTTTACGTCTACGAACTTTTGTGAATATGGATGCTGGTAACCATCAAAATTGTTGGATGTTCCTCCCTAGCTACTATACCTGCTGTCCATTAAACATTAGAACTGTGTAGAATTTGTTGGATGTTTCCTCCCTTGCTGGGGCAGCCTGTACTATTCCTGGTACATAACAATCCGACTTGGCATTGGAATACTGTACTCTTACTAGGACATAATCACCAGCCTGTAAAATATATCTTCTGGATGAAAAATGTGAAAGAGCAAATATTTAATTAACTCATTAATTTTCAAGACTTTTTGGTACTGGTAATCTTCCCTTCAACCAGTTTTCCCATTACAAAGAGCAATTGTAAAATCATATGTATCTACACTTCACCTTTCACCTGGAAAAGTACAAGCATTTATTTTCTCGTGCACCTGCTGTGTAAAGACAGAAGAAAGTTTTTATGGTTTAGGTATACTGTTGATTCATTTATATTTGTAGGTACAATTTACCAATTAGTGGTTCGATGAAAAAGAATCAGTTTGCAGATTCTTAAATTTGTGGTTTTGAAACCTGCAGCATAGTGACCAATGTTACAGGTCTTTTTGTGGGATATAAAATTTTGTGGGTCAAAGCCACCAATGAAAACCCCCAAAATTGATACCCCACATATAATAATGAAACCACAGTATGCTCTTTTATTTGACACTTAATACGTCATTTAGGTATTAGGATTACCACTCATATATAAATACATTCATTTTTTTTTCATTTTTGCTCTGCATTGTACCAAAAAAAACAACAACATTGCCCATGGTATAGCCCCGCCCACAGCTATCACTAGACTTACTCTCATGATAGGACATGGTATAGCTCCCCCCCAGCTACCACTAGACTTACCCTCAGGATAAGACATGGTGTAGCTCCGCCAACAGCTATCGCTAGACTTACCCTCAGGATAGGCCATGGTATTGCCCCACCCACAGCTATCACTAGACTTACCCTCAGGATAGGCCATGGTATAGCTCCCCCCAGCTACCACTAGACTTACCCTCAGGATAGGACATGGTATAGCTCCGCCAACAGCTATCACTAGACTTTCTCTCAGGATAGGCCATGGTATTGCCCCACCCACAGCTATCACTAGACTTACACTCAGGATAGGCCATGGTATAGCCTGCCCACAGCAATCACTAGACTTACCCTCAGGATAGGACATGGTATAGCTCCGCCAACAGCTATCACTAGACTTTCTCTCAGGATAGGCCATGGTATTGCCCCACCCACAGCTATCACTAGACTTACACTCAGGATAGGCCATGGTATAGCCCGCCCACAGCAATCACTAGACTTACTCTCAGGATAGGACATTGTATAGCTCCTCCCAGCTACCACTAGACTTACCCTCAGGATAAGACATGGTATAGCTCCGCCCACAGCTATCACTAGACTTACCCTCAGGATAGGCCATGGTATTGCCCCACCCACAGCTATCACTAGACTTACCCTCAGGATACTAGGCCATGGTATAGCCCGGCATACAGCTATCACTAGACTTACCCTCAGGATAGGACATGGTATAGCTCCGCCAACAGCTATCACTAGACTTTCTCTCAGGATAGACCATGGTTTAGCCCTGCCCACAACTATCACTAGACTTACCCTCAGGATAGGCCATGGTATAGCCCCACCCACAGCTATCACTAGACGTGTAGGTACAGTTGTCTCCACTTTGTTCTCAAATGATATCACAGCATGTCTTGGATCAGGACATCGTACGACAATTCCTAGAACGTAAAAATAAAGGTTGGGAATAGAGGAAACATTGGAAGTATACAAAAGGATCATTCAAAATCTGAAGAAACAAACAAAAAACCCCCCCAAAAATTAGAAATAGTGTCTCAATTACACATTTGTCAGAAAAATCCTACATTCATTTTTTTGTGTTGTTAAGATTTTAGTGTGCTGATTTTTATGAGGATAATGACTTTTCAAAACAAATGACAAGACTATATGTTAAAGCAGGTGTATGAAAACAAAGATTTAAAATGCTCTTCAAAACAATTCTTTCTCATTTAAGTTTATATAATCTAAGGTTTTCAATATTCATGGATGAATCAAAATTTATAAACGATGCTTCAGTTAACACCAAACAATAAATTTAACCCGAGATATACAATAATCATTCAGAATAAAGATTTATTTGCTAAATGCATGCAATATTCAATCTAATTTTTAATGATAGGCAATAAATTATTAAAAAGATAAGACCTGTATCTTGTCCAATCAATATAGCTTCTAATTTTCTGGGATTTTAATCATGCATGTGCAATTACCTTATGTCATGCAAAGTTTTATTACATTTTGAAGAGACCATGCCCTGCCTAGGCGCGGATTTAGAGAGGGCATGGAGGGTGTGCGCCTCCCCTACAACTGTCAGAAATTATGTTTTTTTTAGCTCACCTGACCCAAAGGGTCATATGAGCTATTGTCATCGGTAAGCGTCCTTCGTCCGTCGTCTGTTAACTTTTCTTCAAAGATCTTCTTCTCTGAAACCACTGAAGGGGTTACTTTCAAACTTTGTACACTTGATCTTTAGGATGTCCTCTACCAAGTGTGTGAAATTAGTGCATGCCGACCAACCAAGAACAGGGGGGTCAGACCATAGTTTTTAGCTTAAAGCTCAAAAAGTATAAGAGATAGGGAAAATCTGAAGCAACCCACTTCTTCAGCATCAAAAGCTCTACAAAACTCTTCCTTGAGTCGAAGTTGTGGGATGACTCCTTATAGGAGTTATTTCCCCTTAATCGTCAAAATTGACCATTTTCACAGTTTTAAATCCTAAGTGCTAGAGGAAAAGTTAGCATTGCAAAATTGTTAAGCTTATTGAGTGTTACTAAAATGATTTCAGGGTCAAAATTGTCAGATCAACCATTTAAGAGTTATTCCCCTTTAACTGTTTTCTATCAATTTAAACTTGTTTGTTTGTTTGTTTTTTTGAAAAGATTTGTTACTTTGTATTCTTGATCTTAGGAGTGTTTTCTAACCTTACTAGTTTCTTTTATGTACAGTGAAACTTCTCTAAACCGGCTGCCACAGGGACCATATAAAATGGCCAGTTTAGAGGGGTGGCCGGTTTTGTGAGTGTCTCCTAAATGTCCATCAATTTTACAACCCATGATCAAAATATATTGATCTTAAATTGATCATAAAGTATATTCTTTATATCATACTTTTTGGAAAGGTTTTTGGTCACATAAAAATTATAGTTATGTTTATTTATTTTACATTCTTATTTGATATTTAATTTGATTTGTAGTAAATCTAAGAAGTTGAGGACTTAAAGATCCTACAGTTTTAGAATATGGACAACACTTTTGTTCACTTCATAAGTTTGCAAAAATACTTTATCAGACTGGCATTCATTTAAATACAAACATATCAAGTTTTAAATATTTTCAAAAGAATATTTCTCATATCACAAATTATTTTCAGCACATTTGTTCCAATTTACATGATTTACATGATAAAATTGCCTAACAATTGGACAGAAAGATTTGAATGAATAATTCATGTCACAATAATTCACAAAAGTGCAATTTATATTTCTATAATTATTCAGGTAAATTAATTGTTTATATAATAATTGAAATTCACTTGTGTATGACTTCAAAATTCTGTCATTTGTTTTTATTACTTGTGTGTTGACAATTTTATTGCCTGTGGCATTGATTGTTTGGCCAATATTCAGGGGTTTAAATTACTTGAGTAATGAGAGGATAGTTTAAAAATGGTGGCCGGTGTACGGTTTGGAGGGGTGGCCGGTATTATGAGGAAAATTTACATAGACTTTTAAAGAATTTTGCAGGGACTTTTTGAAATGGCCAGTTTAAAGGGGTGGCCAGTTTTCAGGGGGTCCGGTTTAGAGAAGTTTCACTGTATATCAATTTTATGTAGACCATGTTTCACTTTAGGTAGGAGGCTTTATTGTAAGAAATCAGGTGACCAATTCAGGCTCCTGGGAGCCTCTTGTTTTGCATAAAATACACTAAAAAACAAAAAAAAATTCTGCACCTCAGTTTGCTGGGCAGGAAAATTTTTTGTCCCCACCTAACCTAAAATCCTGAATCTCATTAGAATGAGATGTGGAACAAGTGTATTATATGATAACACAACATTTATGTAACAACACTATCAATAAATGTAAATATTAGCAATTGAAAACAGCCATTAGCCTTTAACATGATGGACCAGTAGATGTTGCTTGTCATATTGTAATTTTCTCCATGCAGATAAATAAATTAAGAAAGGATACAAAAAACTTGATTTCTTCTTATTCAACCCAAATAAATATTTTTTTACCAAATACTCTTGTCTTAATTTACCAGGATAGTAAAATCCATCCTTTTCATTCCTTGCTATAACACTCTGCCCCCTTAATGTATCCAGGATCTTTCTGATGATCGTAGGGTTAAACTGTATCTTGTCCATCCTGTCCCCATACACTTTCTCTGGGTGAGACTTCATCACAGCGCTCAGGCTCTAAAAGATATTTAATCAATCAAGTTCAGGTTGTATGAGATTGTGTAAAAGGTTTAAAATGATTCAGTAAATTAATGATATTTTTTATCTGTTTAAATTAACTGTTTTTATAACGTCATATAAAACTGGATAACAAAAATCAAAGAAAGTCTTTTCAAAAGTTTAGCATTGACAAAAGACTCAAAGATGAAGACAAAAATCTGTGAAAATTGAAAATGGCCTGATTTTGTTTAACAGGAAGTAGGTGAGCAACAGACCTGAAATTGAATCCCATATAATGGGCCACCCCATCCTGATGCTTTATACCAAATATCAAATGGCTGTGATTAGTAGCTGCTGAGAAAATTGTAACTAAAATTTCTTCCCCGCCCTCCCGCTGTCGCCCGACATTCACCATTTTATAACCCAGATTTTCACTTTGTGTGAAATCTGTCAAAAATTGGAATGAAAGATGCATTTAAAAAAAGGTAAATTTACAATAATTTGTTAAAAATGTACAAACCAATGTACCTTTTCTACAAATTTTTTCGATGATTATTATTTTTACATGGTGATTTTTTTTAAAAACATCTTGTTTTGAATACTGAATTTACTGTACATGAAGATTATTTTTTGTCACATTGAATTGAGTCATTCATGCACAAGTGATCGACTTTTATTTTTTTGCAGTGAGCATGTGATAAGTGCAATCTGTCTTAAGCATTCTATTATTGAACAAAGATCATGCAGTTAAGCTCAAGCTTTCAATGATACCTGTTTTGCCTTTGACATTTAAAAAATGATAATCCTAATTCTGTAATTTTGTTAAAATCTGTAGATTTCTCAATCTAAAAATGTTAAAACAATTTTTAAAACAAACTTACCCCAGAAGATTCTGATCGATGCTTTAGAATCTTTTTGGTGGCAATTCCATTGTGATTAATTTCATCATAATATTTCATAATAAAATCTTTATAATGGTTTTTCAGATGTAAATCTTCTAATTTCTCTTCCATGTCTAATTTCTTCAGAAGTTGATATGTATATAGCTTGTAATGGGCTTTGTTTAGTAACGACTGGCAGTGCTGCAAAGGTGTGAACGTGAATCAATAAAGCAGATGTCTTGGACTACAGGTTAAAATGCAAAGCTTTAACAATTAACTAATAATCAATATTCTACATGTTCTAGATCCATAAAATTGTTTTTATGATATTTTGTAAAAAAAAAAATCTAAGTTTTTAAGGAATATGAAAAAATACTAGAAGAACCAATTTTTGATGTAAAAGTCTTATTCATGGAATTAATTTCTATCTTTTTAATGACTCTATAAGATTCTATTAAGATGAAAAATTAGGAAAGGAATAAGATGGTTTTCATTTTTTGTTGTTGAAAAATTACAATACAGAAATGTTTTCTATTTTCCTGTTTGCACATGACTGTTGTGTGAACATGGTCAAAAGTATTCACTATTTCCCCTACTTTCTTACAAAAAAATGTATGTTTAATAAGAAAATTTCAAAACAAGTGTGGCCACTAAAAGTATGTCTCGCCTGCCGGCACCATCGCTAAAATCAACTACCTAAGCTTTCATTTCTGGATATAAACACAAAAAGTGTCAGTATACCTAATAACAGATGCCTAGCTATTATAACTTTCCAGCAATTCATCTTCCATAAAAGTCTTACAAAAAAGTTTTTCAGCCTGAAAAAGACCTAAGTTCACAGAGTCACTGGAGCGTGAAAATGGGGTCAGGGTCAAACGGCATGGTGACAGTTGCGTAGACCATAACCTGAACTGTCTGTATACTAAATATCAGATGCCTAGCTATTATACTTTTCAAGCAATTCATCATCCACAAAAGTCATACAAAAAAGTTTTTCGGCCTGAAAAAGACCTAAGTTCAAAGAGTCACTGGAGCGTGAAAATGGGGTCAGGGTCACACGGCATGGTGACAGTTGCGTAGACCATAACCTGAACTGTCTGTATACCAAATATCAGATGCCTAGCTATTATACTTTTGAAGAAATTCATCGTCCACAAAAGTCTTACAAAAAAGTTTACGGCCTGAAAAAAGACCTAAGTTCACAGAGTCACTGGAGCGTGAAAATGGGGTCAGGGTCAAACGGCATGGTGACAGTTGCGTAGACCATAACCTGAACTGTCTGTATACCAAATATCAGATGCCTAGCTATTATACTTTTCAAGCAATTCATCGTCCACAAAAGTCTTACAAAAAAGTTTACGGCCTGAAAAAAGACCTAAGTTCACAGAGTCACTGGAGCGTGAAAATGGGGTCAGGGTCAAACGGCATGGCGACAGTTGCGTAGACCATACCCTCAACTGTCTGTATACCAAATATCAGATGCCTAGCTATTATACTTTTCAAGCAATTCATCGTCCATAAAAGTCTTACAAAAAAGTTTACGCCGCCGCCGTCGCCGGAAAGTAATACCTATGTCTCGCCTTCCGCGACTATTCGTCGCAGGCGAGACAAAAACTATTCTGAAATAATCTCCTTGTCAATATATTTTTTTTTTCAAGTGTAAACTTGCAAACTATTTTAAGTTTATTTGTATAGTTTCACATAATTTCCATGCTATTTTTTTTTCAAATGATATAAATAAGTTTAATCACAGAAAACTAATTGAAATTGGATGTTAATAATTTTTGTTTCCCTTAATAGAAAATTGTGATGCATTAAAATTATTGTTATGTGTAAAAAGTATTTTAAATTACCAATATATAATTCAAATATATTGACCCATCTTTCAGAAATTTCAAGTTTGGAAATCCATCCTGAAACAATTTCAATATAGATTTTTTTCTTAAAATTTGTGATTTTACTAGTAAAGAAAAATAAAAAGTAGAGAATACCTTTGACACATGACTATACATCATTCTGTCTCTTCTTCATAATATAATTATTGTCAGCTTTAAAATACCAGCTTCAACACATTTGACATTTCTTATAAAATGTCTGTTCCTATAGCTAGTCAGGACCATTGCAGTCTTAAATTTCTATGGCAAGCAATGACAATATTTTGTTTATACTTTTAGACTTTTGTGTTTGATCATCACATTCATCTAGATGAGGAGATCATATTGTCCAAATAAACATTATGTCCATCTACAGTTTATCCAGATTCGACAGGCTGAATTGACCGAGAGTGTTGTGACAGGCGTGTTGCAACAGACAGGATCTGCTTTAATACTCTTCAAGTCTTCCGGAATACCTGAGTTCTCTCATGAGTTTGCATTGTTGATTGCTTTTCAGTTGTTTTGGGGTGTTCTTTATGTAGTCTGTTTCTAAATTTTGTTTTCATTTGTGTTTTCTGAATTTGTCTGCCTTTTCAGACTCATGACATTTGAATGCCAAATGGCATGTACTTTTCTGCTTTTTCAGCATTTCATTTTTTTTTCAGAATTCCAATACATCAATATGCTTGAAATTTATATGTACCGGTAAGACAGTGTACTTCTAGTCAAATATTCGCAGTTTGGCATTATAAAAATTTTCGTCTGGCACAGGTGGGATCTACTGGTCACAGAGTAAATCTCACCAGTAAGTAATTCTAAGGTTTAAACTGCCTCATATTAAGCAACATGATGAAGGAGGCAATTATGTGGCAGAGGAACTGCCTTTGAGAAAAAAACGGCGAGATCTACTCTGTCACAGTCTGTGACCGGTATACTGTTCAATCTTAAATTCATAATCAGGAAGCCATAAACTACATGCTGTCTTGTATTATTCATTATCATAAAACTTAAAATACTGTTTGGCATTTATTGGTGTCAGACTGTGATTAGTTCATGCAACAACAAACGTTAAACTCATAAAGTCTACACAAGTCACAACACAAAACAACAACAGGTACTTGCAGAACTTTGCATTCAAGTTTAAATGTTTAAGAAAAAACTTACCTTTATACCATCTTCTAATTTTTTTACGAAGGACAAAACATTTATCAACTTGTGTTGATTATGTTGGCTAGTTCTCAGAAGAAATAAAGAGATCTTTTATATTTAAATTCAAAGAATGATGAGGTTAAATTTGGTGATGTTTATGCATCGTCTTGGTGACAGGAAGTCACTTATTTTATTCAGGGGAAATAACTATTTACCAAAATTGGCGGGAAACTTTTAATAATTTTCTATATAAAACAAATATATAGAAATAATACAATAACCTTACTCCGAAAGTCTTCATTGAAAATTATCTTGATGAAGCTGGTCTGTTTTTTTTCTAAACTGCTTCTTCTTACATATACAAGACCAATAGCATTTATGAATACCTGGTCAATTTATTATGATGAATGTATGTCTTGGTTCTATCAGGAACATTTTAAAACATGTTTATTTAATGTTCCTGTGTTTATTTAATGTTCCTGTGTTTATTCAATGTTCCTGTGTTAATGTTCCTGTGTTTATTTAATGTTCCTGTGTTTATCTAATGTTCCTGGTTCTATCAATTCATATGTTAAGTGTTTTGGTTCACAATTTTTGTTATGATAATTTTAATATGAATTAAGCTGTCCTACTTTGGATACAGCAACCTATTTATAACTAATGGATTTCATTATATAAATAATTTAATGAAGATAATCAAAATTTTACCGATATCAATGCTCATGAGAAAAAAACCCAAAAAACTGTGACTGATTATCATATTTTGGAGGTGGCACAAATTTTTAAGACAAATATTGCAGATACTGATCATTATATTAAGCATCAATATTCTGGTATATAAAACGATAACAACCAGAGGCTCCCAGGAGCCTGATCTTTAAGCCATAATTAAGGATCGCTTCTATTAGGGGTCATCTGACAACTTTGAATGAATGGAAAATTTTGTAGAGCTTAATAAGCTGAAGATTTAAGCAAGAACTAGCTTGTCTAAATAAAAAAAAATGGAGGTTTTTGTAGAGCTTAATGAGCTGACTGTTTAAGCAAGCAACAGCTTTTACTATCTACAATAGTTTTTATCAAACATGAAAAAAACATAATGTGTTACCTTTAGTGGGCCATAACCCCTATAAGGGGTCATCTGACAACTTCAAACCAATGAAGACTTTTGTAGAGCTTAAGAACTGTTATACATAGTTGCTGAGTTATAATCCATTTTAATTTATTTTACCCATGATCTATTTTCTCAACCATGTTTTTTATTTCATCTATTTGAGAAGAATAACGGTTTGTTGGCAATATGTCATATATCATAGGCCTTAACCATCTATTAATTGTAGTTGAGTTTGAGCTAATAAAATTATTCTTATTCTTATTCTTATATATCATTCCCGTAAAGTTTCAGTCAAATTAGTTCAGTTTTTAAAATTGTTAACAGACAAGGGACAATGACTGGCACATAGTGATGGCATATTAAGCTCACATGGCCTTCAGTCAGATGAGCTTAAAAGGAAAACAAATACCGTATAGCGGGTTATTTTAGCGGGGTGCAAATTTTGGCGTATTTTAGCGGTCGGACTGAAATGGCCAAAATAAAAACCGCGTAAAATTTCATGACTTTAGAAGCTCCCAAAAAATGTAATGTAGAAGATCGGTATTGTAAATTTTACCAATAACATTTTGTAAATTAAAAGTTTTAGTTACTAAAATAATTAATGTCCTACAGCAAGTCTGTATTAAACTTTGCGCAAAATGTTTCTTGTGAACATTTTACTCATAGATAAGCCAGTTTGAAGTTATCTAATTAAAACTGCAAATTACCCCAATTATTTTGACTAATCAATTCATCTTTTTTACCTGTGTTTATTAAAGATCAAATGCCTGATTGTGATCGAATTATCAAATTGACAACTCGTTTGTCATTTAAACCGTTATTTAAACACGGTGATTAGCACACAGTTGATAAATCTGCCATAATTACTAAATTGGTGTGCATTGTTATTTTACATGTATTCAAAAATGAAATTATGAATTATAACTAAATAACTGAAAATAATACTTAATGTTACTGAAAATCATACACAATCAGAGGTTACTAATATTCGGAATTGCTAGACCGCCAAATTTTTTTCTATGGATTTGCCCATCCGCCAAATTTAAAAACCACCAAAATTTTTGCCATACATGTTGAACAACAAACCGCCAAATTTTACACCCGCTAAAATAACCCGCTATACGGTATACAATGTATATACAGTAGTTGCTTTTTATTGAAACATAAAATACAGTAGGTTCAAATCTGTAACACGATTACAGCTAAGATTACATAGACTTACTTCTCTTTTAACAATACCTGTGCACCTAGTGGTGCTAAGCACAATGCATGCTACGGATGCTGGATTTGACCTATATTTTCAGCATGGATGACCTCTTACAGAAGAATGGTTGAAGTACATTCCTGCTAACTGACATATGCACACATCAACTATATTTGCATGGTAGGTGCACCTAGTGATGCTAAGCACAATGCATGCTTCAGATTCTGGCTGTGACCTACATTTTCCGCATGAATGACCTTTAAAAGAAGAATGGTTAAAGTCCATCCATGCTTACTGACAAGGCCACATGAACCATATTTGTATGGTAGGTGAATCTAGTGATGCTTAGCACAATGCATGCTTTAGATGCTGGTTTTGGCCTATATTTTCCACATAGATGACCACTTAGAGAAGAATGATTAAGGTTCATTCCTGCTAACAGGCAAGTACCAATTAAACCAAAGTAATATGTAGCTGCATCTAGGGATGATTAGCAAGAGATGCTGGCTGTGACCTTCTTTTTCTGCATGAATGAGCACTTAAAATTTTTGAAAAGTTCAAGTCAATTCCCTCTTAGTGACAATAATGGGTAACGAAGTGAGCTTCATAATTGATAGATAACCTAGCTGTTTGATACATATAAAGGTAGGGCACTGTGTCTGTTTGACACATTTTCTTGTTTTAAGACTTTTATGTATTTTGTTGTTAACAGTTTAAAGCCTACAATACTGCAATACTGGTTCTTTTCTATTTCCTATACCATGCATGGACTAAAATATGATTTGTTATCATGCTTGCAAGATTTGTTGAAAAGCAGTACATTGTAAGCTAATGTATTCCTGAAAAATCACCTTTACTACCTGTTTGTATATTTTTTGGACTTTTTCTTTCACCTGGAAATGTATCAAATTATCAATATTTCACTCTTTTCTTCTTTGGATCTATACCTTTGACCAGAACAACAGCCTATCCAACCTATATGTTTGATTTTTTTAAGAGTGGAGAGGGTAACAATTTTTTTTGTACCAATAAGTAAAATATTAAAAAGAATTAATATTTATCATTTTATTTGATAGATTTCTACATCTTGAGCAACAAAATCTACACCATAAGGCAGAAACAACAATAAAACTAATCATATCACAACTCCCAAATATCACAGATTCTTTGATTCTATTGCTGTGAAAGTATTTCTTTTGGTGAGTAACAATTTTCATGGATCAGAAGTGTTTGTGTATTAGATTTCAAAATTAGAGAAACTACAAAGAGTCATTCTGATCCATGTTCCTAAACTTCTTGGGTAAATTGTACTCCTATAATATATGAGGTCTCATACCACAACAAGTCAAAAAAAATAGCATGCCATCAAACCTCCAATGTTGTTGAAATAGGGTAAATTGAATCTAACCATATCTGCCCATGATACCTTGGTACCCAACAAACAGTAATACTTTCACAGCATATGAGATGCATATATAATATTATGTCTTTTACGCCTTCTACAATTCATAACAATATCAATATTGTCAAGCAAATACATCTGTTTTTTAAAATACAAATGTATTCTAAAAGAATTATATTCACAAATGTTAAAAGGCATAAAAAGCTAAACAAATATGTCCTCAAAGCTACAATTATGCAACAAAAACTACTGCAAATAAATGTATACCCATGAAGCTGAATATACAAAAAGATTAAAGCAAGCATTCTAACATATAAGAATTATTCAATATTTGTAATAATATCATCTTAAATGTTATACATGTACATGGATGAAAAAGCTTTTATATAAGTAATTTTTATGTTTTGTCTTGAAAAAGTAAACAAAATTATTAATGGAATGTTATTCAAAATACAATGGTGTTGTTTTAAAAGTTAACCAGTGCTTAAAATGTCTGTTACAATTACCACCACCAATATGGAAAAACAAAACAAGAAGTATTTCTTCTATGTATTTTTTTTTCATTTGAAAATGACAAGTGATTACAAACTGTAATAAAATGCTAAAGTTTAAAAAAAAATTGAATGAAATATATAGCATCTTCAAAAACCTTGGCCTTTTAATGAACAAAATCTATTATCCTTATCTATAATATACAATCTTAATTACTACTGTGTATGTTCAAGCTTCAAGCTAAATCTTGATTGTGCATCTACTATGCCAGTGTAGCATGTGTAGATAAAACCCCTTGAAAAAAGGACCATTGTGCCTTGACAAAATATCTATAAGAATACATTTCTTATGCTATGACAAGTCACCAACAAACAAGCTATGCAAAGCACATTTCATAACTATTATGCTGATACATATAACACTGAACTAAGTAGGCATTACTTTCCAATTAACAAAATGGGGGCATTTGAAGACTTCTTTTATTTTGAAACTTTAACATAAAAGTGTTCATTTTTACACTTATTTCAGAAAAAAAACTAACTCCATAATATTTGTATTTTGGCTACAGTACAAGCTAACTTAATGTGATATATATATTAAATATATTGAAAATTTTAAGCACAGTATCTTGTTTGCCTTTTTCATCTATGATAGCAGAATTCTAAAACTACATCTTTTATACTTGTACATGTATACTGTATTTTGAAACCTGGAAATTTTTATGTGGACTTAATTTTACATTTTCAGTTTTGAAATGTTTTCATTATAGGTTCAAATTTCACAAAATATCTCTTTTATTGTCATTTAAAATGTAACTAAATTTTTGCATGGTTTTTATTACAATGAGTAATTACCCTTTTTACAGAAATTAAAAATCTAATTTCTTTATTTGAATTATTTTTTTTCTTCAGCAGACCTGAGCTTCATCAGATTTCTTTGTAGTATATGAAGTAAATAATGCAGCAAAATGCATCAAATTACAAGGATTAAATATCCTTATATAAAAATAATATTAGGCAAAACATACACTGACAATAAAAAGACAACATAATACTGATACACATTGACTAGTTTCTACATAGACCTATACTCCATAACACTAACTATAATATCTAAAAGCAAATACATGTTTAAAAACATTAAACAAAAAATGTTCATATCAACATACAATAAAACATGCTCTACAATCAGCTAAAACTATGTAAAATAGCATCTGAATCTGATGCAATAGGGACTTGGCAAACACGATAAACGACCATGCCTATTTTGGCTAGCATATGTTACTGATCCATTTTATTCCATTCCAAAATGGAATAAAAAGAATCAAGACCCTTGGCTACTACAGATGCAAATACCCTTATGCATGGAAAAGAAGTGTTTGTTTGCTGTAAATTAAAATTAGCACATCTAAAGCAGTGACATAATTACAAGCAAGTGTAAGCAAAAGTGTATATAAATACATTTAGATAATTGTTTAACTATTTTGGCAAAATGATTTTGTAAAAGTTATGCTTAATTCATGATTTTGATAAACGAGTATACATAAGAAAATATACAAAAATTGTAAAAAAAGTATAAAGAAAAAATTGTAAAAAATAAAAAAAGTTATATATCTTGAATACTGTTCAAAAGTTAAAGGGTAAAATTACAACTAAATAAAGCATCCAACTGATAGTTATTGTTGTCATGTGACACCATGCATGACATGACGAACCATGTATCGTAAGATCTATATCTAACTTCAAAGAATTTTGATAAAGTAATTTAAAGACACATTGATATGGTTTAAAAGGATGAAAATGACTACAAGTTATCGATTCCTTTCTTTTCTCTATAAATGCATTTAATCTACTGATATTGCAATACATATAAAATAATATCAATTTGAACTTGCTAACTACTATGAAAGAAAGATTTTTTTGTGGCATTCCAATTTTCAGAGAGTATGCAGTTGACCTTCTTCATCATCTAAAACCAAATTAATTATCATGTTGTTTATGCAAACTAGTCTGCTTTATTAAAACCATGAAAACTGGAACCCAAAACTTAAATTCTTTCAAAGTACTTGGTATGTTGTAGTAGTTTTGATGTAAACTACACCAAACTTTCCCCCAAATATAACTTAAAGTTATTCATATCAGATTCAGTTCACAGTCTTACTCTAACTACATGTATGACTTCTTCGTGTTTTAAAAGCAAATATATATGTTAAAGGCATTAGCATTTATAATATTCTGTAAGAAATATTAGTCTACTTTTTATCAGTCATGCTATAATTAAGTCAGCTACTATCATCCTGCTCAGCATAGCGTATTGATCCCAAAGTCTAAGTATCCATGCCTATTGAACTGAAAGCCATGCTCCTGTGATTCATTCATGTGTGACTGACCTCGAAAAAATCATGTGTACTTCTATCTGTTAGACTTGATGCAATGCTTGCTTTATCATCATAAACATTCAGTTCATCCTCATCCTTCTTGCTCCTGTCAGTGCGAACACTGATGTCACCCCTGTCACTTTTGTCACTTCTCTGACTTTTGTCACCCTTGTCGCTTTTTTCGCTTCGAGTGCTCCTTTTGCTATACTTATCACTTTGATCACTGTCACTTTCACTTTCGCTGTCACTTGAGGACGATGACCTTGACCTTTCACCTTCATCCATGTCCATGACCCTTTCAAGCAAATTGTCGTAGCTGTCTTGGCGACGAGGATCAGAGGCACGTCTCAAATCTTTTGATTGCTGTAGGAAGTTGTTGGCTCTTTTAATTTCCTCTTCTAGAAGAAGAATATCATTTTCCTTGATTGGCCATCCTGCATGGTCGAGTGCATCCAGAAGTTCATTACGATGCTCAACAAATGGAACAGGCTTGTCAGAGTCAAACCTATAATCATAAAAGGAACAACAAATAATTATCTTGAAAAACAACTGAAGATAAACAATTAATGCTTAATTTAACTTCTTCAATGTTATTTTGATGACCTGTGTTTTGAAATCTTTTCATATTTAAGAAAATTTATTTGATGGCAATCATAGCATTGATCATTTCAAAGTAATCTCAATAAACCTTGATGGATGTAAACTAAAGGTGTATATAGAATATAGGACTTTTTTTAAAATCTTTTTTTAAGGACTGTTTATTGTGTGCACACTCAAAAAACATGTGCGACATCACCTACTGACCTGATAAATTTGGTGATAGAAACCTGTTCCTGGTACAGGGTTTATCAGCAGCAAACATTATAGGAAAAATGTAATGATTACCAATAAACCATATTTTATTATTTTTGTTGTTGTAAAAAGATTTGTTAATTAATTGTTTAAGAAATTGCTCACTTCTTTCTGGCTTCCTCTGGTAAGGCTTCCCATACTATCTTATTAAGACGTCTGTAATAAAATGGAAATCTTTTATATCTGACAGAAATGTACAACTTAATAAGAAAATTAAACAGTTGTTCTAGGTCCTGTCTGAAACTTGATTTTAATGGTCAAAGGGGAATAACTTCAATAAAAGCCTGTTGTTTACATCAATGGTCAAATAAGGCAATTCTTTACAATTATGATTTATGATGGTAAGTTTGATTTTATTTGCAGGTCTTATTTGTTATTTCAGTCCTGAAATTAATTTCAAGACAGTTGCAGCAACTTATGGTAGATTTTAAAATTCAGACTGTTTCATATTTGCAATTATTTTATGGATCAGATAGTGCAACATTAAACCATTTAAATAACCCATATTTCTTTCATTATTGTTCTGCACATGGTGGATACCTTGCTATTTGGTTTGGCTTCCTGTTTCTATAAGTTTTGAAAATCAGTAATTCTCTTTTAATAATGCTAGATTTCCTACAATAAATTTGTGATGATTCAAAAGTTGCCAATGAGAGGTTTCTACTACTCCAAATATGCATCTCCAGCAGAACTATATTTATTGTTTTTATTTAACACCTTTTATGACATGTTGTATTTTCAGACATATACACGCCTGCCCAAGGTCGGTGGTTTCCTCCACCATTAAAACTGAATGACCTACATGGCCCTGGCGCGCCGATAAAGGGCGTAAAACAGCAACACACACACACACAGACATATACACTTATTCCAAATCACATTATTATCAATATTTTGCATAAATACTGTCCTTACTTATGGTAAGATACCACAGCTTTATGTAGTTTCTTTTCATATCCATACAAGTCTACAGCGGCAGGATTGATAAGGGTCATGTTAGGCTTTCTACTAGACACATGGGCTATTGGTAGTATCTACAAGCATAAAACATTAGTGATGAACATATTGACATTACAGCTGAAGGTCCATTGTATGTGTTTTGAGAAAAAAACCCAAAGTTTGTTTTTGAGAAAAAAAACAAAGAACTAAAAGTCAGAATAACTTGTTAAGTTCAATGATTCCGCCCTCTCTGGAAAAATCATTTGAATGCATGAAATAGTTTATTAATAATATGATGCAGGTTAAGCCTGCTAAGCTCCCGCAGATAAGTAACTTCTTTAAATAATAGCAAGAAATGCAAGCTTTTGCATGATTTTGAAAAAAGAACGCTCCTGCAAACAGAACAAGAAGTGATTTGATCTAAGACCATATATGGTAAAAATAGACAATTTTTTGGACCTCGAAGAAGCCACCTTTAAAAATTTCTACTTTCATTTTCGAATGCAAAGCCGCCTAGTGAGAAAATAACAAAAACAAATTTGCTTACTGAGTACAAAGTAAATGTGATGGCTGCAGGAAATGAAATATTTCTGCTGAATAATTCAAGTTGTTTGTTTGGTTAACAATGCACCATTCATGTTTTTTTTTTGGGGGGGGGGGGGGGTCTTTAGAATGACAGGTTCCCGTGCTTCTGTCATTTTGTTTTGATGAACGTGACCTCTAGTGAATAATGATGTCAGTAATTAAAATATGCCAGAAGTCCTAATTTTTATAAATTTTCTTTACATTTAAAACAGATCATAGCTGGGATTACTTTAAATATTTATATTAATACAATAACTATGTATATTATTTAAAAAAAAATGAAAATTACAAAGAGGATTCTTATTTTGCACTCCATTTTATTGGGTGCGGATTTCTGACTAGCTTATACTTCTTCTGGTTAAAGGCATCATACTCAGTCAATTTAGCTCCCAGCTCTTTGGTTGTTTCAATAATGGTATATTTATACATGTATATTGTAGAAGTTAGGTCCAGGGTCGGATCCAGAAATTTCGAAAGGGGGGGTTCCACATACTGGGTTCTGTGGGCCAAAGGGGGGGTTCCAGACCAATTTTGCTGAAAATCTACACAAAAAATTAAAAATTTTGGAGGAAAGGGGGGTTCCGACCCCAGGAACACCCCCCTGGATCCGCCACTGAGGTCTTATATTTGTTTATTACATTAAGCAGCTGAGAGAAAATATGTCAAATTTTGAATACCTATTGCATAGTTTATGCAGGTTGCGGCATATACATCTGTACACTTATTCCACATCTCAGTATTTTCTATTAATTTTCAAGAATTATTTCTCAATAGCTGATACCTGTAAGGCTGTTTGTATTCAAGAGGAAAGAAGCTTGTAATAATGTGAAAGAAAATATAAATTTACAAACCTCATCAAAAACTTTAGACAAAACATGTTTATCTAGAATTGGAACATATTTGGCCTTCCTTGGTATAAATGTAGGAGCAAGGGCATCTAGAATAGTGAGTTTTTTGGCAACCAGTCCATGCTTACTAAGCCACATCTTAGAAGAGGTCTCATTGGTCCTGCAAAATATGTGTATGTGTTTGTTTTTAAAGCAATCATGAACAAAAAGAAAATCTAAAATGATATAAATCTAAATAAATTCGGGGATAAATTTCTGTATAAAAATGCATGAATATCATACAAAGAGTGGAATAAAAAAAGGTTTTACTGAACTTTAAATAAGATGCAACCAACTAATGATCTTCTATAACATCACATCATTCTTATATATCTACTTTTCTAGAACTACTTTATTTTTGAAATTTGTTAATACAAATGACAACAAAGTTCCAGACAATAAATTTTGCTACGCCTGACACGCGTTTCGTCTATTCAAGACTCATCAGAGGCGCTCTACCAAAAATATTGAAAATGCCAAACACTGTATGAATATGAAGAGCATAGAACAGTATAACCAAAAATACCAAACTGGGGAACCAAATTATTACTAAGATATTCAACCTGTGTCTGGGGTAGGAAGAACCTTAGGGTTTAGACAATTTTGAAATTTAGACGGATAATTTAAAGCTTTGATGTATTCTCCAATTCAAAAGTGTTGGTGCCGGAGCGGGCTAACCTCGGGGAATTTAAACTCCACCAGCAGTGCTAACCTTCACGTGTGTTGGAAATACAAATGACAACAAAGTTCCAGACAATAAATTTTGCTACGCCTGACGCGCGTTTCGTCTATTCAAGACTCATCAGAGGCGCTCTACCAAAAATATTGAAAATGCCAAACACTGTATGAATATGAAGAGCATAGAACAGTATAACCAAAAATACCAAACTGGGGAACCAAATTATTACTAAGATATTCAACCTATGTCTGGGGTAGGAAGAACCTTAGGGTTTAGACAATTTTGAAATTTAGACGGATAATTTAAAGCTTTGATGTATTCTCCAACTCAAAAGTGTTGGTGCCGGAGCGGGCTAAGTTACTTTTTAAAATTTCCAGTGATTAGTTCAAATAAAATGTTTAAATTTCAGCACTTCATAAGACCTTTACATTTTGTACCTGACTAATCTTTTCTTCCTAAATGTCTTCGCTTTCTCTTTTCTCTGGTCAGCTGTAAGTAGAAATTGTCACAAGTTAAGATTACGTTGGGTAATTATCTTCATGAGATTCTGTTAAGCTTATACTGTAGTATTTCTTTTATTTTCATCTACTTTTATTGTTCATGCATAAGATAAACAAAAATTGTGTATGTATGATTGAAAAAAAATAATAACTAGAAAATGTGTCTATGAGCCACAGGATGGCCCTCCCATTCTTGAAATATCATTGACCCTCAATGTGTATTACCTGGGATATTAACCTTAACCAAGAAATTGATCAAAAGTGTTCATGTGTAAAATATAAAAAAATTTAAATTCCTAATCTACAACTCTTAATTAAAAACTGCAAATTTGTTTTAAGAGATCTTGAAAAAAAAAAACTGACATACATGCAAAATATTTATACATCAAACCTCTACATCACTTGCAAAAATAACTAAAATGTGTTTGTAGTAACACCTTAATCCTAATTAGCACACCAGAGCTTGAATATGTAGTACATGTGTACCCTATAAAGGAATGAGGAATACGTGTACATGTCATTACACTCATGATATTGAAAACAGCCAACAGCCTGACATACAAAAGACAAAAGGAATATGCTCAAAAGACATAAAGCTCCATCTCGCAATATTTTGGGATGTACACTGTACAGATGAACAGACCTGAACACTATATGCCCTCGTGTTTTCATAGATGCAGCTTAAAAAATTTTTATGCACTTCTCGGAACAATAAGAAAATGTGCTCAGTATCAAACAAAAGACACAACTGAAATCTTTTAACTGCAAACATAGGTTCAGGTTAGATGACCTAAATTAATTTTTATTTTTGTTCTAAGAAAAAAATTAGATGTAATGATTGTTGAATATTAATCAAGTTAAGTTTGTTAATAAAAACTTCAATGTTTAGCAGCATGCAAGTTAAAACTGAAGAAAACTGTGCATAAAATGGTTACAAAAAAAAACCCAACAAAAATCCTAGTTGCATGTCTTTTATTTTATAATATTAATTGGGACTTCTTTTTTAACACTGTTGGTAGTAGCATCCTGCAGACATATTAAAACCAATGCATTATGAGATTCTTTAAATGCCAGTACAATGTACTAACTAAATCACCGTGTAAAAAGTCCTGAAGTTTTAGCATTCACAAAATTGTGGATAGACAGACACATAGAAAACAAAAGGATTTCTGCATCCTCAATGCAGAGCCCTAATAAAATCACAACAACAAAAGCTTAAGGGACTGTATGTGAATACATAGTAAAAATGCAAGTACATGGGTAAAATTGTTGCAGGGTGAAGACTGATTCATCATACATGTACAGGTATATATATTGTGCTTAAAGCTTAAACATCAAAGATGACATGTTATTTAAATATATGATGATGATGTGATTATATTGGTCACGGTGCAGTTATAATAAGAACAAGCCAATGTTAGCATGAATGATAAACAGGATAAAAGGTGATATACCCTTTCTACGTTCCAAGACGTAAGGAGAGAGGTGAAAACGTTGGAGAGCTAGAAGAAAGAAGAAAATAGTTAGTAATCTATGGCTAAATTACTTTCTAGTTTTTATTAGAAACTAATTAGTAATATATAAGAAAGAGATGGCTTGCTATGTTTGAATAGGTGTTTAATATAAAAATACAGGAGATTTGTCCATTCTGCATGTATTTTCCAGAAACAGGAAGTTAATGTCATGCATGCAGTTATCAAATGGTTTTTCATTTTGAAAATTTGTACTTTTGAATTAACACTGCCAGCTGAATGGAGAAGAAGGAAGGCAATATAAGGGAAAAAAATCTTTTTGACAAAATTATACTTTAAATTTGAATTTTGGTCTGGTTCTTGTTTATACTGAATTATACAAGAAATCTCAAAAGATTCTGCAGATTTATCATGATTGATATAAAACAGATGTAGAAAGTGGCATGCAATTCTAAATATTGATTAATAGATGAAAATGTCAGTTATTTATATTAATTATTGATTTTAGTTACAATTTTTTGCATGAAAGATAAGTAAATTACCGCCTTTCATAGTCTGATAGCATTTAATTTCATTCAATGTTTATTTAATTATGTTTTTGATATTAAAATGAGAAACCTTTTCAAAGCTTTTACTACAAATGAAAGTGAGTTTTCAGTTTATTACCTTCAGCAAGCTGCTGCTGCTGTTTAGCCTGTTTCTCAAACAGATGTCTTGTCTCTGGTAGCAGCCATTCCTCAGGGTCAAATCGTCCAGTACTTGTCATGGTACGGAGTAGGCTTGTCTTGGTATGAACTACAACCCATAAACAAATTTTTTAATTCAACATATGTTTCTTAAAAGATATGCACAAAATGTTCAAAATTTGCTTTTTAGCTTTTAATTTTCTTAAAATTTTCAGTTAAGAACCTGATAGTACAATATTTAACGTCAACCAATCCACGAGGGTTAAAATTCTAATCTTAATTTCCATTTTTCAAGTTCTGTTTGATCAAAACATGCATATGATGAATATGAAACATAGAATTGTTTGAAACAAAGAAAATAAATTTATTTATTATTAATAGATTAAATTAAGTGTAAGTAAACAGGAGGGTACAAAGGATTAAAAGGTTGCTGTGTCTACAATTTTGTGGGAAATCACACAAACATATATTACAGTCACATCAGATCACAAAGATACTGTACAAATGAAAAAAAATCGACAACATATAAGTAAGAGAGAAAATAATTAAGGTATATATAGTCAAGGAATTATAGTAATAAGTTTATTTTAATAAGGGTGCATGCAGAATTTAGGTTTTCAGGGTTTTTTGTTTTTGTTTTTTAGCAAATATAATCAGATCAGAAATGGAAGAATTGCAAATAATATCTAAATGAAATCAATTGTTTCACTTAAATATTGATTTAAAACATACAAATGGTTTTACTCCAATTTTAGCTCTTATTATACCAAAAATAATCTTGACATTTTTTCTAGCAAACAATTTTGCAAAAGAAAGGATTTTTTTCAGAGGCAAATATTTTTTTTGGGGAAATATATCTTCCATTTCTGATAAATATCTATCTATAGTACATGGGTATACCTGATCGGCGACGAGAATAAGCTGGCATAGCTAAAGTACAAAATTTATTTATAAAGGATGATTGTATCAAAGTCTCCAGTTAGTTATTGCAAAGCAGTATAAAATATAAGTAACAACATCAAAAAGGCCAGATATTTCAATGCAATTTAAATCTGAACAGTTAAATTGTTTTTAGTGAATTCTTCAGAAAAGCTGAGGGCAGAGGATTAAAAAATAAAGAAGGAATGTGTCCATGGGACACGGATGCCCCCGCTAGGCCCACAGGAAGTTGATGTCTGACAGGTCTCAAAATCGCTAAGGACGTATAGTTTGTCATACTTAACCATCCTATCAAGTTTCAAATCATTCTCATGTATGGTTCCTGAGAAAAGCTTGACGGAAATTTTCAGTCATGTTCACATATTTTTACATTCGCCTAAGTCCCAAACAGGAAGTAGATGTTGGACAGGTCTGAAAATCGCTTAGGACATACAGTTTGTCATATTGAACCATCCTACCAAGTTTCAAATCATTGTCATGTATGGTTCCTGAGAAAAGCTTGACGGAAATTTTCATAGTCATGTTCACATATTTTCAGATTCGCCTAAGTCCCAACCAAGAAGTAGATGTCGGACAGGTCTGAAAATCGCTTAGGACATACAGTATGTCATATTGAACCATCCTACCAAGTTTCAAATCATTGTCATGTATGGTTCCTGAGAAAAGCTTGACGGAAATTTTCAAAGTTATGTTCACATATTTTCACATTCGCCTAAGTCCCAAACAGGAAGTAGATGTCGTACAGGTCTGAAAATCGCTTAGGACGTACAGTTTGTCATACTGAATCATCCTACCAAGTTTCAAATCATTGTCATGTATGGTTCCTGAGAAAAGCTTGACGGAAATTTCGTACGGACGGACGTACGGACGGACGGACATGAGTAAAACTTAATGCCCCCCGACATGTCGTCGCGGGGGCATAAAAATGCAGAGTACAAATGATTAAGCTTTAAAATAATACTTATATATTTTTGGTAACATATACACTGACTATACAGTAAATATTATTTGTTCTATTAGAGTTATTTCCCCCTTAAATGTGAACAAATCTTAAACAGTCATTCTGTGCTATTTCTAATATTATCATTTATCATTTCTGCCAGGGACTGACATGACTGAATGATAATGAAGCATTAAAAGCTAAGTATATCAACTGATTGCATTTTGCAATTACATATATAAAAGCAAATTAACAAACAATATTTTTTCAGCTACCATAAATAAGATTATATGTATGTAGCAAACATTACAGTGAAATCCTTACTTACATGCACTTAGTGGCTGAGGTGTTGACTTTCTAGCAGTTGTAGGTCGGGAATATCTACGAACTCTCACAGAAGAAGATCTCTGTTGGTTGGGTGAGGCTGATCTTGGAGGAGGTGAAGGAGTTTCTCTGCCCTCCTTAGGGGGTGGGGCACTTCTTGGACGAGATACACTTAAAGGGTCAGGACGGAAGAGGAGTGAAGGGTCCATAGGTGGCTGGGATGATGGTTTGTCAGTCCCTGGCAGAGCATGATTCCTGAAATCCAAAATTACCGGTCAATTTAAATTTGAATATTCAGTCAGTATAATATCATAGAAAATAAATTTAAATGGAAAATGTAGTTGTGTTGACATAATAACAGGATGGCATGTCCTACCATTTCCCCCCAAATTTTATTTCATGAAAATAGACAATTTTAGTCATTCTTATGGCAAAACAAGTGTTTAATAATTGCATTATAAACATATACATAGATCATCACTAAAAACTATACAATTCATTTAGTTAATCTCACATCTCTAACTAATTTTAAAATTTGCCAAAGTAAATTCTATATTCTGTGGCAATGACTATGTATTGCATAGATTTTTAAAGATCAAATCTCCCCTTCAATTTTCAAAATTCTGTGGTAAACAATTAAATTTTCAATTTTTACATAGTGGACCTTGGTAACCAAAATATCCACCCATTATTTCAGATTTATTTTGTAGATAAAAAAGAGTTTTAATGTACACATTATTATAAAAAAATCTACTTTTGTATCACTTTCTTCAAGTATTTCTAGTCTTTCTCTGAGCTTTGAAAATAATACCTGCTACATCTTTTCTGTTGCATATTTTCTACTTCACTTTTCCATGATAAGTTAGAACACTCATCTCTGAGATCCTCTATCTTTTGTAAATGCTCCAATCCTCGACGAATCTCCTCCTTCAACAATCTGATATCCTCACTCTAAAACAGGGAAAGGACATGCAATGAAATATCGTCATTAAGAAAATAAATTAGAAAATAAAAACATTCTTATTCCATTCAAAATCAAATATTTTTACACTTTGTGTACAGAAAAAACAAAGAGAATTTTTTTCTAATTTACAACAGATATTTCTTTATCTAAAGATCATATACAGGTATAATAATGTATTACCTTTAAAGCATAAAACTTCTAAATAGTTCGAGTGTATGTAATAAAAGTAAATTGAACCTGTTCAGTACTTAAAACAAAATATAATGAATTCTTTACACAACTTAGTAACAACATCACTGCAGACCTAAATCTAGGTATAGCAATGACATTAAATCCCCAGTCAGTCAACTTAGTAACCTGTACTGCAGGTAAAATATGCATAATCCAGTTTATTATAATACTATGGTGAGTGTCTTTGGATCTCTTGATTAAACATTCAATTGAATATTTTTCTCTTATTAGAATTGTAGTTTAACATTGGTTAAGATACCTTTTTTTTCAAATTAAAATAACAATATAATAAAGTTTATTTCATGGACATAAACAAAAACAAGATAGATAAAACTTATATGTTTTTATATTCTTCTCAGCATAGATATTTGGCTGAAAAATATTACCCTTTGGGCATTGCTGATTGATAGCGAGCACAGCTCGCAAGCGGGCACGAAGTGCCTGCTTGTGCGGAGAGCTCTATGGTATTTGTTTCCACGAGAAATTTGCCTAATGCTGATATTGATTTTTCATGGTCCAGAAAGGCTCTCAAATTTTACAGGAACGGAGTGAATTTGAAAATAATTACCCATTTTGCTAGTCGCATTCCAAAATTATCCATGTAATACATGTAATGTATAAAGAGAAAAATGTTCTGATGACGATGAGTTGCTACATTTTTTTGTAGTAACCAAATTTAATCGATTTTTTCTTGCTTTTCTATTTAACGTTCAATCGCCCTAAGCATCTCGTCCCAAATTGAACGTTCTAGAAAATGAACCAAAACAAAAATAACTACGATGATTTCAATTCTTATTTGACTGCATCGATTCGAAATAAAATCTTTTTGATTCGTTCATTAAACAATGTTAACAATGGCAATAAACATGTTAACATTACATTTATTTTACAGAATTATGCTGTGCTCGCATTTAGGTAATGCCTATTTCATATTAACATTTTCTCCACTTTTGAAGTAAAAAACCATTCTAAAAGTTTTTAAATATATACAAAGTACAGCTAAAACACAATCATGACAATATTCATGGTTTAAGATGCACAAGTATTTCCTTGCTCTGTGCCCACCACATTCTGATGTACACCTGACTTACCTCCCATGATTTGGGTTGTTCTGGATCCATTCCCTTTTCAGAGAAATAATGGTATCTTCCATTGGTAGCCAGGGCAAGGTCATTTAAGAACTGGTTGGCCTCTGTGTCATTACAGTTAAAAGATATAGCATGAACAGGGACAGAGTGCTGCATCTGAACTTGAGCAATAATGGATTTGGGAGGCTGAAAAATAAGGAAAATTTCATGAAATCAACTAAAACTAGAATAAAAGTGCAAGATCACTATTTAGTGGGTAATTTTCGCTATATTTCTTAAGGTTAGTGAGGACACCTGTCATGTGACCAAAAACAGCTAAAATGCAAAAAACAAGTGCAAATGTCACAAATACCTCGAAACTTGTGTTAAATAGTTTCATTTAATCAAACTTAATAAGAATATATTAATTTTAACACAAATTAAACAACCATTACTTCATAAATATAATTTATAAAAATACATGGGGAGATAATTCACTTGAAAAATGACCCCAAAATTACAAAGACTTGTATTGTAGACAGAAAAATAAGCAAGTGCCCCCCAGTTTTTATTGTTTTATTTCAAAATATATTGTATTTCATTGATTTTTATCAAATAGAAATAGAATTTAAATTCCTAGATTTTTTCTGTGACATGATTTTATGCTAATTATTTGGCTTTTCCTATATAATCTATAGTAATTTATGGAAATCTTTGAGCCTCAATTTTGCGAAAACAAGCCTGGAAAGAGGGTCCAATATTTTTACACAAGATAAAGTATATTCAAAAATTGGACATTTTAAATTCGGCAGTATTTTTGGGGTCAGGTGTCCTCACTAACCTTAAAAGCTCACTAGATTTAGGTTAACAATACATTATCTTTAGAAATTAGAATAATGCGAAAAAAAACATTCCCTGGGACTAAACATGCTACTTGGGTAATAAAGATCTTGAAGAGTGGCATCCATGGAAATTACCAACTATGAGATATATATAATAGAACATCATACCTGGTCTGGACGTCCATCTGTCAGTAGATATATTGCTTGTGTACCAGGATCAGATAGGGCATGCTGTAAAGCAGAGTAGGTATTAGTGGACCCCCAGCAAGACAAGTTCTGTATCCATTTCCAGGCACCAATCAAGGACTGCTCATTAATATCAACCATTCTATTCTGCCAGGCTGTAGATTTAGAGTTGAATGACACAAGGTTGAATTTCTTCTTATGTCTCAATTGCTCCTGAAATTTAATACAGCAAAGTTTAAAGATCCTGTGGTTTCATTATTGTTCTTGGGTTATCAATTTTCGTGGTTTTGAAGGTGGGCTTACCCCACGGAATTTGATTCCCCATGGAAAGGAAATATAACATTGATCTGTATTTTGCAGACTTCAGAACTGATCCTTTTCCATCAAACCACAAAAAAATGGAACCCACGAATATAAATGAAGCCACAGTATGATGAAAACTCTAATTTGCTGCACATGTATCCCAAAATGACAATGTTGACAAAAGAATACTTGGATCGCGAGTTCCAAAATAGCCGCCATTTTACCCCTTTGACATTTGGACATTCAAATATCCGGATTGGTCTATATATGTTTATTGAAGGCAAGATAAATTTTCTAGAACTCAAAGACGGGCCTTAGTGTGACAATGAAGTTGAATTGATATAAAATGGAAGCTAAATCATGGACTCATGATATTATTCAAGTACCCTTTAACAGATATTGCAGACTCCAAACAGCCACTTACCTGCATCAGTACGAAGAGTCTATCTTTGACAAATGTAATACTGGGTAACATGGAAGCTGAAGTATCAATCAATACATAGATCTGATCTTCAATAACTGTACCAAACAATGCTCTGCTACCCTGCTTCAACCAGTCAATTCTAAAAGAGAAAGAATGTAAATATAACACATAGATCTGATCCTCTATAACTGTACCAAACAATGCTCTGCTACCCTGCTTCAACCAGTCAATTCTAAAAGAGAAAGAATGTAAATATAACACATAGATCTGATCTTCAATAACAGTACCAAACAATGCTCTGCTACCCTGCTTCAACCAGTCAATTCTAAAAGAGAAAGAATGTAAATATAACACATAGATCTGATCCTCTATAACTGTACCAAACAATGCTCTGCTACCCTGCTTCAACCAGTCAATTCTAAAAGAGAAAGAATGTAAATATAACACATAGATCTGATCTTCAATAACAGTACCAAACAATGCTCTGCTACCCTGCTTCAACCAGTCAATTCTAAAAGAGAAAGAATGTAAATATAACACATAGATCTGATCCTCTATAACTGTACCAAACAATGCTCTGCTACCCTGCTTCAACCAGTCAATTCTAAAAGAGAAAGAATGTAAATATAACACATAGATCTGATCCTCTATAACTGTACCAAACAATGCTCTGCTACCCTGCTTCAACCAGTCAATTCTAAAAGAGAAAGAATGTAAATATAACACATAGATCTGATCCTCTATAACTGTACCAAACAATGCTCTACTACCCTGCTTCAACCAGTCAATTCTAAAAGAGGGGGAATGAAAATATAACAAATAGATCTGATCCTCTATAACTGTACCAAACAATGCTCTGCTACCCTGCTTCAACCAGTCAATTCTAAAAGAGAGGGAATGAAAATGTACAATAGTGGAGCGGATATAGGGTAAAATATTTCACTTTGTGATAAAAGCATGAAATTTGGTATGATGGTGCCTTAAGTACTCAACATTAAGATAAGATCGTTGGCCATTTCAATTTCGGCCGTTTTCAAGATGGCCGCACTGAAATTCAAAATGGTGTCATTTCTAATTATTCTTTTGTATACAATTCATGGCTATAACTGTATTTTTTTCTATTTAAACTATTTATTCATGTTTTGAAGTTTATATAAGGTTAACAGATATATATGTTAAGTAATTTTGAATATAAGCAGCTGCGCATGCGCTAAATTTTGCCATAATTGTGGTATAATAATACAAATATTACATTTTGAGTTACGAATTGCTTATAGTCTTGTGTTTTCAGTTTTTGTGTACACAAAAATGTGAAAAGAAGTTGTAAAGGAATATATTTGCAGCATTCGTATTAATTTTACAAAAATAAGACAGTTAAAGATATCAATAACAGCCATTTTCAAGATGGCTGTCGTAAAATTTTAAATTATGGCATTTATATTCCTTTTGTACAATATGCAAGATTATATGAAATATGATCTTTTCACTAGTGCTACAGGAGCTTGAATAAGACTCAAAAAATAATATTCAGTAATTATATTTCCATTCGTAAGAGAATGTGCTATAATGCAATCACCTTGTCCGTCTGTCCATTAGAAACTTTCAAAACATACTTTGGGGCTTTTTCTGAAAGAACTAATGTTATATATTGTAGACAGTTTTAGCATTTTGAGTTGTATCGTTCCACACCTTTTCAGGCCAGTATCGCATCTGCTTCCTGTTTTCCGAACCGGCTTAAACTTTCTAAGGAAAAAATGACAATTTTTCGTAAGATTTCGTGGTTTCTACTAAAGGCATTGATTTCAAATTTGGTATAGAGCTTTAGTAAGAGGAGTTGCAACGTGCCTCCTCATTCCTGTAGGTCAGTCAGGCATCCTCTTTCTGTTTTCCGAATGGTCGAGTGGGGTATCCCAAGCACGACTTATTAGTGCAACACCTTCAAGTTTTAATCATGCGCATTATATCGATAATAAATCGTAAGCCAAGGTATGAATTTTAATTTTCATCGATGTTTTATTAGTTTGTAAAAAGCAAAATATTGTAAAAGGTAATTGTGACATTACCGACATAAGTGATTTTAGTTATGATAAGTCCAAAGACTGACCTTTTGGGTTGTGTGAGGTTTAATGTAGGACTGATACATGGTATTTTTAGGAAAATGTCACCTGTAAGCTCAATACTTGAATATCTTCATTTACTCAGAATAACTTGTACATAACAAGTCATACATTTTACTTAGAGTAACTAGTATATTACTTGTTACACTTTTTACTCAGAGTAACTTGTACATTACTAGTCATACATTTTATTCAGAGTAGCTAGTACATTACTAGTCATACATTTTATTCAGAGTAACTAGTACATTACTAGTCATACATTTTACTCATAGTAACTAGTACATTACTAGTCATACATTAAATTCAGAGTAACTAGTACATCACTAATCATACATGTCACCAAAAAGTGTTGTGTAGGGTAAATAACTAAAGTCCAGGTTTTTCAAACTGCATAAGTGCTGTAGGTTTTCTTAAAAAAACATTATCAATAATACAGAATCAAAATTCTCAGCTTCCCATTTGCCAAGCCAAACCAGAACCATCATTAGTTCTTAAAACGATATGTTGGTTTAAACGCAATGTCATGAACAAAAGATACATTCGTCAATTTACATATCGATTTTGTTTTTATAATTATGGGACAACTGGCTTATCTTATTTTACTTAGTTTACTTTTGTATTTTTTAATGTTTTGCATGGCATATATTCTGGACTTCGTAAACAAAACACAACTTTTAACATTTGTGTAAATCATTGTATTTACAAAATACTCAATTAGTTATGAGATTAACATAAAAAGCTGTTATTGTATTGCGATTTTTAATAGGTTTTTTGTTAGCAGGTGCCAAAGTAGTCAGTCACTACCACCATATAAACATAATGTAAAAAGGACATCAATCTTTATTTGGTCTTACATGTAGATTAGTATTGTACATCATTATATTGTCTCTGATAGTAGCATTATGACAAGGAAGCCTTATATAGGATGTAATAGGAAATTTTTAGTGTCAGAAAAAAAAATCCACATATTTAAGTATAAAAGGCAACTCACAGCTTGGAAAAGGAGATATTTATACTTTTGACAGTATTGCGCATGCATACTAACAATTAAATTTATTAATCTAACAATTATCATCTGTTTCTTATTATAAGTGTTATTTGACCAATAAAAACAACAAATTTATAAACAAAAAGGTAGTTACGCATAAAAGATAATAAAGAACTGGTGCCACTTTAATTTCGCATCGGCCATCTTGAAAAAGGCCGAAATCCTTTGATGATGTCCTTTCACTAAACAATTCCCAATTTGGTGACTTTCTCCATCTCATATATCCACAGGAGCTTGAGATAAAGGACACAACGGATTCTAGGAAGTCTGCTTCATATTTAGATCTACATCTCGAAATTGACTCTCAAGGAAGACTTTCAACAAGGCTCTACGACAAACGTGATGACTTCAACTTTCCAATCGTCAACTTCCCCTTCTTGTGTAGCAACATTCCGTCCGCTCCAGCTTATGGAGTTTACATATCTCAATTGATTCGTTACTCCAGAGCGTGCGGGACTTATATCGATTTCCTTAGCAGAGCGACACGTCTGACACAAAAATTGCTCACACAGGGTTATGTTGCTCCTCGATTGCTGTCTTCACTCAAGAAATTTTACGGAAGACATCATGCACTTATAGACAAATATGGGATTTCGATCTCTCAGATGAGTGCAGATGTTGGTTTGTCATAGGGTGTTGATTTGTCTTCCTAAGTTACCGGATTTGACACGCTGAATGGACTATTGGCAACGCGACGGGTGTGCTATAGCAAGCAGGAACTGCTTACTCTTCCGGAGCACCTGAGTTCACTTTTGTTTCGACTGGAGTTCGCGTTGTTGATTGATATTCAGTTGTTTTGTGTTTCCATGTTTTACATGTTGTCTGTTTTTGTCCTGTTCTAATTGGTGTTTACTGGTTTTGTCTCTGCCCTTTCGGACTTTTGACATTCGGATACCCCATTGGTACCTCTGCTTCTTTCAAGATGGCCAACTGTGAATTCTGAACCATTATATATTGACAAATGTTTGTACAAAATATCATGTTTTTATCACGATGTGAATTATTTTGGTGAAAATCAAGTTTAAAGGCAACTCAGAGTGCGGAAAACTGGGATATTTATACTTTTGACAGTTTATTGCGCATGCGCACTATGAAATAAATAATTAACCTTACATTAAGCATTTGTTTCCTAATATAGGTGTCAATTGTCCAATAAAAACAAGAAATTTAAAAACAAAACGTAGTATTGAAAATAAAGATTATGGAAAAATGGCGCCATTTTAATTTCGCAGCGGTCATCTTGAAAATGGCGAAAATCAAAATGGCCAACTATGAATTCTGAACCACTATATCTTGAAGAATGTTTGTACAAAATTTCATGCTTTTATCACGATGTGAAATATTTTGTTGAAAAATAAAGTTTATCCGCTCCACTACAACTTAGATCTGATCCTCTATAACTGTACCAAACAATGCTCTGCTACCCTGCTTCAACCAGTCAATTCTAAAAGAAAGGGAATGAAAATGTACAACTTAGATCTGATCTTCGATAACTGTACCAAACAATGCTCTACTACCCTGCTTCAACCAGTCAATTTTAAAAGAAAGGGAATGAAAATGTACAACTTAGATCTGATCTTCTATAACTGTACCAAACAATGCTCTACTACCCTGCTTCAACCAGTCAATTCTAAAAGAAAGGGAATGAAAATGTACAACTTAGATCTGATCTTCTATAACTGTACCAAACAATGCTATACTACCCTGCTTCAACCAGTCAATTCTAAAAGAAAGGGAATGAAAATGTACAACTTAGATCTGTTCTTCTATAACTGTACCAAACAATGCTCTGCTACCCTGCTTCAACCAGTCAATTCTAAAAGAGAGGGCCGGAAAATGTAAAACAGATCTGATCTTCGATAACTGTACCAAACAAGGCTCTACTGCCCTGCTTCAACCAGTCAATTCTAGAGAAATAAGACATTGCTATATTAGGCTAAAACAATGTCAGCAATTTACAAGTGGGACAGGGGATATTTGACACGGGGGATCTAAGTTCGCTTTTCCCTGACAACTAATACACCTGCTTTCCTATTCCTGGTCCTGCTGATTGTGAATCAGATTTCTGTTTCCTTTACTCCCAGGTACACACTTCCTATCCAGCCCCTCAACAAATATGGATTGTTCAGTTCTGATTGCATCAAAAAATTATCATAATTGATGAAAATGGGTCATAAACAGAAATGGCCTGATTTTGTTAAACAGGAAGTAGACAAGCGACAGGCCTGAAATCAAATCCCACATTATGGGACCCCACCCTGAAGCTGTGTACCAAATATCAAATGGCTGTGATAAGTAGTTGCTTAGGAAACTGTTACGAAAATTTCTTCCCTGCCCACCCGCCGCCTGACATTCACCATTTTATAACCCGGATTTTTCACTCCGTGAAATCCGGCCAAAAATCTATATTTCAAATTTTAGTTCATTTGATGTTCATACCAATAAAGCTTAAGCTTAAAATGAGAAACGAGAATGAATAAATGTTGCCTTCTATTTTTCCAGCTTTCCCTTACCTTTGTTGGTATGACTTGAGAGCAATGCTCATCTTTTTCTCATATCTTCTGTGTATCTCTGGTGTGACCTGAACATGCATCACTTGTCCATCTTTCCATTTGACAACAGGAAATCTTTCACAATATCTAGCATTGATCAACTTAGTGTGGGTCATCTGAAATAGACAAAAACAAAATTTATGTGTTTTCAATAAGACTTGAAAGAACTGATACAAGTAATTAAATGCTGCTTTTCTGAATGCTGTTTGACCACCACAAAAACACTTTTTTTCCTCATGTAGAAAATATGAAAATTTTTGTTAAAAAGGAGAATAACCTCCTTTAAAATGACAAATTTATTTGATAAGAAAAAATATGAAATCAAACTGATATTAAATCTCATTTCTATTATGAAAGCAAAATAAGGGGGAGATAATTGACCACACAAGTTAAAGCACTTATTTTCAAATATTTGTAAAACATTCACTAGGGTTGATATATTTTCCTTTTTGAATTGAAAACATTTTTGTTCCTAGAATCTAAATAATATTTTTATTCATAAAAGGTAAACCAGAGCAATTTTATTTAAATCTAAATAAACTAGAAAATGTGTCTATGAGCCACAGGATGGCCCTCCCGTTCTTGAAATATCATCGACCCTCAATGTGCATTACCTGGGATACGTGAAATATTATTGACCCCTAACATGTAGTATTCAAGATATGGACCTTAACCGAGAACTTAACCAAAGTCATTCATGCGTAAAATATAGGTCACAGTCACCTCATTTCTAGTGGGTGGTGTCACCTTACCTAAGACACATCTAGTAGTGAAATATCATTGACCCCCAACATCTAGTATCCAAGTTATGGACCTTAACCAAGAACTTAACCGAAGTCATTCATGCGTAAAATATAGGTCACAGTGACCTAATTTCTATTGGGTGGTGTCACCTTACCTAAGACACATCTAGTGGTGAAATATCATTGACCCCCAACATCTAGTATCCAAGTTATGGACCTTAACCAAGAACTTAACCGAAGTCATTCATGCGTAAAATATAGGTCACAGTGACCTAATTTCTAGTGGGTGGTGTAGCCCTACCCAAGACCCATCTGGTGGTGAAATATCATTGACCCCCAACATCTAGTATCCGAGTAATGGACCTTAACCAAGAACTTAACCAAAGTCATTCATGCGTAAAATATAGGTCACAGTGACCTAATTTCTATTGGGTGGTGTCACCTTACCTAAGACACATCTAGTGGTGAAATATCATTGACCCCCAACATCTAGTATCCAAGTTATGGACCTTAACCAAGAACTTAACCGAAGTCGTTCATGCATAAAATATAGGTCACAGTGACCTAATTTCTAGTGGGTGGTATAGCCCTACCCAAGACCCATCTGGTGGTGAAATATCATTGACCCCCAACATCTAGTATCCGAGTAATGGACCTTAACCAAGAACTTAACCAAAGTGTTACGGACGGACGTACGGACGGACGGACAAGGGTAAAACTATATGTCCGATCCACATACGTGGTCGGGCCATAAAAAGAACACAAAAACATAACAGATTTTTTTTCTAAATTAGCATTGTAATAGCCTAGGCCAATATAAAAAATATCCTAGATTCTCATCCCCTCCCACCCAAATTTTTTCAGCTGCCTCAAAAAGTTTTATTTTGATTTTTTGGCAAAGTATATATGCATGTTTTTCAACATTTTTCTTTAAAGTGGCAGCATATTTCATCAAAATGGATAAAAAATAAAATTTGCCCACCTGCCCAATTTTTTTCAGAAATTTGGATGAGAATGAAGGAGTAGGTTGTGTCGCGTACACTTATTCCACATCTCATTTACTTCTATTCTTTTATTATGGCCCTATATGTCATTTTCGAGTTCATTGATTTTCCGGAAAAATACCTCAATTACACAGAAATTATCACGTGAGTTTCTGAGTCAAACTGGTTTGTTGTCCCGTAGACTTATCCAAAAGTGATTGTGAGATCATCGATACAATAATATCTCTATAAACGGTAAATTCTTAAATTGAATGAAAAAATATTCTTATGTGTGTAGAAATATTGTCAAAATCGAAAATTCTGTCTTTAACAAACAACAAAGCAATATTTATTTTGATCTATTGCTCTTAATTGCACCGGAAGTCGTCATGCCTAGAAAAAATTATAATAAAAGAACTTTTTCCGGATTCCCCAGCAATTCCGCACTAACCCGAAATTGACATATTGGAAAATATTGGAAAAATAAAAAAAAATATTGTTTTATCAAATTATTTCTTTGAAATAAAAGACTTACAGCTTCAGTCTGTTCATCATTGTAAGGTTTGACCTTGAGATCCACGACACCATCTCTATGTTTGAATGCTACGCTTCCTAGTACGTCCCATAATTCCAGTCTTCTAGCACCGAGCCCGTAAATACTGAGCCATTGTTTAGTTCCCATGTACTGTTCATCTCTGTTGGTCAAGTCCGTCTTGTCAATTACCGATTCTGAGTATTTTAAACGAGGCATTATCAGATAAAGAAATACACAAAATTCACTTAAATTGCAATAGTATCAATTATATTTTGAAAAAAGGAATGACTTTAACTTTCACTTTGAAGAAAATGTTTTATGCTAAAAAAAAATCATATGATCCAAGTTTTGAACTCTCACAGAAGTGAAGAATTTAGAGTATATTGAGGGACTTAGGTAGCAAAGTTAAGATTAGCTCTGTCTTCTAAACCTAAAAAGCAAAAAGGAATAGCACTCTGTTTTTCAAAGTCACTGTAGATAATCCTTCTTTTAAGCTAGTAGGGAGATTTTCCTGCTGTATTTATTTTTAAAACATATCAATAGTAAATCGGTACACAAACTGACAGTTAATTTTGATAATAAAGGTATCACATAAGAATTTACTATCATCTACTTTGAATGATTTAGGTATAGTTTTCCATCTGTATCTTATGTTTGTCAGGCAAGAATGTAACCCTATGCTTTAGTCATGCATCAGTCTCTAAACTAAAAGATAAATTAGATTTCAGGTGTTATTTAAACAGGGATATATTTTTCTTCATCTCTAACATTAAAGTCAAAGGTTTTCCAATACTTAATTTTCTACATAATGGATTCTATCAATAATTAATTTGTGTTTAAGGCAGAAACAAACTTTCCAATTAATATCTGATTGAGCTTAACAACATGCAAATGAAATCCAATACACAAATAGGTTAAAACATGTATATTTTTTTTGTCATGTAGCTTCAACCTCAGATATTGTCTACCCAAAACCTGTAGAACATAGACATCGATAAAAAATGTTGCATTCCAAATATGTATTCCTTTTTCAAAAGAGGTCATAACAGAATAGCTGACCTATATGAAAGCAATCACCCTGCAACATAACATGCGTGTTGCCACAGACAAGTAATGCTTACACTTCCTTAGCACCTAACTTCATTCTTTTATGATGCTTGCTATGCCTGCTAGAGTATATTCCGTTGTGTGTGTCCTTATATTTTTTTTATACTTTATATAACATTTGATTATCCCTTTGGAATTCTTTGCTTCATACAGAATACTGGGGTTTCATTATTATTTGTTAGGTATCAATTTTTGTGGTTTTCATGGGTGGCCTTGATTCACGAAATTTGATACTCAACAAAAAAGGGAATTTAACATTGATCTGTATGCTGAAGTTTTCAGATAAACAAATTTAAGAAACCAGGAGAATTGGTACCCATGAAAATAAATGAATCCACAGTAACATGCAACTGTGAAAACTTAAATCAAAAATTCTGACAAACTATTTTAAAATTGTAGCTATTGAAGTCTCATCAGGGATGCTTTTGGCCATATTGGCAAGAAATGACTATCTTTGTATTGGCATGGATATGAAACCAAATAGAATAAAATATTTGAAAATTACTAAAACTGTAAAAACTTAATGATAAATACCTGATCAAAAAAATAATAATAAAATGAAAAAAAATATAAATGGGTGTTATGATAAATTATTGAATTTTGAAGTTTTATTTTGCTAGAAGAAAAAAATTCTACTACACTCTAAAGCATGCGAGTCCATGCAAAGGTTATACAGTTCTACAATGTGTAATTTATTACAATGTATGCAATTAAAAATGTTGAATAAGTCCATAAATTTTATATGTTGGGGTTTGGTATGGGGGGTTAAGAAGATTGATTAGGCAAAAGGGGCTCTAGTTAAAAAAAATCTTTTTAAAAATGTCAGAACTACATGACACCATGACAATTGCAGATTGGGCATAAAGGTCTTTGGTACAGAAAGGAAAAACTTACTTAGTTACATGCAAATTTTTATCTAAATCAAGGAGTTCAAATTAGTTAGGTAAAATAGTTTTTCTGACTTCAAACAAAGGAATTCCAAAACAAAGACAAGAATAAGAGTCGTCCTTTGATACAGAACCTAAGAAATTCAATATCCAAATTCATCAAAAGAAAATCTTGAAAAGGTATGGGTAGCATGCATGAAAAAGTTGAATCAAGGAAAAAGACACCAAACCAAACAGGGAGTTCTAATTAAAAGAAAACAGGCTCTATATTCTTCCCATAAGCAGTAATCAAAATGGATTCATACTATAAACATATATATATCTTTTCTAATTACATTGTATTTAAAGTGGAAAAATCACCAAACAATGTTTTACACAAATTAGGGAAAATGTGTGAAAATCTTTGAAACAGGTTTTAATATCAAGCTTTAATTTCCCCTAGGCTCTTCTTTATACTTGCAAAGACCAACTTCACCTCAATTAAAATAATAATATGGTATAAATATATTTATAGTATTTGCTAATCAAGGAAAAATAACTCATGAATGTAACTATGGCTCTGTGATAAGTATGTGAATATTGAGTTATAATAGACTCTAGCATACCATTTAAAGTTTCTAAAAAGAAAGATTGAAAATAAAAATCAATATACTTCTTATCAAAAGGCTGATATGACAAAAAGCTATAACATGCATCATATTGGAAGGTATTACATTTTCAAATTGTACAAAATATCATGCCTTAAGCTTCCCTCAACTTGCAAAGGATTAAAAATTTATTTGTCATATATAAAGTGGACTTTAAATTTTTAAGAGTTGTGTTTTTATTGTTATAAATAACATATCTGCAGCATTTGAGCAAATATGAGGATATTTTAAAATGACATTATCGATACTCTCAATTTGTTTAGCCTTCACTATAATGAGAAAACATTTAATAGTAATAGTATTCTTAACTCACCAACAATAACTTTAGGTTCAGGCACTTCCTCCATAATAGCTTGTACTTGAGCAATAGTGTTCCTAGCTTCTTCAATCTCCTCAAACAATAAGGCCACATCCTCCCTCATTCCCGCCCCTGGGGGCACACCTCCATAGGTTCGTTTCTTGAGCACAATATTGGCACGATTATTTCTTGGATCTACAGGTGCTGGCTCATAATTGTCCATTTCCATGATAACTGAATAGGCATGAAATCTAAAGAAAAACAAAATGACTTTAAACAAGAATATATTTAAAAGACATAATGCCCCATTGACATCAGACCAACAGATGGTCAAAAGGACAAAAAGAAGATGGATAAATGGACAGACGAACGGATCCTAACACTGTATGTACCCCCTACTTTCCTACATAGGTCATCAAAATCTGATGAAAGCAGTTGACTGACTATAATTATACTCAAGCAAGACAACATTTCTCTATCTACAATAAAAGCAAAAATATAGTATTTTGCATAAAATAAACTTAAAAAAGCTTAATGTTTTATAAATATAACACCATCTTGTATAGGCCCTTGTCTAGCTGGCTGGCTGCCAAGATTTCATATTTTTAAGACATTTGCCATGCATGGGTTATTGTGTGTAAAACAGAAATGCCAATAGGAAACCAACAACCTTGAACAAGTAACTGACAAATCTAATAACAAACTGATGGACATGCTGTTTTTGTAAATTAAAAAGTAGGAATAAACTTCAGTGGTTATCTAATGAGGATCAATACTGTGTTTAAATCAGCAGCAGATTACAACATAGAAGTCTGATATGTATTACCTTTTAGTCTTTTGAATTCACATTTGTTTAATCATGTTATGTAATTTGTTTATACAAAGGATATGTTTTCTACTTCAGTATACTTATTTACAAATTTATCATTACTTACTTAGTACCAGAGCGGTCAGCAAAGTCTTTAAGGAACCTAACTGTTGCTGAATCATCACAATTAAAGGCAACAATGTGAACAGGCACTTTTCGTGGTAACTCTCTAACCTAAAACAGAATAGAGAAATTTTTAGGTAAAAATAAAGCTTCGAGTATACAACTTTGACATTGGGAAAGGAAAAGAAATGCTAAATCAGTTTCATCATTCTCAGTTTAACTTTTCAATCAATTCAACAATATATATCTCTTTATTGCAATTCTTTGTCTATATCTATACCCAAGTCAATAAGAAAAGATTACAACATGATCAAAGGGGGATAATGCATGATTTCATCAAAAGACATATAATCTAAAAGCTGATATAAAAAGATGAAATTTGTAACACTTAAACAATAGCACACTAACCTTTTCTTTAAGAATTTCTTTGCAAGTTTCAATAGATGTCCCCTCAGTGAACAAGTATATAGCTTCATTCTAAAAATAGATTAAGACATTTGGATTCTGACATACAATATTGCAGGTTATATTGGCTGGTGTAAAAATTCATGATTTATAAACGTTTTTACTTTAAAATTCACAATTCAATGTTTTAGTAGCAATTTCAACAGATGGATGGTATAATAAAGCATTAAAATATAAGGATGTATTTCTAATAGTTTGAATATATTTTTTTTATTTATTAAAGCACACAGTAAACCACATTGGTTATAGCTTTACAAAACTTAAAACATATACATGAATACAAAACAAACAAAGAACAACATAACTCATGGTGGTATCTAAATTTTACCATTGTACAGCTAAAATATTTAGGACAGGTCTCCTTCTCTCAGTTCTAATGACTGTTTAATAAAAGAAGTAACGGTCTTAATTTCTTCAGTTGTAGTTGGATTCAGAATTTTTGTTAGTTTTTCAGTTTTACTTAGCTTATTAAAATCATAAATGTTATTAAAATATTGCAAAAAGACAGTTCGAATATAAAGTTTGATTTTCAGATCACTATATTTAACCTAAAACTACATCCATAACAGAATATAAACATTGTTTTTTTTAAGCTTACATTAGGGTCCATGGCAGCCCTCTTTACAGCTTCACATGTGGTAGTTTTAGCTACTGGGGCCAGTCTGTCTAAGTTCCACACCCAGTCTACAGCACCCTGTATAGTGTCGTGTGTCACGGGGACACATTCTGAGTGGTATACCTCAATATCATCAGTAGATCTGCAAGTAATTTAAATGGTGGTTAATAATAAAATGTGCATTTTTGTTTTCCCCGATCAATTTATTTTGTATACAAATCATATCAGATGAACCAAAAGTTAGGAAATCATGAAAAATGAAAATCATTTTCATTTTTGTAATCTTGACCAATTATCTTTTACCACAAAGTATTCAATCTGTATATTTCAAATATGAAATTTACCAAATAAACATACTTTTATTACAAACACACAAGTTGCCCAGTAATCTTACCCTAATGGGGCTTAAAAGTGTATGCAACCACATGCATCTTCAAGGTTGAATAATTACCTAACCAAATTAAACTTGACAACTTGTGTTAATTGTTCATATATCACTCTTTCTAAGGCCATTCTGTATTGGTCAAAATGGATGGGAGACATGTTACGTATATCCAAGACAATAGTCACTGCCTTTTCTTCTATGATACCAAACAAACGTCGGCTTTCCGTTGTAAGCCATTCCAACCGGCGCTTGAACAGATTCAATGTCTGGTTCAGCCTCGATTCGATCTGTCTCAGCTGTTCTCTGCTACAGGTAATCTAGAAAAAAATTTAAACATTTTAAGAATTGACAGAATAGGTGAAAATTTTCATGGCAAATATTGGAGACACCTCAAGTAGCAATTAATGACATCAAAAATCCTAGAAAACAGAATGTATGAAAATTTCCTGGTTTAAAGTCATAGCATAGAACACTTAACAATAAGGTTTTTATTTTAGTTAACAGCATTTGGTATGTTAAATGTGGTATGTTAAGAGGTTGGTTATATAATATATCATACTTCCCTTGACTTTTCATTTTAAAGATTTTATAAAAACTAATCAATCTACAATGTATCATATACAGGTCAAAGATCTTATCAAGGAGTAGGGGCAATAAGGCCAGTTTTTGGCCTAAGATTTTACCCAAATCTATTGTTGTCAGATGCTGATAGAATATTTATTAGATGTCAAAAAAATGGGAAACATATATATTGTTGAATTATTAAATGATTGTTTTGGGGAAATATGATTTGAAACTGACCGCCCTTCATAAATTTTCCAATTTACATCAATTTTCAGTATTTTTCAGATACATTTTTGACTTAAAAAGTATCTCCGCACAGAAGAAACAACTACCGGTATATATTTTTACATATTGTTGATATGGCTTATATATAATACTTCTCTAAAAATATGAACTTGTTTCTTGTGTCTCGTTCAAAATGTACCTTGAAAACGACCAATATTTCATAGATTTGGTCATTTTTACTAAAATCACTAGAATTATGACGTCATTATGATGCTTTAATATTAAAATTTAAAATGTTTGGACACGGTTTCTTTTTGGGCAGAGTTAACACTTTATTCTGGCCAAAAATGGACACTATTGCATAACCTTCATATTTTTAGGCTAAATTAGGGCCTTATCGCCCCTACTCCTTTTTTTGCTGGAACTTAAATGTTGTATTTTGAGTAAGAAAGGTGTGAGCCTCACTAGCAAAATTTATTGTGAGGAAACTTTTTGTAATTCTGAAATCCTATTCAATCCAAAAAATATGTTTAAGGCAATTTCTGCTTTGTGCAATTATCATAGAAATTATATCACAAGTTACAATAGTTTGTTATTTTTGATAACAAAATTGTAATAAGACACAAATACAAAAAAAAATGAATTATTGTTTGCACAAAGGTTATTATGCAGTACATTCCTACTATGATAAGGAAAATGCAATGAAGATTGTATAATTTCTAAACTGTTTCTCCTACCAACGTAAATATTTGGTTTTTATCATAAAAGGCTAGATTAAAAGAAGCATAAAATATTGGTTTAATAAATTTTAAGCAATCATTATTTAGAAGATGTTTTACTGTGTATCTAATTTATATCAGATAAGAAAAAATTATATACAGTTTTTGGGTCTTTTTAAATGTACATGTTTTATGAAATTGTTCAGTATCAATATCTACAGTTTCAAGAAGACCAATTGATCAAACACAATCTTCAACTAACAGTACATGTATTTCATTGTAATTTCATTGTACAAATTTGATATGGAATATGGAGCAAGGTTACTCACGATGCCCTTACTCCAATTTTGACTCTTTTGTTTGGAAGAGTCCAATTGTCCCCTGAATGATATTCAATGACAGTTAAATTTTTTCATGGAATTTCATATAATTTAATATAATTCTTTCATATGATTTTCGACCATCAAATGCAATTAAATCAAGAGTAAAAGAGTGATTACTCAGCTCTTACAAACTGACAGGGTGATTCTTTATGCTTTAATATGTACATTTGGGGAGAGAGGTTATGTTGCAATATTACTTTGAAAATGTCAAAATGTATGTCTAGTTTTAAAGTTTTAATTAAAGTTCTGTAGACATCATCTGAGTACTGTATTAGAAAAATTACTTACATTGAATGTTTTGCCATCAGGTCTAAATATCTGATGAAAAAGTCCATCAGCATATCTGGAACTAATAGGCCTCTTCAAAGATCTATCGAAATCTGCATAAACATAAAAAAAAGAATTAATAATAACATACTGAAATCTAGTTACATTTAAAAACAATTACAATATTAAACATTTGTCTTTTGGGGGGACAGGGGGAGGGGGAAGCACGAGCTTAATGAAAGTGACAATTTAAAAACAATAACAACAAAAGTCAATGTTTATAAGGTTAAGACTTTGTTCAGTCATTGTAAGTTTTCTTATCCCATTCACTCTCTGTTTGTACAAAAGTGTAAGTGTTAAAAGTTTTCCTTATATTGGTAGCTGGAAACAGTTTTTAGTCCAATTTTGTCATTAGAATATCATAAAAGTAATATTACTACACCTTTCACATGTTTCAGGAAGGAAAGGACTGTACAAAATCACTTAAAATTAACTAAAGATGATACTTTTTTGTCATAAAACATAATTTCTTATCACTCAAATGCAGCATGCATGATCTGGAGTTATTACATGCTAATACATTCAATAATGGAATATAAAATCCTGACAAATGAGCAATAATGATTTAATACAGAAAAAAATACCGGTAATAGATTTAGAAGAAAGAGAATTTCGTTTTAATTACACATTGATTTTATATCATAAAATGATTAACAGTGCTTAAGGTTTTGTTTCTGTGATGTGACAGGACAAAAAACCATTTATTTCCACCGTTGAAACATAATAAGAAAATCAATATAAAAGATTAATGTTTAATGTTGCTTATGAAGATGAAAGAACACCAACGTGCTAACCAGTACATGTACCTAAAAGTTGGTTACAAAAACAATGTCTCTTCTTTAAAATACTGCCTTTCATTTAGATGCATGTTTTGGTTTCCAATTTAAAGTTTAAAAAGTGAAACACTAAACTTATTAAGTTTCAACCGATCATTGATTCTTGTTTTATTGCTTTTTTTTTCATTTTGATGCACATGTTTTGGTTTTTAATGTAAAGTTAAAAAGGGGATTTTCTAAGCTTATCAAGTTTAAACCCATCATTTACCAATTAGGAAAATAAAAAAGTATGCGTTTATCCTTCCAATCTGCTAAAAATCCTAAATTATTTCTAAGTGCAAATGTAATTTTCTGTCTAGTATATTCATAGAATACCCCAGTAACTACATTTAGTCTGTAATTGGGGATTTCATGTAGCTTAAATCACACAACTGTTTTGAAAGGTGTTCCTAGGCTTTAATTTTCATGAAATATCTGTTCTTTCACAGGCATTTTATATGAATATAAATTTTTGTGTGGTATAATTTTCATGTATGTCGGTAACATGAAACCCCATGCAAAATTGACCCTTTTTCGGTAATAAAATAGCGCATGTAACTTACCATCGCTGACTTTGAACCCAATGACAGGTAAGATTTGGTACAGCGTGAGTTTACTCCTACGTAACCCATACTGTGACAGCCATTTCTTGGAGTTGACAAGTGATCTGACGTCCATCTCCCATTGTTGTGACGGTGTTTTCTGTACACTGACCTCTGGGTTATACTCCTCAACAGCTTTCTCTGTGTTCTCTATACCAAACCTTATCTTTGTAATGGTTGGGGACTTGTATTCAATGTCAAAGGACACATCTGGAAATATGAAATATCATACACTGAATAAACATTACAACATTTATTTTTTAATCCTGTATTTTTTTTTTTTTTTTTACAAAATAGATGGTTAACTCATTTTTTTCTCTAGAAATTCAGAATCCTACATTAATCTGTACATGTAGTGACTACCTATTAAATTAAGATTTGCATTGTCAATATACAATTTTCAAATAAGACCCTACGACTCTTCTTATACTTTTCTGGCACATGCGTATATATATATATAGATCTATGAATCAAAGATTTATCCTAAGGGCTTGTAACTGGAGAGGCTGATTAGTAAAAGGTTTTTGTAGATGTAGGTAAAATATAAAGTGATTAAAGGATGCAATGTCAACACCTTTAGGTCTTTTTAACTTTTTGTAATTGTGTATTGATAGAAACCTAACAATAAATACTCAATTTCATGTTATTGATTCCTCTCAAATTAAATAAAAATAAACTTCTTCAAATTTAAGTGGTTTTGTTATTTCATTTCCAGGAGCAAACTTTAAACAATTTAATTGTATTAAACTTAAAACTACCTAGTTATTTTTCCGATTGACATTTAAAATCAATATTAATCCCAGCATTTTTAGGTAGAAGTGTAAATAAGAATTACAATATGATTTAATAATTTACTTTGTGTCTTATCATTCAAATCTCTTCAGGTGTACAGTGTTATATTTTAAATCCTACACCCGCCAGGGATATACAATTATGTCATCGAATTGAACCATAGTGCTTTGTTCACAGTACTGCAAATTTGCAAACCTATGGGTGTAATGATGTTTAAATTAGATTTAAATTGTCAATTCTCATGTTTCTCATATGGATTTTTAAAGACAAGACCTATCTCAGAACATTTTAATAGATTCACACAATTTTTTTACTGCTTAACATAAAATTTTAAATGGCAAGCCAGACTGTTTATTGGTATTTAAGGTGATGTGGTGTATAGAGGTTTGTCAACAATGGGGCTTTGTTTAGAACCATTAATATACAAAAGTGTATTAAATGTTAACAAAAGATGAATTGATATCCCAATGGATGAACCTGAAAAAGTGTGAAACGACATTTGCCCAAGTAATAAATGTACCATGAATATGCTGAATACAGAAAGTTAATGCATTTAAAATATTTACAACATATTGATAATATTTTATAGTGTATATGGACATGATTTTATACTGTATTAGATATTAAAGCTATAATTTATGGCTATAGATAAGAAGAAATATCTTGCAATAGAATTAATTACTGTGGATTCATTTATTTTCGTGGGTATCAATTTTCGTGGTTTGATGAAAATTAATATGCTAGCGTAGCGAGCTCTCTAATGTAGAAAGTATGCCAAATTGCACGAGACTCAAAATACTATGGAAGAAAAATCGTTCTCACCGGAAACATTCGATTTTCGGAAGTTTTCGAAAATGTCTGTGCGTGCTGAAAATTGCGGGAAATAGTAATACATCGTCCCAGGCATTATTCGAAATTTTCAATGGAATTATCTACGCGAGCTTCTAAGGCAATGTCTTTCTCATATTAGTTTTGTGGATTCTTAAATTCGTGGTTCTGAAGTTTGCAGCATGAAGATCAATGTTATATTTCTTTTTTGTTGGGTATCTAATTTCATGGGCAAAGGCCACCCACGAAAACCACGAAATTTGATACCCCACGAATAATAATGAAACCACAGTAAACAAAAATGTTTGATGTAACTAAATCCATCTTTAACATAATAAATCTTAGATATGCAAGGAAACGAGCTCTTTAATGTACATGTAGAAAGTCTAGCTACCAATAAATTTTTCTGAAGTTTTTGAAAAAGACTGCACATGTAAAAAAACAGCAGAAATACTTTCACATAGTCATGATAGTCCCTTATTATGTTGTCCCATAAACCCAAATGGGATGGTTTAATTCTGTATCTATGCAAGCTTTTAGGCCAATGCCTTTTTCGTGTTAATTTTGTTGTTGTAAATGTACACTTACATACTTGTTAATATTTACAGTGAAAGTGTTTTTAAAGTGATTGGTAGAAGAAAATGAGATATGGAACATAAGTTAACATAACCTTCATACATGTCATACAATCATCAAGATCAGGACAATGTTAATAAACAGCAATTTTAATAACTTGTAATAATGGCTGTACTGCTCAATGTTTTCAAATTGTTCCTAGATTAGATATTCTGTAAAGTCTTAAAATTTGTGGGGTACCAATTTTTGTGGTTTTGGTTGCTCAGCCAAACCAAGAAATTAATTACCCATGAACAAGAAAATTTTTTTAAAACCACAATTACACAGTCATGACAGTTTTTCCCAATCCATGAAAATTTATTCCCACAAATTGAAGCACATGTTCTTTCACAGTCAATTTGTACAATTCAAAACCAACCCTATAAATGTCATAAAAAGGCCCCCTTCATACATGTAACATAGAAGCATACACACATAACATATAAGCATCTGGTCAGCAATTACTGATTATAAATAATTTATCAACACTTTTACAGGTTTAATTGGCATTTACCTAATTGACAAATCCCTATAACACCAGATGAGTTTCATGACTGAAACAAATGTCAATATTTATCAAATGACGTTTTTTTTTTAATCTTCCATTAAAAATCACCTAAAGATTTACTAAAAAATTGGGAGAACAGGACTGAAATTCAGTGAAAAGTCAAGAAATTTTGACAATTGACAGAAGTATCACATGTATAGATCTCTAACTTTGTATCATCTAGAGGTAAACATGCAGATATAATATTTTGGTATAGTACAGAGAGGATCTCTCCAACCAATTTTCAAACAAATTTGGACTTGGCCAGAATGGAAATGCAACCTGATCTTGAAAGAGAAAAGAATGAATTTAAAATGAGCTATTTCATTACAATTTTAGTGGGAATATAGCAAAATATTCAGCAAAATCATAGCAAGATCTATTTGTACATCTGTGTCAGACCTGCAGAACTTTCAGATCAGTCTCAAAATCAAACTACTACTGCATCAATAAAACAATATAAAAACTTACGATCAGAATAAGCATTTTTCCTGTATGGATCCACAGCATATAATGCAGCTGTCATGATTCTTATATTAAACAACTTTAGATGTAAAAAAAAAACAAACTTGCTTGAAATGTGGAAATAAAATTTTAAAAATATGAAAAATTATATCCCATTGAAGTATGACACCAGTTTTCTGTGAGAATGTATATCCATATGAATTTCTAAATAATCAAATTTGTTGGAAACTTGATATATTGACAAGGAAACTGGATAAAGACATCCTGCTTCAATTATCAGCCCCCTGCATCGCCATATTGTATACAACCACAGTTGCTTGGCATTCGTATTTCTCTGGAGTTTTCATCTATTTAAACTTTTTGTGGGAAAAAATCCGAAAATCTCTAGTTACTTCCCTTGACTTCAAACCTAAAATTAATTGGAATTTAATTAGCAGGTGCCCGAAATTGATTAACAAATGTTTGAATAATCCTTGTGTTTTTATTTGATAGAAATTCAATCAACCAATTAGAAAATTCAAAGCGATAATTAAAAATCTTGAGTTGAGAGACAGCACTTTCAGTGACGTAAACCACATAATGATATTGGGGAAGTAAGAAATGACGGCAAAATGGCACCAGCAATTGTCAGATGCTGTTGTACCTGTGTTCGGTGGTTTCCAGTTGTATTCATTACGGCGGTTGTAATCTGGTCATACTACGCATATGTTGTAGCATTATGTGCATGTACGTTAGAAGCCCAGATCTTTAAAATTTTACTACAACTGATATGATTTTAAGTGATCATTCATCAGAAGAATAATTTAATGTTTTAATTATTTACAAGTAATATTTTCTTTTTTTTTCACATCATGACTTAATAATTCGTACTCCTTATTTGATAATAATTTCTAAGACTTGTGTATGTGTCCTGAGATGACTATTTTTTTAAGTATAGTATTTAGGACATAAATTGACACACCCAAAAATAAATTGTCATCTTATAGTCCATTTCCAAGACTTCAAAAAGCAAATTAGATTGTGACTGTGTCAGTGTACACTCTGAAATTGATTGCATATTCATATGATGTAAATGCAATTTTAAAAACAGAATACACAAATCTGCAATCTCTTTGGTACCCAAGATAATGGATGTACAATGTAAGATGCACATGTTCAGTGAACAGGGTTGTATTATATAACCTTGGGTCTTTTATCTATGCTTTACAAAAATACAAACATTTTTCTCTGTCATTTCTAGGGGTAAGTGTGTCTTATTACATATTTAAACAAATTGTGCTTTGTACATCTTTGCCTCTGAATTTTTATTGAAAAAAAAACCCAAAAACATTAAGAAGTGTCTAGAATGATAATGGGGGTAAAAAGATAAAAGCAATGCAATAAACTTTTGACGGGTTACCGATGAAGTTACATTATTATACATTGAAAGTGTTGTTTACAATTTTATGCTTTCTTTGTAGATACAGTCCCTAGTATAGCAGAAAAAGGTACATATCTGTATCCAGTTTGCAATTCTTTACATGTTTCTGTATTTAGTTGTCATGTTCCACTTTTGAAAAAAAAGATGTTATTGCCTCATTACAATAAAAGTATTAAATAAGTTATGGGCTTGTACATTTTTATAATTAGCTGTTGATAATTTAGAATAAACTGTTGAAAGTTGCATGGACATTCTTCTTCTACATCAATTACTATATTTGTTAAAACCATGATTTCATGAATCTGTGAATACATTCTACATGTATATGTATTCCCAATCCAAAAAATTGTTCTCCCAAATTTACGTACTTTCATGTTAATACATGTATATATACTTATTTTATGTTTTTAGTGATATATTTGTTGCTGTTCCACCCAATCCTGCTAATATTCCTGTGGTCATATGCAAAAACTATCTTCACAAATGTTGGGTCTGTCCCAAGATCTGTAAGTTAACATAGTTTGTAATAGTTTAAATTAGTATTTTCCACATAAAAGTCCCATAATTCCAATTGTAAGTAAAGTTGTTCTTTTACATATATATGTAACAGGGCATCTTTGAATCCAGGGCAATATCCTAGGACAATACAGAATTTCAAATTGCCTGGGATTATAAGATGCCATGTAACATAAATGTATATATCGATATCATTGATATTAAGGCAATTGCTATAAAGGAATTTGCACTTCCAAATAAAATTAATAACAAAAACTAAAATGTTAGACAGGATTTGGAAAATAAACTGAGATCTTTGTAACAAAAACTACAACAGTTTTCTAAAAGCAGTCTTTTGAACATGAAGTAACACAGAACAAAAAGTCAGAGTAAAAGTAAAAGTGACTCATAATATCATTTTGAATTAAGAATCCATACATCTTAAGTATCCTTCTTATGCATGTGTTATTTATATGTCAAAATTTGTGATTAATAAGTATATTTTCATTTGTAGTTTTATTTGACACCACAAGAAATAAACAGATTAGAGAGAGAAAGAGATGAAGAAACACAGAAAAGTATATTGCAAGAAATAGCCAAAGATAAACCTGTACTTAATAGAACACATGCTGGCAGTAAGTTAATTGTAACCAGTCTGAATCAACAGTCAACATGGATAAGTGGATGCTGTCTCTTAAAATGGATTTGGTCTTAAATTAAAGTAAAATAAAATCAGTCTAAATTATTTTAGAATGAACACTTTCTGTAACCCCCTCCCCACAAATAAAAAAATCCCCCCAAAAAACCAAAACATAACTCGAATGATCCAAGCCCTATCTGTCTTCACATACTTCAGCGTTACAGGGCTTGAACTCGTCCAATGGAAATTGCTGTCCAGTTCAGACAGCCAATCACAATCCTTTTATTGATGTTGATTAATTAGTTGATAAGATTAGTTTGATCTTTTCTAAAACAGATATGACAGAAAGGTGTGAATAATGTGATAATCAATAATAAATTAATGATAATTAATTTTATCTACTCTTGTCCTAAGAATCTTTGGTCAACACAGTATGTTCACCTTACAAATTTTGACGAATTATTGTATGAGCATTCAGGCGTTAATGTAGCGACTGCAAGGAGCAAAATATAACGACTGTATTATTCGGGTTAACCAAAACAAGGATAAATGTAAGTTTCGATAATTTTTTTTGACATTTGACAGGCCAATGTAAAATGTGGAAGGATGAACATTTAACCTGATATTAGAGTAGTCTGTCCATTTTTCTTGTTATGAGTTTCATGCATTAATTTCTTAATGGATGTTAGTGAAATTTTATTCATGTTTGTTTCATTAATATCCTGGCAAGTTTGAACTGCAGTACCATGTTACTCTGTTGAAGTCATTAAAATGCAAAGCATCCTGACCCACTTACGGCTATGAACCTCATGATAAAAGCATTTTTCCTATTTACACAATTGTGACTTTCATATAAAAAATATCAATGATATTATTATAGGGGTCCTTATAAACTGATCACATCTGTCAACCAACTTGCCCTTTCTTGAAAAAAAACCCCAATATATTCTCATCTTCTGACAGTTTATAAGGCAGCATATTTCTGATATAACTACGGTAATATAATTTGTTTATGTTTTTAGGTCCCAGATACTGTGAGAAATGTAAATGTATAAAGCCTGATAGATGTCACCACTGTTCAGTGTGTGGACAGTAAGTTTAAGTAGACATTAAACATTATCAAATTATTACATGATCATCTTTATCATGATTAATTAAGTTTATGTGTCAGATAATATATCAGAATTTATAAATGACAGAAAGTCATGTAATAGCATATAAAAAACCAATGTTTTATAGATCTCAAAAGAAGAGTTAATAACGTTTTATAATAACATATTTCTTAATGTTAGGCATATAGAGGTGCTGTTATTGTAAAGTTATGAAAAATCACAGCCCTTAATGCAAAGAATGCTATTTTTTATAATTCATACATATGTATAAGAGAATTTGTTTTATTTGTCTAACTTTGTTCTTTAATTTTGTAATTAGGTGTGTTTTAAAGATGGACCATCATTGTCCATGGTAAGTATTATTTTGTACATGCAAATGTAGAACTTTGTTAAACTTTATTCTCATATTAAACCAAGCATTTAGGTACAGATAAATACTATGTACAATATATACAACATTACAGACACACAATTCATGTGCAAAAGTTTGTTTGGCCACATCAAGTTAATTAAATTATTCTCAGTCCCGGTCTGCCCCCTTTCAAAATTATCTGTCTATTTTTTTTTTCTCTATTTTTTCCTGGTAGTTGGGAGTTTTTTCATATCTGCCATATTTTAATGTTGCTGATATGGCCTTATTATGCAGTACATATTGTAGATTGATCTGACAACACAGAACATCTTTTTTAAGCATCATTAACATTTATGGTAGCATATTTTTAAGAAAGAGCTAGCATGCTTCATTCAAAATGTGCTACGGTCAACAGTTTTACACGCCAATGACACATTAAAATACAAACATTCAATTCTTAAATAATTTCTTTTAGCATACATTTAAAGCTCTTATTTTTATTTTTCAGGGTGAATAATTGTGTAGGATTTACTAACTATAAATTCTTTGTATTATTCCTGGGATATGGACTACTATATTGTTTATTTATTGCTTGCACAAGTCTCAAATATTTTATAGAATTTTGGACGGTAAGTTATATCAGATAAACACTTAGTCATAATCGCTAGCTAATATGGATATTTTGAACTTATTTAAAAATTGCATAAATCAACTTCAACTAAACTTAGTTTTCTGTATATAATCTGTTTTCAGTATTTATCAACTTACCGAACATTCTTTAATGGTTTATCCAAACCAGTTTACATATTAAACTGTCTGTAGGTTTATTCTTCTTTGGTAAAACACATCAAGATAGTTTTGATACCAGGGACAGTAAACTGATACATACATGTACATTAAACACACAAACTATATATTTACACATCATGTGTATTTGCTTTTATAACTGTTGAATGTATAAAACAATAAGATAGACAAGTAGAGCTGTTAAATACTAAAATATCTATTGCAATCTACAAAGAAATGGTTACAGGACACATACTTTTGAAAGTTAAGTAATGATTTTTATGGCCCGACCACGTATGTGGATCGGACATATAGTTTTACCCTTGTCCGTCCGTCCGTCCGTACGTCCGTACATCCGTACGTCCGTCCGTAACACTTTGGTTAAGTTCTTGGTTAAGGTCCATTACTCGGATACTAGATGTTGGGGGTCAACGATATTTCACCACCAGATGGGTCTTGGGTAGGGCTACACCACCCACTAGAAATTAGGTCACTGTGACCTATATTTTATGCATGAGCGACTTCGGTTAAGTTCTTGGTTAAGGTCCAAAACTTGGATACTTGATGTTGGGGGTCAATGATATTTCACTACTAGATGTGTCTTAGGTAAGGTGACACCACCCACTAGAAATTAGGTCACTGTGACCTATATCTTACGCATGAATGACTTCGGTTAAGTTCTTGGTTAAGGTCCATAACTTGGATACTAGATGTTGGGGGTCAATGATATTTCAGTACTAGATGTGTCTTTGGTAAGGTGACACCACCCACTAGAAATTAGGTCACTGTGACCTATATTTTACGCATGAATGAACTTGGTTAAGTTCTTGGTTAAGGTCCAAATCTCAGATACTACATGTTGATGGTCAATGGTATTTCATTACTAGATGTGTCTTGGGTAACATGACACCACCCAATAAAAATTAGGTCACTGTGATCTATATTTTATGCATGAACGACTTCGGTTAAGTTCTTGGTTAAGGTCCATAACTTGTTTACTAGATGTTGGGGGTCAATGATATTTCACCACTAGATGTGTCTTTGGTAAAGTGACACCATCCACTAGAAATGAGGTCACTGTGACCTATATTTTACGCATGAATGACTTTGGCAAAGTTCTTGGTTAAGGTCCATATCTTGAAAACTACATGTTAGGGGTCAATAATATTTCACTTCTCGATGAGTCTTGGTACATGGCACCACCCATCAGAAATAAGGTCACAGCGACCTATATTTTACACATGAACACTTTTGATCAATTGCTTGGTAAAGGTTTATATCCCAGGTAATACACATTGAGGGTCAATTATATTAAAGAACGGGAGGGCCATCCTGTGGCTCATAGACACATTATCTAGTTATCAATTATTTTCAGGGCCATGTGGGTTATAAAAACTTGACTATTTATAATTTCAGGGCCATGGAAACAAAGATGCTGGGAAGTTCCATGTTTTATTTGTGTTTTTTGTTGCTATGATGTTTGGTATTAGTTTGATATCATTATTTGGATATCATTTATATCTGACATGCAGTAATAGATCTACTCTAGGTAGGTTGTAAAAGTTTTCATTGCTGGAAGGAAGCAAATACTTATTATGAGTGGGGATTTTAATCTCAAAGTCTATCAAACAATATGACCAGGAAACATAAAAAACAACAATAATGAAATATTATGAGAAACAATCACCAAAGAGTAAAGAAAAATTCTTTAAAATGAGAATGAATTGGAGTACTTAAGAAGAATAAGAAGTTTCTGCTTGATGCAGCTTTTCTGGCATGTTGCTCTTGACTATATGGTACACAAAGAAAACAAGCAAGCAAACACACAAAAGTTCAGAAAAACTACAGATTTTCTGTAATTGGCTATTGCATATTTGAATAACTATATAAATTGCATTTCTTTAATTAAATTCTTAAGGGTAGATAACCTTCTAGAAGTTGCATAACATGTCCTTGTAGCTTGTCTGTCAAAATTGGAGCAAGAAAAAGATGACATAATATATAGCTGTGAGGCTGAAATTCCATATGATGAATAGACATAATTTTTACTGTATGTTCTCTTATTTTTTCCAGAGTCTTTCAGGTCACCTATATTCCAGACTGGAGCAGATAAAAATGGTTTCAGTCTAGGAAAAGTGAACAATTTTAAAGAAGTTTTTGGTGAACGAAAACTTTTTTGGTTTCTTCCTATATATTCAAGGTACTTTGAAGCTGACATTGATTGAGCTTGAGTTAAAACTTTATAGCTTTTCTTTTTCGGCCATATAATTTGTTTCAGCATTAATGTTCTTGTTTTTTGGGTTGTTTTTTTAACATGGAAAAAATTAGGGATTATATTTTTCCTATTCTATAATGATTTAGATACTTAAAAAAAATTGTTTCGTAGTCCAATTAACTAAAAAAGAAGCTCAAAATTTTTACTTCTTATCTTGGTAGTTGCTTAAGATTTGACCAGTTTTCTGTCATCATCAGACTTACATAGGCATTATTTGTTTTACATTGAATCAACATTAGCATTTGATATTAAATTGTTTTAAATTTATATATGAGATCATATAATTCAACGTGAAAATTAATATTAATCTGCCATACTAAATTAATTTAAAAAGCTAACATTCAATTTAATATGATAAATAAAACTTTGATGAAATGAATTGATTTGTGCACACCAATTCCCTATTTTTCGTAAATAGTGAGTTATCTCCCATTTACAAGAGTTGTCCTCCATTATGGTAGTTATATTACATTGCAATGAATGGGAAAAATAAGGTTTTTTTTTTCTTAAATTATTCATAGGGTTTAGCAGAAAATCAGGAAAACATTTTATATCCCCTTTTCAAAATAATCATATTTTACATTTGGACATCTATTGACAAATTAAAAGATAAATGCAGAAAAACTTATTTTTCCACACAGTTACTAGTACATGTATAAAATACCTTCCTCTGCAAATGGGAGATAACTCACAATATACGAAAACAGGGACTTTTAGCTTGCCTCTTGTTACCTTCAAAGCTTGCAATTTGTTTTCTTACTAAGCAACTGAAGCACTTTTCTCCTAATTCTGACATGATACATTATAAACTTCTGTCCATAGAAATGTTTTAATTACTGTGGTTTCATTACTTTGAAGTAGGGTACCAGTTTTCATTGATTAAAGTCAACCATGAAAATAATAATCCAGCAAAGTTTGAAATTTATATTGGTACTTTCAAGCAACATGTACAAAATTACAAGTTGAAAATCCAACAAAGGGACTTTTTGGTGGAAAACCACCAAAATTGATACCAAAGGAATTTGATGAATCCATAGTATTGTTGATTTGTTGTTAATTTGTTAGAATTTCTACATGTATGATATGAATGAAATGAATTGTACATGTTCATGCATGTATTTGAAACTTATGGGTTTAATATTACATTTATAACATTGCCATAAACATAATGTTGACATTGTCAAATCATTGCCCTTTGTGTGTGTGATATGATACTGCCTATTTTTACAGCCAGCGAGATGGGGTGTCCTTTCCAACTTTGACTTCTTTGTCTCAGAAAAACAGTAACTCTTACCAAACAATGGGACAAACTGCAAGGTTAGCACTTCATTCGCATGCCATTTCAACGAGGTGTATTTTACCTTTATTTTCCTGCTTATAAATTTCATGAACAACAATCAATCTCATTTCTCAAATTTGAAACACCTTATGAACAATTTTTAAAAGGTGTTTTATTAGTTAAGTGAGAATTCTTAAAGACTTGAACATATTAAACTTTTGCAAACTAACATTCACTCTTAATTTTATAGATATACTTGAAACGTCATTAGACACAACCAGTTAATTTCATGCTTTTTCATTATGTTCATTGGAAAAAATATCGCAAAATTCATTCTTTCCTTTACAATGCATGCTAGAACATTTAATGCATCTATTACATATTCATCTCCTTGAAATAAATAGATAGAAGTAGACAGTAGAAAATATTTAGATTAATAAAATATGGTTGAGGCAAGAAAAAAATTGAATAATTCAGTTATCCAACTTGTTTAGGGTTTAATTTGTATAACTTTTTAAGCTGTAAGTTATTTGTTTCCAGTGAAAACAAAATGCAGAATGAATTCTGCAATCCTAATGCTTTCATGTTTTATTAAAACTGTAAATAGCTAAGTTTTACCACCAATGATAACAGTTACTTAACTGTGCAAACTGGATAAAAATGTCAACAGCCTTAACAGAACTTCATGACTCTCATACCATATTTTATTGCATGCTCTTACAAACTTTTCAACCACTTTCAGAAATGTAAAATAATATCCAGACATTTATTTTCCATTCAACCCCTCCCCCTTTTATTGGAAAGGACACCCATGATTATATGGTTTCTGATATGTTGTTGTTGTGTTTCAGTTTTGGAGATGGGGTTACTTATCCCACTCGGACAGTGGACATATCATCTGACGGTCTGTTAGCTGACAGACAAAGATGGATGGAAGAAGGAGATGCAGATGGGGGTAAGAAATAACATGGCCTTTTAAGTGTATGCTGTGAAAGTACTAAATTTGTGGGCATCAAATCATATATGGGACTTATGGGTTAGCAACAATGCAAGAAATTAGGTATTTCTTGGTATTCTAATACATGTAGTTAGACTTGGTTGCAGTGTCTGTCTGTTTTGAATGAAACTGGCATAAATAAACATTAATACATGTAATATGAATAAACAATTCTATTCAAAAGTGTATTAGATATAGGAAGCTAATTTTAGATATGTTAAAAGGGTTTAAAGTTTAACATAAAAAAGGCATTTGAGTGCACAAAACTTGGCATTTGTTGTGGCATAAAAACTAACATACAAAAAACATTTCATTTTGATTTAAAAGTCTTAAGCAGATAATTGCTTTTTTTATACATTTAGATCTGTAAAAATTTAATCAAACAGTACTTCTTGCTTTGTAACAAGATTTTACTGTATTATTGTAGAGATACATATGAATGGATCCAGTACTAACCTTATCAAATAAACAGGTGCTTGTTACTTTTTTTAGCACTTAATCACATAGAAGCTTGTCTTGTTTTTATTTATCGGTAGATTTTTAAATTCTGTTTAACAACACTTAAAGTATTTCATTTCTTTAGCCTGCAAATAAATTTCTGCCAGTGCATGATATTTTTTTATTTTGTGCATGTCCCAAGACTTATATATCTGTTGTATTTGACCATTTAAAAATCTTTTTTTTATCACTATAATATAATAACAAGTAATTTTGCAAAGTGCATGTACCTGTCAAAAAATTGATGAACTTCAGTAGGCAGGAGCCATTGAGATATTTGTGGAACAACATTGAAAATGACCCAATCTGAGCTAAGAATAAGACCCTTCAATTTCAAAAAATGAAAAATGGTCCATCATAAACATATTTTTCTCAATCCCTGCTTAAGGTAAAGTATACGAAATTGACTGTCCGATCAATTTTCTTTAAAAAATAGTCATAGATAGCTTATGTTGGGAGGAATAAGGAAATGCAATAAAAAATTGGGGTCACGGACCTTGTTTTCGAGTTATGACCTTCCGATTATATGTTGGTTTTGTATCAAAATTACATTGAATATAATAGGAAAATGAACATGAAAAGTCATGTTTTTGAACATTTTCATTCAATAAAAAATTACTAACCGATCAATATTTCTTAAAAATACCAGACATATTCAAAATCAAATTCTGTGCATTTTGGTGTAAAGAAAGTCCTTGACTACGGAGTTAGTTTTCACGCTACAGACTTCCAAAGTGGAGATAAATGATAAAAATGACGCTTTTTTCTTGACGTTTTCGGCAACGTCAAAAAAAAAAAACAAATAAAAAGCGCGACGTTTAAAAAGTAAAATCTGTGTTGTGTTGTTTGTGTGGGTATGAACTCTTTGACAGGATTCTTGAAGCATAACAATCTTGTCGCCGCTTGTATGTGATACATTATACAGTATAAACTTATTATTTGTGTTGTCCGTTGAATGATACTGCTCGATCTGTAAATTTTATGAGTATTTTTTTTTTTAGTATTTACCATTAAAGTTAATATATGAAAAGAGTGCTGCTTTATAATTTTATTATGTACATAGCTTTGCCGTCGTCAGCTTTTTCTTCATTTCGAAAGTAGAGGAGCATATATAGTGTTCGGGTCCGTACGCCCGTTTGTCAATCCCAAATCAGTTTTACCTTCAGGTTGTCTTAAGGTTCATCTTTACACTTTGGAAAAAGTGACTGATATTTCACGTCTTTTTCCAGTCTATGTGGAGCCTAAACTGCACATTCAATTGCTTAATAAGGCGTAGCAGCGTCTAGATAAATATTTTTGTATAAAGTTTTTTGTATTTTGGAGGTGTAAATTTGATCCGTTTTGCCGGAGCATTTTCTTTGCATTTTTGAGTTCACCCAAATATAGCCAAATATCAACATTGCCCTGTTAAATGGCCTCCACGTGCAAGGAAGTTCTATTATTGATGTTATTAAATCTACTCACAATCAGTTTTACGGAAGGTAATAAAGGGGTAATTCATGCTTTATTTAAGGTACAATTTGAACGGAAAGAAAATGAATAGAGATAACAACAAGATTTATCATGTTAAATAGAACGGAAAATGATCGGCGATTTTTATAGCTAGACGCTGCCACACTTTATTTTATATCTATATGTGTCGTTTAAGTCGTACATAGACTAGAAAAATAGGTCAAATACCTACCATTATTTTCGAAGTGTAACCATGAACCTTAAATACACTAGTATATAAAAATTACGCACTAATCGATTTTCTTTAATATTTCCAAGATAAACAATAATTTTCTTACGGTTAAATAAAATTGAAAAAATGAGAGCCGATGGTGTAGTGGTTAACGCGTCGGGCTACTAACACCAAGGTTCGTGGTTCGATCCTCGTCCGGAGTGAAAAGTTCATGAACCAATTTTCCGACTCACTCTTGACACCATTTGCGAGGATGGTCTCAAGGAACGATGCTAGTCCTTCGGAAGGAACGAAAACAGGTTGTTCCGTGTGTGTGGAGAGCAATACCCATGCACGTTAAAGACCCCTTTGTAGAGTTCGATTAGAGTAGGCTCAATGGGGCCGCTGCAAAGGCCACACTCGCAAACTGCTGGCTGGAGAGGGATTTACATAAGCATTAAGCTTGTTTCCCAATCCAGGATACTTAAATTGAAAAATAAAACAAAAAAGGGGCTAGAAAAGTTCACGAAAGAATTACAAAACATACTTAACTATGATCAAATTTGATTTGTCCGGCGAAGAAAAAGGTAACTAATTTGGATTTAATTTGTATTTTGTATCCTCGTATAGAAACACAAATAACTACCCAAACCATTTTATGAGAACTCATCTTACTGCCGGTAGAAATTGACTTGCGTTTACCCCATTACTACACCGAACAACACAAAGAAGGCCTCGTCGGCAAAAATCGGAATGTTTACGAATTTTCTTAGAAAATTATATTCGTCAAGTGAGTGCGTGAAATCTGGTTTAACAAATATAATTTCTTTTGAAGTTGGACTGGACCATTGTGATCTTGATTTTTTATACGACCGCAAAAAATTTGCGGACGTATTATGGTATGATGCTGTCGTCGTCGTCGTTGTCGTCGTCGTCGTTGTCGTTGTCGTCGTCGTTGTTGTCTGTTAACTTTTTAGTGTTTCCACAATAACTTTAGTTCCAGTTATCCGATTGCTATGAAACTTTACAATGGTGTTCCTTACCATAAAAGGATGCATGGGATTGATTTTGGGGGTCCCCCCATTTTTCGTTTAGAAATTAGGGGCCAAAAAAGGGCCAAAAATACTACTTTTTTGTTTGTTTCCACAATAACTTTAGTTCTAGTTATCCAATTGCCATGAAATTTGACAGTGATGTTCCTTACCATACAAGGATGAATGGGATTGATTTTGGGGGTCCCCCCTTTTTTTGTTTCGAAATAAGGGGCCCAAAAGGGGAAAAAAATTCAAATATTTTACTTGTTTCCACCATAACTTTGGTCCTAGTTGGCCTATTGCTGTGAAATTTGTCAAGAATGTTTCTTACAAGAAAAGAATGAACCTGATGAATTTTTGCGCCCCCCTTTTTCTCCGTTGTGTAATTAGGGGCCAAAAGGGGCCAAAATAAAAACTTTTTTATTTGTGGTCCGATTTTGAAATTTTTTTTTACATGTTTGTTCTTGTCAAATAGCGGATACAAAATTAAGAATTAATTTTTGCGACCCCCCCTTTTTCCCCCTATTACGTAATGAGGGGCCAAATGGGGCCAAAATCGAAACTTTTTTATTTGTGGTCCGATTTTGAAATTTTTTTTTGCAACTTTATTTTTGTCAAGTAGCGAATCCAAATTTGAGAATTTATTTTTGCGACCCCCACCCCTTTTTCACCTGTTACGTAATAAGGGGCCAAAAGGGGCCGAAATTGAAACTTTTTTATTTCTAGTCTGATTTTGAAATTTTTTTTTGCATGTTTGTTCTTGTCAAATAGCGGATACAAAATTAAGAATAAATTTTTGCGACCCCCCCTTTTTCCCCTTATTACGTAATTAAGGGCCAAATGGGGCCGAAATTGAAACTTTTTTATTTCTGGTCCGATTTTGAAAATTTTTTTTGCATGTTTGTTCTTGTCAAATAGCGAATACAAAATTAAGAATTAATTTTTGCGACCCCCCTTTTTCCCCCTATTACGTAATTAGGGGCCAAATGGGGCTTTTTTATTTGTGGTCCGATTTTGAAAATTTTTTTTGCAAATTTATTCTTGTCAGGTAGCGATTCTAAATTTAAGAATAAATTTTTGGGGCTGTAATCATAATTTAAAAAAAATTCTGGTTAGATTTTTAATTTTTTCCCCAAACATTATTCTTTTAAAGAATAGAATACAACATTCAAAATTTATATTTTTAGCCCCTGGGTTGAAAGTCCATCAGAGAAGTATGTGTCAAAAACCTTTGTCAGTCCACCATGGGCTGCATGTGTCCAGAACAATAGACTATCCATATTAGGCTTAAAACGTACAGGGTTCAACATGTTGCGGTCGTATCATGCTGCGCTCGGCGAAGCTTTTTATTCTGGTATGTCTTCCTTGTTCTTTGTTTCGTCTTTTCTCTTGGACATTTGAGATAGTTCATCCAATTACAATAGTCTTTTATAACCTTCATTTATCCGGGCCCAGCACAATTGACATTATTTGGTGAAGACCTTTCTCAAAAGTCTGTCCGAAAATTAACATTTATTATATGTAAAAAATTCCGTGATTGGTTTGGTCTCACGAGTATTGAAACAGAATATCATTAAGTTTTATACTTTTTAGCTCACCTGGACCGAAGGTCCATGTGAGCTTTTACCATCACTTGGCGTCCGTCGTCGTCGTCGTCGTCGTCTGTCGTCGTCTGTAAACAATTTTTCAAACGTTAACTTGTCCGACACCATAAGTCCAATTGCAACCAAACTTGGTACAGTTGTTTAGTGACATTATGTGTACAATACTATCGTTCGGATTTTTGATTCGTAAAAAAACATGGCCGCCATGGCTAAAAATAGAACAGGGGGGTCAAATACAGTTTTTTGCAAATAACTCAAAAACAGTCACAGATATCAAAATTCTGGCAAAGGGTAAAAGTGATCAGCACCTCAAGATCTACCTGCCCAGAAATTTTCAAGAAGATCCAACAACAGATGTAGGAGTTACTGCCCTTTTTCTGGATTTTTTCAAAATTTTGCACTTTAATAGCCCTATATCTTGAAAACTATACAAGATATTTTAAAAATTCAAATTGCATATGATTGAGCACATCAAGATCTACATTTCACATAATTATGTCAAAGCTGTAGAACCATTTCTTTTAGGAGTTATGGCCCTTTAAGCATCAAATTTTACCATTTTTCATTACTTTTTCCCTGAATTTCAAAGATTAACTTGTCTGACACCATAAGTCCAATTGCAACCAAACTTGGTACAGTTGTTTAATGGCATTATGTGTACAAATCTATCGTTCAGATTTTTGATTCGTCAAAAGATATGGCCGCCATGGCTAAAAATAGAACATAGGGGTAAATTGCAGTTTTTTGCTAATTACTCAAAAATAGTTACAGATATCAAAATTCTGATAGGAGATAAAAGTGATCAGCATCTCAAGATCTACCTGCTCTGAAAATTTCAAGAAGATCCAACAATCGATGTAGGAGTTGTTGCCCTTTTTCTGGATTTTTTCAAAATTTTGCACTTTAATAGCCCTATATCTTGAAAACTATTCAAGATATTTCAAAAATTTAAGTTTAAGCACATCAAGATCTACATTTAATGTATTCAGGTCAAAGCTGTAGGACCATTCTTTTCCTTAAAACAACAAAATTTACCATTTTTCATTACTTTTCCCCTGAATTTCAAAGATTAACTTGTTTGACATGGTAAAACCAACTGCATCTTAACATGGCACATTTGTTTAATAGCTTATATGCTACAACTCTGTCGTTCAGATTTTTTTTTTATTTGTAAAAAAAACATGGCCGCCATAGCTAAAAATAGAAACATAGGGGTAAATTGCATTTTTTTGTCAATAACTCAAAAATGGTTTCAGATATCAAAATTGTGCAAGAATCAAAAGTGATCAGCATATTAAGACCTACCTGTCCTGAAATTTCTGAAAAGATATGATTGCTGATGTGGGAGTTATTGTTCTTTTTCCTTATTTTTGCCACATTTACTCTTAAGCCCAATATCTTGAAAACTAATCAAGATATTTCAGAAATTTAAATCGCATATGGTTAAGCACAATAATATCTACAAATATATGTACCTGTGTAATTCAGGTGAGCGATTCAGGCTCTTGAGAGCCTCTTGTTTAGTCATCATGTATACTGTCCACAAACTAGTTTTTTATAGAAGAGAATATGTACTACAAAAGTTTTCTTCTTTTATAGATAATGATGACTATTCGATAAGATGCTAAATACACGATATGGCTTGATTTATGTTGCCGCATCAGTTTTCCCTATGCACGTCTGTATCGGCAGAAAATATCAGTAAAATATGAGACGTGCTGAATTAAATGAAATCGGAAACGAAAGTGAAGCGTCGAACGTCGCGCCATTTCATGGAGCACATTATGACGTTACGTAGAGGCGCTGAATTACGTATACTTTACCTTAAAAGATATTTATATGATGAGAGCTCAGGCAGGCAAAATATAGATATGGCAATGTCCCAATAATTACAAATAATTAATCTGATCCTTGATGTGTATTATTGACATAATAAAGGAAAGCTCAAAAATGCTCTTTCAGGACAATAACCTTTTGAATAGTGAGTATGGTGAAAAGGCTTTTTTGGTAGTTTACAAAAGCTGTTGTTTGGCATGTTTTAAAAGTTGTGACATGGTTAAAAGACTAGATTTGTGTGTGTACTTCATTAGATTTAAGTAGGGGTAGTATGTGTTCAGATCAACAAGAGCTCTATTCACATTCTTAAATAAAAGCTATAGAGGGTGCCTAAATATTTTATGCTGTTCAGTTTTGTTGAACACCCCTTAATCCGCTTATGGGTATTAAGTAGCTGCTTTTACTTTTTATACCCCCCGCAAACAAAGTTTGGGGGGTATGTAGGAAACACCCTGTCTGTCTGTCCGTCTGTCCACATAATTCGTAAGCGCTTCTCCTCCTAAACCCCTTGAAGGATTTTGTTGAAACTTAAAATGAAGGAAACTTGTACATCATATGTAGATGTGCATGATGAATTTTCATCGCATTTGGACATCATTCAGGGGAGATAATTGGAGTTAGACTCGAAGGAAGTACATCATATGTAGATGTGCATGAAGACTTTGTATTGCTCTCTGTTATCATTGAGGGGAGATATCTGGACTTGAGATTTTTTTTACAGTACAGAGTCCAATATTAAGCAGGGGATATCCTTTTGTGAGCTCGCTCACAGTATAACTTGTTGTATTTAATATTCTTTAAGATATTTCAATGCCCCCCCCCACAACAACATGTCGGGGAGGATTAAGTTTTACTCATGTCTGTCTGTCCGTACATTCATACAAACTTTCATCAAGCTTTTCTTAAAAATCTAACATGAGAATGATTTGAAACTTGTTAGGATACAAATGTAGTTTAGTATGACAAACTGTACATTCGACTCCTAGCGTGTCTGATGAAGGTTAATCAAGAAAAGCGCTTCACGCGCAGTGAAATTTTGCTTTTGTACATTTTTTAAAAATCATTTCAATATGTGGATCGTGTCTTTCTGGCACATATTCCATATTCTTTTTGTCTTCAATATTTTAAGCAACTTTCAGATCTTTCAGACTTCCACTTCCTGTTTTGAACTGTTTGGTCAAGATGAAATACATGAAAATTTCAGTCAAACTTTTCTCAGAAACCCGACATGAGATAAAGGTAATAACAAAACTACCGAACTTGAATGATCAATCTCATAGTCCAGAGAAAATGACAAAAACGAATCAGTCATACCGGAGAACTGAATGATTTGATACTTGATAGGATGTTTCAGTATGACAAACTGTACTTCCTAAGCAACTTTCTGGCCTGTCATACTTCTGCTTCCTGTTCAAGGCAAGGGGAGACAGGACACATTCCTTTTAAAATTACCTTTAAGTGCATATGTATGTACTCTTATTTACATTATTTAACCAAAGACATAAGTATATCAGAAAATAAATCTGTTGTTGCATGCAATGTCAAGTTGCATTTGTCAACAGTATTTTTGAAAGAAGAAATATTTTTGTATAAATGCTGTATTGATCAGAAATATAAAGTAGTCCCAAATGTTTTACAATTTTAATATTGCATATTTAAATGATTATTGAGAAGCAAAAAAGATTAATTTAAAGGAATAATTGCATGTGTAGATCCATTGAGTCGCTAACCAACTTATCATAAGGTTACAAATATTATTCAGTTTGTGAGTAAGATTTGGATTTGAAACATAGATAAATTCCTTCAAAATTATCTTTACTACTACATTGTTTAGTAATTTCTATTTAAAAATGAATAAATTGATCTTGATTTTGGTCTATTTTGTGGTAATAAGAATTCCTATTATAGTTTTGCTGTAATTACATCCTTTGCCTGATTTATATCCTCATATAACTGAAGATTACTGTTATCCATTGATAAATGATTGTTGTCAGAAATTGGTTTTCTACCGTATTTGACTAAAATGTTTAATATAAAAAGCTTATAAAAATGAAAATTATTATTTAATATTATTTTTCAGGGTTACACAGCACCCAATATGACAACAGAGCTATGAGTTTTAGATAGTCACATGATCACCATACTAGAGAAGTCACATGATCACCATACAAGAGGATGTTAAAAGGAGGGAACCACTGGCTCTCCAGAAAGTGGAGGAAATTACTCTCAATAGCAACATCTTTCAACTCTGTAACAACTGTGAAGCTCTAAAGATAATGAATTTGTCTTCAAATCTTTTGTCATTAAAAAATCTATATCAATAGAGAAGTGTTGTAGAGAGTAGATATCAGGATTTAGAAAGCATTCATTTTCAAGAAATGTAGAAAATGTCAAATTTTTAATGAGGATTCTTTACATCTCTGGAATGGCATTCTGTCATCTGATCATGATAAAATAATTTTACTTTGTCTGCATTAACTTAAAGATTTATTGTAATACTAGATTTGATGAGAAAGTATTAATGACTTCAATGTATCTTAGGCCAAAAAAAGGTATGTGTGTTTCATGTTTCATCGCTAAAAAAATAGGGTTGGTAGGTAGGCATTGATTATTTTTTTATTTATTTTTTTTACCTTGAGTTAATGGGGAGCAGATTTCAAGTTTAACTGTGCTTAAGCAAAAATGCCATAAAAAGGCTAGGGTCAGCATGAAAAAAAATAGGGTGGGTAGGGAAACCTGAAACACACATATATTTTTTTTATTTGGCCTTATCTGCTGTGTTTACATTTCTTATTACTACATGTATGTCTAATATAAATATAGATTGTATGTCATTTTGTGTTTGTATGACTTTATTTATAAGATCTTATTGGAAGCATTCATTTTATTATTGCCAATATTATCATTTAGTGTCATTTGTTCTTTATATTATTTCTTATTTGTAAACATATCATTTGTTTATGTGTGAAACATTTTAGCTGAAAGTACTAGTTTGTTTTGAATGTTCACTTTCTAACTCTTTTCAATAATGTAAAGCATTTTGCTACTTGTTTAAGTATTGAAAGTTGTATTAAGCGACAATTCTGTATGCTTTTTAAGAAACTGGTACTGAAAAGTCAATATAATAAGATAAAGTCATGACACTTTTATGTGTTCACCTTTAAGCCCATAAAAAATAAGTCTTAGGTTTCATCCAAATTTCTTGTTGAAAACATGGGATGGGAAGGCGAATTTCATCTCTTATTTTTTATTCATTTGCCAAATAAATCAAATTGAATTTTTTCAGTATTTTTTTTTAAAAATCAAGGCGAGTGGGGATGAGAATTTTGGTTATTTTAATGTTGGCCCAAACAAACCAGTGCTATACCTTAGTGTATTCAAAAGGACAGAATTTTAGATGTTGATAAATTCTCAATTTTCAGATAAGTGAAAATGACCAAATAATTGAAAAATATTTTTTAAAAATTCAAATGTCCAAATTTCATATTTTTCTGTGGTTTGTAAGAAAAGAAATAGAAAACTTTTTGGCCTCTAATGATGTATATTTCCTAGAACTTATTGGTTTTGATTTCTATTAATTTTGTTTATTTACCCTTGTGACTGTTTGGTTTTAGTTTCTATATTTAAAAATATACATGGAAAAACACTTGACATGTTTATTAGATATTTCATGTTAAGAAATGGGAAATTGTAAATACCTGATATGTTATTACAAACCCAGCATATATATAAATTATATGGCTTCCATATTTTTCACAAACATTTTTGTAGAAACTGATCTATTGTTCCACATATTTTGTATTGCCTGTTTTATGTTGCCAAGCAACATATTGAAGGCACTTTTGCTCTATCTGTTTTCTTGTGTCCTGTGGCATCTCAAAAATGAATAACATCCATTTATCTTGGCAAGTACTGTTAAAGGGGATAATTTCGTGTTTTCAGTACCAAAATGCATTTGCCAGGATTTAATTTCGCGTTTTATTACATCATGGAATAGTGGGTCCTTCTAAATGTAATTTACGTAAGGGGATATTTTAGTGAATTTTTTAATGATCGTGAAATTAGCGAAAATAAACCCCTTGGGAAAATTTCCCCTTTTACAGTACATGCCACAGACATGTTTGTAACTTTATCTAAAAGAACTGGAAGATGTAAAGTGACTATTTAAAAAACAGGTAACATACATCTTCAAAAGAAGATCACAACTCTGGTTTACAGTTTTAATTTTGTTTTAAGTGTTGTGTAATTTAAGTTTTATTTGGTGCATTACTGCTTGTGAGTGATACATGTATTTTGATTGTGTTGTTTAATGAATTTATAAAGAACAAATTTGTAAAAAAACATACATTTATTTATTTGTATTTTTTGTAAAGATTTGTTTATTGTATTCTTTAAATTATAGCACAAGATTTGTTTAGTTAAAAAATAATATATAACTTCTATGTTTATATATTATTAACTTAACTGAGTATGATTTTGTTTGGTTTTAAAATAATATAGTTAAATTTTCATTTATGTTTTATAAAGTTATGCTTTGTGATCAAAGTTCTTTTCTACATTTCTTTGTGTTAAGTATTTCAGTGTTTTCCTTTGTATCTTGTTTGGTTTTTAAGGTCACATTTTATAACATTCATATTTTATGGCAAACATTTATTCAATACTGTTGATACATATACAAATATAATTATTAGCCACTTGCATAAGACATAATAGATGACTTTTTCAAATTTTTTGGACATATATCCAAAATATATACCAAACATTTCTATCTATTTTCTAGTTGAGTTTGAAATGAAAGTAAAAATAGATGTTTTGGGTTGTTTCTTCATGTAAACATTCTTTTGGTTATTTTTCACATGACTGGATATTAATAAGATATTTTTTAAATGTCACCTGCAACATGAACAAGGATCACTTTTCTTGGATTCTGTGGTGTCCCAAAAATTTTGGTCACAGTTTTCCATGTAACTAAACGATGAATGCTCTTGAAATTTAGCATGAACATTAATCCCATAGTACTGAATGGTTTATTCCAAATATACTTCCTGTTTACCAAATTCAGGAGACATACATCTTCCATTGAAGACTCAAGTTTTAACTTATTTTTCTCTAAAACAGATTTAATTGGGATAAAATGCATCCATTATAACAAGTTCCAAGTTTGTTGTAGATAGTTAAAACAATTGAGCGTAAATGTTTTATATACAGATATATTTATTGAGGCTCTTGTAGGTACAACAATGACCTCTAATAAAAGTTTCTGAGGTGACTTAAACTGGACCTCCAAATGGTTTAAAACAACAAACCTTGAAAATTTGTGGAAAATAACATTTGATCTGTAGAAAAATCTCCTTAAAATTGACATATCAGTGTTTAAAAAGCAACCTTGGGATTTGGGGGCACTCTGTTTGAGCCACACTATTCTGTTTTCTCCACAATTGACATGGTTAATTGTACAATAATAAAATTAGATATAAAGTAAGTATCTGATCATTGAATGTAATACATATATGACCACACAATTAGCAATTCTTATAGAATTTAAAGTTGGTTTGCAGGGGATTCTTATATCAAGCATTTTCAAAGGAGTAGGGGCATTAAAGCCCTTATTTGGCCCCAAAAATTTGGACACATTTTAGAAAAATTGTCAAAATAGAAACTCTGGTGCTTATATAATAGCTAAGATATAGAGTTAATATTTCCAAAAGGATTTTTTGGCATAAATAGTTTGGCTGAGGCATAGCAGATCCTCAAACTTCGGTCAAATAACAAAACTGATTGTTTTTTTATGTATTTTAACACATTTAGAGGTAGTATTTGCTTGAATCAAAAGGGTCCACACCCATGTTCAAAAAAGAAATTTTCAGAAAAGATGCATAATAATCAGGCACATGGTCAGTTAAAATATTTTGTTTGAACATGGGTGTGCTCACTATCTACCAGAACAAAATATGTGTCAAAAAGGCCAGAAAATCACATTTTCAAGCGTTTTAGCCAATTTTGATCAACTTTGACGTCACCATGACATCACAATGACATTGAAAAGGTCAAAATTTGTCATGTTTCTTTAAGTTCATTTACTTCTGTTTAAATCTACACCAAAAACAATTGATTCTGAGTAACTCAAATTTTGGGGCCAAATATTGGCCTTAGTGCCCCTACTCCTTTGTCTGTATAGGGTTTGTTGACCAAAAGAATAATTACTTTTATAATTTATTGTATATTAAATGATTGTATCTTATTTCATACACATATGTGACTTCTTAAAATAAATGTTTGTTTTACATTTTGTCTCTTGTTATATGTACCTCCTCAATCATTAAAGCTAACATTTTTAATGCACCTTTATGGAAAAGGATGTATAATAAGTGTGTATTTATGAAAAACAGATGATTAATGTTGATCGCCTGTAAAAAGATGAAGAAATGTCAAATATCATACTTTCCCAATACAAAGTACAAGTTGATGAAGCTTTAATTTATGTAGGTTGTGCTTTATATACTGTGGATTTATTGTTTACTGCATAACAAGGTGAGCTTTATAATCGATAGGTTTGCCTGATTTGTACATTTTGTAGAAAGTATCATAAAATTTTCTTGTGGTTGACAGTCACACATAAAATACATGAAAATTGGTACCCCACAAATAATAATGAAAACACAGTATAAATGTGTCAATATCATCCATATTTCGATATGCGGGTAGTGGACTAGAAGGGCCTGTGTGTCATCTCATGAACAAAATGTCTAAAGTGGACTACATTTCCCCAGCAATGGATGCAAAACACAAGTTTGTCACAAAGATAACAATCCTTATGAAAGATGCAAAGAAGTACAGAACAGGACACGCAATTGTTAGTGATATAAATAGACTAAATCAGTTGACAAAAAGATAAGAAGACATTGCAAATCACAACCCAACAAAACATACGGAAAATTGACTGCAACAAGCAACAATAACTTAAGTCGAAGAATTGTGAATTTGGTTCTTCTAAAGGTTAATAGTTCCTGCTCTTTGCAAAACACATGTCACAATATGGTGTGAAATTTCTCACATTAGTGGTGTTTACAGAGTGATCTAACTCTGTACAAAGTGAATGAAGTAGGTGGGGTTGACTACCGGTAAGTTCAAGCATTCATATTCATAAGAAGTAATCTTGACGATATATACAAGCCAAAATAGAGATCTAACAAATTGCAAGGTTTCACAAAGATGAAGCAATATAGGAGGAGTTTGAGACCCTGTGTGCTGCAATATTGCACTGAAAGTCCCATAAGTTTAGATAATTTTGTCAAAACATTATACTAATTTTTGGGGCAAACTGGTAAAGTAAAGTTAATGTAGTTCCATGATTATTTGTGAGGTATAAATTTTCGTGGCTTTCACGGATGACTTTGTCCCATGAAAATGATATCTTATGGAAAGGAAATATAAAGTTCATTGACCACAAAATTACGAATCAACATACTGGTCCTTTTTCATCAAACCACGAAAATTGGTACCCATGAATCCACAGTAACTTAAAGACAGCAAGACGCACTGAAACAAAGTAATCCCCCCCCACACTTTTTTGCTTGGAGTATAAAAATGTATATGTAACAGAAAGGTTAAAGGAAATTTCATATTTTTATTCATAAAATAACTTATAAAATCAACAATTTATATCCTACATATCACAGATATGCTTATAAATCATGACAAATTTTAGTAAAAAAATATGATAGAAAGGATAAAAAGAAGCACAAAAAATGACTGATGTCAAAAATATATACCATAGTAAAACATTTTCCTGCCACAGAAATAAGGATTATTTTCTTATGTTAAACATAATAAAGTTATTAAGAATCCTCATCGAACATTGCACAACTTCCATCAAACAATTCTTCTAAATTGTCAATCTGTTTACAATCATTCTGTGTGTGCTGAGTTTCCTTAGTTTTGGTCCTTTCTTTTTTCTTTGGCTGCTTTGGTTGCTGGTTTTCATCTGTACAAAAATTTACCCTCAAGTATTCTCTACTACGCATGTCTGCCTAAATTAAAAAAAAATGTTTTAAACACCAATCAGACTTAAGATGATGGCCCATCACTATCAACAACAACCAAGTAGAGACAGTTGACGATTTCACTTAATTAGACAGCATTATTAGTTTAGACAATGGCACGAAGAAAGACATCCAGGCTAGATTATCAAAAGCCAGTACTGTCTTTACAAGACTAAAGCCAATATGGAAGTTGAAAGTGTACAGCAAGAACACAAAATTATGCCTGTACAACAGTAATGTAACGCCAGTGTTGATGTATGGGTTAGAGTGTTGGCGTGTCATCCAGAGTGACTTTCAAAACATATACCTGAGAAGAATACTAGTAATATCTTGGCCACCTGACAAACCTGGGACCACCTGGAGTAGAACAAACCCATCTGAGCTGCAGGACCAGTGATACAGCCTTGGACAAGCATATATAGCACAAACAAAAAGAGATATGGAGGGAACCAGTCAAGGCCTTATGTCCCATCGGGCATGATAGGTAAGGCGAGGTTTTAAGAAAATACTTTTAAAACAATACTACTAGAGCTAAAAACTAGCAAACACATCAAATACAGCAATGGCATCCTTGCCACACATGTGATGCAGTTGCATATTTTTCCTGCATTTGTTGTTTTTATTATAATGAATTAAAGTGCAGAGTATTTCATTAAGATCCAACTTGTAGTTTCAGAAAGATCAACTTAAAGGCAAAGGTAATCATTATATGGGACAAACAGATGGACGGACAAAAAAAAATAAAGGTTAGGTTGGTGTTTGGCCAAATAAATTATTTACCAAAAGTAAGAATTCTAGTTGTGAAAAGAAACAAAGATATCCCCTTTTTAAGTTTACAAATACAAAGCAAAGTCCTGTTTTTAAAAGTTAATAAAAATTTCATGAAAGTAATTCCTGTGGATTTATTTATTTTCTTGGGTACCAATTTTCGTGGTTTGCCGTTTGGTAAAAAATCATCAATTTGAGGTTCTTATGTCTGCAGCATAGGAATCAAAGTTAAACTTCCTTTTAGTTGAATATCAATTTTCGTTGTTCAAGGCATCCCACGAAAAACACAATAATTAATACCTCACCAATAATAACCACAGTAACTTGTTCTTAACATTTTTACAAAGGTTTATCATTACATAATTGATAATATTGTTTATAATTGTGACATACAGCGATTATATTTTACTTTTGTTATACATGTATATTTAATTGTTTAAAAAAAACCATAAACATTGCACAAACGCATACAATAAGCACATTGATGTTGGCCAAGCACAATCAAGGGAAATAATTTTGCCATTTCAACATTTTTAAAAAAAAATTGAATAGCTGTGTGGTACCAACATGAAGTTTATTTATATTCATCATAAAAAAAGTTTTGACTTTAAAATACCAAGGCTGAGCCACAAAAATTATGTGCCATATGAATACCATCAAATAAAACATGTATAAATTTTACCATTGGCAAAGATGTAAATGCATCCAAAATACATACCTGTCTCGTTGGTTCTGGTACCCTATGTTTACAGCATCTGTATACTAGCTCTACAGCAGTTTCTAGTGTTGTGAGGTGACCAGTAGAAATATAGATTGGATTTACTGTAGAATCACAACTCCTTAAAGCCTAGAAATAGAATAGGTTCATGTAAGAATCATAAAGAATTTTTTGTATATTTAAAAATACATTGTATATAAAATATCACTTCTTTTGTAAATTCATTACTTTATTGTAGATTTTTACACCATCATAATCTTAAAGGTCAAACAGGCCAGCAAAAATGAATGGGCAGTCACAAAAGTCAATTGTGATAAAAACAGAACATTGTTGTGGATTTTTTAAATTGTTGTTTATATCTTAGGTTGTGTCACTAACACTTATTCCACATCTCATTATCTTCTATTACATGCTTTCACTTTAAATTACAAAGTATTTTGGTTTTAAATGTTATGAATGTATAAACTTTTACCTAAAGCCAAAAACTAATTGATAAACAAAAGTTGATACAAGATCATAAACCAAAGTTAGTATGAGTGAAAAGATCAAGCTGAAAAATGTTACTAAAACTCCTTCAAAATCTGTCAAAGCACACCCGAGTAGTATTGAGAGCAATGGATAGAGAGACAGAGAGAAAAAATACCAAATAGACTCAAAAAACTTTTATATCTGCCAAAATATTTTTGATATAAAGTTTAACAAATGGGCAAGAGAGACAGAAATACTTATGGAAGCAGACATTTTCAAAATAATTCCATCCCATATATGGGAACGTATTTCACTTACTTTGCCAAGTATTTTCCCAGATGCCCCAATTAGAGGAAATGTATCTCCACCATTAGTCAGTTGATTGATTTTCTCCATATGGTCCTCGTTTTTCTCTAATCCATCCACCTGAAACAGATTCTTGGCTACCCCTATACAAGGTATATCTATTAAAACACCAAGGTGACAAGCCAAGCCAAATCCTGAAAATAAACAAAGCAAGCAATAAGTATACATGTGCTCTCAATTCAACATGAATCCTTGTTGTAAGTTTCTGTTTAGTGATCTTTTCAGTGTCTTTTGGTTTTGAATTTCTTCTTCTTGAGCTCAAATATTGAAGCTGGCCTTTAGTTTAGAATTCTATAAATCCATATCACATTAGAAATGGCTGAGATATAAATATTTAAGAGGTTTTCATTGTATATGAAAATAAAAATGTTAACTTTACAGAGCTTTAGGTTGAAAATTGTAACCAGAGAGCATAATCTACAACATTGTGACCAAAGGCAAGGATCCAATCATGACCACCGCTGTGACAAGCCAGCTCCTTACCAAGTGAGCTAAAGATTTAATCCTTTTGCAATGTCATTACCTTGCTGCTTAATATGATAATAGGTGCAACCTAAAATGGGACGCAGCTTTAGAAAATAGTTGTCAAAAAACATCATTGATCAATAACTAATAATTACAAATATCGAAATTATTCATTGCAAATTAAAATATTTGTTACATTCTAAAATTGTATCAAAATATAATAGGATGACGTTGACGGGACGAAATGACCTTCTTTTGGTGTTACGTTATCCATGGCGTCATTTCCCGGTCAGAGTATTTCGCGCTCCAGCAGAAGTAAACAAAGCAACCTTTTTTCTGCCAGGTTTTGGGTGATTTTCTGTACACCAATATATCTTTTTAGACGTATTGGGTGGAGAAGAATGATATACAAGAGGCTCCCAGGAGCCTGAGTCGCTCGCCTGACATATGTGCCTGAAGTAAAGGCTATTAGGCAAAATCTATTTGACATTGAAAGGGTTATAAGTTTAATAAGGGGGTCATCTGACAATATGGTGGATCTTAAGGTGCTGATCACTTTTATCTCAATTAAAATTCAAAAATCTGTCACCCTTTTTGAGTTATTTGCAAAAAACTGCCATTTACCCCAATGTTCTATTTTTAGCCACAGCGGCCATGTTTCACAACCAATCAAAAATCCCCACATCAGTTCTATACACCTAATGCTAATAAACAACAATACCAAGTTTGGTTCCAATTTGACAATTTGGTTCCAAAGTGTCAGAGGAGTTGACATTTTCAATGTAATGAGGAAATGCTTTTTAAAAGCTCAATTTTGACGTTCTAAGGGCAATAACTCCTAAAAGGAAAGGTCCTACAACGTTGACCATATTACATATTTTGTAGATCTTGATGTGCTTAACAATATGCAATTTAAATTTCTCAAATATCTTGTATAGTTTTCAAGATATTGAGCTAAACAGGTGCAAAATTTGCCAAAAATCCACAAAAAGAGCAATAATTCCTACATGGGTCGTTGGATTTTCTTAAAAAATTTAGAGCTGGTAGATCTTCAGGTGCTGATCACTTTTGTTCCCTATCAAAATTTTAAAATCTGTCACCGTTTTTGAGTTATTTGCAAATAAAAAGCTTCGCCGAGCGCAGCATGATACGACCGCAACATGTTGAACCCTGTACGTTTTAGGCCCAATATGGATAGTCAATTGCTCTGGACATATGCAGCCCATGGTGGACTGACAAAGGTTTTTGACACATGCAGCTTTTGGTGGACTTTCTAAATTCACATTTTAAAAGGAATTATTTTTTTTCCAAAGGAGATCAAAATCAGACCACAAATAAATAAGTTTCGATTTTGGCCCCTAATTTCATAACAGGGGAAAAGGGGGGGTCGCAAAAATTAATTCTCAATTTTGTATCCACTATTTGACAAGAACAAAAATGCAAAAAAAAATTTTCAAAATGGGATCACAAGTAAAAAAATTTCCATTTTGGTCCCTTTTAACCCCTAATTACATAATAAGGGGGAAAAGATGGGGGTAGCAAAAATTAATTCTCAATTTTGCATCCGCTATTTGACAAGAACAAACATGGAAAAAAAATTTCAAAATCGGTCCACTAATAAAAATGTTTCGATTTTGGCCCCTTTTAGGGCTGTAACCCCTATAAGGAGTCATCTGACAACTTCGACCCTATGGAGACTTTTGTAGAGCTAAATGAGCTGAACAATTAAGCAAGCAACAGCTTTTTGCTATCTGCAATAGTTTTCATATTATAGGGCAAAAACATGAAAAAATGCTATTTTTCACCTTTAAGTAACCCCTATAAGGGATCATCTGACAACTTCGACCAAATGGAGACTTTTATAGAACTTTTGATCCTGAAGCAGTAGGGTGGCATCAGATTTCATCTATCTCTTATACTTTTTGAATTACAAGCCAAAAACAGTAGTCTGACCCCCCTGGTCTATTTTTAGCCACAGCGGCCATGTTTTTGATGAATCAGAACTTGAAACACATCTTTAGTGCATGACACCCTATTAATCAATCATACCAAGTTTCATTGAATTCTGTTCAGTAGTTTCAGAGGAAAAGATTTTTGAAAAAGTTATTGTAAGAACAAACTAAAAGTTGCAATTTGGCCCCTTTTGGCCCTTAATTTCTAAACGAAAAAAGGGGGGACTCCCAAAATCAATCCATCCATCCTTTAATGGTAAGAAATATCATTGTCAAATTTCATTGGATTTGGATAACTAGAACTAAAGTTATCCTGTATACACTAAAGTTAACAGACGACAACAACGACGACAACGACAACGACGACAGCATCATACCATTATACGTCCGCAAATTTTTTGCGGTCGTATAAAAAGTTGATTTTTTGGGCGTGGCCTATCTTTGGCCCCCCTGTATTAATGTAACGGTGCAGTATATATTAAAATCATTGACACATTTAGTTTACAGAATTTAATGAGGAATTTAATAAAAAAAGAATTTTCAAAATTGAATGAATAACAAACATTCTACAACAGTTTTGTCAATACACCTGTTTTAGCCCCTTTTGGCCCTTTTTTCTAAAATGGTAGGGGCCACAAACCCGAAATTCAATAGGAACCTTTCTTTAGTGATTACAAACATCATATCAAAATTTCATAACAATCGGTCAATATTTACTCTTGTGTGAAACTATTTTCTTAAACAAACTATTAAAATGGCGTTTTTGGCCCCTTTGACCCCTATTTCCTCAAAAACGGCAAAAGATATTGCAAATCTGATTGAAAAATGCAGGCAGGGATTTTCACAAGGATTATAATGAAACAAGGAAATGTGTCAAGATGACACTGATGCCCCGCTGGCAAATAAAATAAAACTGTTATTTTTACCAAATTTGCTAAGTCCAAGGGCCCTAATTTGGGTCAAAATCAGTGGACCGGAACGAAACTCGAACTTGACCTGTAACTCATCATGGTAGACTCACATACCAAAAATCTTTTGAATATATGCAAGGATGTGGAAAAAAAGTGCGGAAAACTTTTTTTTTACAAAATTTGCTAAGTTCAAGGGCCGTAATTTAGGTCAAAATCAGTGGACCGGAACGAAACTCGAACTTGACCTGTAACTCATCATGGTAGACTCACATACCAAAAATCTTTTGAATATATGCAAGGATGTGGAAAAAAAGTGCGGAAAACTTATTTTTACAAAATTTGCTAAGTTCAAGGGCCGTAATTTAGGTCAAAATCAGTGGACCGGAACGAAACTCGAACTTGACCTGTAACTCATCATGGTAGACTCACATACCAAAAATCTTTTGAATATATGCAAGGATGTGGAAAAAAAGTGCGGAAAACTTATTTTTACAAAATTTGCTAAGTTCAAGGGCCGTAATTTAGGTCAAAATCAGTGGACCGGAACGAAACTCGAACTTGACCTGTAACTCATCATGGTAGACTCACATACCAAAAATCTTTTGAATATATGCAAGGATGTCGAAAAAAAGTGCGGAAAACTAAAGTGTGACGGACGGACGGACGAACGGACCGAAAAACTATATGCCCCCCAACAAAGTTGGCGGGGCATAAAAAAGATTTTGAAAATCGGACCAAAAATAAAAAAGTTGATTTTTTGGGCGTGGCCTATCTTTGGCCCCCTGTATTAATGTAACGGTGCAGTATATATTAAAATCATTGACACATTTAGTTAACAGAATTTAATGAGGAATTTAATAAAAAAAGAATTTTCAAAATTAAATGAATAACAAACATTCTACAACAGTTTTGTCAATACACCTGTTTTAGCCCCTTTTGACCCTTTTTTCTAAAACGGTAGGGGCCACAAACCCGAAATTCAATAGGAACCTTTCTTTAGTGATTACTAACATCATATCAAAATTTCATAACAATCGGTCAATATTTACTCAAGTTATTGCACCGAAACCAAATGTCCCCAGACGACGACGACGACGACAACGACGACATCGCCATACCATTATACGATCGCAAAAATTTTGCGGTCGTATAAAAACTGCCATTTACCCCTATGTTCTATTTTTAGCCACAGCGGCCATGTTTTACAACCAATCAAAAATCCCCACATCAGTTCTATACACCTAATGCTAATAAACAACTATACCAAGTTTGGTTCCAATTGGACTTAAAGTGTCAGAGGAGTTAACGTTTTCAATGTAATGAGGAAATGCTGTTAAAATGTTCAATTTTGACGTTCTAAGGGCAATAACTCCTAAAAGGAAAGGTTCTACAACGTTGACCCTATTACATATTTTGTAGATCTTGATGTACTTAACAATATGCAATTTAAATTTCTCAAATATCTTGTATAGTTTTAAAGATATTGAGCTAAACTGGTGCAAAATTTGCAAAAAATCCACAAAAAGGGCAATAACTCCTACATGGGTTGTTTGATTTTCTTCAAAATTTCAGGGTAGATAGATCTTGAGGTGCTGATCACTTTTACCCTGGCCAGAATTTTGATATCTGTAGCCGTTTTTGAGTTATTTGCAAAAAACTGCATTTTACCCCTATATTCTATTTTTAGCCACGGCGGCCATGTTTTACGACGAATCAAAAATCCCCACATCAGTTCTAAGCACTGAATGCTAATGAACAACCATGCCAAGTTTGGTTGCAATTGGACTTATGGTGTCAGAGGAGTTAACGTTTTAAAAAGTTTACGGACGGACGGACGGACGGACGACGGACGCCAAGTGATGACAATAGCTCACATGACCCTTTGGGTCAGGTGAGCTAAAAAACCTGACAGAAAACTACGACTTGTTTCAATCAGGATTTTGGAAAAAAAACCACTGGATTATGCACATGCACAGGATTGATTAAAAAATCTCCATGATCAGCCAAGCCTAAGGTAAGACCATCTTATTTACTAATTAGAGTTGTAAAGGTTTATCTTTTATTGTTATTGTCTTAAACATCGCCATAAATTGGTTGAATTACTGGTAAACAATCACTAATCACGATTGTTCCTAACGCACCTGTTTACAATGACCATTCTCGCGAGAACTTGGCGAGATCATTTCATCTCTTTGACACGATAGAAACTTGAAAAATATATTTAGAGAGTTAGTTTTGACTTTCCATCCGTATTCACCTGTCTATTTTAAAAAGAAATTCAACTGTGGTTATTAAATCTGTCAATTTTAAAATTTATTCCAAAAAAAGCATCGAATTTCTGGCCCCATAGAAATTCGTGCCTAATGCGCTTGCGCGCACTCGGCACATCCGGTTTGGAAAAAAAACAAACCATTAGTTTTGGGAAGTTTCTACATATGTGGGACTGCGTCCCATAACATTACCTACTAGAATGCAGGTATTTAAACTGTCCTGTTACAGCATTATGATAATGAAAGAAACCCACCTTTAACAAAGTTGGCTGAGAAAGAACAGCAAAACATTAAAACTTAAGATTTTGGAAATAAAAAATTTTCAACCTGATGTTTATTGCAAGTATGATGAAAGACTAGCACGAGTTTCCATACCTCTAGGGTGTAGAATGCCATTGCCATCCACCATCACAACCTGCAAGAAAAACATATAATTGTATGTGAATGTAAAAACATTTGTTCTATGTGTAAAGCCTCACTGAAACTTTAGGATCATTAACTTGCAGGAATGAAAAAGCAATAATTGGCCTACTAGCCTCATTGAAGGCTGCTGGTGGTTTTCCATTGTGTAAACTTATTGCAGATCTCATTATTTTCTATTTTGGTAGTTTTTTATCTATTCACTTGAAGACATATTTATTGCATATTTATTTTACTTTTTGGTTTAAATAATAAAACTTTTATGGCATAATGCAGATGTTTACTATGAAATACACTTAGAAAAAAAATATCAGCTGCATTGTACAATACACAATTACCAATAATCCTAATACATTTAAACATTAACAAATACTTTTTATATATAATTCATATTTTTAGATCTACCTGAGGTACCATCTTTGGTTGTGTTGCCTTCAGTTTCTCAAACATGTCCGTTAATATGTATGCTTCCCTGAATGCTAGAAAGCCAGGGATGTAAGGTGCAGTCAACTTGACCATCTTGCAATCTTCATACACAACCTGATAAAGTAAATATCTAAAGATATATAAATCTACACTTAAATCTTTACTGTTTTCTGTCAAGTTTGTAGCACATCCAAATTTGAATAGATTAGAGAAGTTTTAAGCAACATCACATGAAAAAATGTAATGAAAATGTTGATCCCCTCTCAAGATTTGTTAGAGCACATCTGAATTCAATCTTGTTTTAAATAGAGTTTATTCTCTTTTTTTGGTTACAGTTGATTTCAATTTTTTTTTTTGGTGTTCCCGTTGATTATTTACTTACTTTGCTACAATAAACTACAATAATCGTGTAAAACACAATAAGTAATGAAACTATATACATGTATTTATGTGTTTATATGAGTAATTTTGAAATATGCAATAAAAACAGTCCGTCTTAGAATCATAGCTAAACAAACCACCAAATCAGGAAAGTTCAACACTACAAATGCAGCACAAGCATTCACATTATCTCCCTTGACAAATGATATATCAACGCCCCCTATGTAGAATTCTACAGGGTTCTCAGAGTGGAAGCTGGAAACAACATGTTTTATTTCTGGAGAATCCTGCAAGACCATCTTCTTCATCAACTCATTCTGTTCTCTGTTGAAATGAATCAAATATTATAGCAATGTATCTTATTATTAAATTCTATAAATTAATTCATCTAAACAACATAGCAACAAAATTTTACAAATATATATGTTTATCCTTTTCATGATCATTTATAACTTATTATGCCCCCCGCAAACAAAGTTTGGGGGGGGGGTATATAGGAAACACCCTGTCTGTCTGTTTGTCCCTCCATCTGTCCACATAACGCGTAAGCACTATTCCTCCTAAACTGCTTAAAGGATTTTGCTGAAACTTTACATGAAGGAAGAACATCATATGTAGATGTGCATGAAGAATTTTCATCGCAATCAGACATGTCAAGGGAGATAATTGGATTTAGACTTTTAAAATACATTTTTCAATTGGAGACCTTGTAGGCGCAACTTCTCGTAAACCGCTTGAAGGATTTTGATTAAACTTTACATGAAGGAAGTACATGATATGTAGATGTGCATGAAGAATTTTTATCCCAATCAGACATCATTCAAGGGAGATAATTGGACTTAGACTTTTAAAATACATTATTCAATTGGATACCTCGTAAGTGCAACTACTCCTAAACCACTTGAAGGATTTTGATGAAACTTTACATGGAGGAAGTACATCATATGTAGATGTGCATGAAGAATTTGTATTGCTCTCGGTTATCATCAAGGGGAGATAACTGGACTTGAGATTTTTTTTACAGTACAGAGTCCAATATGAAGCAGGGGGTATCCTTTTGTGAGCTCGCTCACATTATTACTTGTTTAATCATCTGGAAAGTGTTATGAATATAGTAAAGTAAATACATGGATAAATATAATATTAGGTTGCAATTTTTTCTTCATTTTAGTGATTCAGAGGGGTAAGGACAACTACTGAAAAAGTACTTATTTAAATAGGTACTTATGTACGAAATGAATAGAATGATGAGCAGAAATCATTAGTACCTGTAATTTTGGGTGAATCATAAAATTGTGAAAATAAGTATTTTTACAGTATTTTGACAAATTTTATTGGCCCACAAAATTAGTTTAACACTGCCACATCTCATATGTGCTAGCCCTGAGCCATTAATCTGTTTGTATACTTGTCCTCTATGTTAGTACATGTAGTTCCATGTTCAGAATGGAGTCTTTTGTTGATAATTTAAGGATTGGTATTAAATCATTAAATGCATTGTATATTTGATCTGGGACTTACTGGAAGGCACAAGCAGCAGCAAGGGGTCACATTGAAGGATTCTGGAAATTGCAGCTGATTTATATAGATTGTTTCATTTATATATACACTTATTCCACATCTCATTGAATCTTCAATATGTGAAATATTACCTCTCCCAATTATCTCTGATGTCTTGTGGCACATCTGCTTTGTCCTCCTGTTTACAGCTGCCAGACATTTCTTCTAGAAATTTTCTATACATTAATTTTCAGAAAGATATCAGTGCACTGTCAAGGTTGTCATTGTCTGCAAAGAAAACCATTAAAAGTCTAGAATATTGTTAACAAAATGATGGCTTTTGTTTGCTATATAAATAGGCCTTTCATATGTTGACCTGTGAATTAAATTATTTGTAATATCCTGAAAAATTCAGCTTCTTTAAGTGGATGATCATGATGATACTGTAAAAGTATTTTTTTCGCGGGTATCTAATTTTCGCTTTTTATACTTGGCAACTCGCAAAAATATACCCTTGCAAAAATTAAATCTGGTAAATAGTATATGCATATTATATACTCCCATATAAGTAATTGCTAAAATCAAAGTTTTTTTTTTAATTTAAAAATTTTTTTTTTTAAGAAATCCGCAGAATTTAGCTCCCATGAAAAAATGTGTAGCATATAAGTTATTAAACAAGTGTGCCAAGTTAAAATGCAGTTGGTCTTATGATGTCAGACAAGTTAATCTTTGAAATTCAGGGAAAAAGTAAAGACACAACTCATAAAGTATGCCTGGTACATGTGCTATATGGTATATGCAAAAATATCCAGTCACACTTTTTATTTTTAGTTATACAGTCTATTTACTTAAACTAAGACATTTGTAACTAGAGGCTCCGAGGAGCCTGAATGGCTCATCTGATTTCTTAAACTAAAGCTTCTTACCTAGTGTACAACATAATCTTGATGTATCTGGTAAATAACGTTAAAGAATTGAGTTAGGATAGAAAACACTTTTAAATTCAATTTAGAAAGCTTTTTAAATATAGCTTCTACAACGCGACCGAGTTGATTATGGAATTTCTAACATCGAGAGAAATAAATTTGATTATTTTAATGGCGAGGCTTGCTGAGCGATTAAAATATCAAATTTATTTCTCGAGATGTTAGAAATTCCATAATCATCGAGAATTAAGTTGTAGAAGGTTTTTCTCTAGTGTTTACAGGTAAGAAATTGCAAAAGGCCGCTCATCAATTGCATGTGCAATTACGCTGAGAACAAATTTCTCTCTAGAGGTGAGAAATATTTTTTCACAACTGGTTGAGAGGTTGATAAATCGGATGAAAATTAGAGAATTCTTATTTTAAAATAGTAGAAATTGAACAGAAATCAGTGAAAGAGAGATGACTCTTAAACAGTTGATCTGACAATCTTAACCATGTTGACCCTGATATTTGGATCAATGAGTTATTTATCCAAAAATGATATCAGGGTCAAAATGAGCTTAACATTTTTGCAATGCTAACTTTTCTCTAGCACTTATGGTTTAAAAAATAAAGTTCAAAAATTGTAAAAATGGTCAATTATGACAATTAAGGAGAAATAATTCCTGTAAGGAAACTTCCCACAACTTCAACTCAATGAATTGATGCTGAAGAAGAAAATTTGTTTCAGATTTTCTCTATCTCTAATACTTTTTGAGCTATAAGCTTAAACCAATGGTATGCCCCCTGTTCTATTTTTGGCAATGGCAGCCATGTTGGTTGGTTGGCGTGCTTAATTTCACAAACTCGGTAGAACGCATCCTTAAAAGACCAAGTATACTAAGTTTAAAAGCAATTCCTTCTGTGGTTTCACAGAAAAAGATTTTTAAAAATGAGTTAAAATTGATAAAAAAAAAACAGTTTAAGAGGAATAACTCTTACAGGTTAATCTGACAATTTTGACCCTGAGTGTGTATTTGTATGCGTTGGTGTTTATATCTCCCTTTATTGACACACATTGGTCATGTAATTTTGACCCTGAAATTATTTTTGTAGACCTCAATGAGCTTAACAAATCTTCAATGCTAACTTTTCCCCTAGCACTTACAGTTTCAAGGTAAAGTTAAAAACTGGGAAAATGGCCAATTTTGACGATTAGGGGGAATTAACTCCTTATTCCTATAAGAAGTCATAACTTCACCTCAACAAGATTTGAAGATCTATTAATGCCAAAGAAAGAAGGTTGCTGCAGATTTCTCTTTCTCTTATTCTTTTCAAGTTACAAGCTAAATACTATGGTCTGAGCCCCCCCCTTTTTTTTTTTGGCAACAGCAACTGTTGGCTGGCAATTTGCACAAATTAGAAGACATCCTAAAGATCAAGTGTACAAAGTTTTTAAATTAGCAATCCTTTCAGTGGTTAAACTCAGAGAAGAGATCTAGATAAATTGACAGATGCTTCATGATGAGAATAGTTCACCTGACCTTTCAGGAAACGAGAGCTAAAACAAGATGCTCCCAAGAACCTGAATCACTCACCTGGCTTAAAGTAACAATATTTAAGATTGCCAACAGCCCGACATGACAGGAAACAATAGGAAAGCTCTGTAAAGCTGAGCATTTAACAGGTCGAGTATTCTAGATTTCATTTGACCTAATAATCAATCAAAATTTTATAAAATTGACCTTTCAAAATGGGAGAAAATAGTAAAACTTTTTCGACGTTTTTATAGAAAAGTTCTGAACATAACCCTATTTTCTTTAACATCCTCGCTCACATTTCGTCAATACCAAATAGTTTTGGTTTTCAACGTAGTTTTAGTTGGCATGGGTAAATTCTCCTTAAAAAGTAATGATATGTTCCACATTTTGACTTCTTTTTCATTAGGTGCATTGGTCAATGGACATTAATAAAGGTAAAGATAACACTAAAATCTCCCTACTGGACAATGCTCTCCGGGGAAAAATTGGTGTCATTTATACCTTAACATTTTAACTTATATTGATGCAATTAGACTAACGAAATTTTTCACCGCTCATTTTTAACATTTGTTCAGCAAGTCAGTTTTTGTTCAATTATTTCTTAAAAAGCACGTGTTTGTGGTCATAGTTAATTATATACTCTCAATAAAAAGCTTCGCCGAGCGCAGCATGATACGACCGCAACATGTTGAACCCTGTACGTTTTAGGCCTAATATGGATAGTCTATTGTTCTGGACACATGCAGCCCATGGTGGACTGACAAAGGTTTTTGACACATGCTTCTCTGATGGACTTTCAACCCAGGGGCTAAAAATATAAATTTTGAATGTTGTATTCTACTCTTTAAAAGAATAATGTTTGGGGAAAAAATTAAAAATCGAACCAGAATTTTTTTTAAATTATGATTACAGCCCCAAAAACTTATTCTTAAATTTAGAATCGCTACCTGACAAGAATAAATTTGCAAAAAAAAATTTCAAAATCGGACCACAAATAAAAAAGCCCCATTTGGCCCCTAATTACGTAATAGGGGGAAAAAGGGGGGGGTCGCAAAAATTAATTCCTAATTTTGTATTCGCTATTTGACAAGAACAAACATGCAAAAAAATTTTTCAAAATCGGACCAGAAATAAAAAAAGTTTCAATTTCGGCCCCATGTGGCCCCTAATTACGTAATAAGGGGGAAAAGGGGGGGGGTCGCAAAAATTAATTCTTAATTTTGTATCCGCTATTTGACAAGAACAAAAATGCAAAAAAAATTTTCAAAATGGGACCAGAAATAAAAAAGTTTCAATTTCGGCCCCTTTTGGCCCCTTATTACGTAACAGGTGAAAAAGGGGTGGGGGTCGCAAAAATAAATTCTCAAATTTGGATTCGCTACTTGACAAAAATAAACTTGCAAAAAAAATTTTCAAAATCGGACCACAAATAAAAAAGTTTCGATTTTGGCCCCTTTTGGCCCCTAATTACACAACGGAGAAAAAGGGGGGGCGCAAAAATTCATCAGGTTCATTCTTTTATTGTAAGAAACATTCTTGACAAATTTCACAGCAATAGACCAACTAGGACCAAAGTTATGGTGGAAACAAGTAAAATATTTGAATTTTTTTTCCCCTTTTGGGCCCCTAATTTCGAAACAAAAAAAGGGGGGACCCCCAAAATCAATCGCATTCATCCTTGTATGGTAAGGAACATCACTGTCAAATTTCATAGCAATTGGATAACTAGAACTAAAGTTATTGTGGAAACAAACAAAAAAGTAGTATTTTTGGCCCTTTTTTGGCCCCTAATTTCTAAACGAAAAATGGGGGGACCCCCAAAATCAATCCCATGCATCCTTTTATGGTAAAGAACATCATTGTAAAGTTTCATAGCAATCGAATAACTGGAACTAAAGTTATTGTGGAAACACTAAAAAGTTAACAGACAACGACGACGACGACGACGACGACGACAGCATCATACCATAATACGTCCGCAAATTTTTTGCGGTCGTATAAAAACCATTGGTCAAAAGTTTGATGTAAACATTATCCTTAAAAGGTAAATTCCTCGACCTGTTTAAGCAAGCAAATGTGTGCAACAATTATCTATGATACACACTATTTCACGTACCATCAACTATTTTTGGCATTTAAGGGGCCGAGACTCATATAATGGTCATCTGACAATTTTGTCCTAATGAACAATTTTGTAGAGTTCAATTAGCTTAACATTTAGGCAAGCAAAACCTTTTCTCTATCATTACTATCGTTCACAATCTTTAGTACAAAAACCACTACCGGTATATTTGGCTTTTAAATGGCCAAAACTCCTATAAGGGGTCATCTGACAATTTCAACCTAAAGGACAATTTTGTAAAGCTCAATTAGCTGAACAATAAAATAAGCAAAACCTTTTCTTTATCTCCTATCCTTCACATACTATAAAGCTCTAACCACTATTTTTGGCATTTAAGGAACCATAACCCCTATGAGGGGTCATCTGACAATTTCAACCTTATCAAGGACAATTTTGTAGATCTCAATTAGCTGAAAATTTAAGTAAGCAATACCTTTTCCCTATTTTATAAGGCTGAAACCATTATTTTTTTGCACTTAAAGGGCCATAACCCCTATTAGTGGTTATCTGACATTTTTTATATAATTGACAATTTTGTAGAGCTCAATTACCTGAACATTTAACCAAGCAAAACCATTTCTCTATTTCTATTGTTCACAATCTATAAGGCCAAAACCACTATTTTTGGCGTTAAAGGGCCATAACCCCTATAAGGGGTCATCTGACAATTTCTACCCAATGAACAATTTTGTAGAGCATACATAGCTGAACAATATGCAATTAAAACAACTTCAATATCTTATATAGTTCTTGAGTTATAAGACAAAATAAGTGCAAAACAAAAAAAATCAAGAAAAGGGGCAATAACTTCCACATGGTTTGTAGGCATTTCTTCAAAATTTCTGGGTAGGTAGATGCTGATCACTTTTACTTTGCCAAAATTTTGATATCTGTCACTGTTTTTTAATAATTTGCAAAAAAAATGCTGTTTTGCCTCCCATGTTCTATTTTTAGCAATGACAGCCATGTTTTTTATTGAATCATTTCAAATGAGGATTGTTTGTTGCCAACACGTCATATATCATTCCTGCAAAGTTTCAGTTAAATTGGTTTAGCGGTTTCAGAGGAGAAGATTTTTGAAATTGTTAACAGATGACGACAGATGACAGACCCATAATAAGTGATGGCATAAAATCACTCAACATCTGCAATTAGCATTTAAAAACAGTAAGCAAATCTTTTCTTTCAAAATTTAGGGGTCATAATTCCAATTAATTCAGACTGGAATGGAACAACAAGTGTGGCCACTAAAAGTATGTCTCGCCTGCCAGCAACATCACTAATATCAACTACCTAAGCTTTCATTTCTTGATATAAACACAAAAAGTGTCTGTATACCCAATATCAGATGCCTAGCTATTATACTTTTCCAGCAATTCATTGTCCACAAAAGTCTTACAAAAACATTTATAGCCTAAAAAAAGACCTAAGTTCACAGAGTCACTGGAAAGTGGAAATGGGGTCAGGTCACATGGTATGGTAACAGTTGCATAGAACATAACCTAAACTGTCTGTATACCAAATATCAGATGCCTAGCTATTATATTTTTCCAGCAATTCATTGTCCACAAAAGTCTTACAAAAGAGTTTACGGCCTAAAAAAAGACCTAAGTTGGCAGAGTAACTGGAGCGTGAAAATGGGGTCAGGGTCACACGGTATGGTAACAGTTGCATAGAGCATAATCTGAACTGTCTGTATACCAAATATCAGATGCCTAGCTATTATACTTTTCAAGCAATTCATCATCCACAAAAGTCGTACAAAAAAGTTTACGGCCTTAAAAAAAGACCTAAGTTGGCAGAGTCACTGGAGCGTGGAAAATGGGGTCAGGGTCACACGGTATGGTAACAGTTGCATAGAGCATAATCTGAACTGTCTGTATACCCAATATCAGATGCCTAGCTATTATACTTTTCAAGCAATTCATCGTCCACAAAAGTCTTACAAAAAAGTTTACGGCCTGAAACAAAACCTAAGTTCACAGAGTCACTGGAGCGTGAAAATGGGGTCAGGGTCACATGGCATGGTGACAGTTGCGTAGACCATAACCTGAACTTTCTGCATACCAAATATCAGATGCCTAGCAGTAGCTATTATACTTTTCCAGCAAATCATTGTCCACAAAAGTCTTACAAAAAAGTTTAAGTAACTGCCGTTGCCGCCACTGTCAGAAAATAATACCTATGTCTCGCCTTCAGCGACTATTCGGCGCAGGCGAGACAAAAACTCAATCTGTAACTTATAAATATAAACTCACATCCCCAAAATCAGCTCAATAACTGCATTGAGAGTGCAGTGTAAAAAGTCTGAAAACTGTTGTGGTAAGAGAACAATATGCCCCTTAACTTTTCCTTGTGGGGGCATAATATTGCATGTGCTGTATTAGAGTAAAGGGGAATACATATAACATTCCCGAACTTGTCTATCCCCCAAACGTGTGTGATCTGCCCAATCATGTCCAGTTAATGCCCAAACGTGTCCATTGTGGTCACAAGCCAAAATGTGTCCAAAGTTCTCTCACCCAAACATATCTATTTCATGGTATGCCCAAACCTGTCCTCTCTCATATTATGATGTCACAAAGGATTTAGGGCTAGGTTTTGGGTTAGGGTTACATATAGGGTAAGGATTTGGTATCCATATGCCACCTCCACTATTAGGTTAGCATCAAGGAGCTGCCTAGACTAGGGTTAGGGTTTGGATTTAGGGTAAAGGTAAGGTTTAGGGTTGGGGCTAGAGTTATAGGGTTAAAATTAGGACTTAGGGTTAGGGTTTAGGGTTAGGGTTAGTTAGAGTTAGGGTTAGGATGAGGTATCCATTTGCCACCTTCACTAGCATCAAGGAGCAGCCTCAACTAGGGTCAGTGTAAGGATTAGGAATTCATGTGCCACCTCCATATTTAGATTAGCATCAGGAAGCTGCCAGGACTACAATGGACTAGGGCTAGTGTTATGATTAGGATTTAGTATCTGTGTGCCACCTCCACTATACATGGCTTGCGCAATGTTTTGACTCGTCATTTAGACGAGGTCATCAGGGGTCACAGGGAGAAAAATGACTTCATTCAACATAATTATGGGACAACGGGAACAGCATTTTCTATCAAGGATTTTTCTGTAATTATTCAACATTTAGGTAAAAAGCATTTGCAACTGACAAATAAACCCACAGACAACATATCCAACCCATATAAAATCAATCTTGAACGGAAATAACGAAATTACTTTCTTTATTTATTAGCGTGTTGGAATCAGTTTTTTACCAGTTCCTCCTTGTTTGGCTAAAATAGTGACCGATCCTGCAAATGTGCAACCCATGTATTAAGGTAGTAACGTTGAGCCGCCTCTACACATGCTCTACTTGGGTTATGGCTTTCCGTATTATAGACCTGACAACCCCCGCAAATGAGGGCCACCCTATTCAGCCACCTAGGCTACACACTTTGTTGCTCTGTGGGCTGAGCACTGACCGGACGTCAGAATCCCAAGACCCTTAGTCGCTTCTAGCGACAAGCTAGGCTCTGCTGCTGGCCTATTCGCCACCCGGGCCCTGTACAGGACTTTTGGCAAAGAAAATTGGACACTGTTGGGCATTTTTTGTTCTATAAACACGACTGTGCATTAGATACATTTGGACATCAGACACATTTGTGGCAATGAACATGTTTTTGAGTGTTACATATATATAATATTCTGAAACATGTGACCCCCCCAAAAATGATGCAAATTTTGAAAACAATGCAATCAATTCAATGAATCATTTATACTTAAGAGAGATATTTCATTTTCTGTTATATTCTGACCGATGATACAATTTTTACATTTAATTTCATGTCTTGGTTTTCAAGTTCTTTCCTTTCATCATCTTTCTGTCAACTTTGAAGTTGCTCTGGTTTTTAGGCGAATCTTTTTTTCTAAAACCGGAAGTGTGGGTTGTTGCCAAGAAACTTGCAGACGGGCACCTGTTTCAAGTGAAAAAAAGTTAAATTTAAGTTAAACAGTGTGATGTCTTGGTAAGTATTGACGTCTATACTTTTCAAACAATTCATTTGACCAAAATACAGTGGTTGTCATTAATTCCTTTTTTCAAATTATATTTCTGTCCCGCCACTCCTTTCATTCATGCCTTTTAAATTTCTTAATTTATTACATGCCCATGTCTTAATTGATTTTTGTTTATGTGTGCTGGTACCAAATTTTTCTCAAGTGAAATTGCCAGCACCAGCCCCTCAACCACTCTTAGGAAGAAAAACGATGAGCTGCTGTTTTGTTCTTGCACTTGTTACAGGAGAGCAGGGGTGCTTTCCATTATGAGGTTTGCACCAGTTGAACCTTAGTCCGAGATTGCTCTGACGTCCTACGGCTTTTTTTCCAGACAAGCTGGGGCCGTGGGACGTCCCACGGCCCCAGCTTGTCTGGAAAAAAAGCCGTAGGACGTCAGAGCAATCTCGGACTAAATGGAAGGCAACCCATGTTCCACACCACAGTCACCGAACCCTGATGGCCCAAGTGACAGGCCAGCTTGGTAGGTAAAGGTAAAAAAAAAAAAAGGTAAGATTTATTTAACGTCAGTAAGTACACATCAGCATGATCAGTGATGTGATGTGTACACAAGTCAAACAATTAACATAAGCTCTGAAGAGCTTTTGACCGACGGCAAGATTAACGACCGTTTGGCTAATATGAGGCCCTTGCATGGTCGCCAGACTTGTGTGGGAGGAAAGCCCGATATTCCAATCTGGAAAATCGGTGAAACCTACGAGCAATGGTAGGTGTCTGGAAACCTTGACACGTGTGGGGCTCGAACCCACAGAGTAGGGGTGAAATGATTTCCGGAAACTGAAAAAGGTCAAAATCAGTATGGCGCCCTTTCGTTGAGATACATGTACAACCAGAACTTCTGTTGTTGAAAATTCATTTCCAATGGGTGATTTTGAGCTAATAACAACTTCAGATCTCCTATGAATGTGTTTTTGACGAAATGTTCAGCAAAGAGATGTGAAAACAAAGGAAATTTAAAAGAAGTTGTAAAGAAATTGTACCGAACCGAAAATAATAGTATCGTTATGAAAATGTACGGTACGTATCGTATCATGGCATGAGTGTATCGTGTCAGCCTTACCACAGAGGTGTCGACCTGTCGTCCTGTGCCTTAACCACTAGGCCACCCAGCTAGTTATCAAATGAGCTAAAGATTTAAACCTGTAGATGATTCGATAACTTGCGGCTTTATATTAGCTACTTGAATGCAGATGGTATCCCGTTACAACTAATGCACACTTGAATTTAAATGTTGTTATAAGTTTAAGGTCAGTTAGCATTTTGGTGACAAGTTCAGACTCTCGAGATATGTATAGTCCTGTCTGATGAAAGTTGCAGCTCTTTTCTGGATGCACTTAACTGTGTAGGTATCCGTTACCATATTTCTTTTCAATATTCCAACACTGAGCTAACCATTGATATGTATGCCAGTTTTTGGCATTCAATTGGGCATTTTAGAAAATTCCATCTCAGAAATAGTAGGTCTTAGGATGCTACTAGCCTTGCTGGTTATCTTGTTAAATGTGTCTGCTCCATTAGAGGAGGTAGAAAGTCCTAGATATGTGTTGGTTTTAACTTGTTCTAAAAGTCTAGAACATCAGATTATCCAGTTAGTAGAAGCTCAAAAAGTGGGATCTGCCATATTATCATCATTGTGGTTATGTAGCAATATTTTGCATTAAACTTAATGCCCCCTTTGGTTGCCCATATTTGTGACATTGTCAGTGTTGCTAGGCCCTCTTGTAGTATATATACTATTATGGTGTTTAGGTGATTTTGTTCCTCTATACAATTGGCAATCATCCGCAAAGTGTCCAACTTGCCAGCTGACACAATTCAGACAAGACACATAGAAATTAGGATGAGGTCCTAGTCAGTGAAAGAAATTAACAGTAGACCAACAGACATGTCTATGTAGAGAGTAGATCTTCATATAACTTTAACATACAACAAGTTTTATATGAATTGTAAAGATAGGTCTACATTGACTCAGAAGTTTATTTCTAAGACTGCTTAGTGCTATTCCTTGAGGAATCCCAGAATCAACACGTGTATCTAATGAACAACAACTCTGATGGAATGTTTTGTGAGAATGTTTGGGAACCACATAATTTATTCCACAGCTATAGTTTGTCATGAGGGACTCACTGTATCAAATGCTTTATTGCCATGTCAGTTTGAATATTTTTGTCAAAATTTTAGATGAGATCTTCAGTAGTTTAAATGTGAGTTGGGTGGCGTAGCAATATCTAGATCAGAAGTAATATGATTTAGTTTTTTTAAAGTGAATAATTTGTGTACATGTAATTTGTATATTTGCATATGGTTGAGCATATGTGTTCCAACTGGTTTATGTCCCGATTATGGCTGAAATATCACCAACGGGACATAAAGCAGACAATAATCAATCAATCAATCAATCTGTTATTAAAAACTTATTTCATTTAGCATTTAACTTATACATGTTGCTTACTTTTGGGCAAGGCACAGGGAGATAACTGTATAATCTCTCTCAGATGAATTTAAACCCTTGTCTTTCTGGGTAAGACACAGGAAGAGACTTCCATGACTCAGATTGATAATGGCATACTACTACTATAAAATAAAACAAACGTCAAAATCTTGGTTGAAAACACCTTCTCTGTTAGATAAGGCACAGTGAGAATTCAAAAGAATTCTTAAGCACTGTCCCCTGGTTGCTGCTCCAGAAATTGTACTCTCATATAACCAGGGGGTGGTAAAGGGGGGATCCCATCATGAAAACATGAACTTCAAAAACCCTGAAAAAGGACGAGTTAAAAAAATCGCCAAACACAAAACACAAGAAAAATGAAATCAGATAATCGAAAACACGAAATCACATGCCTTAAAAAGGCAGAAAAAGAAGCACAGGTAATAAAAATCTCAAAACACATAACACGGGACAAAAATACAGACAAAAAAGGAGCACGTACAACCTCCTCAACACGAAAACATGAGAAATAAAAAAAATCACGAAAACACATAAAATAAAACTGTCAAAAACGTAGCACGAAACTAACCCTTTACCACCTTCTACCCAGTAATTAACTTGTATATATATCTTTTTAAATTTACAAATGAATAATATAATCGATTTTTTTCAACCTCGTCTTACTGATGCACACACCACTAATATATGAATCTTTCATAATCCACATTTATGTGACTGTTCCATATTCTGTTTCAATTGTAGAATGTACTGTTCCTAAATCATATATCATATTGGAATAAAAATATTGGTATTAGTATATTATTGATATTGTATATACATACTTTAATGTTAGCTGCAATAATGGAACTTTTTTAACATGTTAGATTTGATGGAGCTAATAAGAAATCCCATTACCTTAATAGAGCAAGTTTAGAGTTTGTGTGAGACCATCACAATCCCTTGAAGACATTGATTTATGATGAACACTTTTGTAATAATAAAATTCAACTGAGGAAAAAACAGATAAGGGGGGTTAAAAAAATGTGAATACTTGAAATTCTTAATATGTAAAGATGGTTTTTTTTTTAGATATCTGAGATTTCTTATTCCAGCATTAGATTATATAGATCACCAAATATTTTTGATGTCATCTTATTTTCTCTTAGGAAGACAAACACTATTTAAGGAAACTTAAAACTTTGTTTGACCAAACCTGGATTGTACCATATTTAAATATTTGTAGTAATACTTTGACTTTTAAAGCATGTTAGAAATTGTTATATAAACAAGCTAGGTCATTTAAATCTTTGTTTCTTTCCCAATAATTTAACAGAAACCAATTTCTCTCAAGGAATGGCCTTGCACTTTTAAAAAGCTGTAATTAAAGGGTTAAGATTTTTGAATTGCCCCTTTCTTATGTAGGTTGTGTCACATACACTTATTCCTCATATCATTATCATCTATTCAAATGTGTTATGCTAAAAAGTAACTTAAGGTTAATTTTCTTTACCCAAATGAAAAAAAAAATTGAAATAGAATTCAAAATTTTTCCTTGATATTTAAAACTACCTTCTTTAAAACTTAAAGCTGCTATGGAGGATATTGTACAGTGAGGAGTGTATCCAAGGGGAGGCCCAGGTCCCCCTTTTGTCTGAAAAAAATTTGATGTTTAGGAAACCATTGAGGTATGATCTGAGTGCCGACCCTCCTCCCTTAGCCAGTTAGCCTGCCCCCCTTTTGTGAAATTGTGGTACAATTCCAAACCAAAAAAGTAAAATTCTTAACAACTATTTGGTGAAAATTTTATAAATGAGATTCATCAGTTTCTTTTATTTTAATCATATAAGAACGCTACCATTTTATTCATGTAGGCCATTTTCCTTCTTGACAATTTTGAGTCCAAGACTAGATATGAAAGATAAATGAAATATGGAATAAGTGTATGCGATACTACGTACATGAATCAACAGCAGTTTGAAATTCCACAATGGAATAAACAGCCAGCAGCCTATAACAGTAATTACCAAACCACTTAGCTTATTGGATGAAAATTTATAGTTATTATTAAATCACTAAGCTTATCGGACAGTTGGGCATGAAATTCAAAACAATTATGAAATACTGCCAAGACTGCAAATTAATTTTTTTTTCAAGACATGTAATTTAGCCAAACCTCTTAATTAAACTGATTATACAATATAGCCTAAATTTATAAGATTCAGAAACACTCTTTTTTAAATTTCAGAAATCAAGTCACCTAAGGCTTATAGACAAATGCTTGACAAAACCACTTATAAATTTGATTGAATAGTACATTAAGTGTAGCAATATATTATTGCCACAGTTTTGGAGTGTTTTAGGAGTACCGGTACATTCTGCTTTTATTTTTTTTTTATATATATTTCAGAAAATATTATGACACTTCTATAGAAATGGAGGGTGTTTTAGGATATGACCAAGAGGATGCCCTTGTTAGGGGACAGATTCCACTTAAGATACTGCAGGTCAGTGAAGCATGGAATAGGTTAATTTATTGCAACTAAAAATTAAACTTTAGTTTTCCCTTTCAAGTATACATGTATTACCTTGTCTGTCATGTCTGTTTGGATACATGTTTAACTCATAAGATGGAATACCAAAGGGATAAAAATGTCTGAAGATGTTTTTAATGCTTGGTATGATATCATCTTGGGGGAGCAAATTGAAAAAAATCAAAGGTGTATTGCAGACCAGTAATTTGTTGTTGTTGCAATTTTAAGACGTATTACTTTTTCATTTGGTAAATCATATTAATTGTACATATCTTTATATTATCAAGAGATAATTTAGATAATCAGGATTGACAGTATTGTTATCCAGCATATTTACAAGGAAATTGAAATTTATCATTATTTTAAAAGACTTCAAGATAATATGTTGCTGAAGAATTGAAATTAAATCATTTGATGAAGATTTTACATTATTGTTATACATCAACTAAATATAAAGATAAAGACTCAACACCCAGATTACACTGTAAGCTAGGTAAATGAAAATTTATTAGGTCAACATGTTTCTCCCATTAGGTATCCACCCTAAAGTCACCTACAACTGCTGATTTACCACCTCAAGGTGTTGGTTCATCTTTCTGTTTGCAGTATTGTAATACATGTATGATCAATATAATATGTTAATAACTTATATTTGCAGGACCAGTTGGATGCATTAGAGGAATCCAGTATAAAGACAATTGATTTTGGTAGAAATGGTTACTGTAATGATGCTGTCTTAAAGCTCATAGCATCAAAGAAAAAGGTACCTTACATAACTGTAGCTTTTGTACCAGATGACAGAAAAATTTTCAGATATATGTAATAACTAGCATGTACTGGGAAATGCTACAATTTGTGGGTATAAATTTTTGTGGATTGGGACTAAATTGCATATTCTTACTTAGTACACGAATTTGCGGTTTAAACAAATTCTCTTTTAATGTAAAATTCTTTGTTTGTTGGGAATTTATTTTTGTGGTTTGCCAGACCAACAAAACCACAAAAATTGGTGCCCACGAAAATTAATACTTTCACAGTTGATTTTAATGGAAATGGTCATAAAATTCAAGTTCAATGAACCCAAAACATTTCATCAAATCTGCTTTATAAACTCATTTAGCTCATATCAAATGCAAACTACTTTTAAGTTGAACACTAAATACCAATAATAGCCATTTTTATCATACGAGTTAAATTTTATCCTAAAATTACTATAATGGATGATAAAAATGTGGTTCTCTTCTGTGTCTTTTATTTTATTTTACTTAATTTATTCATTTCTTTTCCAGAAAACTTATGAGAATCTAGAAAAGGTGAATTTGGATGGATGTATACTGATCAGTAATGCAGGAATCAAGTGGTTATCTGATGTTATAGCAGGAGCATCAAAACTCAATCAGGTATCTGTAGATTTTAATATTTCTCACATTACGTTATGCATCTCTACAGACGTCTTTAAATGTAGAGAAGTTGAGTAAAGCCAACATTTTAAAGATTTCAACTGAGGTTTTATGTAGCTATTGAGATGTAGAAAAACTTGTACACTTATGTATCCATGACAAGTATTGTAAAATAATTCATTTTAAATGTTCCAAGGATGACATTGTATTCATGATAAGGTGATGCATATGAAGAAATTTCATTGCAGGGGAGATAATTTGACTCATAACTTTTCCCAATAATAGAGTTCAAAATGTTGCTATGATTATCCTCTGTAGTCTAAGTCTAGTACTTTTATATTGTTATAACTAGTACATAGTACCAATCTATAATTCACCAATATTTTATCACATTACAGATTGTATTGAATGGGTGTGACAGACTGTCGGACAATGAGCTCTCCCTACTACTCGACAAAGTTGGCCCGACATGTGAAGTTCTTATGAACGGTACCTCTGTGGCATATCTGGACAGTCCGGAGGGAAAGAAAGTTCAGCTTGTAGGATGTCCTAATATTACTGTACCCAAACATACAGGTTTACTTTTATTTTCTTATATTACCTCCAACAACAAAGTTATGGGAGGGGTATATAGGAATCAACCTGTCTGTTTGTCTGTTCATCTGTCTGTCTGTCCATATCTTGTAAGCCCAACCCTTTCTAAACCACATGATGGATTTTGATGAAACTTTACATGAAGGAAGTACATCATATGGAGATGTGCATGACGAAATACCATTCAGGGGAGATAATTGGAACCTTATCCAAGCATCCATTGGATGTGCAGGATAAGGATCATTATATGAAGAAGCCTAGGGCTTCGAGGGTTAATAATTGAATCTTTTATTTTGTACCAAGTCGCACGCCTTTTTTCACAGCTCAGTGATTTTTAAATCACCAGGTGTAGTGACGTAGGTGGTATAAAAGAGATACACACCTGTGGAACGACCTCTTTTCAAAGCCATACAAATATAATTGATAACTTATTTCGCATTTATTTTCTAGAAGAAACCAAGTGGAGGGTAATCTTAAATAAATAGAGCTTCATACCAAGTATATTATGGGAGGGTACTTATTAACCCTCGAAGCCCTAGGCTTCTTCATATAATGATCCTTATCCTGCACATCCAATGGATGCTTGGATAAGGTTCCATTATATTTCATAATCCTGGGCTATTCTCCGGTTAATAATTGAATCTTTAAAGCCCAAATAAATGCGAATGAGACACAAACAAAAAACTCCACCAAAAAGAACCTTAACTTGCAAAATATGATCTTGATACCAAGTTTCATATTAAGACAAACAATGCTGTCTTAATACATAAATTCCAGTTTTGCAACTGTAAAGAAAAAACAATATTCAGTACAACATTTATTAATAATCAAAAAAGTTCTGTGATCAACTGTCCTCCTCATCAACTTCGTCATGGTCCTCATCTACAACTTCTGAAAAAGAATTCAATACTGATTCAGTAAAACTCACACCTTGTGCAGTTTGTATATGTTTATAATAAAACCTATAATATGTTTTAGCAGAACTCCAATTTGCAGTCTTCAAAATATTCTTTAAAGACATACCAGCATTACTGGCTGCAGAAGTAGAAGCACTCCTAAAAGAATGAGCAGTGAACTGTGTTGTATCTATGCCAGAATTTGTTAATACAACCTTAAGCCATCTTGCTATAGTTGAACTAGTAATTTCATTCAAAGTTTTTAAAGAAACAAATAATCTAGTTGATTTTCTAAGTGACCTTGTTCTCTGAATATAACACTGCAACGTTAGAACTGGACAAATTTGATGGTTTTTATAACTATGCAATTCAACAGTATTATTCATATTTTTAGGCCTAGTGGTTTTTAACAAACAACCAACTTTAAAAACTACACTTTTATCACTGTAATATATCCATTTTAAATCCAGAGCAGCTAAAGTTTGTGATCTTTGAGCTGTAGTTAAAGCTATAAGAGCAACACATTTGAAAGTTAATTCTTTCAGTGGAAGACCCTCTAAGGGATAAAGAGATGCAAGATATTTTAGAACCTTACTAACATCCCAAGTAAAAGAGTATTTACATAAAGGAGGCCTAAAATTAAAGATCCCTTTCATAAATCTTTTCAAATTCAAATCTTCAATTTCTAAATCAAAAAATGTCAGAGTCTGACATACAGCAGATTTATGTAAACAAATTGTACTATATGATTTTCCCTGATTAAACATATCAGTCAAGTATTGAATAATTTGCTCTACAGTTGGTTCAACTGCACTAATTTCCCTTGAATCACACCACAATACCCAATTTCTCCAAGCATACTCATATTGTGAGTTAGTTGACTTTCGCCAAGAGCTAGAGATGATATCGGTAGCCTGTCTTGAAAAACCTTTATTTTGGAGATGTCTCCTGATATGACACAGGCGATCAGAAAAAGTTTTCTTTTGTTCATTGGGTGTTTTTGACCACTGTGAACGAGTGTTAACAGGTTTGAGCAATGAGGCAATTTTACTGGAATACTTATTAAAGATGCTAATAACTTTGGAAACCACAATTGAGTCGTCCAAAGCGGAACTACTAGTAATGCTCTCCTTACCTTGTCCTCTTCTATTTTCTGCAGGACAGCAGACACTTGGCTGAAAGGAGGAAATATATAAGGTATTAAATTATGCCAAGAAATAGAAAAAGCATTACTATCAACAGCATGAGGATCTGGATACCAACTTACAAAACTATCTAATTGAGTGTTTAATCTAGATGCAAATAAATCTACATCAGGTTTAAAGAAATGTTTTACAATTCTTTTAAAAACTTTTGGCTGAAACATCCATTCAGATGAGTCATTAAAACACCTTGACAAATTATCAGGGATAATGTTTTCAACACCTGGTATATGCACACAAGACAGAAAAATATTTCTGTCCTCACAAAACTTCCAAATACTCTTTGACAACAAGAGAAGACTCAAGACTGATCCCCCTTGATTATTCACATAATTCACAGCAACAGAGCTGTCTGTTTTCACACAAATATGAGTGTCATGCAAATCATTGCAAAAAGACAGTAACCCAAAATATATTGCTTTCAACTCTAAAATATTAATATGACAGGTCTGCTCTTCTAAATTCCTTCTGCCCTGTGTTGATTTATCACAAAAAACAATACCAAAACCAGACATAGAAGCATCAGTTCTTAAAAAAATGTTCTGGCGGATCTTGTCTTATAGGTTTTCCATTAACCTTTTTTAAATTTTTCAACCACCATGAAATTTCATCTCTACTATCCTGAGAAATCTTAATTCTAACATTAAAATCATTATTAGCCCTAGCTAATGCCTTAGTACGCTCAATATCTAGAAATCTATGATACAAATGTGCATACTGTACAGCAAAATGGGCAGAAGAATAAAGGCAGATCAACCTGGCTAGGCTACGTATAGAAACATATTCTGCATTGAAAATAGACATGCTTTCTTCTAAAATCTTTTGTACTTTTTCTTCTGGAAGAAAAACTTTAAATAACACAGAATCAATAATGTAGCCCAAGAAAACTTGGGAGAGTGACCTGCCCTTGAGTTGCCATACCGGGTTTATATCGGCTCCGAATAAAAAAGTTATTTTAAATGAAATATTCGTCCGAATTTGGAGTTTTTTGGGATAAAGCTAGCTTAACAACTGTAGCATCTATCCAACCAACTTCTACATGAGCCCGGAGGTCCATAGTGGAAATTTTGACACGTCTCAAGTGAGTTGTTTACATGTACATAGCTCAAAATGGCGAACGACTCGAAACTTAAAAGACACTTATCAGTCCACTTTGGAACAAGCTTTACAAAAGGGATAACTCACACAGATGTACTGAATGAAATTAAAACAATAACTGATCCGAAAAATATTCAATCAATTCAAATTACAGAAAAGGAATGCATTCTGACAGTGTATGACTTACAAACAAAACACATTCTTTTAACGAGAGGCATTACCCTTAAAAATAGATATGTTAAAATGGTAGACGTCGAAAAACAAGTGACAAACATAACTTTAAAGGATGCCCCTTGTGAAATGAGTGAGATTGCCATAGCAGGCTACCTATCTAGATTTGGTACTGTAGTCCAGGGATCCCTCAGAAGGGGATTTATAAAAGACACAAACATTGAAACAGGAACAAGGTATGCACAACTTATAAACTGTGTAGAAACAATTCCTACATACACACAATTTGGCAGATTTGATGTCAGAATCTTTGCTGACAACAATAGAACAGAGTGCAAGTACTGCTCAAAAACTGATCATCCATCCTTCAAGTGCGACCAGAAACCACATACTACAAGAAATCAAACACAACAAGTGCGAAAATGTTATAGGTGCAACAGTTTAGACCATACAATAAATGATTGCCCACACAGAGAAAAGGTCTGCTATAGATGTGGCAGAGAAGGACACATCCAGAGAGATTGTCCAGTGAACGACAATGAACTATATGGAGATTATGTTCATGAAATACAGGAAGGCAGACAGGCAGACGATGAAAATGCATCAGGAAAGTCCTTGGAAGAAGATGCTGACCACCAGGCAGTCATGGGGGAACTTACAAACAACTTTTCAGATCTAAGTGCAAAATCACCAACAACAGTGATACTTGGAGCATCCAACTGTAAGAGGCTAGATATAGACGAAACAACAATACAGAACATTTCAATATCTGGTACAACGCTTGACAAAGTTGATGTTCTATTTGGTGAGCCTATGAAGGATATTGAAACAGACAAGGTTAAAAATGTTATACTGAGTTTAGGTACAAATGACATAGGTAAAAACAAAAATGACATTGAACAAGTAATTGTCAATTTTACAAACTGCTTAGATAAGGTCAAGAGTAGATTTCCAGAAGCAAAAATTGGCATTTGTAGTGTTTTACCAAGAAGGGGTAAAAGTAGTCAAATACAAACATTAAACATTGCAGCCCAATCTCTAAACAACTATGTCAGAAAGCTTTGTTTAGGTAATAAACAACTTAAATACATAGATCTTTGGACAGATTTTACTCCAAACAATGTACCAAACAAGGTTTTGTATGACACAAATGACCCAAGTGGTGTTCATATTAGTACTGCTGGTGCAGAGGTTATTCATGATATATTTCTGGATTTCATTGTAAATCGACAACAAGAGGGCGAGTACAGAACCCCACAGGCACGAAAACGCATGAGGAGCTCTGTGTCCACCCCAGATTCAGCAGAAAAGCAACAGGCAAAACGAGTTACAAAGGGTTAAATTTGTGTTAAACATAAAGCGAAATTCCCTGTTTCTATTTTTGGAATGTTTACTACTATTAAAGTACAAAAGTATTTAAAACTAGTTATGCCTGACCGCTCTTCTAATCACCTGTATTTACTTTACCTATTGATCAAGTGTTTAGACATGTTTTTGTTTGTCATTTGTAAATTTATAATGAAGTGTCATTATTATTGTATAAACAATATGCATAGGGATTATATATTGAGAGATATGTCATATACGCAAGAATGGATTGCAATTATTATATATATATTTTTTACCTATAGCAATTTTAACCAAAAAAATCAATGTCTATTTCAATAGTTAGCTTGAACGTAAATGGAATGAGTGATGATAAAAAGAGAAATGCTATTTTTTATTGGTGCAAAAAGAATAATGCTGATGTTTTCTGTCTTCAAGAGACCCATAGCTCAAAGGAGACAGAAAATAAATGGAAAAAAGAATGGGAGGGTGAAAGTTTATGGAACCACGGTTCCACTAACTCGAGGGGAGTTGCAATACTTTTTTCTAAAAAATGCAACTTTCCGATATCCGGAACTAAGCAAGACGCAAATGGTCGAAATTTGTCATGTCTATTAAGTCTATCCGAGACTTTAAGTTTGCGAATTACAAATGTGTATGGTCCAAACTCAGGAGTAGACCGCAAACATTTTATTCGAGAACTTATTTTATTAGATAATGATAATGAAAGGAACGTGTTGGTTGGGGATTTTAATTGTGTTATAAATAAGAATCTTGACAGAAATCCTATACCAAATCGAGATGATATAGGAACTTCAGAATTAAAAGCACTTATTGAAAATAAGGATCTGATTGACGCTTGGCGATTGCGTTACCCCGAGAACAGGCAATACACCTTTCAGCGGGGAAACTCAAAGTCACGCATTGATTACATTTTCATTAACCACGAATTACAATATGCTATGCAAAAAGTTAAAATAGTTCATTTTCCGTACAGTGACCACAATGGAATGCTACTTAAAATCAAACTGGCACAACCAGAACGTGGACCCGGTACGTGGAAAATGAACTGTTCAGTTATCAACTCCGAATTGTTCAAAAACACTTTTGAGGGTTTTTGGTCTACATGGAAACGTAAAAAACAAGAATTTGAAAATGATTTAGAATGGTGGGAGGCAACAAAAATTAAGATAAAAAGCATTGTAATTGAAGTATCAAAAAAATTAAATGTTAAAGAAAAGCAAGTAAATGAATGGGAAAGAAGGCTATTGTATATTGAAGAAAACAATGCTATTATTGAAAATGAAGCAGAGTGGAATGTATTAAAAAATAAAATAAAAGAATACTACGATAAAAAAGCTGAAGCAGCTAGAATCAGATCAAAGGTAAACTGGTTCGAAAAAGGAGAAAAATCCACAAAATTTTTCTTTAGTTTAGAGAAAAAAAGGGGGGCTGAAAAACTCTGGTCAAGAATTAAAACACCAGAGGGCCAATACAAAGAGGACATATCCTCTATTTTGGAAGTACAAGTTAATTACTATAAGGAACTTTTTACTTCAGAGGGATGGGACAAAACTGAGGCAGACAAACTATTACAAACATTGGGGACACGTTTAGCTGAGATAGATAAAACTGTATGTGATCAAGATGTTACATTGGAAGAAGTAGAAAAAGCGGTAAAAAAACTGAAAAAAGAAAAATCACCGGGTGAAGACGGAATCGTAAGTGAGTTCTATCAACAATTTTGGTATCTGATTAAAGACGACTTTATGTCTATTATTAAGGGTATTTTTAATTCCTCTAAGTTATGCGAATCACAACAAAGAGGTATCATTACTCTGATGTTTAAATCGGGAGAACGTGAAGATATTAAAAACTGGCGTCCTATTACATTGTTGAACACAGATTATAAAATTATTTCCAAAGTCTTGGCAGAAAGACTCAAAGGTGTTTTACCAAATATTATTAATACAGATCAAAAGGGGTTCGTTAAGGGAAGAAATATTTTCCAAGGCAATAGATTATTGCAAGACATTCTAGATTATACAGATATGGAAGATGAGGAAGGTGCAATCATCTTCCTAGATCAACAAAAAGCATTTGATAGAGTAGAATGGGGATGGTTAAACGAATGCCTACTTAAGTTTGGCTTCGGTGCAAAGTTTATAGGGTGGGTGAATATGCTATTTAGAAATGCAAAAACGTGCATTCAAACAAACGGATTTATATCTAACTACATAGATATATCTCGATCCATTCGGCAAGGCTGTCCAATAGCCCCTATGTTATATATATTGCAAGCTGAACCATTAGCAGCAGCTATTAGAGATAATCCAAACATTAAAGGTATAAAATTACCACATAACAATGCAAACATAGAAGCCAAGCTAAATATGTTTGCAGACGATACACAAATTTTAAACAAAGACGAAAAGTCCATCGAAGAAACTTTTAAAATCCTTGGGACTTATGAAAAAGCCTCAGGGGCGAAAATGAACATGAATAAAACTGTAGGAATGTACCTTGGTAAATGGAAAAATAAAAAATCTGTGTTCAATAAAATCAAATGGACAAAGCAACCAGTTAAAGCGTTAGGCGTTATGCATGGCTATGGAGTAAATTTAGACCATATATGGCTAGAAAAAATTAATAAAATTAAAAACTCGATGGGAGTGTGGAAATCTAGAGATTTAACGTATGATGGAAAGGTGCTAATCATCAAGTCCTATGTCTTATCTACTATTGGATTTGAAATTGAAATGCGAGGTATACCGGATAAATATGAAAAACAAATAAATGACATTATGTGGTCATTTCTTTGGGACGATAAAACAAACCAAGTCGCAAGACGTGTTTGTTGTCTACCAAAAGAAAATGGGGGGATGGGAATGGTGAATTTGAAAGAATTTATAAAAGCGAAACATGTGAAAAATATCTACTTGGTGTTACACTCGGAGCTTGACAAATGGAACGCTATCGGGAAATATTTTTTGATGGGACTAGACGAAAAATTTGATTTGGAATACTTCATGTGTACGTGTTCCAGTACAGATGTACTTAACAGAGCACACCTTTCCACATATTATAGAAATCTCATGCGTTCCTGGGTGGAATTTCTTAACAACCAGGAACGCATTACCAAATCCGAACTCCTTGAATCAAATTTATTTGGCAACAATAAGCTTAAGTTTAATGGCAAAGCACTTTTCTATGAAAACTTTGCCAAAAGCGGATTCAAAAAGGTGAAAGACATTTGGGATAATAACCTTAGTTCTTTCATAGATTCTACTGTGATTTTCAATAACCTTAGGGATAAAAGGGATTGGATATCGCAGTACACAAGACTGAAGAAAGCGTTCGGTAAAGAATATGTAGATTTATTAAAATCCGATGAACATCCAAACATTATAAAACAAAAAGAAAATTTTGATTTCAAATTATTAAAATTCACAAAGAACGGGTCAAATATAGATGTTAATAAACTGCGATTAAAGGATATACAAATCTTTTATAAAAATAATTCAATCCCGAATTGCCAAGCAAAATGGGATGCAACATTTAACAATCTAAATTGGGACATGATTTGGAAGAATATATATATAAACTTTAGCAGCAGAAAATCGAAACAGCTGCAATGGAAACTTTTACATAACGCAGTTTATACAGAAGAATTGCTACAAAAAATGAATAAGTCCGATGGACGATGTCATTTTTGTAATAATAATGAAAATCTATTGCATCTTTTTGTTAATTGCCAAATAGTAAACTCTTTTTGGGAAGAAGTTTTTAATAGAATAAATAACTATTCCACATTGGCGGGTATGGGCCACATAGACCATTCAGTTGAGAATATTATTTTTGGTATCAAAGAAGTAAACAATCCATTTATAATTAATACTATTTTAATAACAGCCAAATGGATAGTATGGAAAAACAGGAATATAGCAAAATATCAAAAAAAGAAATTAACTGTCTCCAATATCTTAAATATGTTTAAAACCGAAACCAAATTTCTTTTAAGTTCTGTTTCGGTCAAGCTTGATGATGTACAAAAAAATGCTATGGTGTCAATTTATACCTAAAGCAAATTATGTATGTGTAGAGTGTATGTACATGTAGTTTATGATTACTCCCATGAATGTATCTTTTTATTAGATATGAATCTAGTTGTGTGCATGAAATGATCGAATTCAATGATTGAAAATTCAAAACTGCTTTACTTAAAAAACTTACCATGAGAAATAATATAATCCATTTTAAACATGAAAGTACAATTTGACCATGTGTTCTTTTTAAATCACGTGACTAGCCCAAAATTACTTCTCATTTAAATTACACTATTTCTCATTTAAATAACAGTACTGCTAGTACAAAATATTGAATCATTGAATTTGATTAGAAACTGTGTTGGTGAACATGGAAAAGAATTTTAAATTTATAAAAATACTGAATCATTAAATTTGATTAGAAACTGTGTTGGTGAAAACAATTTTTAAATATATTGGGAGTTATTTTTTTTTCGCATTGCAATCCCTGGTAATGCGATCTTGTAAGAAGGGGAAGCTCGGAATTAGTTGCCTGGGCTATTCCGAGAAATTGTAACAGGTATTTTTTGAATAAAATTATTTTGAATTGAAAAAAAAAAAAAAAAAAAAAAATAATGTAGCCCAAGAAAACTATTCTTTGGGAAGGAACAAACAATGACTTCTCTAAATTGACAAAAAATCCCAATGATTCTATAAAATGTCTTACTGCTATAGTATTTTCATAAGCTTTTTGGTATAGACTGTCTTGAAAAAGGGAATCATCAATGTAGAAAAAAGAGCTAATTCCTAAACTTCTAATTTGGGAAAATACAACTTTCATAATCTTTGTAAATACCCTGGGTGCAGACGACAGCCCAAAAGGTAAACACTGAAACTCATAAATTTTCCCATTCCAGAAAAACTTCAAAAATTTCTTACAATCTGGATGTATAGGGACTGAAAAATATGCATCTGATAAATCGATGCTGGTAAAATAAAAATTTCTTCCAATAGATTTTAATATATAATCTAAAGTCTCTTGTTTGAAATGATAATATTCCACAAATGCATTCAGATTTTTCAAATTTATTACCGGTCTGAATTTCCCATTTTTCTTTTTAACCAAGAAAATGTTAGAATAAAAATCCCCACTCTCATGCTTAGAAGGTTTAATTGCACCCTTGCTTAACATTTCATTAATTTCCGCCTGTATCAATTCCTTTTCTGAGGCATTAAAATTCTGAGTTTTAGGCAAAGATATTTGAACTGGGTTTTCATAAAATTCAATTTGATAACCCGAAATAACATTAAGGATCCATTCATCCTGAGTAAGCCTTTCCCAAGCATTGTAAAAATTCATCAAATTCCCAGCTGTAATTACAGTTTTGCTCGCCTCTAGAACTTCCTCTTGTTCAGCATATTGCCTGCCTGCTGATGACAGCTCTTTGGCAACTGATACCCTCCTCTGCGGGTCTGAAACTGAGGTCTGTAGCCTCGTCTGTCCCATTGTCTCGTTTGTCGATAGTTCGACCCTTTGCCTCGGTAGTTTTTTTACATACTTGAGTTTGACAAATTCTTATTTAGCTTGTAGACCTCACTTATATCTTTAAGCCTCTTGCTTACATCATCTCCGAATAGCTGAGCACCAACTGGTTCGCTTCTATTACAGAGTTGGTGGTATTTACAATCTATGTGGGGTTTTAAACTCATGCGTCTCTTAACTGAAAGCTCGAAATGTGCATTGCACAATATGGAGATAGATTTACTGACTAAATCACGAAGCAATTTCAAGTCTGGCTTCTTTGACTTAAGGGTTTCAGTTATCTTGATGATAGGAATAAGTCCGGCGCCTAACAACTTTTGAATTGATTGTAAGTGTAAATCATCACCTCTTGCCTTCCTTTCCAAAAATTGCCAAATTTCAGGATTAACTTGAGGGGAAGCTAGAGCCCTACAATTTCCTGGGATTTTTAACTCCTTAGTCAGATTGGAAACATCCGACTTTTTACGGCAAATAGAATTAATAGCATTAGCGATTGACTCGTTTACATTTTCACCAAACTTTTCATCTTCATCAAAAATTTTTGGCATTTCAAACTCATAGTCAGACATTTCATCAACATTGTCATTATCAAAATTTTCTTCATTTTCTGATTCAGAGCCAAATAAATTTCTAATTGCATCATAATTGTCATTATCAGGACTTACAACACCTGGATCAACCTGATTAACATTAGCATTACCAGAATTAACAGCTTGGGGTTTAGATTTCAAATTAATGGCTTTTATAATATTCTCGGACAAATCTTTGAATAAAGCTTGTAAGACTTCGTCTTTTTTAACACTAGAACTAGCAGAATTGTCATTGTTAGTACCTGCCGTTTTACGGCGCTTAGGCAAAGGGCTGAGCTCATAACTGCACGATGGTTCGTCGTCTTTATTAGCATTGCTGCGTTTTCTAGAAGTTTTGGGGGCTGGAGCTTTCCCTTTCTTATTCTTACCGGGTCCTTTTCCCGGACCTTTACCCTTCGAATTGTTGTTGTTCTCGTCCACGTGTATATTATTTGGACACGATGCCGGTTCTTCCGGTTCCGTGGGTTTGCTCAAATTTTGAGATTTTCCGCTATCATTACAGCTACGGGGTGGCGAAAAGCCTGAAAAACCACTATTAACTTTGTCGTCGGAAGCGAAAATTTTCATAAATTCTGTTTCATGTTCAGATTCTGACTCTGACGTGCTGTCAGATAGGCGAGAACGAGACATTATCTCAAGATATTCCACAATAAACTTTGTTTCAAAGTTATATTAATCCACGTGTAATAAAATTTAAGCAACAGATTCTGCTGCTAATTGGAACGTATTACTAGGCGTGCGGCCTTTAAAATAAAAGAGGTCGTTCCACAGGTGTGTATCTCTTTTATACCACCTACGTCACTACACCTGGTGATTTTAAAATCACTGAGCTGTGAAAAAAGGCGTGCGACTTGGTACAAAATAAAAGATTCAATTATTAACCGGAGAATAGCCCAGGATTATGAAATATAAATTAGACTTAAGGATGAGTCCAATATGAAGCTTGCTTACACTATTTCTGCTAGTAAAAAATGTTTTGCTCATATTGCATCAAAAATACACATTTTTGTATTTACTTCACCAGTTTTTATTGAAATTTGAGTACCATAAGAACTTTTTTACATATTTCCAATTTGTTATGTTCCAGAATCAAAAAGTTTCTATAGTTACTTATTCTTTAGTAAATCGTTATGGGTCATTATTATAAGTGTATAATTTTTTTTTTACAGCTGAGAAGTTTTTTGGGCATGCTCTTATTATACCACATGATAGTGTAGAGCATAGTTTTGCTGAATTTCTTAAAACCAACTCTTTAAAGAAAAGAGAATCATTTCATCATGTCACTGATTTACAAATAGAGGACTGGGCTATGGCACTCACTGAAATGTCCATTGATCATGTAAGTTGGGAAATAATATATATTCTCATATATGCATAGAAAAAGAATATTGAAAGGAAACCTTAATTATTTTATTGTTTGATTAAAGTTCAAGCTTCTGGGAACATCACATTACTAAAACTTACCTTCCTGTATGGTCCATGGCCATGTGGGTTGAAAAGGGCATTAAACCCCAAAACTTGCTTACTCCTCTGGGAATATATTTAAGAAATTATCCATGGTGGCCCGTGGTTTATTGGAGATTTTAACATGGGTTGCCGTTGTTTTCTGTTATATTTTGCTCTGAGTGGAGAGCAGCGGAGCGAGGGATAAAAAATAAATTATGATGTCATTGATTTCCACTGTAAAGTAACTGTGACGGTGACCCGGTATATATTGGCCTGTCGTCATGGTTTCCTTTGTTTGTGGCATGGTCTATATTAGAATTTAAAATTCCAACCATAGAAGCATAAGTTATGGTAACCTTTGTTTTTGCATAACTTAAATTGTAGATGATAGGGTCTTTCTTGTGCAGCTGCAATCACTGGTGTTTACAGGATAATATACTGTGAAATTTGATTTAACATGCAAGATTAGAAGTTTTTATCTTTATTGCATTTTTCAGCCCTTGCTAGACAGCATGATGAGTAGCAATTTGACACAAGTCTATATACCATTTGGTGAATCAGCTGTGCTGAAAGAAATACAGTCACATGTAGCAAATACTATAGCCAGAACTATAACAAAGGTATAAATGGTGGGATAAGTAATAAAAAAAGTCATGCTCACAAAAAACTATAGCTAACTGTATTAAGCCAGAATTATAATTAAAGTATGGCCGAAACCGTCCTGGACTTGCAATTTTGCATGTCAACTACAAAAAGTCATTTAAATCTTTGAAATAAATTGGTACTCAATCAAATTTTTTTTTGGAAGTTTGTCATATAGGGCTGTCAGTTTTAATGGTGGAGGAAACTGGACTACCCGGAAAAAACCACCAACCTTGGGCAGGTAACGGACAAATCTTATCACAAACAGGTCGGGAAGTCCCTTTGTTTATCTTTTGAACCTCTATGCAAAAATCTTGATGTCAGCTGCAAGACTTGCAATTAACCTGTAAAAGAATAGAAAATGATACTCTGAACAGCTTTAAGATTTGGCAAAATCAAAATTAATTTCATAAGCTCTTAGACATTAATAGTACATTGAAACCTATGTTAACTGAAACCCTTTCTGACTAAATATTTTGTTTTTAAAATCCTGTAAGGCCTATATAAAAAGTATCATAGATTCTCACCTCTCCTGTCAAGATTATTTCAGCTACCTCATAAAAATTTATTTTGAATTTTGGTAAATAATGTTCATTTTTGGTAAATTTCTGTTAAAATTGCAGAATGTTTTGTCATATAAAAAAAACAACCGCCCCACATTCTCAAGAAATTTGGAACTACTTTACATGGCCTTGTAGACAGTTTAAAGATTTGTTCAGGGTTTGTTTCATACCGGTTTCTCTGTATCTGGCTGTTTTTTTTTTCAGACTGCGTTCACATCTGCGTACTTGAAGAACACAGAGAGAAAAGAAAAACCAGTTGCTGTGGATATAGAAGTGGATGACTTTCTGGTGCCATTTAATGTCAGCAAACAACACTTCTATGATGGTGACATTCTTGGGTAAGGTTTATAAAATGTGCAAGAAGCAAACAATGGCGCATGAAAATACGAAAAGTTTGAAAGGTAGAATCAATTGACACAACACTAGAAACAAATAACATATTTAGTACACAAAACCAATCAAACTGAAATCAGCAATGATATTTAGGATACTGTGGTTTCATTGTTATTCGTGGGGTATCAATTTTTGTGGTTTTCGTGGGTGGCTTTGGCCCACGAAATTTAATACCCCACGAAAAGAAAATTTAACATTGATCTGTATGCTGCAGACTTCAGAACAACAAATTTAAGATTCCACGAAATGGTCCTTTTACAACAAACCATGAAAATTGGTACCTACGAAAATAAATGAATCCACAGTAGTTAACTCTGGTGCTTTTAAATGGTAAGCAGTTCCTACTTCTATAAATGCAACATGCAAACTTTAAGTCAATGAATATATTAAAGAAATGGCATAATGTTTTTGGAGCCCTTGTGATAACTTGTCAGGGCGGTATACATGATATAGCTTTACTTATATCTGTCCCTTGTGAAATTTTATAAAGCTTTTATCAGAAACAGTTCATGTAAAATGATATGAAATTTGGCTGGGGGTTTTAAAATAAAACAGCTATGTTCTTAGTGCTCTTCAGACCAGTGTCTGACTCTTTGCTTCCTGTTTGTGACTTGATCTATTTATTCAGAAACAACTTCACATAAGAATAATTAAAATTTTATTTTTTTACTGTGATGCTATAATTATATCAAATATGTTGAAATATACTCTTCAGAATATAGATTTTTGTTGTCTTATAATTATCAATTATTTCTTTTCCATTTCAGAAACTTCTGTTATAAAAGTGAAATTCTTGGAGTATTTATTTCAATAGCTCCATTCACTCGAAGTCACCCCTACTTTGAGGTAGAACTTTTAGAGAAATCAACATCTGATAAAGATAAAAAGACAGATCCTTACAAGGAATTATTTGATGATGAATCTGACAGTGATGATAGTAGCTTTATGGGGGAAACAAAATGTGGTGTTTTGATTGGCTGTTTGTTTGGGAGTCTCATATCGGCAAAGAACCCATTAGAATTAGATGTTGACAAAGGAGGAGAGGTGGCAACGTAAGATTTGATATACATTTACACATACAGTGAAAATATTAAATTTCAGAGGATACAAATTTACATTGCTTTCTGGAGTCAGGTAAAACCATGAAATTTGATTTCTAAGATAAAAGAGATTTTACAATGCTTTCTGTATTGGAATAAGCAGAGACACATTCAAATTTCAAAATTCTAAAATGGGCAAAGGCAAAATCAGTCAACACAAAAAGGAGAAAAAAATGTGAATAAACAGACAACATAAAACACACAAAAACAACAAAACAGCAATCAGAAAAGTATGGCAAGCCAAACTGGACAAAAGTCAATATTTATTGATATCAATAATTCATTTATAGATATCAATAAATCATTTATTGATATCAATAATTCATTTATTGATATCAATAAATCATTTATTGATATCTATAATTCATTTATTGATATATATAATTAACTGAATTATAGATATCAATAAATGATTTATTGATATCTGTATATCAAATTATGGATATCAATAAATAGCTGAATTATTGAGAGGGAGATTTTATCTAGGTTAAATACAAACGTTCAATCAACTAAGATTTGTATTATAGATATCAATAATTCATTTATAGATATTAATAAATGATTTATTGATATCAATAAATGAATTATTGATATCGATAAATGAATTATTGATATCAATAAATGAATTATTGATATCAATAAATGAATTTGAATTATTGATATCAATAAATGAATTATTGATATCAATAAATGAATTATTGATATCAATAATTCATTTATATATATATCAAAAAAATCATTTATTTATATCTAAAATTTATTTATTGATATCCATAATTCATTTATTAATATCAATAATTCAGAAAACAATTTAATTTGATTTATTTATATCAATATTTCGTTCATGAATCTCATTCATGGAAGGTGTTAACCTTATACACACAAAGAAGTACTTTCACTGTAGAATTTTTATTGCTCATTACTATGTATGGATTTTATTTAAAAATGACCAACAAATTAAGTTATGGTTTTGTATGAAAAAAAAGGACTGAAAAAAAATCATTTAGAAAGGATTTTGGTCAAGACAGTTTCATTCTAAAAATCTTTGATTTGCTCTATTTTTCTGTAGGTTTGATTTTGCCAAGGGAAAAAGATTTGGATTTGGAATTGATGGGAATTGGACATCAGAATATATTCCTGATAATAAAGCCAGATTCTTTGCCACCTGTGATGGAGTTGAAGTGGGTTTATTATTTATATACCTGTCGTTATTATACATTGTATATCAAGTTTTTATCAACAGATAAAATGTTTTGAAGTGTTTGAAGATGCAATTGTTGTTGTCAAATTTATACATTAGAAATATTAATTTATTTTGACAATGATGCTTAGGGCTGTTCCACAATTAAACATGTGTGGGGGGGGGTGTCAGGAGGAACCTTTAATACATATATGGTGGGTGGTGGGTGCTTTAGAAATATTTTGTGAAGAAACAAAGATAAAAATGAATTATTTTTTGATGGGTGGTGGGTTAAAGAAAAAATGCCTCTTACCCCCCCCCCCTTACATATTTACTTAATGCTTATTTATTTTTGTGAACTCTCAAAATAATAGATTAAAATAAAGACATTCTTTAAAACTGATGTTTAATTTTGAATGTTATTTCAGAATAACAAAGATTTGACAGGTGCATTTGTTCCCAGAGAAATGTTATTTCCATTGATAGCCTGTTTAGGTGATAAAGACAACTCAGCCAAAGTTAAAATAGTACACATGGCCAAGCCACCATCAGTGAGTAGTGTAGGGGATTTTTAAGCTCGTATGAATCTTTATTAAATAGCAAAGATTTCTTAAAAAAATCTTTTTTTTACAAGTGGAGTATAGTGAAATCAAGCCTCAAAGAAAGGCCAAATCGAGCATCAAGGAAATCAACCATGTACATAAAGAAAAAAAAAGTATTACAAGAAAAATTTAACATATTACATGTAGTTTTATCAACATCTTCTCATCAAAGCCTATTGATGTTTGGTAGCAGCTTATTTTGTGAAATTCAGTTCTCAGATCTGTTATTCATCTACCTCCTAATTGCTTATTTAGTTAACTTTTTGAAATAGCCAATTCATATATATATTTTGTTTTGTTTAGGAAGTTACAACTAAGTGGGAAGCTCAGAACAAGTGGATTACAAAAGGGTACATGAAAGATGCTCTAATAGACAATAATGGGATTATAAGGTAAAATTTGTTTTCCAATAAGTTATTTGTAATTTTCTACAGTCATGCCAATAAACACTTTTAATGTCAAACTTGCACAAAAGTGGCCTTACAGCTCATAAAAATTAATTGCAGTTAGAGTTAACATATGTATTGTGGTCTCATTTTTATTTACTCCATATCCTTTCATAAATTATTCCACTTTATTTTCAGCCAATCAGATTTTTCAGATCAGATCAATATTAAGCATGTTATATTGGTGTCAAAGATGGATTATTTGATGTATTTCTGCTTTGCATTGCTACATTTTTGTCTCACCTGCGACGAATATCGCGGAAGCGAGACATAGGTATTACTTTCTGGTTGGCGGCGTTGTAAACTTTTTTGTAAGATTTTTGTGGAAAATGAATTACTTGAAATGTATGATAGCTAGGCATCTGATAATTGGTATACAGACAGTTGAGGTTATGTTCTACGCAACTGTCACCATGTCTTTTGACACTGACCCCATTTTCACACTCCAGTGACTCTCTGAACTTAGAGGTCTTTTTCAGGTTGAAATCTTCTATGCAAGACTTTTTTGGAAAATAAATTTCTTGAAAAGTATGATAGCTAGGCATCTGATATACGGTATACAGACAGTTCAGGTTATGGTCTACACAACTGTCACCATGCCTTGTCACCCTGACCCCATTTTCATGCTCCAGTGGCTCCGTGAACTTAGGTCTTTTTCAGGCTGAAAACTTCTTTTTAAGACTTTTTTGGAAAATGAATTTCTTGAAAAGTATAATATCTAGGCATCTGATGTTTGGTATACAGACAGTTGAATTTATACTCTACCCTTCTGTCACCATGCCTTGTGACCCTGACCCCATTTAACGCTTCAATGACTCTGTGAACTTTTGTCTTTTTGAGCTGTAAACTTTTTTGTAAGACTTTAATTTGTGGAAAATGAATTTTTGAAAAGTTTAATAGCTAGACATCTGATATTTAAGATTTTGATGAATTAAATTAGGGTTTTTGTGTCTGTCACAATGTCATCTGACCTTGACCTCATTTTTACACTAAATGACTGTTGATATTGTTTTTTTTGTGTTCAGTCTTTTATGTTAAGTGTGCTTCTCAGTGACTATGATATCTAGAATCATTTTAGTTGGTACACAGGAAAATGTCAAGAATTAATGAATGTATACTTAAATAACTAGGTATTCCGATGGTGCCAGCAGGCGAGACATACTTTAGTGTTAACTCTTGTTTTATGATAATGCTACTAAAGGATCTTTGTCTTTTTACCCATAACTAACGGAAGAACCAACAATAAATTGTTAAGAATCATAATAACTCTTTTTTGAAGGAAAACCTCTCGGTGTGCATTTTATTTTCAGTGCCACATCACCTGAAGGTTACTTTGAATCAATGAATACAGTAGAGTCAGGAAAAGCTTTCACCATTAAGATTTTGGAGAAAGGTAACTTTGGGAAGATATCTATTGGGTTGTCTCCAGAGCTGGACAAAGACACTAAGCTGAGTAAGAAGGACAGCTGGATATATCAAGGAGTCACTGGAGAGTAAGATATTGTTAAATGTCCTCTGAATGTCACTATACTGTGGATTCATTTATTTTCGTGGGTACTAATTTTTGTGGTTTAGTGACTAAGGATCAGTTCGTGGATTCTTAAATTTGTGGTTTTGAAGTCTCCACCATTAAGATAAATGTTAAATTTCCTTTTCGTGGGGTATCAAATTTCGTGGGTCAATGCCACCCACGAAAACCATGAAAATTGATACCCCACGAAAAATAATGAAACCACAGTATTTGGTCATCATAAAAATCTGTGCAACAGCTTTCTCTGAAACTACCTACAGAATGTTTTTGATGTTGAAATATTCAATTTGACTGATTTCTACAAAGATTTTTGTAAGTAACATCAGCTAGCAATTAATATAAATTATTGTTAAATAAGCCTCCATTATGAAATTGACATTTTCAAATTAAATGTTTGATCTCACAGAGTTTAGAACGTAAATTAATGTAAAAAAATTAGTGTTAATGCAAAAAATTTACATTAAAGTAATGTATAATTCCAACAGTAATAAATGAAACATTGTTGAAAACTGCAACATGCATCATAATTATTGAAATTAAAAAAAAAGCAAAGTCATCTTACTAGAAAACTTCTTTACTCTTGTTGATAGACCTTTCTATGACATTCTTTATTTTATAGAGTATTATCAAATGAGAGCACGAAGTATCTTGTTGATCCCTGTAGAGTAGAAAATGGAGACATATTAACTGTAAAGCTGGAAAAGAAGGGAGAAGGTAGCATTGAAAATGTCATCCTTATCAAAAATGACAAACAGGTAAACATAACTAACAATTTCATGAATAAAAAATATGGTAACTAGAAATATCATATCTTCTATGTATTTGGTATGTAGCATCAGCACCTGGTCCCATATTCCAAGGTATGATTTCATGACTCTTTGCTTTCTACTGCAAATGCAACTGGCAATGTCTGTCATTATACCTCCACTTTGATGAAGGGTGAGCTGGTCCATTCTTATGCCCAAACATAACTTTGGTAACAGTTTTTTTCAGTGACTTTAAATTTGGTATGAGGACCTTTATTGCAAGTACCGATTTTAAGTATGTTAAATATCTCTTTCCTGTTTTATTGAGAACTATCTTTAATATTAATGTACATGTATTATGTTTGTTTTAGATTGTAGAAACACCATTTATACCTCAGAAAGACTCTGGAAGAAATTTCATCAAGCTTATTATTGTAATGGAAGAGGAAAACAGTAAAGTTCAAATCATGAATTATCATCCACACTACACTTCCCCAGTAAGTATTGAAGGTCAAAGTTCAAAAAATCCACACTACACTCCCTAGTAAGTATTGAAGGTCAAAGCTCAAATCATGAATTATCATCCACACTACACTTCCCCAGGTAGTATTAAAGGTCAAAGTTCAAATCAAGATATTCATCCATACTTAACTCCCCCAGTAAGTATTGAAGGTCAAAGTTCAAATCATGAATTATCATCCACACTACACTTCCCCAGGTAGTATTAAAGGTCAAAGTTCAAATCAAGATATTCATCCATACTTAACTCCCCCAGTAAGTATTGAAGGTCAAAGTTCAAATCATGAACTGTCATCCTCACTATACTCCCTTATTAAGTATTGAAGGTCAAAGTTCAAATCATGAATTATCATCCACACTACACTCCCCCAGTAAGTATTGAAGGTCAAGGTTCAAATCATGAATTATCATCCACACTACAATCCCCCAGTAAGTATTGAAGGTCAATGTTCAAATCATGAATAATCATCCACACTTCACTTCCCCAGGTACTATTGAAGTAATTGTTTCTAAGGGTTAAAGTTCAAACCATGAGTAATAGTTTAAGAAAAGAGAAATTAATCACAGTCTTTCTCTTGTGTGTGACTATGACAAAACATTAATTTCAAATTAAAAAAGGTGGTTCCTTTCTATATTAAATCAGTTAATGCTTTGAATTTGGAAAAAAAATCAGAAGATAAAACTATTCAACATAATTTTCATTGTTTTTATTGATATTTCCTTACATTTTTGCATTTTAAACAACAATTTCATACATAAATTGTCTCTTTAACCTTTTCTGACAATTTTATTATTTATATAAGGTTTCTTTCTTGGATCCATTATTGTATGCAGACTCCTTGACAATGCAGAGTTTTCATGAACCTTAAATATTCTTTTATTTTAATTTTAATTCTGTAGGCATTCTTTCCTGAATCCATTACAGTAGGCAGACTCCACGACTTTATAGTGTCAGATGACGGTATCCTGGAACCATGTGACAAGTCAAAATCTGTAGGAGTGTAAGTATACTTGTATTATTGTTACTTGGAAGCCACATAATTTATTTATTGTTTAAAAAATAATTCCAGGAGTGCAACATTATCCAATTGATATCATAACAGTATTTGTTATCTGGTGGAAGTGTATATGGTTTAATGTATAAAACAGGCTTTAACAACTACTTATTACAACAACTAGTGATTTCTTAGTGTATTAATTGATATTTCACTAAAATTTCTGTTATTTTTTTGTTTTTTTGGTTTGTTTTGTTTTTTTTTTTTGAGGGGGGGGAGGGCAACTACATGTTACAGCCTGTGTAACTTCATATAGTATAATATGGGGTAAAGCAATGTTTTGTCAGTTACTCATTCTTTTCAAGCTAACCATATATTTTAAGTTGCAGTCCACACATGTTTTCTTGTTTTTTTTGTTGTTGTTTTTTTTTAAGTGATTTGTCATTTTCTATATTTTTCCTTTCATTCATTAACATAGCATTATTTTCGCAGTGAGAATGTCACTGTGTACAGAGATATATTGTTTCTAATGTTTAAAAGAGTTACATGATCTTTTGTAGACCACCGCCACCTCCTCCGAATGTCTTGACACCCCCATCAAGAGCTTTCATAGCAAAACACCCCCTTAACTCACAGATGACGTCATTTGAAGTAGAAATAAAGGGTAAAATATATTCTCTGGCTGACTCTGTGTTTATTGGCTTCTGTGATTCTGATATACATTATGAGAGAAGTTCTAAATCAAAGACCAAAGACATCAACTCAATAACTTTTGGAGGAGGAACTGTGTTATTGTCAAACAAGGCAAAGTAAGTTTTTATCTATTCACTGTATTATAGGTTCTTAAAGACAGGTAAATCCTCCATGAGTGATAGAATGTTTACTTATGCAGGTAGAGCGCAGCTAAACAGCAGAAATACGAGAATTTGTGTCCCAAGCAAATGATCACAAAAGTTTTCAAGAACTCGTGCTACTACCCTATTTTGCATTTTTTTTCTATATTCATATATCAAAATCCTTTAGACTTAAATGTTTCCCACAGCTTTGCAAAATACTTTTAGGCATAGATATTACACTTCCTTGTGAGACTTCACTTTTTTATCTAGAAAATTGTGGTCTTTAGACATTTGTTTTTTGTTCCATAACTTTAATTGCTCTAAAAATAGTCAGTCACATTAGAAAGATTGTTTCAAAATGGTAAAGCCCTTGTGCTGATGAATTTCCTTTTTCAAAAATAGACAGTTCTATTACTCTGACATGTAATGTGCTTAACAGTCTGATCATATAGCAATAAAACCAAAATCACATATTTTGTATGCTTTTAATCAACACAAAAAAAACAAAAAAATACATCATTGACTAAGGGCTTTTCCAGAATTAATTGTATGGGGGGTCAGAAGGCACTATAATTAAAATTGTATGGGTGGTGGTATTTTTAGATATTTCTCAAATGGAACATAAAGGGGAAAAAATTAAAATTTTATGCATGGTGGGTATAAAAAAAAAATGCCTTCCGACCCCCCATACAATTATTTCTGGAATAGCCCGTATGAAAAATAACCTAGCAGTTCTGCATTTTACTCTTTCCATTACATAAAGCATCTGGACTGCATATTTTTCAGCGTTTATCTAGAAAATTCAACAATAACACCTGCTATCATTAGCCAAGTGGAATACACTGACAAGGACATTGTCAAATGTACCATTGAGAAGACAGCATCAGCTGAGAAACTCCAGTTTGATGAAGATGGAAGTCTCACCCCTCAACAAGATGTTCTGGTCAAATTTTATGTCAGCAGTGTATTGGTATGTCCTTTGAAAAATATTTTTTTATGCCCCATCTTCAAAAGTAAGGGGCATATAGTGTTTGAGTTAGTCGGTCTGTCTGTTCATCTGTCCCAGGTTTACCTACATAAATGAAGTGTAGTATCATCATGAAACATTAAAATTCATTTCATCATCATAAAATTATTCTCTTGGAATCAACATCATGGTTTGGTGATGTGGAGAAAAATAAATGTTTCGAGATGGGGCATTATGTCTTTTGGACATATTCTTGTTTAGTAAACTTTTAAAGAAGGAAACTCAATTTTGATTCAGTTAATGGAAAAACCCAAAAATGATGTTATGCTTATTTTCTTGCCTTTGCTACAAATTGTATTGTATGTACATGGGTATACTTTGAACCTAAATTATCAATATCATGAAAACAACCTGGTAACCTATCTTATATTTTATTTCATGTTAAAGACACAATTATTTTGCCTTTTAGATATTAAAATAAATATTTTTGTTCGATTTTTTTTTCAGCAAAAATGTTCTCATTAAACTTAAGAACTAGAGTACACAATTTTTGTCTCGCCTGCGACGAATAGTCGCTGAAGGCGAGACATAGGTATTACTTTCCGGCGACGGCGGCGGCGACGGCGGCGGCGTAAACTTTTTTGTAAGACTTTTGTGGACAATGAATTGCTTGAAAAGTATAATAGCTAGGCATCTGATATTTAGTATACAGACAGTTCAGGTTATGGTCTACGCAACTGTCACCATGCCGTGTGACCCTGACCCCATTTTCACGCTCCAGTGACTCTGTGAACTTAGGTCTTTTTTCAGGTCATAAACTTTTTTGTAAGACTTTTGTGGACGATGATTTGCTGGAAAAGTATAATAGCTAGGCATCTAATATTGGGTATACAGACAGTTCAGGTTATGGTCTACGCAACTGTCACCATGCCGTGTGACCCTGACCCCATTTTCACGCTCCAGTGATTCTGTGAACTTAGGTCTTTTTTCAGACCTTAAACTCATTTGTAAGACTTTTGTGGACGATCATTTGCTGGTAGGCATCTAATATTGGGTATACAGACAGTTCAGGTTATGGTCTACGCAACTGTCACCATGCCGTGTGACCCTGACCCCATTTTCACGCTCCAGTGATTCTGTGAACTTAGGTCTTTTTTCAGGCCTTAAACTCATTTGTAAGACTTTTGTGGACGATGATTTGCTGGAAAAGTATAATAGCTAGGCATCTGATATTGGGTATACAGACAGTTCAGGTTATGGTCTACGCAACTGTCACCATGCCGTGTGACCCTGACCCCATTTTCACGCTCCAGTGATTCTGTGAACTTAGGTCTTTTTTCAGACCTTAAACTCATTTGTAAGACTTTTGTGGACGATGATTTGCTGGAAAAGTATAATAGCTAGGCATCTAATATTAAGTATACAGACAGTTTAGGTTATGGTCTACGCAACTGTCACCATGCCGTTTGACCATGACCCCATTTTCACGCTCCAGTGATTCTGTGAACTTAGGTCTTTTTTCAGGCCTTAAACTCATTTGTAAGACTTTTGTGGACGATGATTTGCTGGAAAAGTATAATAGCTAGGCATCTGATATTGGGTATACAGACAGTTCAGGTTATGGTCTACGCAACTGTCACCATGCCGTGTGACCCTGACCCCATTTTCACGCTTCAGTGACTCTGTTAACTTAGGTCTTTTTTCAGGCCGTAAACTTTTTTGTAAGACTTTTGTGGACTATGAATTGCTAGAAAAGTATAATAGGTAGGCATCTGATATTGGGTATACAAACACTCATTGTGTTTATATCAAGAAACAAAAGCTTAGGTAGTTGATTTAAGTGATGGTGCCGGCAGGCGAGACATACTTTTAGTGGCCACACTTGTTATTTTTATTTGTTTCTATTTTTAGGTACATGAGTATACCATGACTGTTCGATCAGGAGGCTTGTATCCATGTGTATTTATGACATCTAAACAGCAGGACATTTCATTTCAAATTCGTAACTTTTATGCTGAAACAGCAGAAAATAAAAAGAAAGCTAATATCAAGGTAATGAATGAATCTATATACCCCCTGCTGTATACTTTGCAAAATCAAAGGACCATGGCCATTATCCCCTGTATTTAGTTCATAGAATTTGATGGTTCGTTAAACATTTAAAAAGCTATTTATAGATATTTAAAGTCGTCATTCATAAATCCTTTTTTAAATCACAAGGTAAGTCCAAATCGAAGTCACTTTTAATTATGCTGGTTTCATTTGTTTACTTCATTGAAAATGTAGATATTGTTATAAAATGTTCCAAAACTTCTTTCTTTCATAAATTAGAAGAAAGTATAAAAAGAAAGAATTAACCGTATAACACAATGTTACTATTTAACTAATACATTATAGTATTATCAATCAAAAGCTAAAATGTATTAAGTGTCATATTCGATTTGACTGAGGAAAAAAAGTGAAATAAAACGGCAAATCATAGAAAAACGTAATTGACTTTTAATTTAGCATTAAAAATAGGATTATCTCTATAATTGAGATACAGACGATCCATTCAAGATTTGAACTTACACTGTCAATATAATAATATTGCAAACACTATTAGTAATAGTATAACATTTAAATACCAACGACCTAACTCACTGAGCTATCGGAGACATACTGTAGCAGAGAAAAAAATAAACATTTAAGTTTTGAATTCTTTTAATTTGTGATTTTTTTGTTAAAAAGTTAATTTTTCGGTAGAAGGACATCAACAACCAAAATCTTTTAAAATGCATATTATTCTAATTTAACCATTCTACTCAAAACCCCAAAAGTCATGTTGGTTGTGCGTGTCCTTAATGGGGGATTCCCATATTAAAGAGGCGAATTTTAAGCAAAAATGTGCAAAATGCATTTTCTTAGATTTTCAGGACAAAATATCATTGGTTTGAAGGTTTTGAATATTGTTGATTTTTATTTACTTCATTGCAATGGCCCCACTCTACAAACTTTTATAACATGGAGAGTATTTTGTGAAACTTTTGAAATTGGCCCGTCTATGGTCAGAATAACTGGGAAAATGGCCATGGTCCTTTCATGAAATTTTGATGTTCCAACCAATAACTTGAAAACGTGTCATGGGATTTAAATGATATTTTGTACAGCTAATGAGAACAATAAAATACAGGTCAAGTTCAATTTCCAGCATGATCCGAAAAACAGTTTTTGAGATACACCATTTTGAAATCAAATTTTATGAACTTTTGATATTTTAACGTGGCAGGTTATCATTTAATGTCCCATTACATGCCCTATTTTTATTTCCTGGTTTCCACATGTTGCGTAATGTAATCAATGTAAAAATAACACTTTCAATTATTTGATTCTTATTTTGGTGATTCACAGACACCCAGAACAACCACAAAAATTGATAACCCCTGAAAAATAATGAAACCACTGTTTTACATTTTGTAACAGACTTAGCATTTATGTTAAATGTTACTTTGAACTGCTTCAGTCTTATGACCCTTATTCCATTTCTTAGAAAAAAGAAAAAGGAATAAAACTAAAAAAAACTCTATATAACATGGAGAGATAGGGTCTTTTTATTTACCTTTTAATTTTTTTCTCTAAAGGAAAAACAAACAAAGAAAAGGAAAGAGGAAAAGAAGAAAGAAACAGAACTGACCCCTTGTTCTGAGTTCAAAGATTGTGAATACATCATAGTGGAGGTTGGGAAGACGGGGGGGAAGTTACAACTGGTGGAAGACCAGATGAAGGGAGAAATATTCCAGGACACCATTGATACACTCACTAAACATATACAGCAACATGAGAAGTAAAATATCATTCTACATATATATTTACTTTAAATGAATTGCATAGTTTTAACCTAACTTTCGTTTGTACTTGTCTTTTTGATGTTTTATGTTCCTTGTTTAAGAAGGGGATCTATCTGTGACTATTTCAGGACTGGATTTGAATTATATGCATTTTATTTAGACCATGGGCCAATTGCAGAACAGCACCTACTGGCCTCATTGAAGGCGGCTGGTAGTTGTCCATTGTGGTTTTTCTGAATCCTCGATTGATTGTGGGCTGTGTCGCTTATACTTATTCCACATCTCATTATTTTCTATTTCCTATGAGAAAGTTACAATTTGTTATAATAAGATAGACATTAAAATAAGTTTCAACTTGTTTCTCAATCTTTTTTAATTCATTAAAGAAAGGGACCATTTGAAATGTGTGTTGAGATTCAAGTGTTGCTCCACAATGAAGAACAGTCATAAAAGTGCTGTTCCTATGCTTTGCTTCATTTCAACATTAAAATGTTATTTTGTGTCATATATGTTTGCACCATATCCTTTATAAAAATATATATTTTAGATAGCATAAAAATATCAGTCCATTGTTTTACAATATCCTCACATTTATTAGATGAGAAAGGGATGAATATAAGTTTAAATTTTGAACTTTTTCACATTTTAGATTTTTTTATGACTTGACTTTAAAAGTATGAAACTTTTGTTGATTTTCAGGAATTTTCCTTCAATGGATTTGAATGATCAGAACAAATATGCATCACTTTGCCAAGCAAGAGAAAAGATAGAAAATTTCAGCAAGTCAAACAGAATTAAATTCATGTCACTACAAAAAGAGGTTTGTTATTGTTAGATCATCACATGGTATATAAAATGGTTTTAGCATCTGTATGATATGAAATAGAGTAAGGAATTTGATGTCTTAACTAAAATAGAAAATAAGTTTGAGTGGTTCACTGTTGCTATAAACATTTGATGTATAAAAAAATCTTTGAACTAAAATGAAAAATAAAAGAAAATAGCACAGGAGAACAATTCAAACAGTCATTGCAAAATGCATTTGACTCTAATGCAAAAAATAGCAGAAAGTTGTTCGTCAGAATTATATTCTTTTTCACGACATCTTAATTATTTTTGCTATGATGCAAACAAGACAAAAAATTGAACCTGAAGATAATATTGCATTTTCACTATATTTGCTGTAATAATAATCTTTCATTTCAACTAAAATGCAAAGTATTTCACAAATGAAAATATTGACTTGTACAGTATAATCCTGCTATTGAGAAGTCATGAATCTCCTGCAGATATTACTATAGGCTACATTTTGACATTTGTTGGTTCAATAACAAATACTGTCGTATCTTTTTCACATGAACTACTGTAAATGTACTTTTCTCTAATTCTCATCCGATTTACCAACCTCTCAACCAGTTGTGAAAAAATATTTCTCACCTCTAGAGAGAAATTTGTTCTCAGTGTAATTGCACGTGCAATTTATGATCGACCTATTGCAATTTCTTACCTGTAAACATAAGAGAAAAACCTCCTACAACTTAATTCTCGATGATTATGGAATTTCTAACATTTCGAGAAATAAATTTGATATTTTAATCGCTCGGCAAGCCTCGCCGTTAAAATAATCAAATTTATTTCTCTTGATGTTAGAAATTCCGTTATCAACTCGATCGCGTTGTAGAAGCTATATATTTTCACCAGAACTTATTTTCACAAATTTAAGAATATTCCCAATTTTACGGGTACTTATTTTCGTGTATTCTACTCATTATTGTATTCATTTCATACATAATTGTTCATTTCACGGTATTTAATTTGGCAGAAAATGCATGACTGCGAAATCCATGAAAATAAATACCTCGTGAAAATAAGTAGGCATGAAATAGTTCCTTATTATTTGTTTACTTCAGGGTGCTGACAAGATTACAGAGAATATGAGAAGTATAATGAATTGTCGTAAGGTTCATCAAGAAGTCAAGTTCAATCTGTCTGTCAAAGCTAGCACCAATCTAGAGAGAGTGTTGGCAGTGGTAGAACAGCGTGGCATCATTGAGTTTGGCCCTGGTCTGATAGGTCTTGATTTCGATACTGTAAAGATTGAGGGCAAAAATTTCCTACAGTTGGCAAAAATACTTAGTGAACAGGTAAATTCTGTAAAATATGAAATAAGTGTGGTTTTTATACAACCACAATTTTTTGTGATTTTATAAATTATGGCAATGTTGTTGTTGTCTTGGAACATTTGGTTCCCATGCAATAACTTGAGTATGTATTGGAAGATTGTTATGAAATTTTTGTGATGTTTATCAGACTCATTTTGAAAAATTGAAACATTAAAAGTATTTAATCATTTATTTGTTTTAAAAGTAGTTATGACATTAGGCTATTGTTTTTGCAGTACTTTTTTTACTGATATATATAGTTTTCTCATTCATGTAATATTGTACAGTCGGGCGGTAGTTCTTTTTGTCCCCTGCCACAACGTGCAGTGGTGACATAGAAATGCCCTGCATCTGTCTTTGTGTGTATGTTTGTGTGCATGCATCCATCCGTCTGTCTGCTCACTTTTTTGTGTAACAGATTGCTCAGCTACTATTGATATTTAGAATACATCTTCAGTTGGGGTCTCATAGGGTGGGATATGTTTTCAGGTCTGTCGCTTACCTACCTCCTGTTTGATGAGTCGACTAAGAATATTTTAAGTGTCAAAACTGAAATTTTTTTCTAATGATTTCTCAATTACTATTATTCCTAGGCTTTCGATATTTGGTATGCAGCTTCAGGTAGGAGTCTTATATGGTAGGATGCATTTCCAGATCTGTTGCTTACCTATCTCCTAAAATGTAAATTGTTAAGTAAGGTCATTTAAATCCTACTACTTGAATATTAAAGGATTATATGCTATACATGTAGATAGATTTGCATTAACTGTTTTATGGATCTAATTTACAGTTATTTTACCTTTAAACTGTGTTTGAAGTAAGATGTAAGCCTTATACAGTCCATTTGAAAAAATATTAGGCAAATAGTTAACTGAATAGAATGATTCTGACTTTAAATATTTTTCAAAGTTATTCCACATCTCATTAATACTAATCTGTTTCTATAAATTCTAGGGAAGAATAGTGATGCTGCAGTTGTGTTCCAAGACCATCATAGCCAGTGTTGCTTGCCTGACAACCTTTATAGATAAACTAGGGAAAATCTCAAGCATGGAAATGTCAGACAAGCTCTCTACGGCAATCAATGAGTCATCTCATGTCTGGACCAGTCAATCTGCTACATCACATTTTGATTTTAATTCTAAGGTTTGTAAGTTAGTTAAATTAATTGAAACCTGCCATTTAATATTATAATGCAGTCACTATACCATGAACTCAAATTTCTATTTATACATTTTCTGGAGCATCGATGTGAATTTATAAGTACATCTTCAATGTTTTTGTAGTTGCCAGTTAAAAGACAGATATTAGAGGACTATTTAGGATTGGTTGAGTTCCCAGCATGGAGACAGAAAACAGAGGACACCCAGTTCCTATATACCACTCTAGAATCTCTCTCAGGACCACCAATACCATTGGTAAGTTCAAAGGTCAAAAGGTTACTAAAACATAGTAAAATTGTCACCTGTTGTAAATTTGTTTTGATCTTAATCTTAGTTTTGTAATTTTGTATATGGTTGAATGGGACAACAAAGCTTTATATCTAAAAGTTTGGGAACAAGCAATAAAAACTACAACATTATGTGTGTTAACATTTTTGTACTAAAGAAAATATCTATCAGCTAGATTTGTTTTGCTCTTGATTCTAGCCTTGTTAAAGGTTAAGTTAGGACATCAATGCTTTATATCTAAAAGTTTGGGAATAAGAAATAGTATTATGTATTAGCTTGTGTATGGTCTAGATTTAACTCTCATGTATTGCAGGCTTTTTAAATTTTGAGCTTATTAGATATAAATGTAATCAAGATATTTATGCATTTTATGTGTGTGGAGTATAAAATTAGCATGTGTATTAGCTTAAGCTCGTTGCTTACTTTTCAGAGAGAATTTTGGAGTCAAGGAGACAAGACAAAAGATTTTATTGTAATGCAGAAGACATTTAGCTTTATCCATCCTGTTTCTGATTATGTCTTATCTGCCGTATTGTCTGCCTCTACAAAGTTTGGCCGTACCCTTCTACTTACGGGACAGGGTGCTGTTTACCAAGTAGGCTGTGTCCAAACTGTTATTGTTAAACATCAGGGACTTATGGGTTAGTTGTATTTTCAAGCTATACAAATTTAAATACTTGCATAAAGGCATATAAGAGCCCTGCACCATGAACTTGAAATCCCTGTAGCTTTTACTTTGTCTGTATTTCAGCAATTGTTTTTGTGAACCACTAAAACTCCAAAATGCAATTGAAATTTTACCAATTTAGTAAGGATCGTTGAGGGAGGAATGGTATATTACTGTAAGATTTCATGGAAATTCATTAAATATTTTTATGTCTCATCTATGAAAGTAGGGGGCATATAGTGTTCAGGTCTGTTCTTCCGTCCCAAATATTGCATGATGCATGTGGCATTATGTCCATTAGACATATTCTTGTTAATAAATTCTTAGATTTTTTCCCATTGTGATTTTACCTAACTTTGTCAGTATTCTAGTTTTTCATTTTATTGATGTCAATCATTTTCACAAGCTTTTATTTTGCTTTTGTTTTATTTGTAACCAAACACTTATCATATTAGATCCTAATACAAAAACTATGTTTAGAAAATAATTATAATCATTTAATCATTGTACATTGTTTGTTGACAAAATTTCAGATTTAAAATTTCATGAATTGCAACCTTCCTTTGGTAAGAAATGTTCTAAATTAATATGTTAGTTTCAGTTTCATTTTTAATTTGAATTGTAAAGACTAATATTCTCTTAGTTTTTGTTATTTAATTACTATCTTCTTTTACATATAAGTTCTACTATTCAAAGCAATAAGCCAAACATGGAAAAAAAAACTTACTTTGCAGTATGGAGATAATTTTGTATATTTTTGTATATTTTCTATAGAAAATATAAAGTTTTCCATTGATTTTTGGAAAACATATACCCTATAGCGGGTTATTTTTATGGTGATTTTATTTACGCTTATTTTTGCGGCTTGGCGAAAACCATGTAAATAAATCCAGCGAAAATATCAATATAATGCAAATCGTATACAAACACATTCACAAACCCCGAAAATAAAACCCGGAAAAATTTTCCACATACCTTATCACACAAAAACTGTGAAAATATATCCCCAAGAAAATAACCCGCTATATGGTAATTTCATGGATTTCTTAACAGAATCATCAGAGTAAAATTTATCCATGCTTAGCTTTATGCTGTTATTGGTTTAAAAGAAATTGGGTACTTCTAATTTATTAGTTTTTTCTATAGAGTAAATGAGGCTTTTTGTTTTTGATTTTTTAAATTCATTTGTATACAGTTTAGAAATATGTGATTCCTATGTAGTGTAATAATGTCTATTGGACAGTGAGTAATAAATTTTAATGAAATATTATTCATTATGTTAAACTAAATATCATTTTTTAGAAAAAGAAAAAAAGAAGACAAAGTATAAATACATGTAGTATTTTATTTTTTCTTAAATCCTATCTGCAATTTATCTGGTTCACCTCTCATCGAATTTTCTCTGCTTATGTAAAAAATATAAGATGGATTGTTTGTTTATTTCTCCAATACCTTTCAATTAAAACTATACTTCAAGGAACCTTTAAACTTTTTACCTTATGCCAAGTTACTAACATAAAAAGGTTTTTAATAAGAATCAAAGTCTGTTTTTATCAAATCACCTTTGTTACGACTCAACAAGAATGAAACTCGTTTAAATGTTAATAAATATGACAATTAGAGGTATTTGTTGATATTTTGATACATAGGTTTAACTGTTTTATAAAGGTCAGCAATGAAATTCCCAATAAAATCCTTCAAACTATCAAATAAACTTATTTATTTATGATATGCTAATTTATGTATAAATATATATTGTCCATCTGAAAATAGTTTTGAGTTTTACAGTGGGAAATAAGCTTCATTAGGTCATTTATTCCTATCTTTCCCATGTAAAATATTTATTGACAAAAATTTAATTACATTTGCATGCATAAGCTGAAAGTTTGTTCTTTAACTTTCAAGTTACTTGTTTTCCAGGAAACACTGTAATTTCCATAGAATCTAAGTGTTATATCCCAGATAAGAAGAGTGGATCTGTTGATGAGCTGACAGAGGTGTACGTCAGGGAGTATACATGGAACATCTTCTGTTTGTACTGTGACATGATGGAGAAGATACTAAAACAAAGAGATATTATCTACATGGAAACTGGAGACTATCCCACAGATTTAGGTATGGAAACTTATGAATACCTCACATGTTTAGGCATGAAAACTGAAGAATTAGGGGAAACCCTACAGGTTTTAGTGTGCTATCTTGGGAAGGTAATGACTGAGGAATACCCCACAGGTTTAGGTATGCTATTTTGGAAAGTTAATGACTGGGGAATACCCCACAGATCTAGGAATACAAACTGGGGAATGCCTCACAAATCTAGGTATTAAAACTAGGGAATATCCTAATACCTGTAATCTAGGTATGTAAACTAGGGAATACCTCTCTGATCTAGAAAGGAAACAGGGAATCTATTTTCTATTGAACTAGCAAACTTGGGAACACCCACTGATTTTGAAACTTGTACTTAACAATCTGAGCTAAGTCATGAAACAAGGAATAGGAGAGTCGTATTGAAACTTGAAAATATTCAGATGAAATGATGAAGAATGGGAGCTTATTTATCTAATAGACACATTTCCAGTTCATATGTAATTGCCATAATACTTAGTGTATAATAAACTTTCTTGTGTAAAAATGATTGAAATAAATAAAAGTAAACCTTACAATTAACTAATTTGATCAACAGAATTCACAGCTATTTTTGTATTTTACAGTGAACATATCTGTGGGCTGTAAGCACACCTGGAAACAGATCCCAGGTAAAGCCAACCAGTCTGTCTGTACCATGTGTAACAAATGTTGTGGTCTGGGACGGGACTGTCCATACAATGGAATCATGGGAGATAATCTACGGGAATGTCTGTGTAAGACGTCAATCCCAGGATGCATTGATTGTGGGATATGTATGGATTGTGCTGCTGCATTTTGGGTAACAACTTATAGAGTTTACATTTAGGGAAAACATAATAATTTCTACAACACAGAAGGTTTAGAACTTTCTTAACATTAGTTAGATTTAATAAGTGTTATTTCTTCATGTGAAGTTTATGAAAATAAAGTAAGATAACAATTTACTATTAGCTTGAGAAAAATCACTGTTGAATTCATTGTTGTAGTACCAAAGTTAAAAAATAGTTTAACCAATCTTTTACCCGAGTGAATATTCTTTTTTTACATCCTTTTTCATGCAAATTTATTCCATATCTTTCTTTTTCAATTTGAAAATTTAATTATTTTGTTTTGTTTTAGGAAATAAGAAGTTACCTCAGACCTCTACCCTTAACTGAGAAAGCAGCAGAAGAAAAAGTCAAACCACCTGTAACAGCGCCTGATGGGGACCAGAAAAATGTCAACTCTGAGGATCTAAACAAGAATGTCTTCCATAGTATACCATTGGATCCTGTTAGTTATAATGAGATCGAGTTCCAGCATATTTCTGGTGCTCAAATGGGGATAACACTTAAAGAGTAGGTATCAACATGAAACCAGAAATTTTATGTCTTTGAAATTGCAATTAAAAGCATTAATTGATGACCATGCAAATGTTTTGAAAGCATGGGTTATAGGGTTTGGGGTTGACCATCCATTTTGTAAATATTTCTATCCACAGCCAAAGCAGTGATGCTTATAATAAAATGACATGACATCTTTTAGATTACCTCTTGTTTTACATTATCGACATTACTAGCTTTAGAGTTTTTTATTAATATCCTTGTAGAATCGATGATGGATCCTGCATTAGTGTATTTCCTGGGAATGCTACCGTTATCTCCAGTCTGGAAGGGGACCAGAAAATATCAGACAAAATTAAGTTACTCAAGAATAGTTCTAGTGGAGCTAGATCAGTTTATGGGACAGGTGACAATATCAGAATCAGGATTACTGATCCTTGTGTAAGTTATCAACAATTTTATAGTGTGTTGTCAAAACGTATACTGTAAACCGGGAACATTTCATGTCATCTTTTTTCATAGGATGACTGAATTTATCTACGTGTAATTTTGGACTGTAAATGCCATCATGAGGGATGACCAGCATTTAAGTGCCATTTAATTTTGAACTAAGATATCAACCAGATATTTGTGAAAATAAAACTGCTGTGATAATTTTCTGGTTAACAGTACCAGGAATTTTGCCATATATTTGGGGCTCCCACAGGGTACCCCTCTCAGGTCGCAAGGTCGCTATTGAAAGGCATATTTTGGTGGAGGTCGCCGCCGTTTTTTGGCATAGGTTGGATCTATGAAGTGTAGGTCGTAAGTCGCCCTTAAAAAGCCCTCAGGTCGCAGGTCGTTTTTATATCCTGCTGGGGCCACATTTTAACTATGCCCACCTACCAAAGTAGAGTTTTGGGTCCATTTTTCACAAATTAGGTTTACCTTCAGATCAAAACTTTTTCAATGTTGCTAGGTGGGGTTTTATGTCATTTTGACATATTCTTATACTGTACTAATATGCATTATATGATCCACAGAAACTGTAAAATAAAAGCGTACAAAATTTTGGTAAGCTTGACTTTACATATACAGAATTTAAGGTTCATTATAATAAAAAATGAAGTGGAATCTTTGTCCTTTAATAAAGTCAATACCTTGCAATTGCTGGTCTTTTTTATTGATAAAGCTTAATAATCAATTGAAGTTATGACACACAAAAAAGCTGACTCCTTAGGACATGTAGAGTCCTATCTAAGTAATGTAATGCTAATTTTCTCAGAATTACTTATTTTGTAGAAATCAATTCAATTGCAAGAAGAGAAAGTGGAAATGACAGGAGTTCAGGAATCTAGAGTTGTCTACCATAGCTGTTTGTGTAGAGAGATGACAATTAGTCATGAGTCAGGACTGTTGTGGTATGGTTATTCAGAGAAAAAAAAAAGCCAAATCCTTAAGGGAATTAATAATTAGTTCAGTTAGAATAGGTGTTAGTTTGTACAGGTTCGATAGGTGAAAATTGAAGAAGGAACTGAGAAGAAAGTTTTAACCAGAATTTCACTTCATCAATGTTTAGTATAGAAGACCCTGACACAACAGACATTACAAAACAACCAAACATTAACTAACAAAAACACACAACATGAAAAACCCACATAACAAATAAACTGTAAAATTATCAGCAACATTTACTCTGTTTATTTATAACTCAGTTTCATAGTCTGGCATCATTGATAAACAATACTGTTCTATGTTTAAGTTACAATTCTGCCTCCTCTGCTGTCCCTGTTGCTCAGTTTGTTGGACCAAAACCTTTCTCTGAAGATCTCAAGAGAATCAGTTTCAGTAAGTTATATTTAATATCTAGTAGAACTGATCTGTTGATAAAGTTTGAATACCCGGATCGTGAGTTCCAAAATAGCCGCCATTTTACCTCGATTTTACTGGAAAACTTGTACCTACTCTGTGATAAATCAAACAGGGAAACCTTGTAATTTCTCTCCGATCCCTTGGAAATGTTTGTTTTTATATTTCTTTAACCATTACAAATTGATGTCAGAACAAAACTTTTTACTCAATTTTCTTTCAAATTTTCCTAAAATAAATCGGTAAACATGTTGCTTCCATTGCTCCCAATGTTCTGACGTCAGATCTTACCTCAGTTGACCTTTGACATTTGGACATTCTAATATCCGGAATGTTCCGGAATGGATTAACTCGCGATTGGTCTATTGATATTCACAATAATAAAGATATAAGACAGTGACAGTTTCAAAAGCCAATGTTTTTCACCAATGCAGCTATTGCAGCCATAAGTGTAGCATTGATGGTTTTAGCTTGTTCCATAAAAATGTAAGAATGATACATTTACTTTAAGATTATTCAACAGCAAACTGATCTTACTAAAAGTATACCATACAATTGTTTTAATGGCTTGATTATTTGTTATATTTTTTAAATTGTTATGTTTAAAGGCTTGGGCTTAAAGGTCAATATACTGTATAACTGGTAATTTTTGCGTTATTTCGCGGTTGATCCTTGACTGCAAAAATTAAAATCGCATAAAATTACGAAGTATATATATTTTATTTGGCATTTATTAAATTGTTAGTTAATGTAGAAGCCATGTATGTTTACATAACGATCAGTATGACCACTTAATGAAACCTAATCAAAACATGTAAACCCAATGTTGACATACACGCACATTGCAAGTTAGTTCATTAATTAGTACATTGTATTGTGTCATGATTGTGTGGGTAAAACTAAAAAAAAGATTAACTTTATTACCAATGCTTATGAATTAATTTCTTTGTATCATTAATAATAACATTAATATTAGAGATAAAGGAGTCGGCTATTCTTTTGTTCTTGAAACAAATCATCTAGTAAGACCATTTATACAATGGAAAATGATAGAGCTGAGCAATCTATTTAAAGTTATAAAGCTAATTATATATAAAATAAGACACATTTAAGTTTTATTGAAGATATTAAACCGCAAAAATTTCACATACAATATATATAGTTTCGATTAAGTAACATTTTCCAGTAATTCTGTTCATGGTTTTAATTGACATTACAGAGATTATTAACCCTGGTGAGAAGAGAACTTTGGGTATAGGTATATGTCCTGGAAAAACCTACCCTGCTAACAGAATGCCTGGCTGGAATAGATGGTCTATAGCTTACCATGCTGATGATGGAGGGTAAGTTCTAGCACTAGATTATTGAGCTAATGAAATGAGCTCTTGGTGAAAACTGATACAGACATTTATTGGTCTTCTTCTGTAACCACAGCTCACCTTATTTTCAATGTGACAAGACCAATTGGTCGTTTGAATCTATCAATTGATAAAAATTAAACTGACTCTCAACTGATTTTTTTTTACCTTGATAGCCACTAGCTCACCTGGATTTTTTTTCACCTTGACTGGCTATCTAGTCAGTGAATGAAATGACAATGTTCACCTGTACAAGTCCCTTGATGATTCAAACCAAAGAGCTGAATGAAGAACATTTATCAATTATGGACTTTTAACGAGGTCAATACATTATATATGGACCTGTTAGGCATATATTGAACAACGAGGACCAAGACCAAGGAGGTCAATATATTCCTAACAGGTCCATATATAATGTATTGACAGAGTCAAAAGTCCATCATTGTTATATTACATATGTAGTTTTTTGTCTCGCCTGCGAAGCAGAGCAGGACATAGGTGTTACTTTACCGCCGGCGGCAACGGCAGCGTTAACTTTTTGGAAAAGTTTTATGAGCACCTCCATATCTCAAGAACTATAGGTCCTAGGTTGATGAAACTTGGTATGCATATGCCCCAGTAGTAGCTTAGCACAGTTGCATCCCCATCTTTTGACCTTGACCTTGATTTTTTGGTTGAATGACTTTGACAATTTTCAATACATATAATAGCAATGGAAAAGTTTTGCGAGCACCTCCATATCTCAAGAACTATAGGTCCTAGGTTGATGAAACTTGGTATGCATATGCCCCAGTAGTTTAGCACAGTTGCATCCCCATCTTTTGACCTTGACTTTGATTTTCTGGTTGAGTGACTTTGACAATTTTCAATACATATAATAGCAATGGTAAAGTTTTGCGAACACCTCTATATCTCAAGAACTATAGGTCCTAGGTTGATGAAACTTGGTATGCATATGCCCCAGTAGTAGCTTAGCACAATTGCATCCCCATCTTTTGACCTTGACCTTGATTTTCCGGTCGAGTGACTTTGACAATTTTCATGGAAAAGTTTTGCGAGCACCTCCATATCTCAAGAACTATAAGTCCTAGGTTGATAAAACTTGGTATGCATTTGTCCTAGTAATAGCTTAGCACAGTTGCATCCCCGTCTTTTGACTTTGACCTTGATTTTCTGGTTGAGTGACTTTGATTATTTTTATTGCATATATTAGCAATGTTTAAGTTCTTTAAACATCTTTTGATCTAAGAAACTGAAAATCCATGTAAATTCAAAATATAGTGGAAGTAAAAAACAATAACTGTTTCTGATGGTACCGGCAGGCGAGACATACTTTAGTGTTAACTCTTGTTGTCTCGCCTGCGACGAATAGTCGCGGAAGGCGAGACATAGGTATTACTTTCCGGCGGTGGCGGCTGCGACGGCGGCGACGGCGTAAACTTTTTTGTAAGACTTTTGTGGACAATGAAATCTGATATTTGGTATACAGACAGTTCAGGTTATGGTCTACGCAACTGTCACCATGCCGTGTGACCCTGACCCCATTTTCACGCTCCAGTGACTCTGTGAACTTAGGTCTTTTTTCAGGCCGTAAACTTTTTTGTAAGACTTTTGTGGACGATGAATTGCTGGAAAAGTATATTAGCTAGGCATCTTATATTTGGTATACAGACAGTTCAGGTAATGGTCTACGCAACTGTCACCATGTCGTGTGACCCTGACCCCATTTTCACGCTCTAGTGACTCTGTGAACTTAGGTCTTTTTTCAGGCCATAAACTTTTTTGTAAGACTTTTGTGGACGATGAATTGCTGGAAAAGTATATTAGCTAGGCATCTGATATTTGGTATACAGACAGCTTAGGTAATGGTCTACGCAACTGTCACCATGCCAAGTGACCCTGACCCCATTTTCACGCTCCAGTGACTCTGTGAACTTAGGTCTTTTTTCAGGCCGTAAACTTTTTTATAAGACTTTTGTGGATGATGAATTGCTGGAAAAGAATATTAGCAAGGCATCTGATATTAGGTATACAGACAGTTTAGGTTAAGTTCTACGCAACTGTTACCATGTTGCGTGACCCTGACCCCATTTTCACGCTCTAGTGACTCTGTGAACTTAGGTCTTTTTCAGGCCGAAAAACTTTTTTGTAAGACTTTTGTGGTCGATGAATTGCTGGAAAAGTATAATAGCTTGGCATCTGATATTGGGTAAACAGACAGTTGGGGTTATGGAAAACGCAACTGTCACCATGCCATGTGACCATGACCCTGTTTTTACGCTCCAGTGACTGTGAACTTAGGTCTTTTTTTTTCAGACAGAAAACTTTTTTAATACTTTTGTGGACAATGGTTTGCTTGAATAGTATAATAACTAGGCATCTGTTATTTGGTATACAGACACTTTTTGTGTTTATATCAAGAAATGAAAGCTTAGGTAGTTGATTTTAGTGATGGTGCCGGCAGGCGAGACATACTTTTAGTGGCCACACTTGTTTTTAATAAGAGTTAAATGAATTGTTTTTTTATTGTTTTTACATCATGTAATTCAAATTCACAGTTTTTGTCTCGCCTGCGACGAATAGTCGCGGAAGGCGAGACATAGGTATTACTTTCCGGCGACGGCGGCGGCGTAAACTTTTTTGTAAGACTTTTATGGACGATGAATTGCTTGAAAAGTATAATAGCTAGGCATCTGATATTTGGTATACAGACAGTTGAGGGTATGGTCTACGCAACTGTCGCCATGCCGTTTGACCCTGACCCCATTTTCACGCTCCAGTGATTCTGTGAACTTAGGTTTTTTTTCAGGCCATAAACATTTTTGTAAGACTTTTGTGGACGATCAATTGCTTGAAAAGTATAATAGCTAGGCATCTGATATTTGGTATACAGACAGTTCAGGTTATGGTCTACGCAACTGTCACCATGCCGTGTGACCCTGACCCCATTTTCACGCTCCAGTGACTCTGTGAACTTAGGTCTTTTTTCAGGCCGTAAACTTTTTTGTAAGACTTTTGTGGACGATGAATTGCTGGAAAAGTATATTAGCTAGGCATCTGATATTTGGTATACAGACAGTTCAGGTTATGGTCTACGCAACTGTCACCATGTCGTGTAACCCTGACCCCATTTTCACGCTCCAGTGACTCTGTGAACTTAGGTCTTTTTTCAGGCCGTAAACTTTTTTATAAGACTTTTGTGGATGATGAATTGCTGGAAAAGAATATTAGCAAGGCATCTGATATTAGGTATACAGACAGTTTAGGTTAAGTTCTACGCAACTGTTACCATGTTGCGTGACCCTGACCCCATTTTCACGCTCTAGTGACTCTGTGAACTTAGGTCTTTTTCAGGCCGAAAAACTTTTTTGTAAGACTTTTGTGGTCGATGAATTGCTGGAAAAGTATAATAGCTTGGCATCTGATATTGGGTAAACAGACAGTTGGGGTTATGGAAAACGCAACTGTCACCATGCCATGTGACCATGACCCTGTTTTTACGCTCCAGTGACTGTGAACTTAGGTCTTTTTTTTTCAGACAGAAAACTTTTTTAATACTTTTGTGGACAATGGTTTGCTTGAATAGTATAATAACTAGGCATCTGTTATTTGGTATACAGACACTTTTTGTGTTTATATCAAGAAATGAAAGCTTAGGTAGTTGATTTTAGTGATGGTGCCGGCAGGCGAGACATACTTTTAGTGGCCACACTTGTTTTTAATAAGAGTTAAATGAATTGTTTTTTTATTGTTTTTACATCATGTAATTCAAATTCACAGTTTTTGTCTCGCCTGCGACGAATAGTCGCGGAAGGCGAGACATAGGTATTACTTTCCGGCGACGGCGGCGGCGTAAACTTTTTTGTAAGACTTTTATGGACGATGAATTGCTTGAAAAGTATAATAGCTAGGCATCTGATATTTGGTATACAGACAGTTGAGGGTATGGTCTACGCAACTGTCGCCATGCCGTTTGACCCTGACCCCATTTTCACGCTCCAGTGATTCTGTGAACTTAGGTTTTTTTTCAGGCCATAAACATTTTTGTAAGACTTTTGTGGACGATCAATTGCTTGAAAAGTATAATAGCTAGGCATCTGATATTTGGTATACAGACAGTTCAGGTTATGGTCTACGCAACTGTCACCATGCCGTGTGACCCTGACCCCATTTTCACGCTCCAGTGACTCTGTGAACTTAGGTCTTTTTTCAGGCCGTAAACTTTTTTGTAAGACTTTTGTGGACGATGAATTGCTGGAAAAGTATATTAGCTAGGCATCTGATATTTGGTATACAGACAGTTCAGGTTATGGTCTACGCAACTGTCACCATGTCGTGTAACCCTGACCCCATTTTCACGCTCCAGTGACTCTGTGAACTTAGGTCTTTTTTCAGGCCGTAAACTTTTTTGTAAGACTTTTGTGGACGATGAATTGCTGGAAAAGTATATTAGCTAGGCATCTGATATTTGGTATACAGACAGTTCAGGTTATGGTCTACGCAACTGTCACCATGCCATGTGACCCTGAACCCATTTTCACGCTCCAGTGACTTTGTGAACTTAGGTCTTTTTTCAGGCCTTAAACTTTTTTGTAAGACTTTTGTGGACAATGAATTGCTGGAAAAGTATATTAGCTAGGCATCTGATATTAGGTATACAGACAGTTTAGGTTATGGTCTACGCAACTGTTACCATGCTGCGTGACCCTGACCCCATTTTCACGCTCTAGTGACTCTGTGAACTTAGGTCTTTTTCAGGCTGAAAAACTTTTTTGTAAGACTTATGTGGATGATGAATTGCTGGAAAGTTATAATAGCTAGGCATCTGATATTGGGTAAACAGACAGTTGCGGTTACGGACAATGCAACTGTCACCATGCCATGTGACCATGACCCCATTTTTACGCTCCAGTGACTCTGTGAACTTAGGTCTTTTTTTCAGACAGAAAATTTTTTGTAATACTTGTGTGGACAATGGATTGCTTGAATAGTATAATACGGTAACTAGGCATCTGTTATTAGGTATACATACACTTTTTGTGTTTATATCAAGAAATGAAAGCTTAGGTAGTTGATTTTAATGATGGTGCCGGCAGGCGAGACATACTTTTAGTGGCCACACTTGTTTACTCTTTTCGATGTCATAATTTTTTTACTTGCAATATCAAAACAAAAATTTACTAATTTACCTAGGAAATCTTCCACACCTTAATTGTTATTATTTCTAGCCTAAATTTTTGGGTAGTAAGTTAATTGCGTCTTTGTAAAATGTTGACAATACCCTTCTTCACTGCATTCTTTTGTCTTGGTGGTCATGGCGGTGTAACCCAATTTCTGCATTAACAATTATTTACAGATAATTCACGTACTTACTGAAAAATCAGATGTCATTTATTAAATTCTAAACATTTTAAACAAAATCACTGAATCAAACTCATTTTCATTGTTGGTTTTGTATCTATTCCCACACCGTTAGAAAGTGAAGGCTCTGTTGCAAGCTACGTCAATATTTAGGACGTCTAAAATGACGCCACACAGATGTGTATAAAATTTGTCAAGAACGGACGAATATCTGGATCTAAATTTAGTAACATAGCGTCAATATAGGTAGAAATAGAAACATAGCGTCAATATACCTAAAGATGCATCGTTTTAATTTACAAAGCAAAGAAATACACTAAATATCCATAAAATCACATGACCAAATAATCCAATGAAAATGTAAGAATGATAAACCATATGTAATATTTATATTTATAGTGAAAACTTGTAGACAATAGAGAAAATTAGAGGGATGCTGTTAGCCTGTAACTTTTCAAGATACATGTACTTCCCTGAGTTTATACTTTTTTTAATGAGAACTTGGTAAAAAATGGCTAATACTTTAGAATGTACTTTTGGAAAACAAATTTGAATTACTTATAGAATTCTTCAGATCAAATGTATCCACAATTATTATTATGTGGTTAATAATAAAATTGAAACATAGAGTAGTTTTCAGCAAGAGAAATTTTGTATGAATTTCCAAATCAAAAATAAACCAACATATTCCTAAATAAAGTTTAAAGATATTGAGATTGTTAACAGAAAAAGTAATATTATTAGCAAGATGTATTAAAATCTGTTGCCGTTTTTATAGCAGGTAAATTAACCGCTGATGTATGGAGATTGTGCCATTTACACATTTTTCACTTTCCTATATACTATTTTTTAAAAGACAACTATCAATTTAAATTAATTTAATCTCTTTGGCACTCATTTTGAAAGAGTAGGGGCGATAAGGCCTGTTTTTGGCCTCAAATTTTACCCAAGACTCAACCATGGAATATTGTTGTCGCATGCTGATAAAAGTTTTATTGAATATCCAAAAAAGAAGAATTAGATATATTTTTTTAATTTTTAAACTAATTATTTTGGTAAGAAATGTAAATGAAACTGACCTTCAATCAATTTACATAAATTTCCAGCAATTTTAAGATATATTTTGGACTAAAAAAGTATCTCCACAAGCAAAAAACAACTTAATATTTTTGCACATTTTAAATATGGCTTATATAAACCTTCTCTGAAAATATGAATTTGTTTCTCATGTGCGGACAAAGTTTTCTGGTCCAAAATATACCTTAAAAACGATCAAAATTTCTCATATTTTGTCATTTTTGCTAAAACCACTAGAATTATGTTTTGTTTTTGTTCCCATTCAGTAAGTGTTGTTGCATTTATTTTAACTTGTGTTTTTTCCCTCAGAATATTTATAGAAGCTGGATTTGCTAACTCCCATGTAGCGATATGTCATGAAGGAGATGTGATGTCTATGTATTGTGATATTACAACTAGACAGCTGGTATTCTATAAAAATGATGTAGAGGTAGGAATCTAATGCTAAGGTTCTGACTTTATAGATTTATTTAAGGGGGTACAGAACACCTAAGGGAAATAACTCTTAAATATCAGTTGAGCATTTTAATCAGGCAGATTTATGCAAAGATGTCAAGCTTCTCGGTGATGAGAATAAGAAATATTGAATCTCCATTATGTTCAATGAAAAAATTCCCGAGAAACCTTTGGTTCAATTTTCTTAAAATTTTGCAATGAAAATCATATCATCAAAATAAAAATTTTTGCAAATTTTAAAGAAAATTAAACGACAGAATTTTATTTTATCCAAAGTGTTCTGTATCCCTTTACTCTGAAAACAAATTACATGTAACAACAACAGCTTTTAGTTTGGGTACTTATTTTGTGGTGGAGGTCAACCAGTAAAAAAAGTCTGAAGTAAGCAGTATGTACATTTGTAGTTTTAAATTTAGGCTTAAACATTGGCAACCACGTTGTCTAGGTTGCTTGTCTTATACCCAAAGATGAATCATTCACCAGCCAATTATCTTTCAAATGCTTGATTTTTGTCTTTACAAGTATAAATTAATTTTTGACATGCTTGTAGTATAGGTCTTCAATTTTTTAAAACTCTTTATATGTAGGGGCAAGTATACTGAATAAAGTCTATGAATTTATTTCTTTCATCAATTCTTTAAAGGTGAAGCAGATAAAAATCAATGTACCAAGAGGAGGATACTGGCCAGCTATAGGAATGCATTCTGTTGGTGAATGTGTCAAACTACTAGAGAAGGAACCATGGACTCCAGACCCTGATGATGTAAGTTTAGGGTTTATTTTACTTGGGGCCAATATAAAATGACTTGAAGACTCCATTTGTTAGATTACAGGCTGCATACAGATTTTGAAATATTGTTTTTTATGAACTTTGTGTCATTTGGGTTTTTTTCATGTACTTTTTTCAAGTTTTTGAAAACAATTAGTTGCAAAATTTAATGATCTGTTGCTCTTTTTACAAAAATTCTTGCATGTAAAATTTATAATACAAGAGTATAGCCAATCAAAAGCCTCATAGAATTTAACATTACATGTAACACTTACAATTTATTATGACAATTTGCCTTTGTATTCTTTTCCATTTGAAACTTTTGTGTTATTTGCTTTTCAGCCTTTGCTTTATTGTATGTTAGTGTATTTCTCTTTACAGATCCCTCCCAAACCATCAGCTTTCACTACCTACAAATATGGAAACATGTGGATAAGGTAATCTTGATTGTGATTCAGACACTTATGAAAAAAATGTAGAACAATTAGATAAATATACTCAAGAGGGCACTATGTAACAGATGCTCTGTAATTATGAAATAAAATAAAACTTATCATTTTTGCAGGCATTTGAAAAACTTGTTAAAATGATATTTTTTCTTTTTTTAGCATTGTGACATGTTTGTGCACTATTTTGTGAAAGCTTTTACCTTTTCTTCTAAATAGATGATAAAGAGATGTGGAATAAGTGTACACGACACATTACCAACATTAAAGAATGGCAATTTAAACATCACAATGGAAAACAGTCAGCAGTCTTCAACATGACCAGAGGGACTGTCTGCTGTCTTGCATTGGCCCAAGACTAAAAATACAATACATAAGACTAAAAAAAAAAACTAAATTATCAACGAAAGACCCATTTCTTGATATAGAACAAAAAACAGATAGTTGACAGAGACAAACAAAAGCATGTATGATTGTAGTTTTGCATCTGATTTTTTCTTTTGTTTCCTTTTCATTGAATAAAATTTCAGCTCTAGCAGTTTTTTAAGTATTAATAAGTATTTTTACTGTACATTTATTCCCTGCACACAACATCAGTCTGACCAGGAAAGGTTATTCCTGTGACTCATCACATGTATTATCTATTATTATTATATGATTAGAATTTTACTGTTTTCTGATTGGCCTGAAAAGTACTTTGGGGTCATGTTATATCACAATTTTATGTTTGATACATGTAGTTACAAGCTAAAAATAGAACAGCGGTCATGCGGAATTTGATTTCGCATGGTTTTAGCCTTGAAATAGAAAACAAAAGTAGAACAGCAATCATGCGGAAATTGATAGCGCATGGTTTTAGACTAAAAATAGAAAACGAAAGTAAAATTTCTGTGGGGAAAATCTTAGTGTAATCTTTTCTCCTTCTCGATTTTTATTTTAAGTTAGTTTTTAACATAATTTTAAATACAGTTGTAAATCTACTGCCGTTTTTATTTGTATAAGACCTTGTTGGGCCTTATTGGAATTGTCAAAATATTGAGAGTTGGTTCAATTTGATAACATTTTGATAACAATACAAAAGATGCCGATGATACTATATTTCATTGGATTTTATTCATGTAATAAAACAATTAATGACTTTGATGTAAGTCTCTTTCATGATTTATCAACCCTCGCCTCACCTACGGCTCACTGAATATAATATTTCTTCAGGTTGATAAATCATGATAGCGACTGATATCGAAGTCATTAATTGTATACTGTTATTTATTTGTAGCCCTGCACGTAACATCAGTTTGACCAAGAAAGGTTATTCCAGCAACCACTGTGGCTGGATGATACTACACAACCCAACCAAGTTCCTCATTGGATTTAAGGTATGAAATCGTTTTTAGTGCAAACCAACATATTTTATAGGACATATAGTTTTTTTGGTCTGTGCCCTAGACTGTTCATTCCACCTCAGGTATCAATTGGTTGTCATCTGATTTTCTGGAAACTGTTATTTCTATCTTCATTAAAGTTTGTATGGTGGTCTTAGGTATTTTCGATAACTTAATAATTGTACAGTTATTTTGTTGTTGTTACATTTAATATAAATAAAATATATGTACAAGTGCCAGTCCCTTTATCTCAACTTTATATGCAACAAATAAAATTTCCGATAATGTTTACTGTTTATATACAATTCATGTTCAAATAGAGATTGCTGTATTTTATAACAACATAGAAATGTCAGTTAAATTCGATGATTTTGATGACGTAGTACACAATATTTATTATCAGGTCAAAATGAAGCTATTTTTGCTCTTTATGTCGATAAATTAAGCAGTCGTCACCGATCTGTTAGTATTTGATTTAATTGGGTAGGGAAATTTTTATATCAATAAAACAGTTTGCTAGTGAACAGGTATAGGAAAATGGCTGGTAATATGGCAACATAGAAGAATTAAATCACAAACAATATTTAAGAAGGCTCGCGGGTCTAAATTTGTGCATATTTTTTGTGCAGCGTTATTGTATCAGTAAATCCACCCAATGTCTGTAGCATCGTCACTGATTTCATTAAACAAAAGAGCATATGTGCAAATTTGAAGAAATTCTATTGTTCAGTTCTTTCTGTATGCCACGTTTTACATTGAAATTCTCATTTTCTTTACATTTTGTGTGAAAAATGCCAAAATTTCAAGGGTTTTTTTAATTTCACTTTTTAATTTGTACGGTGACCCCAAATTTTTATTGATTCAATTTGAAGAATGCATTAAAACACACATTCTTTGCAAATTTGAAGAAATTCTGTTGTTTAGATTTTTTTCTATGTCATTTATAAGCTTAAAATTATCATTTTTCCTATATAATCTATATAAAATAGATGGGTAATAGCCTATTTTGAGAACCTCAATAGTGGGCTTAAATGAACGGTGACCCCCATTTTTTATTGCATATTTTTGATCCATACATAAAGGACTATAAATGTGCCAAATTACAGAAAAATCTATAATTACAAATTTAGACCCTCGAGCCCCCTTAAGAAGCATTTCTTACGAGTTGGCGAGTTGACCTAAATTTTGTATGTTCGTACTTTGACTTTCTGGAATGGTACAGGAAGAATGCAGGTTTGCAGGTGCATTTTCAAAAATAGGTATGGAAAACTCTTTGCTATTGAAAACACTTTACATGACCATACATTTTTTTAAGATAACATAAAAATTTAGCAATTCAACAAAGTGTTGTTCCTTTCTCGATGTAAGAAATCAAATATTTTATTTTTTTTTAAATTTGTTAATACAAAAACTCCAAAACTATCTTTACACAGTAACTAAGTATCATTTATGGAATCACACATATAAAATTTTATGAAAATAAGTTTTTGGGAAAAATGTGTGTTTTTTGCCAACAAGGAACTTCCTGACCAATGCAAGCTACTTTTAAAAGGAATTTATTTCACAGTGCAGTAAAAAAAAAATATCTTTCTTTTTCAGATTAAGCCAGAGAGTGTTGTGAAGACTCCAGTTGGATCTATAGCACCTAATGACACTGTTCCTCTCTTCATTACTAAAACTCGTAAGTTTTCAAACTCTCAGTAGTCCTTTCGAATTATTCAAGGACTCTGGTTCTAATTTTGCAAAGGGACAGAAATTGGTGAAAATTAATTGTCCCAAATAGACTCATTTTTATAAAAATATAATTGTTAAAGCGAAAATCGAGAAAATAAATAGCAACAAAATCGCCTGGTAACATTAAAATGTGAAATAAAGCAGTTGCAAAATAATTAAGTTTACAGTATGTTTCCTAAAGTTTTCATTATATAATTATCTATCAAACTTGATTGCATTAATAATAAATATCTGGGTGTTAACTTCACTTTTGGTGAAGTGTGAACTTGTATGAAATACCTGTCTATACTGACTAAAAGGGTTTAGTTATATATAAGTGTGTTTTATAAAATTTCACGAATAAAGCTATTGCTGTTGTTGTTGTTTTTTATCTGTGTTGCTCAAGGCAAAAGCAGGTCTAAGAGTTGGGTCACTCCTTCCATCTCTCTGTCTGTTGTGCTATAGGGGTGCCCGACTTGTGTTATTAGAATCTCAAAAACCAAACACTATATCTATCTGAAATTTTATACAGTGATAACAGATATATTGAAAATGTGCTCCTTCTCTTTAGGGATCATTTGATTGTAATTGATCCATTTAGAAATTAGGGGGCCTAAAGGTACCAAAAAAAGCAACTTTTTTTCTGGTTGACCAAAGCTATGAAACTTTTACAATAATGTAATTTGTCTCTACAGCTGACATCACAGATGATGTGACCATTCAGTGGATATCAATAGAGCAAGTAAAGGAGTATAACACAGAACAGATTCTGCAGCTATTTGACTCTTCCATCAGTATATACTCACACAAGTAAGTCTAAATACTTATACAACACAGAACAGATTCTGCAGCTGTTTGACTCTTCCATCAGTATATACTCACACAAGTAAGTCTAAATTCTTATACAACACAGAACAGATTCTGCAGCTGTTTGACTCTTCCATCAGTATATACTCACACAAGTAAGTCTAAATACTTATACAACACAGAACAGATTCTGCAGCTGTTTGACTCTTCCATCAGTATATACTCACACAAGTAAGTCTAAATACTTATACAACACAGAACAGATTCTGCAGCTGTTTGACTCTTCCATCAGTATATACTCACACAAGTAAGTCTAAATACTTATACAACACAGAACAGATTCTGCAGCTGTTTGACTCTTTCATCAGTATATACTCACACAAGTAAGTCTAAATACTTATACAACACAGAACAGATTCTGCAGCTGTTTGACTCTTCCATCAGTATATACTCACACAAGTAAGTCTTAATACATATACAACACAAAACAGATTCTGCAGCTGTTTGACTCTTCCATCAGTATATACTCACACAAGTAAGTCTAAATACTTATACAACACAGAACAGATTCTGCAGCTGTTTGACTCTCCCATCAGTATATACTCACACAAGTAAGTCTAAATACTTATACAACACAAAACAGATTCTGCAGCTGTTTGACTCTCCCATCAGTATATACTCACACAAGTTAGTCTAAATACTTATACAACACAGAACAGATTCTGCACTTGTTTAACTCTTCCATCAGTATATACTCACACAAGTAAGTCTAAATACTTATACAACACAGAACAGATTCTGCAGCTGTTTAACTCTTCCATCAGTATATACTCACACAAGTAAGTCTAAATACTTATACAACACAGAACAGATTCTGCAGCTGTTTAACTCTTCCATCAGTATATACTCACACAAGTAAGTCTAAATACTTATACAACACAGACCTTGGACAAGTTTGAAAAATCAGCATTTTTTCAATAATTTTTGTAGGAGTTAGGGGACTTTTACCATAAAAACAACTCTGATTTTTTTTGCAAATAAGTTCTTGTAAGTGCTATCATCCCTACAGATGTTGATGTATTTTCATGAAATTTATACCAAATGTTTATATCAGTAATTCCTTGGTCAGCTTCGAAAATCAACATTTTTTTGATAATTTATGTAGGAGTTATGGGACTTTGACTATAAAAATGACTTTGTTTATTGGCAAAACAGACCTTGTAAGCGCTCTCATTCCTACAGATGTTGACAGATTTTCATGAAATTTATTCCAAATCTTTATATCACTAAAACCTTGGTCAAGTTCAACAATCAGCATTTTTCCATTATTTTTGAAGGAGTACTTGTAGGAGTAAGGGGACTTTGACCATAAAAACAATCAGCAGTGTTCGATTATTTTTGCTTCACTGGCGGGGCACCCTGGAATTCCATTCTTGTTGTTTTTCTTTTTCAAACTTTTTTTTTTAGTTCAAAATAGAATAGTTTCTGCATCTAACAAAAATGATTTTATGTGCATTATTTTAGGTTGGCTCTATATATCAAGGATACCAAGCTTGGAGATGTAGAGACACTTCCACCTTTTATTGATGATCATACAAGGGTAAAGTCGTACAAAGTAGTTGCTGTTACATTTTATACCATTTTATTTGCTTTCTGCAACATTTTGTTTATTGAAGTAAGACATTACACTGATAAACTATTGAAGCAGGTTCCATGACTGAATTACCAATTCATCATAGACCTTATGTAATCAAAGAAACGCCAGTCTGAATGTATGTTAAAAAAAAATGAAAAACTATGTTTTGTGGTCTTTGTTAAGTTTGCATTGCTTTCATTTAATGTTATTTGCAGAAACAGTCATTTATGTACCTGCATATTTTGTTATTGAAATTGTTATTAAATCTTTTCTACTCAACTTTCATAACTAGGATGGTTTTAAGTTGGATCTGTTTAAGAACTCCTTTCTGTTGGATTCTTACCTGTTGAAGAGAGGTAGATACATGCTACACCTAGTCAGCCTGGAAAACAAAGAGGTGGACTACATAATCAAGAGACCTAAATGTCCTGTAAGTTTTAATGTTTAGCATGATGATTTATTAATCATTGTGTGCACTATGTACATTTTTTTATTTATCAAAGAAAAAGATGTATGATTTTGTGAAGGTACCAAAAAAGTCACATGAAATGGTATGGTTAAAATGAAAGATTTTTAATATAGATTTTGTGCAAATATTCAATTTTGGAAGAGAATACAGTTACATGTATTCCTATCTTTCTGCATTTGACTGGAAAAAGTTGACTAAACCATAGTTCCAACAAAAAATAAGTCCCAAATAAGTCTTTGATCTGACAAATGCAATCACAAGGTATTGAAATGAAATTAGAAAAAAAAACTTGTTCAAGCTCATCAAATTCTTTATATTGAATTTGTGTTTTCTTTTTCAGTCATTCCTTTATCCATCAACTCTACAGAAAGGAATGAAAGTTGTTGTCAAATTGGATGAAGATATGTAAGCTTTTATACGACTGAAAAAATTTTTGCATTCATATTATGTTATGGTGATGTCCTCGTTGTCGGTGTTGTAATTGTTGTCGTCATCTGCAGACACTTTGGTTTCCCTGTGATAACTTGAGTGTTAGTGAACCAATTGTTCTTAAATTTTGGTATGCTGTTGGTAAGCATTAAAGGAAGCTTGGTATTGCATTTGGGGTTTCTGGCCTCTACCATTTTAGAACAAAATGCCAAAGTGGGCTAAATTAGGTGTATTGACAAAATGTCTGTAAAATGTTAAATTTTTCATCTGATTTTTATCATTCTTTTTAAATTGTATTCCTCAATACTTTTTTTCAACAAAATGTAAAAACAGTTTTGTTGTATCTTGCACTGTTACATTTAAAAAAAAAAATTGAATTCATTTGAATTCTTGATAAAATCCCTGCTTGCATTTTTCAATCAGGTTTCCAATATCTAGTATTGTTTTCAAGAATTAAGGGGTCAAAGGGGCCAAAGATGCCAATCATAAGAGTTTGTCTCAGTACATGGTTTTATTACAAAAAAATAGTTGTAGTGGCCCGACCAATAGTTACCTTGTTTCAAAATGCCTCTGGAGAAAGTTTCCACATGCATTAAGTGATTGTGGGCCCCACTGATTCAGAGAAAAATACGCCAGAATGAGTAAAATCAATGTTGAAACAAACCTGCTGTAGAACATTTATTTCAGTTAAATGTAACAACAATTTTGAAGTTTCTTGCACCATTATGCTGCTACGATGGGTCAAAAAGGGGCCACAAATTTTTTTTTTTTTATTTTGATCCGATTTTCAAAACTTGTTTACATTTGAATCCTTGTAAAAATCCCTGCCTGCATTTTTCAATCAGATTTGCAATATATCCTACCATTTTGGGGAAATTAGGGATAAAAGTGACCTAAAGCTTCTTGTGAGTTTTCGTTGATGTTGGTATAATATATAATAAAAAATCAGTATGCATTGAAAGTCCACCAAAGAATGCATATTTCGAAAAACTTTGTAAGTCCACCATGGTCTGCATGTGTCCAAAGCATTTGACAATCCATATTGGGCTGCAAACATACAGGGTTCAACATGTTGCGGTCGTATCATGCTGCCCTCGGAGTAGCTTTTTTTATGTTTAGTTGTTCATTTTCACATAGGTTGGGCATCCATATATTGTTCTTAACAAACCCATTTCTTTCTCCTCAAAAAAAAACATCTACAAAAATATTTTAACAAAGTAATAATCTAGGATAAAAATAGCCCAATATTAGATTAATGTATTGTTAAAATGTTGTTTTTAATTCATTACAGCTGATGACCAGTTTGTCTTTCTGTTTAGGTCTGGTGACCAGTTTGTCTTTCCTTTCTGTTTAGGTCTGGTGACCAGTTTGTCTTTCCTTTCTGTTTAGGTCTTGTGACCAGTTTGTCTTTCTGTTTAGGTCTGGTGACCAGTTTGTCTTTCCTTTCTGTTTAGGTTTGGTGACCAGTTTGTGTTTCCTTTCTGTTTAGGTCTGGTGACCAGTTTGTCTTTCCTTTCTATTTAGGTCTGGTGACCAGTTTGCAGATTCAGTAATATCAGAGATATATGATGGCGGTGGTTTCTGCTTTGAGTACACACCCCCAGGGAAGGGGTCAACTGGGAATGAGAAGATCTGTATAGGGTCTATGGACTGTGGCATCGAGGATGAGGATTGGGCAGAAATTGTAGAGAAAGGATCGAAAGAGGAAATGAAAATACAGCTTCTTACATGTAAGATTTTCTATAGAATTACATGTACAATAGATATATGATCATGGCTTTATCATTTGTGGGTGGCTGTGTTTTCTTGTTTATTTAAATGTACATGTATTTTTTTTTTAGGAACGAGTAAAAAATATAAGACTTTGTATTGTCAAATGTTTCTGGCAATTGTATAGATTGAATAATTTGAAACATTGGTAAAAATACACAAGACATATTTAGCCAATGAAATGTATAATTTGAAACATTGGTAAAAATACACAAGACATATTTAGCCAATGAAATGTATGTATGATACTTTATGAAAGACATTCCAAGGTTATTGATTGCATTTACCAGTTTTGATTTTATTCATTTTACATATTTAAAATGAATTTTTTCGTAAGCAAGGCATGTGATTTAAAAAAAAAAATTTGCTCTTAGAAAATAGCATGTAGACTATGTTTTATGTTCTATTTTCAGCACCAAACAACATGTCTCTCCTATACAGAACATTTGTTCCTGCTCCTCCCTATCTTGTAACTAAGGTAATATTTAAAATTTAAAAAACCACATTTCACTGATGAAAACTTAACTGGTAATGTACGACTCATCCTGTATGTCTGTCAGCCTGTCTGTCTAACTGTTCACATGTGTGACTAGTGGTTCTTCTCGCTGTTTTGCAGTCTAGTCACATAACTTTTCGGAAATGTAGTAGAAACATTGATTCATTAACAATAGACAAAGGAACAATGGCAAATTATTGAGTTCAGTTACCAATAAGCATGTTCATGATCTTTCCAGCTGGTATATATGAATGTCTCTTTCTTTGCTTGTGATTTTGGCAAGTTAAGAATTTAACATTATGTACATATACTTCTGTCATAATTATACCCCCGCTTCGAAGAAGAGGGGGGTATACTGTTTTACCCTTGTCCGTCCGTTCGTCCGTCCGTAACATATTTTCCGTCACAGTTTTCTCAGCAACTCCATGACGCAGAGGTCTGATATTTTGGGTATACCTTTCTCCTATAGTACCATATGGTGTATACCGATTTCATGCTCCTAGGTCAACTACTTCCTGTTTACCGAATACTTAGGTTTTTACACATAGTGTACATACATTCAAAATTTCCGTCACAGTTTTCTTAGCAACTACATGACGCAGAGGTCTGATATTTTGGCTATACCTTTCTCCTATAGTACCATATGGTGTATACCGATTCCATGCTCCTAGGTCAACTACTTCCTGTTTACCGAATACTTAGGTTTTTACACATAGTGTACATACATTCAAAATTTCCGTCACAGTTTTCTTAGCAACTACACGACGCAGAGGTCTGATATTTTGGCTATACCTTTCTCCTATAGTACCATATGGTGTATACCGATTTCATGCTCCTAGGTCAACTACTTCCTGTTTACCGAATACTTAGGTTTTTACACATAGTGTACATACATTCAAAATTTCCGTCACAGTTTTCTCAGCAACTACATGACGCAGAGGTCTGATATTTTGGGTATAGCTTTCTCCTATAGTACCATATGGTGTATACCGATTCCATGCTCCTAGGTCAATTACTTCCTGTTTACCAAATACTTAGTATTTTACTCATAGTTGACATAATGGAACAAATTTTGTCACTCTTAGAAATGGGAAACAATAAATATACATGATATGTCTTAACTTTTATTTATTATTTTTTTCTTCTTTCAGATTTTAAAGACAGAGATGAACAGATGAAGATAATTAATTGTTATCACATGATGCTTAGCTGCTTTTCATAGATTTTTTATAGATTCTTTTCTTAAACAAATATATTTGCTTTTGCTCATTAAATCACTTTTGAATAATACATTTACATAGAAAGTGCAAATTTTTTCACATAATTATGACATAAGCTAAGCATTTCATGTGGTAATGTTTTTACAAACGTATTAAAATTTATTACTTAATTTCAGACTGACCTAAAATGCCAAGAACTAAAAAGTCAAGTGATCAAAAGAAAAAAGAAAGAAGAAAGCGTGAAAGAGAATCATTTAGACCGGCTTCTAGTGCTGCAAGAAGTTCAAAATCGTCAGAGACATTGAGATTCTCTACTACTGCTACAAGTACTTCAAAGGCTTCAGAAACATTGGGACCCTCTACTACTGCTACAAGTACTTCAAAGGCTTCAGAAACATTGGGACCCTCTACTAGTGCTACAAGTACTTCAAAGTCAGAAACTCTGAGACAGGCTTCTAGTGCTACAAGTATTTCAAAGTCAGAAACATTGGGACCGGCTGCTAGTGCTACAAATAATTCTAAGTCATTAAAGTCATTGAAACGGTCTACTGATGCTACTACTAGTTCAGAGTCATCAAAAAAATTGAAACTAGCCCACCACCAAGCACCAGAGTATGCTTTCATAGAAAGAGAGATAATGATTCAAAGAAAATGGAAAGTTCAGGAAATTCATTATAGAAATGAAAACATTCACCAAAGTTGTGACAGTGATGGTGAAGAAGAAAAAAAAAGTACTTCCAAAAATCCTAGCAGCATGCGTGTAGCTAAATGGAGAAAGAACCTTACAAAAGATAAAAAAGAAATGTTGAAAATAACAGATCAACAGCGAAAAGCAGATAAGAGAAAATCCCTAGTAGAGAAACAAAGAAAGAACTGGACAAAAAAGATCAGAAACGAAAGCAAGACAAAAGAAAATCTCTAGATGAAAATGCAAGAAATGAACTAAAAGAACTGGCTAAGAAAAGAATGCAAGACAAAAGAAAATCTCTAGATGAAGATGCTAGAAATGAATTAAAAGAAACTGCTTCAAGGAGAATGAAAGACAAAAGAAAATCCCTAGATGAAGAAACAAAGAAAAAACTGGACAAAAAAGATCAGAAACGAAAGCAAGACAAAAGAAAATCTCTAGATGAAGAAACAAAGAAAAAACTGGACAAAAAAGATCAGAAACGAAAGCAAGACAAAAGAAAATCTCTAGATGAAGATGCTAGAAATGAATTAAAAGAAACTGCTACAAGGAGAATGAAAGACAAAAGAAAATCCCTAGATGAAGAAACAAAGAAAGAACTGGACAAAAAAGATCAGAAACGAAAGCAAGACAAAAGAAAATCCCTAGATGAAAAAGAAAAGACTTTGTGTAGAGAAAAAAATAGGAATCAGAAGAAAGTACAGAGAGCAGCAAAAACATCATCCTCAGACAATGCAGTACAAACATTTTTGCAGACAATAAGAAACGGACCAACTTTTACCTGCACTGTATGCCATAGACTTATGTACAGAGAATGTGTTGTTCTGTACAATGAACCCACCTTTTCTATGTGTGACAAATATTTGTTAGAAGCATGTAATACACAAAAAAGAAGTGTTGATGGTGAACAGTACATATGTAACACTTGCAGTTGGAATTTGAAGCGCAACCTGATGCCAGTGCAAGCTGTAGCTAATTCATTGTCTCTTGATGATATACCAGAACAGTTAAATGATTTATCAACACTTGAATCAGCTTTGATCAGCAGAAGAATTCCTTTCATGAAGATTCTTGCTTTGCCTCGTGGAAAGCAGAAAGCTGTACATGGCTGCGTTGTAAATGTGCCATTAAATCCTGAGGAGACATGTTCCATTCTACCACGCCTTCCATCATCTTCATCATGTATTACAGTGAAACTTAAACGTAAAATAGAGTATAGAGGTCATGTCATTGTGCAATCAATTAGACCATGGAAAATAATGGAATCATTACAATACCTAAAGGATGTGGAGAAGAACCCTCATTATCAGGATGTAATAATCAATGATAACTGGAATGAGGACTGTACTGCTGATAACCAACCATTGTGGGAGGCGTTGACTAGCAATACCAATCCAGAAAATGACAACGGCACATTGCATGTTCTGTCTAGTGCGTCCAATGACACTGATCAACCTATGGAACAAGAACCTGAATCTGACAACGAGGGAAGTGATAATGAGATAGAAGATAGAACAGAAATCAATGGTCTTCCATATGATTCTTGTCTTCAGCCTAAAGATATTAGTGCAGATAACGATTTTTTACTGAACTTAGCACCAGGGGAAGGTAAAAGGCCAATAGGAATGTTTGTGGATAAACACAGTGAGGAAATGGCCTTTCCAACTTTATTCCCATCTGGAATATTTGGTTTTGACAGTCAACGTGAGAGACCAATTTCTTTGGTAAAATACTTTAATCAAAGAATATTGAATTGTGACAACAGATTTGCAGCCTCCACAGAGTATCTGTTTTATGCTCAATACCGAAGCGAAGCTAAGAAGGTAGCTGACTGTCTCAGTATAGCAATGCGAAAGTGTAAAGGACAACATCAGGTGGAGAAAATTACAGCAGGTCAGATAAAAAATGTAGAAGAAATGAGGCGCTTGGCACGTACTGACCTAAGTTACCATTTCCTACAAAATGTACGTGGATCTCCAGCCTTTTTCAACAAACTACTGTATGATCTCCTTGGGATGATAAGACAGCTCGGAAGCTGTACCTGGTTCCTTACATTGTCGTCTGCTGACATGAAGTGGAAAGACACCATCCAAGTGATAGCTGCTCAACAAAATCAAAACCTGTCAGATGAACAAATTGAAAACATGACGTGGGAACAGAAAAGCACATGGTTGCGCACTAATCCAGTTACAGCTGCCAGGCATTTTGATCATCGCTTACAACTGTTCATGTCAACACTTGTTCTTGGAAAGTCAAAGCCAATTGGAGAAATACAAGACTATAAGTACAGGATTGAATTTCAGCAGAGAGGCTCACCACACTGCCATATGCTTCTTTGGGTAAAAAATGCACCATCTCTATCAAAGAACACACCAGAAGATGTAGCTTCCTTTATTGATAAATACATTTCTTGCTCCCTTCCCTCTGATGATGATCAACTTGCAGTACTGATTAGAACAGTTCAGTGCCATACTCACTCCTTCACATGCAGAACCCATGGAACAAAATGCAGATTCTCCTTTCCAAAACCTCCTGTGAGTAAAACTACTATTGTACTTCCACCAGAAGATATTCCAAACAAAGCAACTCAGACCATCTATACAGAATTGTTGACAGCTGTCATGGGTAAATTGGAAGATGTCCGGCATCAGACTGATGTAACATTAGAGTATCTGTTGGAGGAATTACAGATTCCAGAGGAAATATATATGAAGGCATTGACATGGATAAAGACCAAGCAAGGACAACCGGCTATTCTGTACCGTCGCAATCCACCTGACTGCTTTACTAACAACTTTAGTCCAACTCTGATGAAAGCTTGGCAGGCAAACCTTGACCTCCAATATGTCACAAATGTCTATGCCTGTATAATGTATGTGGCATCCTATGTAAGCAAACCTGAGAAAACATTGGGTGATGTGTTAAAGTCTGTTAGCAAGAACTCTGCACCAGCTGGACCAAAGAAGATGATGGAGACTGTATCGAAGAAATTCCTGTCCCATCGTGAAGTTAGCGCACAAGAGGCTGTATATAGATTATTGCCATTACCATTAACCAAAGGATCACGTCAGGTCATTTTCCTTCACACAGATTTAGTTGAAAATAGAACCAAACTATTGAAACCTATGAAGGTAATACAAGAGCTGGATGATGATGATGAGAACCTTTACCAAGAAGGAATGTTGGAAAAGTATCAGCTAAGACCTGATAGTATTGAACATGTATGCCTTGCAGACTTTGCTGCTAACTATTCATATGCTCGGAAAGTAAATGCTGAACCAGACCCAGACTTGTTAGACGAAGATTCACTTGACCCAGCCTTTGTTGCGGCTATTGACAATCTACCTAAAACCATTAAGTTAAAAAACAAATCCACTACCATGTCTTTGCGTTCCAGACCAGTCATCATCAGATGCCATCAGTTTTCCGTATTGAAACAACCTGAACAGTATTATCATTCAAAGCTTTTACTTTACAAGCCATGGAGAGATGAAAATAGAGACCTCCTTGATGATGATGGAACTTACAAAACAAAGTACATGAACTGTAGACCTCATTTTTGTGAAAAAATGAATTTTTATGAACCCAACAATGAGGAGTACACACAGGCTGTAGAAGAACTTCAAGAAAACGGACCACCTGAGGATGCCTGGGCATTACTAGCTCCTCAAACAGAACAACAGGAAAGAGAGGATAGAACAATAGGAGCACAACAGGATCCAGAGTTTGAGGCAATTGTTCCAGCCCATGGAAGTGAAACTTCAGATCTTGGATTAGTTTCATATCAGTATGAATTGGACAACAGAAAGATATCAACTCAACAGTGGCTAGATATGACAGTGTCTTTAAATTCTGAACAACTAGAAATTCACCAGTTTATAGTTGAATGGTGTATAGAATTGTCAATGACTTATAAAACAGCAAAACGTCCAAAGCCTTTTCACATCTTTATTTCTGGTGGTGCAGGAACCGGCAAGTCACATCTCATAAGAACTATTGTACAGACAGCCAACAGATTGTTAGGTGTAGGACAAGGAGTTGATGACATTGTAGTGATGGTTTGTGCATTCACTGGTGTTGCTGCGTTTAATATTGAGGGCCACACACTTCATTCTGCATTCAATTTACCTGTGAATATGTCTAAACGGGATGACTATATTAGACTCTCAGGGGAGCAACTATCTATTATGAGAGGAAAATTAGGTAATCTCTGCCTTTTGATTATAGATGAAATCTCCATGGTTGGAGCTGATCACCTATATACTGTTCACAGACGTCTGTCAGAGATTATGACATCCGATGAGCCTTTTGGTGGAGTATCAGTATTAGCAGTAGGTGACCTCTCACAATTGCCACCAGTTGCCCAAAAGCCTGTGTTTGATCCAGTCTCTGATAGTATTGCATCACTGTATGGTTCTCTGTGGAAGAAAAATTTCAGTGTATTGGAACTTCACCAAATAATGCGACAAAAAGATGATGTTCAATTTGCTGAAGCTCTCAACAGAATAAGATTGTCAAAGCATACAGAGGAAGATATAAAACTAATTAAAACCAGAGAGACTGACGCTTCTTCTTCATCATATCCAATATGGGCACTTCATATATTTGCTTTCAACAAAGATGTTGACAACCATAACAACAAAATGTTGGAGAGCATAGAATCACCAGTTATTACAGTGACAGCTATTGATTCCAAAACCGATCAACAAACTGGTCGTATAGAGAACATTGTGTTTGATGAAAAGAAAAAACCTGGTGGAATGTTGCAAGAGCTGAAAATAGCTGAAGGTGCCAGAGCAATGTAGATACCAGTGATGGATTGACCAACTCAGCCACTGGAACAGTAACCGGGTTTTTACCTCACCATCCAGAATCATCTGATCCACAGTTCATTGAATATAAGCCTAAATATGTGTTGGTTCAATTTGATGAGAAACGCGTTGGAGAGAAACTGAGATCAAAACTTCTGAGGATAATACCAGACAAAGTATCCACCCCTATTGCAGTTCATGAGGTAACAGTAAAACACAGAAAAATTACAGCAAAACGTACACAGTTTCCCTTCACCCTCGCATGGGGAGTTACCATTCATAAAGCCCAGGGTAGAACTGTGGATGAATTAGTAGTCTCAATGAATGGATCATTTAAAGCTGGACAGATGTATACAGCTCTTAGCAGAGTTAAAACTAAGGAAGGACTTTACATTTTAGGTGACTTCCAATCATCGAAAATCAGCTCTGATCCTAGAACAGTAAAAGAAATGGAGAGAATAAGGAAAGATAGGAAGTTCAAACTGTGTATTCCTCTTTCTGTAAGAGTACCATTAGACAGTTTCTTTAAGATCAGTATTCTTAACATCAATTCACTTCATCCTCATTTCAAATGCCTTTCAGTAGACCAATACATTAACACCAGTGACATTGTAGCCATTTCTGAAACATGGCTTACAGCAAGTACCTCAACTGACAGTCTTGAGCTTAGTCCAGAGTATGAATTGTATCGCCAAGACTACTTTATCCAACACAAGAGACCACAAGGTGGAGTTGCTACCTATGTCAAAAAGTCATTTCGAGTCGTATCAGAAATGAGATGTGAAGGTATTACTTTGCAGTACCAGTGTCTTTTGTTGTCGTACAGGATGAATCCAGAAAAACGATTGATAGTTCTTCTGATATATGCTCCTCCTAATACACAAAATGAGGAATTCTTTCAGCAGTTGGATAGTCTTATTACTCTTACTCCTACTAATGCTGTGCCTACTATTATATGTGGTGACTACAACTTGAAAAATACTGATCCAAGATCCAAAACATTAACAAATTTGACACAATACCATGGATTTATTGAGTATGTTCAATTACCAACACACAGAAGAGGAGGGTCACTTGATCGTGTTTTTGTGAATAAAGACTTTGATGAATCAGAAATTACAGATGTAATACCTGTTCATTATTCTGACCATTTCCATGTCCATCTAGCTGTGCCGTGGATAAAGTTATTTTAAATTGTAGTGGAAAAAGAATAGACTGTTTTTCTTCAAGCATTGAATTTTTATCAATTTTCAGTAATTTTAGGACAGCAGATACCAATAACTGTTTTTCTTTCATATATTGTACATAACCTATGAAGTATTGATATCAATGAACTAAAATATCCATAATGAGAGGTCATTTTGTAAACAACAATATGTATAGGATAAACAAAAAGGTAAAATAATTGTTTCAGAAAACAATACTTGAAAGCGGGGGTATTGCTAGTGAGCATTAGCTCACAGATTTATCTTGTTCAAATTAAAATACAATGATTTTAGAATTTTCTCTTTATCTTTAAAGGGGAGTAGTGAAGCCCTTGAAATGATAGATCAAGAATGGAAGAAGACAACCCTGTTTAACTTCAGTAACTGTAACCAATCTATAACCCGTCCCACAGTACAGGAGCAGATTGTTACGGCACATTCCAGGAAACTACTGAAATGGCTGAGTTACCGAGACTCTAGTCTCCCCTGGTCTGTTGTGTTACTGCCTTCACAGCTCGATGCCAACACTCTGAAGTACCCTATAGCTATGAAAGTGTTCAGTGATGTCAGTGTACATAGGTTGTGTTTCTTCCAAGGTGGGTACAATGTACTAGATTTTATACAGATTGTTAACATTTATTAAATACAGAGATGAAATTAAGTGGGTATAAAACAGGAAAATGGTTTATAATTCCACAGAATTTTTGAATTATCATTTAATTGTAGTTACTTGTATTGAACTTTTCAGATGGATATATTGATATGACAAAGATGCCCATGGTGTTCCCCTCCAGGATTAAGATGTACCCTGAAGTCAGATCTCAGTATGATGATATCAACATTCACTCTATAGCTATAAATGGTAAGTATGGATTCATTATTGTATTTAGACAATCTTTTCAAATCACAAAATTACATTTAAAGAATTATAATGAAATTCTTTCTTCATTTTAAACTTGTATATAGATGATCACAATTAAAAACAAAGTCTATTTACCCACAAGTCTCACAATGAAACTCATCTGTTTAAATTATTAAGTGCTTATAAAGTTCTTGATTTTATAAAAACGATATTTATTTTACTTAAATGACTTGTTGATATTTTTTTTTATCAAAATTTGAAGATGATTCACGACTTTGTAGGTATCCTATGTTGTATGTTATTCTCTCAAGTGGCAGATTTAGAAAAGAGGGGAGGGTTCATTTTGGGCGATTTTTCAAAAATCTCAATGAACAACTTTCCAACAAAGGACCCCTAGTAATTGAATTTCTTGATCTGCTGCTGTTTCTTGTTTACCTTCACTTGATATTCTTTCTGTGTGTATAATTATTACAATGCATGACCCTTGTGAATCAATAGTTGGAAACCAAAGAAAACATATGACCGAATGCCAGTAATTTTGTTGTATCTATATTCAAACTAACTGTTTTTATTCAAATGTAGAGGCAGTTGAGATATCTGGTTCTGTTTGGGTTAATTTACCTGTTTTACTATCTTTGTCAGGGTGTGGGGTTCACAACCTAATTGTAAGATTATCTCTTGGAACTATGAAGTTCCCGTTTTGATGAGAGTAATACATGTGAATGTTAAATAAGTAAGAATCATTAGGATCATTCTTTTAAAGCTGAAAATGATGACATACAAATACAAGTTACATCAATACGTTCCACTTCTTAGTTGCAGCTTTGTATTTAATATTTTAGCTATGTTCTTGGTTCATAATTACGAATTAAGAATTTCTCTTTCAAGAATGTAAATAATGGTATTTTTAATCCTGTCTAAACTTGGGTAATATTTGGTTCTCAAGCAAATCAATATAAAAAATCTAAGATTTTGTACACCTATTATGTTTCTTAAATTTCAGATGGTAAGGATGAGAGGACCTACCCCTTGAAACAACCAAGAGAAGTGTGCCTCCATATGATGGACCTGCCTGGGTTTAAAGTCAAAGGCATTGTCCCTGTTGATTTAAGTTATGGATGTCTGTATCAGGCCTGGACATATGTAGCCTTACTGACACACAAGGTTTGACTTAATGTTTTAATCTGTATTCAATGATCAATTAAGGATGTCTGTATCAGGCCTGGACATTTGTAGCCTTACTGACACACAAGGTTTGATTTAATGTTTAAATCGGTGTTCAATGATCTAAGTAATGGATGTCTGTATCAATCCTGGACATATGTAGCCTTACTGACACACAAGGTTTGACTTAATGTTTTAATCTGTTTTCAATGATCTAAGTTATGGATGTCTGTATCAGGCCTGGACATATGTAGCCTTACTGACACACAAGGTTTGGTTTAATGTTTTAATCTGGGATGTAAAATAAATGTACACCTGTCAGTAAAGAGGCATATTCTAAGTTGCTGTGTGTTATCAGCATGTAACAACCTTGTTTAAAAAAAACCAAAAAACAACTTGAATGTTTTGCAATAATTGTTCAAAATAGAAAAAAAATTATATTTTTGTTGACTGGCAAATTAACACAGAATTTGTCATGTTCATATTCAGCTACACTGAACATAAACAAAAGATTGCATTTACGTATCCTAATTAGATACTGTCATTTTATTCAACTTTCATGAAAATGTAATAATATGCTGATTTGTATTTTGTAGCTACTGTTACCCTCTTACTCAAAGATATTCAATGGAGACATGGGAGAACTAGACAGAAAACAAGTAGGACATTTTTTTCATCATTCAATTTGTTGAATTATTTTTATGCATGTTGCTTTTTATGCCTATATTCTATTATCATTTAATTTTTTTAAAGTACTGTTTGAAAAGAGAACCATAGTCCTGTTTAAAAATTGATACTTGTAAAGTCATCAGGAAAATTTATAATTAGTAATAACAACACAATCACAGTCTTATTATGGCAGCTGCAGGTTTGCATCATATAAAAAAATCTATGCAGCGACAGATTAACCTTAGCTTCTTAATTTTCTGCCTAATTTTTCTTTTGACCCATTTGCATGATTATTAGTTTTATCTCAATTTATCATATTTCAATTATATTTTTAATTTCAGATTGAGAGTCTGCTGTTCAATTTGATACAGCCCTATGCTTCCCTATGTGGGATCTACGCAGCCCAATATGGTGGCCTTTCAAACCAGGAGAACCCACCAGCCCTATCAGATAAGATCAAAGACTTGTCTGACGACCCGCCTATACATATAAGTCTTCTAGGCAAAGGCATGATATCAGATAACCACACGTTTGTCAAATTTCCACCATTCCTGGCCTGCAAAGCCCACAGCCACAGTCGTGTGGACAAAAACATAGTACGCATCAAAGATTTGTCACTGGAATCTCCTTATTACAAGCCATATTCTGAGAAGATGGACATTCTAATGGTAAATGGTTCAAAGATGAAATCACTTCCTAACAACCTGTTCGAAATCTTTGAGAATTTACAAGTGTTGTCTATTCTAGATGTGGATTTAAGTGACACACCAGAGTTTCCCAGTGGAATTTCACAGTGTAAAGACCTTGAGGTATTAGTTCTCAGTGCACTTCCAGGGGTCAAGGCCATGCCGCAAGATATTTTACATGCCCCAGCCTTGTCAACTTTTTACTTACACAACTGTCCAATCAGAAGCTTGGATATAGATTGGCCCTCTACTGTGACCTTGACCTCATTGAGTCTAAAAGGTCTCCTGATTACTAAGGTACCAAGAGAGATTGGTAACCTGTCTGAACTGAATGAGCTGATATTGGACTGTAATCCTATCACAACATTACCAGATGAACTACAGAGTCTGAAGAAACTGAAAACATTAAGTGTTAAAGGTATGGCTTTATTGATAGAAGTACTGGGTATGTAAGTGGTTAAATATCATGGAGAAATAATTTGAACATTTCAGTCAGATTAACATAATATTTTTTACAGAAGAATTTAGCTTCTTAGCGATCAAATCATTGAAAAATGCTGAATCCTGATGAAAATATGCATAATAGTTTCAAACGCAGAAGTCAAAGAAAAAAACCTCTAACATTTCTTTTACTTAAAATTCAAAGATTAAAACCAAAATGCTGAACTAGTTGTAATAAAATGTTAACCTGAACAAGAACACTATTAAGAAACCGACAACATAAAATCACAAAAACAACTGAATAACAATCAATTACCCTAGTTGTAAGGAAAGTGAACTCAGGTGCTATATCTTTACAGGTAGACATTAAAAGGTATCAACTGTCCAATAATTACTGATCAAAGGGTCAGCTAGATGTTGTGATTCATTTGATAGTTGAATATCATGAAGACTATTTGAAGCAAATGTAATTATACATAAAATATACATATGTTATTACACCAATTCTGTATTTTAGGTATACCATGGATTTCCTTTGAAGGGAGATATGACCAGATGCCCAAGTCTATCTATGATACATGGCATGCAGAAAACCCATACTTAATCAACTATTTGTCTCAAGAGGTTTGTCCTATCATATAAAAAGACCAACTATGTCAACCCTGTCATATGATAAAAAGGAAATGTAAACTCTTGTTTTGAATTGTATGGATTTTATTTTAATCTTGGGACGTTGGGTAATTGCAAACAGCAAGAAGTGACAACTGGTCACATTGAAGGCAGCTATTTGTTTTCCATTGTGGACTTTTAAAAATACTGTTGATATGCTATTATGAATGTTGTGTCACATGCATTTCTTACACATCTCATTACCTTCTGTTGTATTCAATGTTGATTATTTTATGTCTTAATAAAATACTACTATGAAATTCCAGCTTTAAATTTGCATTTGTGTGTTCATGTGTTTAATTGCATTTTGATGAATAATTTCTAAACAAAAAACTGGTGGGTTTACATTCAATTGAAATCTTCAGATCTTTGATTAAGGTTTTCTAGGTGTCTGGTTAATTTTGTGTTCATACTGTAGACAGCTATTACATTTCACTATTGTTTTATCATAATAAAGGAAATATATTTGTCCTTTTCAGGAAGTGAATGCCCTGTTCACCAAGTATGATACAAACAACAACAACATCTTAGATCCAGGAGAAGCTGCTAACCTAAACTTTGAGTTCTTAACTAGGATTCCAAGAATAGGGGTTACAATGCTAGGTAATATAAACATTAAGGAAGAAGAAACTGCATAGCTTCACCAAGGATTTTGATGGTTAAATGGTGATAAAAAACACTACCACAATACTAGTTGGTGTAGTTTGAATTTAAACTAAATAAATCAACACACTATAGCACTGAAAAGCATAGCTAAATCCATTATCTTTAAAGGCTAGATTGGGTCTGTTTTAAAAATGTGCTGTTCTGAAACAAAAATAACATTTAAAAAACTTGCTTTCTGTAGTTGATCCTGTCAATGAACCTTATCATAGGCAATTGTCAAGAAAAAATTGTTTTGCTCTTGCTTATAATAGTCTTCCATTTTTGAATATACATGTATAGATCTATAATATAATCATTATTTTTTTGGTTTTTATGAATAAATACATATATAATATTCATCACTTTTATACATCTCAGGGAATCTTTTAAGAAGTCTTAAAATTTAATAATTATTTAGCAAAGCAAATGTTTAGTTCTTGGATTAGTTCTTATTTGGTGACTTTTTTAGTTTTTTAACAACTTTGTATTGTTGTCTTTTGACATTTCTGTGTGTTTAATATATTTCTTTGTAAATTTGATGTTAGATGAATGTTAACAGTAGATTGTTTTATATATTGAAATTTACAGGTCAAGATCCAAACACGGACGGTAATCTGGCAAAGAATTATTTTTAGTGCTTGAATATATTAGTGTACATTCCCTTATTTCAATGCGGATAGTTTCTTGTCTATTTATTCCCGTAATTTAATGTTGTCATTTTGTGCCCCATTGTGTAGTGAATCAAGATACAAAATGAACATAGATTTCAATATGAAATGCAAACATGCACTTGTAGAATTTTTTGTATCAGGCAAAGCCCGATTTACCATAAAGTAATTGCTCAACCCGGAAGTACCAATCATAAATTTATCCTAGAAATGCAATACAACTTCTGGTGAGAAAATGGCATCACTTACTTGTTCCCCATGAAAAGGAAGTTTAATTACATTGCTTTGCTTATAACAATCTTACATGTCTTAAGGTCCACTAATTTTGATAACCCACAAAATGGCATTTTTTCAGCTATCCATGAAAATTTTACAGAAGAAAATTGATACCTACGAAAATAAATGAATCCACAGTATTTCAACATGACGCCATGGCAATCCTCCAGACAAAAACATAAAAATCAAAAAGATATTTTGGAAATATTGACTTTTCCTGTTTTTAGGCTAACACCTACCATACTCAATTTTATTTTTTAATTTGAAGACAACTTACTTTAAATCCTTTGCATTAATTCTCGTGGATTGTTATTAAAATGTATAATTTTTTTTAATTCAGGAATTCATGGTTTCAACTCAATGAAAAATTTCTCATGTTTGATATCAAATTAAGGGCTTTACCAAACACACAAAAACCACAAAAGTTGGTACCCCATGAAAGATGTGATTACACAATATGTAAAATTAAATAATAAAAACACTCATAAATGCTTGATTTCAAATCCATCAGAACCAGGAATTTCGTCAGACAAAAACTGTTTATTTTGGTTAAACTAAAGCACAAAAATGTCAGGTAGTGTTATTGCCTTGTCACAAAACATTGTGGAATCAATGATGCATTTTTACATAAAGTTATCTGCCCATAGTTTAAGGTTTAATCTTAGAAATCTGGGCCGTGCTCGATTATTCTGTTCAGAGCATGTTCTGTTTACTCTATACAACATAGAAAATCAAGTAACATGGAGCAGATTCAGAAGAAGAATTGCCTAAATTCAGTATTGCTGACCCTTAAATTTGACAAATAAACGCCCAATTTTACTAAAGCGTTGTGAATGACAATAATTAAAAAGTTTCAATCTTTGTTTTCAATGTTTTATTAAATAAATATACAAATAGCCTAATATATTCTCTTTTAACTCACTTTGTTTCATTGGTCGCCATCTTGTTTTACAACTGCTCCAAACACACCACCTCCTCAAATGGAGTAGACAGAAGATACTCCGAACACATGTTCCGTTTTACTCGATTAATGTTCCGAGTGATCGGAACGTTTTGAGGTAATAATCGAGCACCACCCTGGATATCTCAAGTTAAAATTCCTTGTGAAGTATGTAAAAACAAACTGTATTGTATTTGTGTTATAGATGTTGTTGTTGGACTTGAAGGTTTTGTGTGTGTGTGTGTGTTTGTGCACATTGGTCTCATTAACATTAACATCTGTCTTCGTTTCAACTTTTCTTTTAAACTCTTATTTTGAATGTTATAGGAGATGAAGACAATGGAGGAGTTCCTGAGGTCATATTTAAACTGAAGTCCCTGGAACATCTAGACTTGTCATACACTGGAGTACATTCCATCCCTGACAAAGCTAGTGAGCTGTTTACACTACAGACACTCAACCTGGAGCATTGCCCGTTCCTAGAGACTGTCTCAGGCAATCTAGGTCTACTGCCTAATCTTAGAAGTAAGTAATGCAACTTAAATAGAAGAAGAGCCATGAAGGCCCCAAAATGGCCCAAAAATTCAACTTTGATATATCTGCTTGTAGTTACTGCATTGATGTTCATTAGTCTTTATATTCCATGAATTGCAATATTTTTTCCTTCAATTATTTTTCAATAAGGAGAACAGGGAAGGGAAAAAAGACTATTTTGTGAAAAATTACAATTTGTGACAGTTTTCCTTGATTTTCATGTATTAATCAATGAATATTAAATGGGCCACACCTGATAATATAAATTAATTATCAAAAAATTACCATGGTCAAGGAATATGGCCAATGCTAATTTAAAAAAAATATGCAGAGAAACCAGGGAAAATGTGTGAAAAATGAGGAATTTTCAAATTTACGACCTGTTTAAAGTCTCAAGGCTAAACCTGTGCTGAAAATATTTTGCTAAATCTTACAGATATGAGAAGTTTGTTCATACCTTAACATATTTTAATTAAGTTTTTGACAAGTTATAGAAGTTGAAAAAATAGTAAAAATACAAGGCTGATTTAGGGCCTTCATGGGTTTAAATATTTTAATACTCCTTTGAATTTAAATATTTAGATTTGAAATAAACATAAATGAGACAATGAATTACACAAGATCTGATACCGTTGAGAGAAAAAAAGTTGTAAATGAGATAACAAATCAACCAAAAATAGATGGATCTGACATTGGTGAGAGTTTAAGTTAGGATCATTTCAAACACCGTTAGCAATATTACTCGTACAGTTATACATACATGTATTTTGACTTATTCATGCATATGAAAGAATTTAAATTGAATAAAAGTAAAAGCAATTAATTATCATCAACTCAAGCTATTATTAAGGCATTTCAATCCTAATTGAATACTTTACCCTAATTATGACTCTTTTAAATGTAACACATTGTTTTCTTCTTCTAGGTTTACATTTGAACAGCTGTCCAATGTTAGAATCTCCCCCACAAGACATAGTAGGACGAGGTTTTGATTCTGTCCGAGCTTTCCTGAAAAAGATGGCTGGAGGCTACACTGAGTGTCACAGAACTAAACTGATGTTCATAGGACTGGGGCAGGCTGGTAAAACAACGTAAGTTTCTATTTTTTTATGTCCCATCTACAAAAGTAGGGGGCATAAAAGTGTATGGGTCTGTTCATCTGTCCATCCCAAATGTTGCAAGATGGGGCATTATGTCTTTTGGACATATTCCTGCCACACAAAATCTTCTATATTGAGTTTGGTGTAGTCTGTCCCCTCATGGACTTATGATGATAACTTAAAAACACTTCAAAAGGTTTGATAGAAAGTTTGCAAAGCTATTTAGTACAGTAAAATATAGGTGAGCAAAATCCAGTAAAAACTGTTTTCAATTGAGCTATTTTGAATTTTGTGAATATTGAGTGGTCATATCATGTTTGATCATGTCAGGTGCGCTATGTATTTGACAATACATGTAGTACGCTAAGAGATGGATCTGTTGTTTATCTTACTATGTATGTCCTTCTGGGTAAATAATTTCTTGTAATTTATCATGAGACTTTGCTTAATATATACAATCATGTATGATCTAAATCATCATAGGTTACTACAAGCCCTGAAGAGTCCACTGAAGAAGACGCCAGGTACCCAGGATGCTAAGCTTACTGATGGTATAGAAATCAAGCCTTGGGTGGTACCAGTTCAGGACCAGTATGATATTACCTACAGCTGCTGGGACTTCGCAGGACAGACTGTTTATTACAATACACATCAGGTACAACATTTGTTATTTTAGTTAAAATTTTATTTTAAATGGTTGTTTATGCTGAACATCAACATTTTGATGACATTTTGATTTGACTTTTTCCATCAACAACTTAATCCAATTTTCTATCTTCAACCCTTTTTCCAAAAAACATGTATTGTTTCAGTTTATTCAGGGGCAAATTTGTATAAGAGTGGTATTAAATTTTACTGAGAACTTATATTTGTGTAACTAAAAAGTATGTACAATGTATATGTTATTGAATATTGACCAGATTACTAATTAACCAAAATTTAGCAAGTTTTTTAAGTACATCTTTAATTTTGTAATCATGCAGTTGTAAGTAAAAACCTTCCAAAAATTACTCATCATTCAAATGATTATCAATATCGTAAATTAACACTTGTTTTATGAAGTTCTATATACAATCTCTGTTTATGTTTTAGTTTTTCCTGTCCAAACAAGCTGTGTATATGTTACTGTGGAACATGAGGATGGGCTTTGAGCATGCTGGATTAGACTTCTGGCTATGTTCTGTGGCCTGTCATTGTCCCAATGCTCCTGTTATAGTGGTTGGAACTCAACTTGATCAGGTACGACAATGATTTGATGTTTATTCAAATTCAAATGAAATCTTAAAGCTGAAAATTGGATTGAAATGAAAATCTTTATTTTGCATATAGAACAACTAAGGTATAATATAAGTGACAATTAAGATTTGTTTTTGCTGAAATGTCTAATTTACAACATGTAATTATCAAGGTTTACTGCAAGATTATGTATGTGATTTCAGCTCACATAAGCTTTATGATGATGAGGCAGGCCAAAATTTCTTAAAATGTTTTCTAACTCTTTTTGTGCAGGTTGTTACTATAATTTCTTTGCATTAACATTGTTGGTGTTATGAAATATTTTTGCTTGGTTATTTTATCAGAAACATTGTTTGCTTGAAAATTTTCAAACTATCAGATCGTTTCTAGTGGAATGGTTTCAATTTTAGATTCCTATGCCAGACATTCCAGAGAAAGAACTGATGAAGAAATATCCTCAGATTAAGAAGTTCTGTTATGTCAGTTCCACTGTTGGCACAGTAAGTTTTTCATAAATCAAATAGAAACACTAATGAAAAAAAATCCAGGCAAAAAAAGTAGTGCAAAATTTGTGATGTCATTTCTTATGCACTGATCCTGTAGATAATTAAAAGGTCCATATATTGTAGGGATATTAGCATGTTTTTTTAAGAAAAAAATGTTACACTCACATGTTTTGCTACTCTCTTTAACATCTTAATGTATTCTCTGTTTGCCTTTGCTTAAGAGGCAACCACTAAAAAGAGTAGCTTTGTGGTTAATATCTATAACCCCTGCTTAGAAGAGGAGATATATACTGTTTTTTATGTGTCTGTCTCTAGTTATGTAGTTCAGTGGTTTCATAGTTTTGAGGTTCTGTAACACTTGTTCATATCTTAGCACAAGACATAGAAGTGAAAGCTGTGGTATCTCTAGTGAGCACAGGTTTGTTGTTTATTTGGGAACTCATTTGATTCTTGACTGTTGTGAATGAAAAAAGTTTCCTTTTAAAACTGTTTAATTGCAACAGGCTTGAAAACTTATTGACTAGATATTACTAAGGGATTTGTTTTTGTGAATATCTAGGAAAACATACATATGCTATTTTAGGGAGTTGCTGAGTTGGAAAAGACCTTAATTGATGTCACAATGACATACTGCTCTCAGATGAAGCTTAAAATCCCAAAAGTCTGGCTGAACTTTGAAGACTGTATTCTTGTGTAAGTATAGTAAATCCAAGCTAAAACTTTTTGAGTACCCTTTACTAGCTATAAAATAATACAAAAAATATAAGGTTAGGTTGGAAAATAATGATAATGCAAGCAATTAAAATATATTGTTTCTGCTCTTTATGAAGGCAGGGAACTCTAGAAATCTAATAACTATTTGATAAAAATTGGTTTCTGAGGCATAACTGTTAAATGCCTTGATAAAGTTTCATGCAATATTGAAGTTAAAGAGGTAAGGATGAAGTTAATGTACCGGTAAAGGTCAATAGGTCAAAGGTCAGGTTCACAAGTTTGAAATAGATTAAAAATTTTAGCTAAAATTATTTTTGGAAGAATAATTATACCCCCTGCAAACAAAGTTTTGGGGGGGTATATAGGAAACACCCTGTCTGTCTGTCTGTCTGTCTGTCTGTCTGTCTGTCCGTCCGTCTGTCAGTCCGTCTGTCCACATAACTTGTAAGCGCTTCTCCTCCTAAACCGCTCGAAGGATTTTGCTGAAACTTAATATGGAGGAAGTACATCATATGTAGATGTGCATGAAGAATTTTCATTGCACTCTGACATCATTCAGGGGAGATAATTGGACTTAGACTTTTTAAATACATTATTCAAAGGAAGACCCCGTAAGCGCAACTCCTCCTTAACTGCTTGATGGATGTTGATGAAACTTTACATGGATGAAGTACATCATATGTAGATGTGCATGAAGAATTTTCATTGCATTTTGACATCATTCAGGGGAGATAATTGGACTTAGACTTTTAAAATACATTATTCAATGGGAGACCCTGTTAGCGCAACTCCTCCTAAACCACTTGATGGATTTTGATGAAACTTAAAATGAAGGAAGTACATCATATGTAGATGTGCATGATGAATTTTCATTGCACTCTGACATCATTCAGGGGAGATAATTGGACTTGAGATTTGAGTCCAATATGAAGCGGGGGGTATCCTTTTGTGAGCTTGCTCACAGTATTACTTGTTATGAATTACCTCATAAAGTTCCATTATGTGTCCACTCATTAAAGCTTCTGAATAATGAAAGATTTTCTACACATTAAAGATTATGAGCTTTAAAAGACTCTATAAAAAGAATGACATACTCAGGCATCATGTAGAAAAATCAAACAATAGTTTGCTCAGGTGTTCATAAACTTAAGTAGTCACTATTTTTTCCATATTTCATGAAGTGAAATCTGCAATATAAAACAGTTAATGTCTGGCAGATTACAAAAATATTTTTTAACAATTTTCTCAGCAGCTATTTATCACAACCTTTTAATTATTTGTAAGCAGCATCAGCTGTGGGATAGAATTTCAAGTGGCTTTCCAGTGCCCTGTACACTTATATCTGTCTCAGACCTATTTTATTCTAATTTACAGAGAAAGAAAAAGAGGAAGAAATGTGATAGAATGGACCAAGCTGAAACAGTATGCTATAGAGAATGGAATTTATGATGAAAAAGATGTAAGTTTCATAACACATTAACAGGAGCTGATACAAAAGGATGGGTTTAGACAAAAAATTGGTAATCCATTGTTTGCAGTGAAACTGGTAACCTTGCAGGATTCTTCATAAAGAAGGTTTTAGAAAAAAGGTTATTTAAATGCTTCCTTTTCCCTTTAATTCAACCCTCTCTAGAATTTTACATAAAAAGTGGTATTAGAGTTTGATATATAACATCAAAATTACATCAATTTAGAAAGGCTATTACAGGGTAAAAATTATGTTTTTATGTTCAAATGTTTTTGTTGTTGATCATTCTGTAAATTTTAACTCTACAGATCAGACTTGCTGTACAGTTTTTGGATGATTTGGGAACAGTGCAATACTTCGACACAGAGCTTCTCCGTGATAGAGTGGTGATCAACCCACAATGGATCGTAGATGTCATGGCTAAAGTCGTGTCTGTTAATGAAAAGTACATCAAGGTAGAGTAACTCGCGTATTCAAAGGGCTATTCACTTTCATTATTAATGATTAACAAATATTTTTGTAAAAAAAACACAATATTCAATACTTATTTTTGAGTTGTTTATGCATGTATTGTAAAACGGAAAGTTTACGCTTGTTATGTTCAGGCTACTTGTAGGATACTAGTATGTTATTTTTTATTTCTTAGAGATCATTTAGAAAACAAAAACATGCATTTAAAACATCTCATGACCTGTTTTTTAATGAAAGCACAAGATAAGATCAAACAACAAGTCAAAAACAAATTCACATTTTTAAAAAAGGGGCTTTAAACAGACCTTGTCTTACACAAACCATCATACCTTGTTTACTTGTGTTCTAAATAATAAATATACTAACATATATTTAATTTATAGGAAAACAAAGGAAGGTTTCTGCATAAGTACATAAGTGAGATTTGGAAGGACTACGATACGAGTTTACATGAATGGATGTTGAAGTTGACAGAGAGATTTGATCTGACCTTCCCACTACCAGAGGCAGAACAGAATGCTAATGTGGTCCCCTGTCTGCTGCCTGAAGAAGAACCAGAAAATGTAAGAATAGCACCGATAAAGTTTGAAAATGAACTTAACATATAAAAGGTTATGATGCAATGGTGGATTATTAATGATAAAGTTTGTTTAATTGATTGAATTAATAAAAAAAAAATCTATCAATGTAATCAAACCAGTTTAGTTTTATAGAGACCTATATGTTTTTTTTTATTTCAATGCTATAAAATCGTATATCAACTCAATGTACTTTAATTTTGAATGTAAGACCCTGGCCAGCAATATCATCATGTGTGTCAATGAAACAGTAAACATTTATTCACCTAATTAGTGTTTTTTATTGGTTCAAAAGAAAGTTAAAAACCCAGTACCATCTTCCAATCTTGGAACAACAAATAAAAGAGTTATCAATCTTGCCATTGAACAAAAGTTCTTCAGAACTAATGTTTATTGATGACTTTTATATACTGATAAATTTTATATACTGATATATGTATTCCAACTTCTTTGAACAAAATTTCCATGAACTATGTAAAAACAAGAAGCTAAATGATATGGCTTGTATCTTATTTTTGTCTTTTTAGTTACCCTGGCCAATGTTAGAAGATGCAGAAGGTGTCAGGGAGAGTAAGATAGAGTACAAGTTCACTTATCTACCCACTGGGTTGTTTAACAGGGCTCAGGCCAGACTGTTCAGTCAGGGTTTTACAGATAACAACCTGCTGGAGTTTCTGTGGAAGAAAGGGTCAATCTTGAAGAAGAACAATCACTATGCCTTAGTGAAACAGACCAGGTTAGGAAATACTGATTATGATATTACACTCATGAATGTTACTATCAAAGTTCAAAATATTATATATTTTTTTAATATATGAAGCCTATAGGCAAAGATACATTATAAACAAAGTATTATCTAATGTCAGATTAAATGAATACCCTATACAATGAACCAAGAAAGGCATCATAAATGTCTGAAAAAAAAAATGGTAGATTTGATATTTTTATAATACATTTGTAAATGTCATACAAAATCAAAACACTTGTTGTAAAGTATTGAGAACAGAACATTACAAGATAATGTATACAAATTTTAAACCAAAGACCTAATTCTACCCCTTAATTTAGTCTTACTAAAATGTTGTTTTTTCAGTGACTATGACATGATAGTTTATGTACAGGGTCCAAGACCTAAGAATATCCTAGACCTGATCCACGAGACCATAAGTACCTTAATCAAAGACTCATTCCAGGGTGTGGACTATGATTTCTACCTCCCATGTCCTGATTGTGTGGAAAAAGAGGTAACTGAAAAGAGAGGACGACTTGGATACAGGAATAGAAGAAAATGAGATGTGGAATAAGTGTACACTACACAACCTACAATATAAACGTAAATTTAAATCATCCACAATGGAAAACAGCCAGCAGCCTTCAGTGTGACCAGCAGTCGCTGCTCCCTGTTTTTCAATTGCCATTTAAAAGTAGGAAAAATCCCAAAAAAATTTGTGGCACAAGAACTCTGATAGCCCAATAATCAAAATATTTTTTTACATGAAAAGTTGTCTATTTTGTCAATTGAATCAACTTTGCCTCAACTGTGTTTCCTTTTCCTTAGAAAAGAATTATGAAGTTAGAATTGTTTTGACAAATTTTTCAAATTAAAAGCTTGAAAAAATTCAATATACTTTGAAAGTTCATGTGATGAAAATGGTGGCAATATTGTAATGTTCACACAACCTTTTAAAAAATTATTTGAAATAAATACTGAATCAATATGAATAATATATGAAGAGAAAGAATATACCTTTCATAGTAAAAGCTTAAGCAGAAATGTTCAGCAGGGAATTTAATTTTATTTTATTTTACAGGGAACAAAGGATCCTTTCCTGTTTAAAGCTGACATGATTAGCAGAGCTCACAGTGTTAATGCCCCATTCTTACAGTGTACCAAGTATTTCCATACAATATCAATCGGAGAACTCATAAGTAAGTACTATTTTAACATGCCTAAAACTCATTTATTTTGATAATGCAACTAATCAGTGAGTTTAAAAAAAAACAGAAATTGCTGCTAAATGTGTTGAAATTAGATTTAATTGAGGCAAAAAATGTAGAATTGTAGACAATTTGAAAAAAAATACAGTGGAAGTTTTTAGGGGGTGATATTTCACATTTTTGCTATGTCAACAATTAATTCAACCATTTGTGTAGTGGAAGTGTTTGCTCTTTTTTTTTCTTTTCATTTTCTCTACACAATGAACAAATCATTCACTTTGGGGATATTTTCCCAGATTCATGGAATTAAGTGATGAGATTCAATTTCCACGTTCACAGTAATAAATTTATCATAAAAATACAGAGTTATCTCCCATATTTTCATTGCAAATATAATATGCCCCTTATATTTCAGGTATAATGCCAGACAACAGAGAGACAGAGTTTGATGTACAGATACAGGAAAGTATTGGCACCTTGCAGGAAATCAGTACAAACATGGCCCAGGACGTAGCAATACTCTACTGCCCAGAGGACATACCCCCGCCAGGCAAGGAAGGGGAAATGGTGGACCCCAGGCAGATAAATAAAGATCTAAAGGAGGCAGGATTTAATTGGTAAGCAAATGCTCTAGATTGGTCTGAATTTGGCTAAACTTTTTCTTTGATATGTCGAAAAGTATCATATATTTGATAAAAATCTATAGCTTATAAGTCTTGAAATGTTTAACTGATTTTTTTTATACTTTCAACATAATCCCAAATATTAACTCTAACAATTGATATACTTGATTTTAGTTGGTTTCCTGAAGACATGGAGAAGACAACACAACTAGAAATGACATTGGCTATTAAAAATGCAAAGGTTTGTATGCCAAATATTATGTTCCAAGATTGTCCTTTTCATATATTGTGAGTTCTTATAATTAATAGACTTTTACATTCATAGAAGCGACATATAGGGGTTACTTTGGCACTATCCGTCCTGCAGCGTCACAAAAATTTCCGTCGCAGTTTTCCAGGCAACTACATGCCACAGCCTTCTGATATTTGGTATGTAGCTTCATCACATAGTACTATAACATGTAAAGCGATTTTATGCCCGAAAAATAACTACTTCCTGTTTGACGAATACTTAATATTTTATATATAATGAACATAGATGCCAAATTTTCGTCGCAGTTTTTCAGGCAACTACATGCCACAGCCTCTTGATATTTGGTATGTCGCTTCATCGCATAGTACTATAAGGTGTAAAGCGATTTTATGCCCCAAAATTAACTACTTCCTGTTTGGTGAACAAACATAGATACGTGGGCGACATATGCCTTCAGGGGAAAGCTCCAACTAGTTTTGCAACAAAGTACTATCAATATGTGATTTAGGAGACAAATTTGCTTGTTATTACTCTGTTTGATATAAATCAATGGTACAGATATATTGGTCAATATATTTAAAAGCTTGAACAGTTGCTATCAGTGTTCTAGGATTAATATTACCCGTTACCCGGGGTAAGTGAAATTTAACCCAGGGTAAATAGATTTAAGCAGCTTTCTGTATTGTTTTCTATTGTGCCATTTGTGGGTAAGTGAATTTCTTGCAATTTGAATACGGGTTAGATAGATTATTAAAAAATCCTTAAACACTAGCTGTTTATATAATCCAGTCTGTCCTCAATTGATATTGAATGGACAAATTATTAAATCCATTGACCAATATATCCATACCATGTATTTGTACCAAGCAGAGTAAAAGATAATATCGAAGAGTGACAGCTTTGTTAAATTTTATTTTAAGAATTTTTTTCTATAAAAAGATCATACAATTGAACAATGATATTTATTGTAATCTCTGAACTCCTGTCTTTATTATAAAGGTACTGGCAGTTGCAATGACCAGAAATTTTCCCTCCCATCCAATCTGTCATCAGATGTTCCTATATGCCATAGAACAGCTTGCTAAACCATATGCTCTGGGCATCATTGATGAGTCAGATGACTGGAGAACTACAGATCTGGGATTCAAAGTCGGAAATCCAGTAAGTTTTACGTTATTGTTGAGGCTATTACTAAAAGTCATGCTATGTCTGACATAAGATATCCAGTAGAAATTGAAGTTTGTTTCTAGTGAAGATTTTTTTTCTGCTACTTGTATCTGAACAACTGATGTAAACAAGTTAATGCTCAAATTATATATAGATAGAGGGAAAAAATTCACTTTATGAGAGTCAGCATATAAGATGGCAAGAGGACTCTCCTTAATTACCATGTATGATTTTAGAATGCAAAAAGCAGCTGTTTTGAAATGTATATTTATGGTTTTGCTTTTTCCAGAAAATGGCCATGATAAAAAATGTAAAGAGATATGAGAAGAAAATAGAAGACCTTAAAGACATTGTTAAAGATAATATCATGGAGATTGATAGTGTGAGTTTCCATTGTATGAATTGCTTAAAAACAAGGCCTTCTTCATATTCTTTTACATAAGTACAACAAAATTTTGGATGGGTTTCACTAAATAAAATTCAGGTTGTCTAAAGGTGACTGCCGGGTAGGCTGGTCTTTAGGCTTGAACTTGGCATGAGGGGAAAATATTTAATACTCATTTTAGTTTTCTCCGCCTCTTTATTCTTGGTAAGCAGGGGGTATCATAGTCTGGGATTTGATTCATCAAATACCAAGAAATAAATGACAAGACAATACTTAAGGACTTGTTTAAGAATGTTTTTATTCAAATTTGGTTAAATGGAAGAAAAAATGCTAAACTTATTTTTCAAAGTACTGAAAGTACTGGTAACAGGGATCACCTACAAATTTGATAGTTTATGTTAAGTGTTAAAGTAGAGTAGTAATTTTATATTTGAAAAGGAACTATATTGCAAGCTTGTATTGATATGTGATGAGGCAACACAACCATCAGCTAGCTTTTGATTGGTCAGTTACTGAAAGGCTATCGTACCTATAGCAGTGGCTAATCACTACAGCAATTATCCTGTCTTAAACACCAAACTAGAAAAATACTTTATTCAAAAAATCTATTTCTAAATAAGTTTTAGGATCTTTGATTTGATTGTTGATATTTTAATGTATTTTTTTATACACAGGATTCCCATGCATTCTAAAAACTTTGAAACCCTTGAATCTCATTTTGAAATACAATGTTCTCTAAAAGACATTGAATTTTGGAAAAAAAAAGTGAAAATATCCTTGAATAGCTACAGAATTTGATCATATTTAAAGCTTGGCAATCAATATGTTGTTGTTGAACTGTTTTGAAGAATATGAATTCAGAGTAAAGAATTTTGTCAAAAAACTTTATTATTGAAAATTACATAAGTACCCTTAATATGTCAACCATGGAATCACCCTTGAATTTTGTTGTGCCAGAATGGTGGCAACCCCATATACAAATCATCTTTTAAATAATGACTTAAGAATCATCAGTAACACACCCTTTTCAATTAACATGTTTTATACATTTTTCAGAAAGTTAAGTCCCACCCTAAAGTGTTTATAAGTTATTGTTGGGCCAATTCTCGAGAGGCTTGTAGTAACACCACTGAGCCTAAAGAAGGATCACTCGGCTATGGAGACCCAAGGGTTCTGAAGAAACACCTAGAGGACAATGGAATTCCATGCTGGCTAGACATTGAACAGATGGGAAAGGTAACAACTTGAATTTCTCCTTAAATGTGAGCCTAATTGTTTATTTGATACCAATTTTAAGTGGTGTTTCTTTCTAGCCCAAGAAGTTAAGAATCCAAAATATTACATGTAAAATTTTCGATATTAACACAGTATCTATAAGAAAAGGATGCATTTGTTAATAAAATTGGAACAAAAAATTAAGAAATTAATTTTTTGTGATTTATCTCAGAACGATCAGATAACAAGTTTAGAACAGTATTTAAACATGTTAAATGGGTTCAAGAAATAATTAAAATTGATCCTTAAACCAGCATCAATTGCATATTTATTTCTACATATTTAAAAATATTTTCAAAAATATAACCCTTTAAACTTAAACCAATGGTACAGGCAATATGTATTGGAAAACCCCAGTTTCTAAAAATAACAACATGATTACATGTACAACAAGGATGTAATTTTGGGTTCAATTCAAATCTAAAAATAGTAACTATTGAAAAATAGATTTTATCTTTTTATAGGATAAATGTCCATTAACTATACAGAGTTGTCTCAGAAAAGTATGTAAAAGCTATAGAATATAGCATATTTAAAGAAACAAATAAAAATATTTTAGAAAAAGGGGCAAAAAAAGGTACCATGAAAAAAACATCATTATATTTTAAAGCCTAAACTTTTAAAAACCCATAACTTGCAATTATATTAGCCCAGTTTTTACCTTATTTTGATTTTAGAGCAGTGTTGTTGATGTATATAGACAGCAATACCCATTTAAACTGGTTAGGTCCGGAGTGATGGGTTATCCTATCAATAACGAAATACTCCATCACAATATACGACCGACTATTAAAATTTTTACTTTATCCATCTAGAATACTGAAGTTCTGAATTACATTTGATCTATTTTATTGAAGAATTGAACGTTTGTATTTTGATGTTTCATTGGTGTGTAAAACCATTGACCGTAGCACATTTTGAATGAATACAGTGGTGGATCCAGGGGGTGTTGGGGGTCAGAACCCCCCCTTTCCTTCAAAATTTTTAATTTTTTGTGTAGATTTTCAGCAAAATTGGTCTGGACCCCCCCCCCCCCCTTTTGGCCCACAGAACCCAGTATGTGGAACCCCCTTCCCCAATTTTCTTAAAGAAATATTGTTTTTTTTCCTGTAGTCTGTTTTTCTTGAAACACAAATTTATTCTGCTTAACGCCTATGAAATTGCTCAATGAAATGTATGTAGTAAGAACATCATATATGGTGCATAATACCAACAAAATTTTAACTGTTATCTTTTGTTGGGTTTATGGTCTTTGGATATTAGAAACTTTCTGAAAATCCTCATAAATCTAATTTGGTCCTGCTCAACTCCTCTGAACTATTTAACAGATTTAAACGAAACTTGGATTGTAGCAAACTCACCACATAGTATTTCATGTACATATTTATATTTGCATATGATCTTCAAAATTTTGATGGAGTTTTGGCTAATTTTAAACTGTATTTTTCAAAAGCTCCCCATTTCTTATTGTGTCCACTAAATGTCTGAAACTGCTTAACAGATCGAATTTCAAGAAACTTGGTATTTAGCAAGAACACCATATGCAGTGCATATTACTCAAAATTTTCTATCCTCAAAATTTTATGGGAGTTATGGCCCTTTGAACTTCAAAGTGTTTATTTGAAATCCTCATAAATTACTGTTTCCTCTATACCTATGAAATTACTCAACATTGTAAAACCAAGCTTCGTATGTAGAAACTGATTCATGGTGCAAATTTTACCCTTCAAGTTCCTGCCAAAATTTATAGAGCTCAACATGTATGTATAGAAGACTCATCAGAGACACTACACACTAAAGTAAACTATAATATTGAGAGCACAAATATTAATATTTATATTATTGAACAGGATGATAAACTCAAACATAGAAAAAACCTTTGCTAGAGGTAGAAAAACTATCTGTATTCAACTGAAAAAGTCAATTAAACACTTTGATTATTTTTTGTGTTTTATTAATAATTTTGTTTAACTTTCAGTTTGGATTGTACCAAGATATTACTCTAGGATTACAGAATGCTAAAGTTCTGGTATGCTGTGTGTCAGATGAGGTGAGATTTGATAGCAGTATTAAATATGATTAAGCCTTTTTTAACCCATTCTCAAGAAATAAAATGTTATTATGCAAAAAGTTTTATGTTAAGTTTTAATTGTTCTTCTATAATAAATGCTATACATGTAGAAGGAAAGAATATTCTATTTGAGAATGATGATGAATATGCAACATGCATTGTATTTAACATTTAAGAGTAATCTACAATAGAGTATAAAATATATATCTTGTAGAAGATAGCCTTGCACAGGCAAACAGCTTAATATTTCCAGATTTCATCAATAAGCAGTTGTTGTTTAAGTTTTCAGCCTACTAGACTAGTTAGACATGTTAGATGTTTCAAATACCATTATGACAAATTTTTCAGTATCTGCAATCAGACCCCTGTATGATGGAGGCCAGATTTGGGGTATACAATCTTCAGTTACCAATGGTTGTATGTGTTGTTGGACAACGCAAGGCTTGGAAAACATCAGAGGTAAGCTATTTGAATGTATCCCACCCTGAACTTCATTGGAGGAGGCCAGATTTGGGGTATACAATCTTCAGTTACCAATGGTTGTATGTGATGTTGGACAACGCAAGGCTTGGAAAACATCAGAGGTAAGCTATTTGAATGTATCCCACCCTGAACCTGTATGATGGAGGCCAGATTTGGGGTATACAATCTTCAGTTACCAATGGTTGTATGTGTTGTAGGACAATGCAAGGCTTGGAAAACATCAGAGGTAAGCTATTTGAATGTATCCCACCCTGAACCTGTATGATGGAGGCCAGATTTGGGGTATACAATCTTCAGTTACCAATGGTTGTATGTGTTGTTGGACAACGCAAGGCTTGGAAAACATCAGAGGTAAGCTATTTGAATGTATCCCACCCTGAACCTCATTGGAGGAGGCCAGATTTGGGGTATACAATCTTCAGTTACCAATGGTTGTATGTCTTGTTGGACAACGCAAGTCTTGGAAAACATCAGAGGTAAGATACCTTCCTCTCCCTCTTCATGAATCTCATTGGGAAGGCAAGATTTGGGTTGTACAATCTTTTAGTAAACTTATGTTTTTACTTGGAATAGGCCAAAATCAAATATTAGAGCTGGTAAGATAACTTTCTCCCCTCATACTCATAAAATCTTAAACTTCCATGCAAAATGGTGATGTGTGCTCGGGATCAAACTAAATTACACAAAATAATGGACTTAATAAAGATTTGATCAATGACCAAATGTTTGTTTGTAATACCTTAATTTTGAAGAAATAGTCCTATTAAACATTGTATAATGGTACAAATTTTAATAAAACAATAAAAATAAAAAAATTCTACCATTGACTCTTTGAAGGTTAGTCTGATGATACAGCGTTGTGGAGAATCAGCTGAGGTTGTCAAGATGCAGAAAGAAAGACCAGGAGCTTACGACGAGGCTCTAGAACACGTCAAGAAGTTCTTAAATCAACCAGAGTCTGAGAAAACAAGAAAAGTGAAAGAGAAAATAGCCAAACAACAGAAACAGTTCCAGAAGGACGAGTTGGAAAAGAAAATAAAACAACAAGGGGATACTAACTTTTCTTTTCAGGTATGTTTTGTGGTTTGTCAAACAAAAATATATAGGTTATAAATGAAAATATTTTTATGCCCCATCTATGAAGTAGGGAGCATATAGTGTTTTGGTCTGTTCATCTGTCCGTTCATCCATCTGTCCCAAATGTTTCCAGATGGGGCATTATTTTTTTGGACATATTCTTGTTTTTATTTTATTTTTGGGTAGCTATTAAAGTAAATTGATGGATAAAAAGTATATCCCAAGTTCAATAGTCCTATAGATAAAATAGACTTTAATAAACTAAGGAAATGATTTGGAAAGAAAGATGAAACAAAGACATGTTAGTTTTGCCTTAAATTTAACTTGCATATTGTAATTTGTCAGAGTTTATCCTTTCTTAGTGCAGTGAATTTTAAGTACTGTTAGCATGTACATGTATTGGGAAAAGTTTATAAGAAATAAAATTTATTGGGTTCTTGTTATACTGTGAAATACCAGTACTTGTATTCTTGGATATTAATTTTCATGGATTGAGCAACTTTGAATAGTTATGGATTCATGAATTTATGGTTTAGACAACTTCCCAATACAAATCTTTTTCTTTAGTAACCAAAATCAATGCTTATCATGACTCCTAATTTAGAAACTAATTGTACCCATCCTCATGTTCATAATTTTCTACTCACATTTATTTTATGATTAACAGGAGGAGATTGAACTGATTCAGAGAAAGTTTATGAGACACATCCTGAAGATCACCAGAGCCGATGACCTAGAGCATGAACTTCCAAAACTACTTGTGTTTGACTTTGTTAAAAAGGGTATTTATTACATTTTGAATAAACTTTTCTTTTGACTTTAATGATAAAGTTCACCAATGAAATATTTTAGTTTTAATTTTATATGGAAATTCCTCAGTTGATGCTTTACCCCTATTTCTTACGTTCTTTTTTCCGGAAAAATATAACATGAAGAAAAAAAAACAACAATTTATAAAAAAATTTTACATCTAAAAATAATGAAAATTTCCAACATCTCTGAATTACCATTCTGGTATGCATAAGTTTTATATTTAACCTATATAGTAAAACTTATCTGTCAATTTAAGCTGTATAAATTATTTTGATAGCCCACTCTATAAAGAAGCCAGATGATGGAGACTCACATAGTGTAACTGATCAGGAGCGACCAACAACATCTCAATCTCTCAGACCAAAACTTACTAAAACTTACATGAGTAAAGACAAGATGAAGGTAAAATATAAATTACAAAAAGTCTAAACTGAACTCTGAATGGACCAAACTATGTTTTAACTGAACATTAAAAGGATTAAAAACCTTGTTTTAATTGAACTTGAAGGACCAAACTTTTAACTTGAGCTCTGAATGGACCAAAATCCTGTTTAACTTGAAGTATGAAAAGACCAAACCTGGTTTTACCAAAAATATATCTAAACCAAACAGAATTAGGACATTTTTTAATGAATCTCTTACTGTTTTTTTTTTGTCTGAATACAAGTTTTTCAATCTTACATACTAAAAATATAATTGGGTTTTATTATACCTTTCAAAATGAATTTACAAAGGGTATAATGTTTTTGACTGGTCTGTCTGTCCTTTTCTTTGATAAATGTAACAGATTTCCCAGAAATTATTAATCATAGGCTTTTGATATCTGGTATGTAGCTTCAGGCCCCAGTTTCTTAAAACATCTCAAATTTGAGATTTCCTCAAATCCTTCCTTAACGAGATTTCTTGCAATTTCACTGGTCAATATTTTAGTTGAGGAGAGATGTGAGGAAATCTTAAATTTGAGATGTTTTATGAAACTGGGGCCAGGTAATGGTCCCTTATGAATCCAACTAGAAAAGACAACATCTTTGACTTTCAATTCCTGAATCAAAATGGATATATGTAATCTCAGTACAAAATGTGGACGTTTGAGGTATGTGAGCAAGCTCACTAAGATTCTTTCATCATACAAACATTATGTAGTATTTTATCAGCTGAGAATTAAAATAACATAAAATTTGTTTCTAAATCACAATTATGACTTTATTTTTTAGGATAGAAATGTATGTAGAATATGCATGGTTAAGGTGTCTTTTTTCTTACTTTTTGTAAATTATAGTCATATCTTTTACTTTGGTTGAATGTAAATCTTGTTTCTCAGAGTTAAACAGCTGTTCAGAATTGTTGTATTGCATGATTTAATAGTTTTTGTTGTCAGTCATTATAACTTTAATATAAAAGAAATTGTAACCTATTTTCTTATTTCACAAAAATGGTGTGGGTCCTGCAGCTTCCATTAGTCTATTCATCACAATCTGATCTTTCTTTGCTTATTCATTGATTTATTTTTAAGTATGGAAGGTAGAAAATTATATAGAGGTAAGGGTGTCCATTAAAGTTAAAGATACAATCAACTTAACAAATGAAAAAGAACTTAAAAGGGGCTCAAATTGTTTGACATTGTGTCGTGTGCGCTTATTCTGCATCTCTTTATTTTCTATAATTAAAATTGTTCATTATTGGAAATAGGCTAATTATAGCAGTGTATAAAACAAGTGAAACACAGAAGATTTGTTTCTTTTACCTGTGTCGCCCAAGGCGAAAGCAGATTTAGTAGTCGGGTCACTCCGTCCGTCCCGCTATGGGGTGCCTGTCTTGTGTAATCTGAATCTCAAAAACCAAACTCTAGATCTTACTGAAATTTTACACAGTGATTTCAGATATATTGAAGATGTGCACCTCCCCTTTTGGAGCCATTTTATAATTTCATTTAGAAATTTGGGGCCCAAAAGTGGCCAAAAAGGCAACTTTTTTATTTGTTTCCACAATAACTTTTGTTTTGGGTGGCCAAATGCTATCAAACTTTATAGTAATGTTACTTACAATAAAAGGAAGAGTGGGGCTGATTTTGGGTGTCCCTGCTTTTTTTGTTTGGAAAATAGGGGCCCTAAAGGGACCAAAAAAGCAACATTTTTGTTTGTTTCCATAATAACTTTTGTTCTGGGTGACCAAATGCTATGAAACTTAACAGTAATGTTACTTACCATAAAAGGAAAGGCATGGCTGATTTTGGGTGCCCCTTCTTTTTTTGATTAGGAATGAGGGGCCCAAAAGGGGCAAAAATGTTACTTTTTTATTTATGGTGCAATTTAGAATTTTTTTTTTTAAGTTAAGGGGAAAATAGAAACTTTATTTTATTTTTTTTAGTATTGGGTTGCATGTGACAAATATGCTTTGTTAGTCCACCATAGGATGCAAGTGTCAAAAATTATTGACTGCCTAGAATGTACATGGTGCAACGCTTTGCCATGCGACGCAGGGCCAGACATTGATTGGTCTTGTTTATGAAAGCCGCTGAATATGAGCTGTTTATTTAAGCTTTTGCTTTAAGGATCCAACTTATTAATATTATTAACAAAAAGCTTTACCAAATGTAAAATGATTTAATTTTTTAGCCTGTAACATTAAGAAGAATGTTTTATGCCAGATTTCACAGAGTGAAAGTCAGAGTTATAAAATGGTGAATAGGGGATGGGGACAAAACTTTCATAACAATTTTCTCAGCAACCACTTATTTCAGTCACTTGATATTTGGTATACGCATCAGCATGGGTTCCCATGCTTTGGGATTTTTTTTTTACAATATCGACATGTCCTTTATTTTGTAGCCTGTAACATTAGAAGAATTAGAAGATGACTGGCAGGGAGAAGATTTCTGTATCAGAGTCATGTGTGAAGATGAACAGGTATTGTTGTAACAGCCCCAACCCACCCTGTAAACACAAGGATTGGGAGTATATAACCCACTGTCTTTCCATATGTTGACATATCTTGTAAATGCTACTTTTTCAAAAATGTTTGATTGATTCTAATGAAACTTTACATACAGGAAGTGTAACCATGATAATAAGTATGTGTGAATATAAACATAAGTATGTGTACAGTACTGTATTATTTGAGCTTTAAAAGGGTTGACTATTTTTAGCTGGTGGACAGATGGAGGGCGGACATTGAAGACTTTTGCTTTACAGTTTTCTCAGCAACTTCTTATCACAGCTGCTTGATATTTGGTTTACGGCATTTGAGTGGGGTCCCATAACGTGGGATTTGATTTCAGGTCTGTTATTCATCTACTTCCTGTTTAATAAAATCCAGCCATTTTTGACTTGGACAGATTTTCCATTAATTGCATACCAAAAATTGTATTTTTTTAATTTCGGGGGTAGCAAATACATTTATGTAAAATTGATAGTTTGTTGAAAATCACATTCATTTTGAGATTGCATTTATAACATGTTAAATGATGTTTGCAGGGTTGGCATCTAGTAGGAGAGCCATTATCCTTGATCAATAGAACATCAGAGGAGATATACAAAGCCTTGAAGGATGCCTCCCCATACCTGGCCAGAATCTATGCCATACTAAAACAGAGTGCATTACCCCTTAATTGTATGGACAGTAAGAAGGGAGAAAGTTTCCTTAGTTATATCAGAAAGGTAGGTATTATTAAGTGATGATTTGGTTTTGTTAAAGAAGTTGGTAACTTAAAGCAAAGAAGTAATTTATCAAAAACTTTCATGGCCTAGAATTAAAGACAAAATTATGAAATGCACATCTGTACCAAAATGCACTCAACTTCAAAAGTAACCAATACAAACAAAGAATGCAAGGGATGATTTTGCAACCCAGCAGCAGTTAAGCAACATGAAGTCATGATAAAAGAGAATTTATATGTGTGCTTTGGAAGGAATTTAGAATTCTAATATGGGTCCCCAGAAAGAACAATAGAAACCATGACGACAAGCCATGTTTAAATTCCAATAAAACACAGGTCGACGTCACAGTTCATTTTCGACGTCATTATATGATTTTACGCTGAAATTGCCGACGTCATAAAGGATCATTTGCACATAAACGTAGCAAGAAACAACAAAATGGCTTCTGTAGCATTGTACACTATAGGTCTTTGAAAACACAAAATTGTCATATTAGAATAGAAATAATTCATGTCCGGCCGTGGTTTATTTTCGATTTAACCATGGGTGCCCATTATTTTCGTGTATTTAACCCCTCGCTCCGCTGCGCTACGCTCTGGGTAAAATATCCACGAAAATAATGGGCACCCATGGTTAAATCTCCAATAAACCACGGGCGGCCATGAATTATTTCTTAATTAAGATACATGTATTCATAAATAGTTAAAAAAAGAAATGGCATTTTTTTGCAAATATTTTAGTGAAACATTTTGCTTAGTTTGAGTATTTTTCATACTATAGGATATTAGCCTAAATTCTTTTGTTTTCATTAAACTGATTAACAAGTCTTAATTTAATATCATTTTTACAGGAGGGCATTGGAACTAAGAACTTCAGTGATGCTTACAAAGTCATACAAAAGCTGGTGGCAGAAAGTGAAGACAAAGATAAATTCATCAGTCCTTTAAACAGGTAGGTGCCTCAAAACTAAATACCCATCAAACACTGAGCTTACAAAGACACATTCACTAAAAGCCAACACTCGTAAATAATACCAAACTGGGATGATCAATCTCATATATCCAAGAAGAAAAGACAAAACAAGGCAAATGCATACCAAAGAAATTGAAGATTGCAATGGTCTTGACTTGGTACAGGCATTTCAAAAGAAATGGTGGTTTGAACCAGATTCTGTGGTAAAAGAGGGGGCTATTTCACTCACCATGTCTGTCTGTTCAAATTTCATAAAGATTATTCGACTTCTCAATAAGGACTTGATTACAAATTCATACACATCTTTCAGCTGAAGTCAATATTAAGGCTACTGAGAGCTTATGTTTCTTGTTTACAAGAAGTTGGACTCTAAATAAAATTTACTTACCAATGCTTACTTACTTTCAAAGCATGCTGTTGTGTCATGCCTTCTTTTGTCAGTCAGTCAACTACAACCTGCTAGGGCTACCTGTTTTTCAAGCAGACTTTCAAAACTTTTTTTTTCATAAAAATTTTCATGACCAATCATAAAAGTCTTGGAGCATACAACTATGGATGGATAACCTGTATGGATGAAAGGAGTAGAGCCACGAAGGCCCTAAATCGGCCCGGTATTTTCACCATTTTTTCAACTACTATAACTTGTCAAAAATTTTACTAAAATATGTTAAGGTATGAGCAAACTTTTCAAATCTGTAAGATTTAGCAAAATATTTACACCACTGGTTTAGCCTTGAGACTTTAGACCGGCCATAAATTTGAAAATTCCTCATTTTTCACACATTTTCACTGGTTTCTCTGCATATTTCGTCAAAATTAGTATTGGCCACATTCCTCGACCATCGTATTTTTTTTATTTTTTAATTCATTATATGATAATTCACATTTCTATCACAAAATAATTTTGGTCGACAGGTGTGGCCCATTTCATATACATCGATTTATACACAAAAATCAAGGAAAACTGTCAAAAATTGCTATTTTTCACGACATAGTCTATCTTTTATCTCACTGCTCTCCTTATTGATAAACAATTGAAGGAAAAAATATTGCAATTCATGAAATATAAAGACTTATGAACATTAAAGCAGCAGCTACAAGCAGATATTTCAAAGTTGAATTTTTGGGCCATTTTAAAGCCTTCGTGGCTCTACTCCTTTGGGCATGTATGAGAATTTAGAACTCAGTAGATAACATAGTAATTAATATCAGACAATTTTCTAACTTGCAAATCATTAACAAATACATATTCCTCTCTTTTCTCATTCAAGGTGTTACCTACAGAGTGGAAAAATATCCTGGCTTTGTCCTGGTCACCAGAACAAGGGAGGAATAACACAGCTTCAATTGGGAACCAGTAGTATCCATGGAACAGCTAGGACTCTTCTGTTTGAGGAGGATAATTTACTCAAAGAACTGCTACACGCAAGTCCACTTTACCAAGAAAAGACACAGGGTAGAAAGGGAACAGTGCTAGACCTAGAAAAGCAGAAATCCACAGTTCAGAAGGAATCAGGGCCACAAAGGAGGGAATCTTCAGCAAAGAATGTGGAAAAGATAGAAATGATGAATGACATCAAACTTAATAGCTTGCAAGAAAATAAGGAAAAGAAAAAGACAGAGAAATCAGTGAAAATATCTGGTTTGTATTTTAAAGATTCTAAATCAAAGTATTTTATATTTATAGAGTGTTTACCTAAATTTTTAGTGGAAAAGTATTTGGCATAGTATATTTAGGATAACTCTACAAAATGATTGTGTTCACATTTTAGTCAATAGTTTTCTTTGTTACCAAATAATTAAAAATCAAATTTTAAATGCTTATTCTTGAAGACACATTCTGTCCAAAGTTTCTGTATTTTTAATCTGTAGAATCACCTTCTAAAGAAACAAAGCAGTATGTTTCCAATGATGAAGAAAAAAGCTCGCCCAACTCCGATTCTAGTAATTTTAATTCTGAGGTTAAGGAGAGAAAGGAATCAAACAAACTTCCAAGTGATAAAAATAGAATTAGAAAGTCAAGTGCACCTAGTTCAAGAAAAGATTTAAAAGTGACTTTTGGAAACTCGAGAACTAAAAGTGCTGGTGTAACTAAGGTCAAGTCAAGGACACAAAACAGTAATATCTGCTCTCTTCAGTAGAAGGTGAATCTTTGAACTTTGACTTTTAACCTCTGGTTTTGGATTTTTCATTAACCACTAACTTTCACTTGGCAGTTCATAGTGCAAACAAAACACATAAATAAAAATTAATGTTTAACAAGTGTTAATTGCTTGCACCAGCTGGTCTTTTCATACTATCTTTATAAGCAAATATTTTCCAAAAGCTTTTGTACAGTTATACATGTCTTCCATGTTATTGACAAAATATTGTATTGTTGTATTAATTTAGAATGTTCTGCCTCTGTTAGGTCAGAGAGATCCTGTTTATCAAAATGTTTTTGATCTTCCACAGATTTTTAGTTTATTTATACAATCTGTAAAACAACTCTGCAGTATTTGACTTATCAGGGCTTTATTGAATGTGATTTAAATACTATAACAGTCTTGGTTTGTGTAATAGTTTGTGTGTGCTTCATTACCATACAAACCTTTTACATGCTTTTTATACCCTTCATGCAAAGTGAAAAGATGAGGATATAGTGATATAAGTAAGGGATGTCTGTCAGTATGTGTATCTGTAAATGTTGGTGGTGTGTGTATTATGCATTACGATATCCATATCTTATCTACCACTTCCTGTAAACCACTCTATTTCATGGCAACATTTAGTAATGGAAAAATCTTTATAATTAAACAGCAGATTTCAAGTCCATAGAAGACATGTACATTATTTTTGGCTCATATAGTAATGCCCATGTAGGTCTTCAATTTATGGCCGGATTTCACGGAAGAAATTTGGGTAACAATTTTTTTCAGCAACTACCAATCGCAGCCACTTAATATTTGGTATACAGTATCAGAGCGGGGTCCCATAATGTGTGATTTGATTTAAGGTATGTCGCTCACCTACTTCCTGTTTAACAAAATTGGCCATTTTTGACTTTGACAGATTTTTACCAAAGCTATTTTCTGTTTGTGTGTAATCATGAATTGGAGAAAAATTATCGATTCATTTTTATGAATTTGCTTTTTTCAGATACCACAACTCAGATACCCTCATCTACACCCCCAGGTTCTCGACCTGTTTCAGAAACCAGCAGTACTGGACACAGCAACACCAGCTCTACACGTAGCTTGATAAGGAAGAAGTCTCAGAGAAAAACCAACAGTCAGGCTTGCAGTATACAGTAAAATCAACAGTCAGGCTTGCAGTATACAGTAAAACCAACAGTCAGGCTTGCAGTATACAGTAAAACCAACAGTCAGGCTTGCAGTATACAGTAGATTTAAAGGATGTTTAAGAAGACTGACATGGCTAAATTAAAATATATAAATAAGAAACAATGTATCATTATGCTTATTTAGTTCGATCTTTATTTATAAATGTTTAATTATTCGTGGCATTTAATATTATTTAGATTTTATCTATGAAGGGTAAATAACTTGTCTTATGTAGAAATGTAAAAAGTCTATACCGGGTATTTATTATACCCCACACAAAAAAAGTTGGAGATTTATAGGAATTACCCTGTTTGTCACCTTGTTTTGTAAGTGCAACTTCCCCTAAACTGCATTTTGATGAAACTACATGAATATGAAAATGTCATTTTTCTTGGATATCATTCAGGGGAGATAATTAACTTCAGTTTTAGTTTTTAATATAATAGTGCTATTACATATGAAGTGAGTGGTATCTTTTTTGTGAGCATGCACAAAGTATTTATAGTTGTTTATGTTGACATTCAAAATAAGTTGTAATCTTTTTTGTTGTTACTTTTATGACTCAATACTCTAAAACATGTATTTCTAGTACAATTGTTTCACTTTAATATTATGATGAATATTTAAGCATCCAGGATAAACAGAGCTACTAACTCAGGGAATACTGTGTTTATGATATGTACTGGTTCTGTTTTTGTACCAATAAGTTTTGTAAATGAGAAAAAACATTCTTTTAATGTAAAACAATAACAATTTGTATGATATAAATTTTACATCTTTTTAGACGCTTTTTTTTTCGAATTAGTATACATGAAAAACAATTGATTTTTAAAAATGATAATGTGACAATGCCTAAATCAGTCCATTAAAAAGAAAATTTTGTTTAAAAAAGTTATAAATGATCCATGTAATCAACTAAACATTATATTTTATAACAAATTTTTAAAATATTACTGTATAAAAAATAAACCTTGATAAAACACTAAGTTTTGGATAATTTGTTGTATTGAAAGTATAAAATAGACAATGGTTGTATGTCTATTTACGGAATGCAGTTGGTCAATATATGTGTTGTTGTGTATGTTGTATTTTCAAACTCTGAACTCCTTATTATTGTATGGCCTTTCTTTTCATGCAAAGATTGTATTGTGAGGGTATAACTTGATTATTAACCAATAAAGATGTATTTGTATAAACAATAAACTTATGTCATTTAACGTATAATGATACAAAAATTTCTTTTTGTGTAGCCGTCCATTATACTAAATAGAAATTCAGTCACATATTTACACATTTGAGAATATTTTTTTTTACATCAATGTTGATTTTTGTTGTTTAATATTTATTTGTTATTTTTTGAAATATTTACACATGTATAAATTTTTGTTTATTTAATATTGTTGCATTTCTATTATAAGAATGTATAAGCTGTTTGGTGCCATATATTTTTGCACTAAACTTGAAAAACAAGTTATTTTTATGTTTGTTATCTTTACAACCTCATAATCACAAATATGTTATTGATATGTTTACATTGACGTCTTTTTCTTACCTTTGTCTTTGCTCAATTTGTAATCTGTGATATCAATTTTTTTCTATTTCTTTTTTCAGTTTTTATTTTTCATGTTATATTTTCTGGTTTACCTCATATCCTTTATACATTCTATTTTTACTATGTTCATATTATATTGTTAAAATATATCAAGTATATGTTATCATGTATCAAAGAAGGAAGAAAATTATGCAAAAATTCTACCAGTAATATAGCCTAATATTTGAAAGTAGTTTTGTATTCACTTGGTTTGGATTGGTAGAAATAATTTATATGTAGGAGTAAGGAAAGAATGTTTATTTAGTAAATACAAAGATAACAATTTTTTATTTTAAATTTCAAGTAGATCAATGTTAATTTTGAACATCATTGTAGGTAGATATTCTAATGGCCTTCTAACTCAATTTCAAGGCATTTTAAAAGATCATGACTTTTATCAATCTTAAGTTATATAGCTAATTTTTTTCTGATCATTTCACTGTCATTATGATACTTTATTATGTGTTATTTTAGACATTAAAACTCAGTGTCTTGACTTAATGTGATAATCCACAGGGAATACTATTGTGTCCCAAAAATAATTTTAATAAATTTAGCACTCACATAGTGGTATAATTTCGTTGTATTGACATATTAGCTCTTGCTGTTCAATAAAACCTTTTTGTAGTATAATGTTTTTATATTATACCCCCATTCATAAGAGAGGGGGCTATATTCCTATTAAATTGTCTGTCTGTCTGTTGATCTGGTTCTAACTTTTGTAATAACGGTAGATTTCGTTCTTCTTTTAAGGGGATTGATTTCAAATTTGGTACACAGCTTTAGCATACTTAGTGGTACCATGCCTCCTCTTTCCAGGTTAGTTGGTAATCTACCTCCTGTTTCCAAGTATATTAAGACTTTTTCAAGGATAAAAAACAAGGAATTTTTCATGACTGATTTCAAATTTGGTACACAGCTTTAGCATGATTAGTTGTACAGTTCCTCCCTTTCCCAGGTCAATCAGTAATCTATTTCCTGTTTTCTGAATGGTCAAGTGGGGGTACTTATAGTGCAACCCCCTTGTTTTGACATTCATTCTGAGATTAAACCTTTCTCTGCCAAAAAAGGCGGCCCCCTTAAATGATTAAAATCATTATCCTTGAGTCCATTAAGTTTCATATTCATTCTTACATATACATATGTAACAGTTTTTATCTGTGTCAATAACTAAGCAACTCCACATCATAGAGGGATGATATATAAATACTGTAAACATACTTATTTTCGCGAGGTATTTATTTTCACAGATTTCGTGGTCAAGCATTTTTTGAGAAATTAAATACCCCAAAATGAAATAAATTGTATGTAATGAATAGAATAATGAGTGAAATTTGTGAAATAAAGTACCTGCGAACTTGGGTGGAGTCATAAAATCATGAAAATAAGTATCCTTGAAAAGTATACATGTATAAATCAGTGGTTACACCTTGGATAGTAACCCACATCTGTGACAGAATTAGGTCAGAACAATTTACATTATCTAAATGAATGAATCGGACTCAGATTAAAGTTCTGGTTAAGGTCCTTATCAAATCTCAGCAACTACAAGTGGTAGAGGGATGGCATTTGGTCAGGAAGTACATCATGGATAGTAATCAATATCCTTTCCAGAATTAGGTCTTTTACCTACATTTTTGGCATGGCTGACTCAAGGTTAAAGTTTATGGTAAAGTCCATACCTCAGCAACTGCAAGTGGTAGAGGAATGATCTTTGGTCAATAGATACATCAAAGTCAGTAGCAAAAAACTGATGTACTGGAATCAAGTGACCTTGACCTTCAATTTAAAATTAAAGCTGAGGATGAACCGATATGAGTGTTGCAGAACAATCCACCAACCACTGCAGAAAGTTATTTTATAAGACCGCAAAAAATTGTGGACATATTAAGGTATGTTGCTGTCATCATTGTCTGTTAATTAAGGTATTCCCAGTTATAGTCATCTGATTGCTATGAAATTTAGCAATGATGTTCCTTACCATAAAAGAATGGATGGGATTGATTTTGGGGGTCCCCCGTTTATTTGTCCGTCCTACATGGCCCAGGTGTGTCGATAAAGGGCGTTTAACACAAACACACACACACCTTTATTCGTACATGTATAGCCAAAATAGCCACTTTTTTTTTGTTCCCACAATAACTTTTCTTCTAGTGAACCAAATGGTGTGAAATTTTACAATAATGTTCCATACCATAAAAGGATGAATGGGAGTTAGAAATGAGGGGCTCAAGAGGGGCAAAAAATTCAAATTTATTTTTTGTTTCCACTATAACTTTGGTTCTGGTTGGCCAATTGCTATTAGATTTGACAATGATATGCCTTATGAAAAAAACATAAATGGGATTGATTGTGGGGGTCTACCCTTTTTCCATTGAGAAAAAGAGGCACAAAATGCAACTTTTTTATTTCTGGTCGGATTGTGAAATATTTTTTTTTGCATATTAAGTTTTGTCAAGTACAATGTAGTAGATAAAATATTGAGAATTACCCCCCCCCCCATTTTCCGTTTTGTAATTAGGGGTCAAATCAAAACTTATTTATTTATTGCCTGATTTTAAAATTTATTTTTGTGCTTATTAATTCCCTGGTAATTCATGTCAAATAGTGAATTTACAAAATAAAGGATTAATTTTGTGACACTCCCCTTCCCCTAATTTTCGTAAGGGCAAAAATAAAAGTTAGTAAAAAACCCTTAATTAGAGGCCAAAAGGGGTAGTATTTTGGTAACTTTTTGAAAAAAAATTTAAATCCTTGTGAAATGTGGGTGGAAAGTCCACCAAAGGCTGAATGTGTCAAAAACCTTTGTCAGTCCACAATCTGGTCATTTATATCGACTTGAAAAAAATTTTGTCTCGCCTGGGAAGCAGAGCAGGACATAGGTGTTACTTTACTGGCGTTAACTTTTTGGAAAAGTTTTATGAGCACCTCCATATCTCAAGAACTATAGGTCCTGGGTTGATGAAACTTGGTATGCATATGCCCCAGTAGTAGCTTAGTACCGTTGCATCCATCTTTTGACCTTGACCTTGATTTTTTGGTTGAGTGACTTTGACAATTTTCAATACATATAATAGCTATGGAAAAGTTTTGCGAGCACCTCCATATCTCAAGAACTATAGGTCCTAGGTTGATGAAACTTGGTATGCATATGCCCCAGTAGTAGCTTAGTACCGTTGCATCCCCATCTTTTGACCTTGAACTTGATTTTTTGGTTGAGTGACTGACGATTTTCAATACATAAAAAAGCAATGGAAAAGTTTTGCGAGCACCTCCATATCTCAAGAACTATAGGTCCTAGGTTGATGAAACTTGGTATGCGTATGCCTCAGTAGTAGCTTAGCACCATTGCATCCCCATCTTTTGACCTTGACCTTGATTTTTTGGTTGAGTGACTTTGACAATTTTCAATACATATAATAGCAATGGAAAAGTTTTGTGAGCACCTCCATATCTCAAGAACTATAGGTCCTAGGTTGATGAAACTTGGTATGCATATGCCCCAGTAGTAGCTTAGCACAGGTACATCCTCATCTTTTGACCTTGACCTTGATTTTCCGGTTGAGTGACTTTGATTATTTTTATTGCATATATTTGCAATGTTTAAGTTCTATAAACATCTTTTGATCTCAGAAACTGAAAATCCATGTAAATTCAAAATATAGTGGAAGTAAGAAAGAATTATTGTTTCTGATGGTGCTGGCAGGCGAGACATACTTTATTGTTAACTCTTGTTTTAATATAAATGACCAGAATTCAAGCCCCAGTGGTTGCGGTTGTATCATGCTGTGCTTGGCCAAACTTTTTATATTGCATGGAAACTAGATGTACACTATGAACAACAAACAATAATATAGATAACAAGAATATATAAAAAAAAACACTATGCCCCATCTCGCAACATTTGTTTTTCCCACAAAATCCCAAACTATTAAGTTTATTTTATGATGATTTTTGTATGTTTATATCCTGATGATTGTATATGTGTATTGAGTTTCATAATGAAATAATTCTTCTTTCAGGAAAAAGTAACTAAATCCTATAGATATGTTCAAATTAAACCTATAGATAAACCTACAAATAACATCACCCTTTTACTGTGATCTATCAACCAGGAAGTTGATGAGACAGGTACAATTTCATGAAGAATTTTGTTAGTTTTTTAGTTTATCAGGCTGATGTATATGTGTATAAAGTTTCATCATGGTACCATACTTCCTTCATATGGTAAAATAACTTCAACCTATAGGTAAACTTAAATAAAACATCCTCCTTTTTCTTTGATCAATCATGCATGAAGTTGATGATGCAAGTGAGTTTAAAATGATTTTTGTTTGTCCATATCCTGATGTAAACATGTAAAAAGTTTCATGATGATACCACACTTCCTTCATGGGTATAACATCCCCCCTTTTCTGTGATCAATTAACCATAAAGTTGATGAGACAGGTGCAATTTCATGATTAATAATATTTGTTCATACTCTGATGTGTCACTGGAGCGTGAAAATGGGGTCAGGGTCACATGGTGTGGTGACAATAACCTCAAGTGGGTGGTAAAGGGTTTTTTTCGTGCATCGTGTTGAGCAATTTTTATTTCCCGTTCAGCCGTGCATGGAGGTTCATCGTGCATCGTGTTTCTATTTTTCGTTCATCGTGATTATCATTTTTTTATTGGCCGTTCATCGTGATTATCATTTTTATTTGGTCGTTCATCCATGCATGTACCCCCCCTCAACTGTCTAGCTATTATACTTTTCAAGCAATTCATTGTCCACAAAAGTCTCACAAAAAAGTTTACTTCACTGCCATCGCCATAAAGTAAGTATTACCTATGTTTCGCCTTCTGTGACTTTTTGTCCCGGGGGAGACAAAAACCATTAAATTTATCTTTTGTAAAAACAAAGGAAAAATAGATAAACTTTCAGCCACAACTCACATGCCACAAAGAAATTCCCTTGCTCCCCAAAAAAAAACAATTGATCAAAAATTTTTAGTGCACTTCTAATTTATGCCAGAAAGAAGGTGTAGATTTCATCAAGAATCACTGATCAGTTCGAAAATAATTGCTGATAATTCACAAGCAGACAAATAGAACCCCTATCACTAAATACCTCCACTTTTCAAGCAGGGGGTATAACAAGGCTGCTCAGGAAGGAATAAAAGAAAAATTGTATGGAAAGATCTAGTTTCCCCTTTTTTTCTTGAAAATGTTGGCAGAGATACCAAAAAACACATGAACTGTGATTACCTTACTATATTCCTTAGCCTTTTTAAGTTGTAGTACGTCATAAATTGCAATAGACACTAAAACATATTTAAAATGAAATTTCATCACATATAAAGAACACCATTGATTCTGAAATAAAATTGTATTGAGAATCCTGTTGTATTTAGATCTACAAAAAATATAAGAATCTTATAGCATACAAAAAAATATTACAATATATTTAGGTATTAATTACACAATAATAAGTAAAATTGGCTTAAGGGGGTACCCAACACTTTGGCTAAAATAAAATTGTGTCGTTTAATTTTCCTGAAAATTTGCAAAAATATGTACTTTAGTCAAATTAATTGAATTGCAAAATCTGAAGTAAATTAAACCATAGGTTTCTTGGGAAAATTTTCATTGAATATAATGGAGTTTCAACATTTCATAATTTGATCATTGAGAAGCTTGATTTCTTTGTATAAAATTGCCTAACTAAAACATTCAAGTGATATTTAAGAGTTATTTCCCTTAGGTGTTCTGTGTAACCCCTTAAAAATGTCATGGCTGAGAATATGCAATATTACTCATGTTCATCACATAACCTTTAGTAATTAATTGTTTAAAAGGCAGAAATTTTCAACTTTATTATGCATCAATACTCATTTGAAAATTTTTACCAGTAACATGCACACACACACACACACTTTAAAATGGATTCATTATATGAAAAAAAACACCTTTTCAGACATTTCATATAACCAGATTTAAGTTCTTCATTGAAAGATTTATAATTGTAAACAGGAAACAGATACCCTTCAGACGTTAAATTTCATTCTTGCCATATAAAGGATGAAGGCACATGCCACTTATCAAATGAGTGCCAAATGTAGTTTCACAGAAATTAGTGTAACAATGCAGTATACAGCCAACTGATACTTAATTGAGGCTTTGGACCACATTGTAGGTGACATAATAAACAGTTTACACAGTACCAAACCAAGGTTATTGAAATTAAATGATGATATAAGAAACTTTACTAATGTTTCTTGAAACAATATTTTTATAAAACAATTCTGAGTTGCTTATCCATTACGAGAAACTTGTCTATTTTATAATCAATGTAGAAATGCCAAACATTGTCCTTAATGTCTTTAGTGTCAAAAATTATTGGCCTGCATGGAAGTAATCCGACTGAAAATAATTGAAATAAAGTCATAACTGGGATTTTAAATATTAATTAAAATAGCCAACTTACATGTATTTAAAAATCAGAATATGGATGATGCCAAAAAAAGGTGGCAACTCAAGTGTTTTTTATATCATAAAAACTTTTATTACTTTTAATGTAAATAATCTACTTTGTATGTATTATATTTCATTGTTACAAACATCACAATAATTTAAACAATATTCGACATAAATACAATAAAAGGTTACAATGTTAAATAAAAAATAAGTGTGGCCACTAAAAGTATGTCTCGCCTGTCTTATTTGGAAAAAGCTCTTGCCTGTCAGAACCACTGTGAAATTCATTCACAAGCTATCTGGGCCTTTAGCTCACCATGATCCTAAGAGTCTGCATACTAAATATCAGATGCTTAAGTATAATACTTTTCAAGTAATTCATCTTCCACAAATGTCCTACATAGAAGTTTACAACCAACCTAAGTTGACAGAGTGACAGCGTGAAAGTGTGGTCATGGTCACATGGCATGATGCCAGTTGTGTCAACCACAACTCCAAGTGTCTGTATTCAAAATATCAGATGTTTAGTTATTACAATTTTTGAGATACTTTTCCACAAAAGTCTTACAAAAAAGTTTATGGCCTGAAAAAAGACCTAAGTTCACAGAGTCACTTGAGGGTGAAAATGGGGTCAGTCACATCCCATGGTGACAGTTGCATAGACCATTACCTCAACTGTCTGTATACCAAATATCAGATGTTTAGCTATTATTCTTTTCAAGCAATTCATTGTCAACAAATGTCTTACAAAAAAGTTTTAAAAAGCCGCCGTCGCCGCAGCCGGAAAGTTATACCTAAGGCTCATCTTCCATGACTATTTGTCCCAGGTGAGACAAAAACTAAATATTTAAATTCAAATACAATTCATTCTTTGTAGGTAAAACACATAGACACACATATTTTAAAATAACATTGATCAAGATGTAAAAGTTACAAAAAGATGAAAGGATATTTAATGGCTTTTCCAAGTAAACAATCTATGGGGGTTAAAATTTTGTCAAGGATTGTGGTACTTTTGAGAAAACTATGCATTTCTAAACTGTGAGACTTAAAATAAATGCATGTGTGGTTGGGTCTAAAAGTGCTTCCAACCCATCCCCTTCATATCCCATTAAGTCAGTGATTTCTTTCTAATCCATTAGCTATTAACCATGGAGTAGCTTGTATGACTGACAAAGAGTTATGTACAGAATTTGAACATGCATAAAAGGATGAAACTAAGAACACTGTGTTTTAACATAAAGATGATGCCAACATTAGATTATTTTATTCCTACTTTTCTTCTATGTAACAGTGAAATATATTTAATAACTTAAAGCCAAAGCTTAGATCTATAAAAATTAAGTTAAAAAAAATTACAAATACAAATATCTTTTAAATTTGTGATCAATAAAAAGTCAATGACTGTATGGAAATAGTTTAAATAATATCAATAAATATCAAGCCCTATCTATAACAATCAATCATTACACATATCATTCAAAGCTTCGTTAGGGAAGAACAACATCTTCTTTCTGTCATTATCTGACAAGTCTTCTAATGATTTGTATGTCGGCGTTTTGTCCTGGAGTCCCAAGGGAAGACATGACACACTCCTCCGTGTAGATCTACGAACTGGTGTGATGACAACACAGGGAGAGGTCTGTTTTACATCACTGGCAGATTTTCTTCTCCTGAAAAGGGACAATTTTATTTAGTATTTAGTATTTTATATTGTCTGCTAAAGGTTTGAAGCCCATATGCATTATGGGTATTTTTTTAAAATATAATGGAATTATTACTTTAATAAATGTTACATGCGTTTTTTTTTCCAATACTTCAAGAAATTTTTCATTAATCAATTCATCTGAGAAAATTTCATATCACAGTTGATTCAACTGAGATGGATAATTGTTACTAGTTTATGATGACGTTACTATTTAATCAACAATGTGATGTTAATTTTCCTTTCTACTAGTATAAAGCAGGAGAAAAAAGATCACCGGTTTTTAACTTCCTAATTACCAACCCTCATAATGCTGCACATTGCTTGATTGTAATTATAAATCATTTCAGATATAAATCACTTAACAATTATCTGTGTTGTTAAAAGAAAAAAAATAGCAAAAATATAATTAATATCTAATTTGTAGAAAGGCATTTTGTATGCAAAAGGTGAACTTGATACAAAACTTCACTTCCAGGTTTTAAATGTTTTTTAACATTTCAGATTATAAGCCATACTTTTTCTGTTGTCTAACAGTATATTTAATAGCACTGGATTCAAATATATTGTCTTCCTGTACATCTGTTACGCTGCGTCTTCGTGCCTTCTTTTCCCTCTCCTGGCAGACATCTTTTACAATACTGGTCAGGGCAACAGCTAACTCATGGGATGGCTGAAAGGGAACAAGTAATAAGAATATTAAAAGAATTGTTTTAGTCAAACTTTATATTATTTTTCATGCAGAGGATTCATAAACTAAAAATTACCTCAAATACAGAGTTTGTTTGGTTGTTTCTTTTGGTTTTTTTTTTTTGGTCCATCATAAGTTATTTAATATGCTTTATGTGGTGAAGTAAATTTCAGAATGTTCATTTTAATACTATATATCAGATTTTTGTACTCCCAATAATCTAAGTTTTTTAACAATTTATTCGAATTCAAAACCTGTAAGATTCCCTGAACCACAATATGAAATTTATTATTATGATAAGGTGGCCTTGTGCATTATTAATGGAAGCAGAGGTTGTATTAGTTCAATGCCTGTAATCATGGTAATATAGCTTCACTCTATGTCAATATAGTAACCTGAGCTCCATTTATGACAGCTGACTCATACACCTTCAATACTTCCTCTAAGTTCTCCGAGGACTTCAGTACCTCAGCCTTACAGATGTAAAACCTGGCACATGTCTTTGATATCTGTATGTTCTGTTCAATAGAATCCAACCATCTCAATATGTCTTCTCTAGGACATCCCTGTAAAAGAACAAGAAGTATACAGTCAAGTGAAAGAATGGCCTGAAATCTATATGTAAAATCCAGCAACATAATCATTCCATTAAAAATACAGAGAAATCTTACGAATTAAACCACTATCAGTTTGCTGTCCCATCAAAAACTAAGAATATAGTACTATAGGATGAAGAGCCTGCTGCATGTAGTTGCCCGGAAAAATGTGATGGAATTTTTTTGTGACGCTGAAGGACGCAGGACGACGGATAGTGCCAAAGTGACCCCTATATGTATTGCAGGCAACATAAAAAAATTTCTATTAAGGTTTTCTTGCAATATATATATATATGTATGCAAATATATTTGCTGTTAATATTCAACACAAATGGTTCTAAATAAAAGAGGACAACTTCATTGACTTTTTGTAAAACAATTAAAATATTTTCATGAATTTTCCCTCAACTGTACCCTTATTATGAAATATCTATCCTATCAGTCAGAGATCCCACTTGTACAAGTAAATAGATTTTAACTTCTATAGGTAAACCTTTAAGAGTTAAAATTGTCTCCCTTATTTTGACTTTCACTAATTTACTTGTACAAGTAAAATGATAGAAAATCATTCTTTTCTTAATTAATTAACTTCTATAGGTAAACTTTTAAGAGTTAAAATTGTCTCCCTTATTTTGACTTCCACTAATTTACTTGTACAAGTAAAATGATAGAAAATCATTCTTTTCTTAATTATCTTTATCTAGTCATGCAATTTACTTTCATTCATGATTATTTATATGGCTAATAGTATCAGCAACCTTTACCAGACTGAGATTATCTGTTATCTTCAGTTAATTGAGAAATAATCAACATTTATTGTCCCAAGAGGGCAATTTTCAAAGGCCGTGCGCACCATGAAGACAGCCATGCACATCAGAAATTTTTAATGGACCATAGATCAGATGATGTAAACATTTAAAGAAAATTATCAGTTTGATTGTAAACATATTGTGTAACAAGTAAAATGAGCTCAAAGTTTTTCAAATTTACTTGTATAGGTAAATTTTTGCTCAGAGAAAAATACTTTACTTAAACAAGTAAATTTTTGTTTACCTAAAGAAGTAAAATTCTGTTTACTTGTTTAAGTGGGATCTCTGACTGCCTATTTAAACATCTATTTCAAGAAAAATTCAGTCCTAAATCTGACTTTACTCTTCAATAACATGAATAATAAAAAGTCAAAAATTCATATCAACAGTGTTTAGCCTTGGGTTTTAGACTTACTAAGGAATTTTCAGTTATTCAAAGAAACATTGACATCAACAGTGTTTTGCCTTGGGTTTTAGACTTACTAAGGAATTTTCAGTTATTCAAAGAAACATTGACATCAACAGTGTTTAGCCTTGGGTTTTAGACTAACTAAGGAATTTTCAGTTATTCAAGAAACAATGACATCAATAGAAAAAGAACAGTGCTTTTATTGCTGTCCATTATCACTGTAATACACTGTAATATCTGATACATCAAAACCTAATGTATACTGTCAAGACCCATTTGTCTCATTTAAATCACAAAAATCTGTCAAAGTCAAAAATGGCAGGATTTCGTTTAACAGAGTGTAGGTGAGCGACAGACCTAAAATCGTGTCCAATGTTATGGGACCCCACCCTGATGCTGTATACCAAATATCAAGTGGCTTTGATTAGTAGTTGATGAGAAAACTGTTATGAAAAATTTTTCCCCGCCCGCATGCCGCCTGACATTCACCATTTTATAACCCAGATTTTTCACCCCGGCCGCCCGCCCGCCCGTGAAATCCGGCCAAAAATAAATGATTCATCAGAACTCAGTGGATTATACAATGGATGTTGATGTATCATAAAAAATGGTGTGAGTAAGCCCTTCAACATGGAGTAAATGAATGAACCTAACTACAACTTCAATACTACCACTAGCACTAGTTTAACCATGTTGTTATAACTCACAGCTTCATAGAGTGTAGTGCATTCCTCTAACATAGAGTCTAGCTCTTCCAGGGCAGCATCTCTGAACTGGTCAGCTAGGTTAACTACTACACTGTCCTCTGTATCCATGATGGCTTTCTATAAAATAGCATAGTAGCAATAGAAAATATTATGCATGTACCTTTTTGCTAGAAAAAACAGTCTCTTTAGCTTTAGAAACTAAAGATTAACTTAAAAACATCATACGATTGTGGTATTTTATTAACTTTTTTATCATAGTTTTATACTTACAAATATACTAATATCCCATTAAAATTGTATATGTGATATAGTAGGATGTTGGATTATTGCTTGTACAACTAGAAAATGAGCCACAGGATGGCCCTAATTCTTGAAATATCATTGACCCCCAATGTGAATAACCTGGGTTATTCCAATATGGACCTTAACCAAATCATTATAGTTTCTAGTGGGTGGTGTAGCCTTACCAAAGACCCACCTAGTGTTGAAATATCATTGACCCACATCTAGTATCAGAGTAATTGACCTTAACCAAAGCCATTCATGCATAAAATATAGGTTACAGTGACCTAATTTCTAGTGGGTGGTATAGCCTACCAAAGACCTTTCTAGAGGTGAAATATCATTGACCCCCCAACATCTAGTATCCAAGTAATGGACCTTAACCAAGAACATAACCAAAGTGTTACGGACGGCCGATCCACATACGTGGTCAGGCCATAAAAACTCAAAACGCTCAAAGTTCATAAAAACAGAAATTTAAATATCTATACAAAATTGCTTAAAAATTCTATACTTGCAAGATGTGCAAACTCATATTCACTTTCTATGAAAGTTTCTGTCAGTGATTTTTATTTTCAACTGATGTTGTGCCTTTGAAGTTTTTTTTTAGCTTGTCCTTCGGGTGTTTTTACATCTCTTTTTATTTTTGTACCAAAATCTGAACACAAAAATCTGATTTCCTGATCTGAGTACCTGCTCTGTCAGTTCCTCCACTGTTAATGCTCGTTTCATACAGGAATCAGTATCAACTGGTTCCCTATCTCCTTTCTCATGGAAACACATCAGGTGTCTGAACTTTGATGGAGTCTTTCCTTTAGCTTTCAACCAATCATCTAACTTGTTCCTAAAGTGAAAGAAATTAATCTGAGATCCAGTAGAGCAAAAAACAATAAATTGCAAAACTATATGTATCTGATTCAATAAACTTCGTTTAAAACTTATACTTATCAGGTTTATCAATTTGATGCTGAGAACATGGGTTATGTAACAAAGTGCATCACATTGTTAACCACTTGTCTCTTGAAGTGGTAATGGCTGCTTGCTGTTTATTGGATTTTTTAATTGTTTATCATGACATGTACTCTTATTCCACATCCCTTTACAAAAGTATCTTTCATGCAATCATGGTAATAAAATATTTAATTTTGCTATATAGTTAAAAATAATATGGTAATTTGATTTTGCTATATACAATATAGTTTTTTAAAAATATGATATTAACTATTGACATGTACATGTGTATATATGCTTATCTTAATCATTTCATGATAATGTCAGATCCTAATTTTTTTTCCGAGGACTTATATTACCTCATGGCCAACTGTTCTTCATTCTTCTTCACTTTCTTTGCTGAATGTAAAGGTGTGAGTTGTTCTGCAGCCCTTTTAACTGAAGGCTTAGGAGTCAATGAACAGCTGGAATCATCATGGGGTTTCCTAGGTGTTTTCCTGTATCTATTATTAGAACAAATAGCCTCTTGTACATCAGGACTAATAAATCTTACTGATCTGCCATGATCAGGGGTTTTCCCATCTAATTCTACACCTACTTCAAAACTAGCAAAACATGATTTTCGTTTGAGAATGCTGGTTGGTTTGGATTTCGTCTTTTCTTTCTGAGCGTCTGAGTGTCTTCTTCCTTTCTTGACTATTCCTGTTTTTGTTGTCCTGTCATTATGCACAGATTGTCTGTTTCTATTAAAACTTGAAGTAGAAAAACTTCTCCTTGCATCACTTTGAACTTTAGATTGAGATGTTCCTGTCAATTTCTGAGTTTTTCCATTTATATTACTGTCAGTTCTAGAACTAACTACATGTCCTATAGATTTCCTAGTTGGTCCATTGTTTTTGTTACTTAAACTTGTTTGAGAGCCACTAATTGTCCCAGTTGATTTTCTGGTGTGAATATTTTTCTGTGTGGCAGTTTTACCTACACATTCAGCTGGTTTACCACTACTTACAATTGATTTTTGTGTCTGAAACACTGAAGACTTTGTCGAATTTACTCTTGGTTCTAATGTAGATCCATTTTTTCTATCAATAGGAAAACTTTTTCTGATTTTCTCCATGTTACTATTAGGTTGCTTTCTTAGACTTGTGACAGTTTGTTTTGGTAAGGGTTTATTGTTGGGAGTTTTCGTTGCTGGTTTATTATTTTCTTTGCAAATTGTTGGTTGTGTCTTAATTGTAGTATGATTATTCTTCACATGGGCAACATTTTTGTTTTCTGTTGTATTCTTCTGTTTCAGAGCAGTACTACATAAATTTGATTTTCTGAAATGGAAAATAACATGTAAATGTAATAACATCTAAATAATTATATAAAATTAACACAGATAATATGATTGAAATAAAGAAAGAATGTGTCCATGAGACACAGATGCCCCCGCTGGTCCCAAACAGGAAGCAGATTTCTGATGGGTCTGAAAATCACTCAGGACATACAGTTTGTCATACTGATCCATCCTACTAAGTTTCAAAACATTCTGGTATACAGTTCCTGAGAAAAGCTTGGCAGAAATTTTCATATCATGTTCACATATTTTCAACATCGGCCTAAGTTCCAAACAGGAAGAAGATGTCTGACAGGTCTGAAAATAGCTTAGGACATACAGTTTGTCATACTGATCCATCCTACCAAGTTTTAAATCATTCTGGTATATAGTTCCTGAGAAAAGATTGACAGAAATTTTCATATCGCATACTTTAAAATTGGCCTAGGTCCCAAACAGAAAGTAGATGTCCGACAGGTCTCAAAATCGCTAAGGACCTATAGTTTTTCATACTCAACAATCCTACCAAGTTTCAACTCATTCTCATGTATGGTTCCTGAGAAAAGCTTGATGGAAATTTGTACGGACGGACATGAGTAAAACTTAATGCCCCTAACATGTCATTGCATAATTATTATACTGAGAATGTTGACATACGTAAATACATTCATTTGTAGGTGAAATAACAGAGGCGGCTCCAGAGATTCTGAAAAGAGGGGGCCCACTGACTGGCCTAAAAGGGGACCTGCTTTGGTCACGCTTCAATGATTTCCTATATATTCAACCAAATTTTTCCGCCAAAAGGGGGGGGGGGCCAGGCCCCCTAGGGCCCCCCTGGATCCGCCTATGAATTACATAAAGAATTTTAATTAATTACATAAAAATCAATGTGTATAAATCAATTCATTTGGTTTTTAATTTAATTCTATCATTCAAGATTATGTTTTTGTTTCCAAAGATGAGACTGACTGTTTTTGTACATGTACATGCAACATGTACATGACCATACATGATGTACATGCATATGTTTGTACCTTGATTTTTTTTTGTATTTTGCATTTGTTAAATAATTATTAAAACATTTATTTCAAGTCAATTTTCTGCAATTAACAACACAATTTTAAAAACACAAGTTGTGCAAAGGCTCAATTCACAAAGAGAGCATGACATCTTCTTTATGTATTGACGTTGTTAGGCCTAGAATGGTCAATATTTTTTTTGTTTTTGTAGGTTGCATTATTTGAAAGAATTTTTGTAAATAGAACATGTACATCTTGCACCTCAGATATAAAGACAAGCCTGCTACATGCAAGATGAAATTGTGACAATGTAATTACTTACTCTCCTCCATCTTTCTTCACCTTAGTTTTCTCTTCTTTATATTTTAAAAACTTTTGTAGATATAACTCTGTAAAAAAAAAAGTTAAAAATCAATGAAGATTAATTTATTTACATGTTATCAATGTATGATGACAAGTTATAAGCAGTCTGTGTCAAAAACTTTTTCAGCTACTAACCCGAACCATGAAATTCTTATGTTTTTGTAAAGTTTTACTATATGTTCAAACCAAAATTTGCTAACTTTCACATGCCCGAATGAATTTATACTAGAAACAATTTTTACTAGCTTCGGGCTAGTGGCAAAAGGCACATATATACAAGGAATAAACTCTCATCAGAAGCATTCAAATCAAAACCATCTTTAATATCAATTGCAAATGTTAAAAGAAATAACGGTAGACAAGGTAGAGTTGAAGTACATTTAATTCCTTTGATGCGTAAGCTGTAGATAAGGCCAAATAAAAAAATATGTGTGGTTCTAGTTTCCCTACATGTACCATACCTAATTTTTTCATGCTGACCTAGCATTTTTATTCCAAATTTTGCTTAGGCACTGTTAAACTTGAAATATACTCCCCATTAACTTAAGGTAAAAAAAATGCCTACCCACCGATCCTATTTTAGGCATGAAACCAGAAACACACACACTTATTATATGGTTGCAACTAAAAAAATCCAAATGAAAAAAAGCAACATCAAGAGCTTCATTTTCACAGCTATACTGGTCAGTGTAAATTTCCCAGCATGGAATTCTCGCCACCTGATTTTCAAACCTTTTATTGTGAATTTATTTGGTTAGATCGGAAATGAAAACCGATTTGAAAAGAGGAAAAAATGCATTTAAAATGAGCCATTCCACATGTTCAATGACAATTATAGAGGAAATACAGCAAAAATATTGGCAACATGCCGAGAACAGCTTTAATTTTGAGAAAAAAGTGGTGTGATCTACTTGGGGACTAGTACTGGTTACTGAATAACAGGCAGCTACATGTACATGTAGACTATAGAGAATATTCTTCAATCAAGAGACAAAGGACAAGGTACAGTAAGGGCCATATTTGGCCCCCTTATTTAAAGATAAACAAACCCTAAGTAAATGATTTGAATATCATTAAGGTTTCAAGTTAGATGATTAAACTTTTTGACAACGGTAAACATTTTCCATCATCTACTGTAATTTTAATTTTATAGAGGCCAAAAGTAGTGCAAAAGTAACAAAATTGTCGAAAAATGTCATTTCTCATGCTTATTTTGTTATTTTTAATGATCAGCGACAACCTACAATGTAGACCATGGATTTCTCGATTGATTTATAATCATTTTATAGTGCAAATTAAAGTTTATAAACAATATCTGTGGTCTAAGTAGTCGCTGGCATCTAAAAATTGAAAATATTACCCAAATATTGTCCATTTCCGCGAATTTGAAAGAAATCATACATATCAATCATGTTTTGACAAGAAATTTCAAATAAATAACATAAAAAATTCTTATAAATTTAGTTGTTTTATCTTCTTCATTCATTTGACTTAATAAATAACAAAAGGATTTTTTTCTCTATTTTTTCGTCTTAGAGGGGGCCAAATATGGGCCTTACTGTACCTTGTCCTCAATCCCCTGGTCGGGAGACTGTGCAAAGAGGAGCGCCAGACCTGTCGAGTGTCACGCAACTTGCGTCAGACTCACGCATCTAATTGGCAATTTAGCAGCAAATTTCTTTGATCTTTTAATTTTTTCCTTTGATCTTTCAATTTTTGGGCAAATCTCACGCAAGCAGCTCACAAAAACTTGACAGTCCTGGAGCCCCAAGGAAATTTCAAGATATAAAGGTTATTACAGAATAGTCTCTAGATTGAGAGACTCATTTACCATTTTTTAAATTATACTGTTAAAAGTCTTTCAATCTAGGGACAATTCATGTATAACTTTACCCGGTCCCCTAAGCGAAGGCCTTATCACAAGTGTGTGTTTTGCAACTCATGTCAATGCCAATGGTTGTCGTTGGGGAAAAATATGGATTATACCTCGTTTACTATTCAATTTCGCCGTTTCAGTAGACATTCTCAAGTCTGTGTTTTTTTTCGCTGGTTGTTCTGTTTTAAAATAAAGGTTAAAACATTGTTTTAAAAAATTTGAACGATGGCGCAAAACCAAAATAAGATTCTATTTATGGAGTCAAACTCGGAACGAATATGATTTCCGGAAATTTTTATGCCAGCAGGTAGAGTAGAGACTGGGAGTAGAGATAATTATTCTTTCCATAAGAAATAATTTTTTCCTCTGATTAAAAGATTGTGAATGTATGTGTTATAATGAACATTAGGAATTAAACACAGTGGAATTTAAAGACACAGTGTAATCTTGACTTTTAAAAAGAATCGTTCTGTACATTCCCATTCCCCTTTTTAGATCATGTCAGCTGTATATATACTTATGATAATACAAATAAGGGTTCATTATTGTAATTATTATAATAATTCAGGCTTCCCATCAGTAGGCGCATTTATTTGCATTCAGAATGAAGTTTCTTGTAGACTATCATGACCAGTGCTCGATAACTACCAGTGCTTGATAATTTTGTTTAAATCAAACATTTTTGACACTATTGCAATATTTTTGTTTGTTTAGTTGGAACAGGGCCTTCTAATACACAGTATAGAAGGCCCTGGTTGGAAATACATAAAATCAACATAAATGATGGGAAAAAGCACCAGAAAAGCTCCATCCGGTCGTACAATTGACGTTCATAACATTTAACCATGAAAATACTGTGAAATTCTACAATTTTGTCGGTAGGGTAGTTTGCATCCCTGAACCTCCGGAAGCAGTTGGTCCGAATGATTATTTTTTGATATTTTTACAACAAAGAAGTTTAAAACTTATTTCAAATTGACCACCTACTGTGGTCCGATTATCGAGCACTGGTAGGGTAACATAGCAATTAAGGCTTTTTTTTGGCTAATAGACCTCCAAAAGGGACAAAAAACATTTTGAAAATTCGTCTGTGCTCATTTTGTCACAAAAATGAATGACAGAGAGGTATAAAACATGCTTCCATGGGAAGCTTTGCATAAATTAGAAATTTCAGGAAATGTTATAAAAATTATCGAGCACTGGCCAGGTGAGTCTACTGATCTTGATTTCTGTATCATCGTAAGTACATCATACATGTTTAACTTTAAATTATAAGCAAATAAAGTTTTGGACAGTTTGCATGGTTTTATCTGAGTCATAAAGTGACTATCTTCTTCATTGCTGACAATTTATATCTGTGAATTGGTGCTGGAAGGTCCCAAACCGTAATTTACAGTGCAGCTAAAAACGAGGATGGTGATCTGTAACTCACTCTTGAAGGGGTCCAGTGAGTTACAGGCAATGATTGTCTAATGTAGCTGGTTCGATATCGGAAAGATCAACTGTTTGTAGACGGAGGATCTGGCAAATAGCACCAAAAACCGTTGATAATGGCCTCCGCCTAACATTGGCAGCTGCTAGTGTTAGGTAAGTGGTGGGGATGTCTACCAGGTTGTTGACGATTCGGTACATCATTAAAGCCTTGGCTTGTGCCAGGACACTCCTGCATTGTTGTCCAGTTGAGATTGTTCAGCATGGCGCTCACACTGCTGGTTGTTTTAAAGTCACCGTATACAAATCTGGCTGATCTACGTTGGACCATCTCTATACGCCTGGTGTTTTAGGCTGTATGAGGATCCCAGATGACACTACCATACTGCATGATGGGGCAGACCAGTATTTATAACATAGCTCCTTGGTCTTTCCCGGGCAGGCATATCATTTCCGTTGAAGAAAGACACGGGTGGAGTTTGTCCTCTTCGTCACTTGCTCAATGTGTCCGCAACCAGTTAATCTGATGGTGGATGTTAAGCCTAAGATATTTCGCTGTTTCTAAGTTCTTCAAGCTGGTATTCATAAACTACATATGATTTTTCTCTTCTTTGTCACGTGTAGCATTTGACATTTCTGAGGATGGAACTCCATTAGCCAATCGGTTTCCAATTGTTGTAAGGCATCCAGGTCTTCTTGGAGCTTTGTGGCATCATTAGGTATTGAGATCTTTCTGTACAACACACAGTCGTCCGCAAACACGCAGTCGACTATGTCTGAAACAAGCTCTCAATATTTATCAACACAATTACGTTGCTTTTCACTTTCACCTTAATTTATTATAAGTATAATCTTCAATTGTATTCCTACGAGTCAGCCGGACTTGTAGCGGGTCTTTCCTATGATCTTCTTATGTTGCCCGGCAGTAAAAACCCTTCATGATTAAACTTCAAAAAGACCACTATTGGACATCACATTATTGAAACGTTGAATACTTACTTGCAGCCACTGAGATATCTTAAGACGTAAGACGACAATCCTAATAATCTCAGTGTAGGAACGTATTTTGGACGCAGGCTCCTTTATCCATCCGTCTGTAGTCTCCATTTGTTTCCATTCTATTTGCAACTCCTGTACGTCAGTTTTTTTCGTGTATGTTGTCATATTTAACTCTTGATTCTCCCAAAATTTGTCCAGGACTTTTAATTTCAAAACTTTTTTGGGGTTTATGCTGTCTGGTAGGCTATTCCAGTGGCCAACTACTCTGTTGGTGAATGAGTATTTTGCGGAGATTTAAACGACATACTAGTAATACTTGCATCTTTAGTTTCAAGCTGTTTTCTCTGCACATTCTCTATAATTTCTATGTCTGCTATCTTGAATGTACTATTTACAGCAGCTGTATATTCCAAATGTTGCCTGACTAGTGCTTGAAATAGGTATCTTAAACATCTTATTTCTAGATATGTGTAACGTTCTTCTGATTGGTCCCGTAATATCATTAGCTTTGTTTATTTGTTGCTACATATGCTTTGAAAAGTTGCTGTTGTCATCGACCAAAACATCTATGTTCTTTTCTTCTTTGGACTGATCTTTCGTTGTTATGCAATTGGTACTTATGGAAAATATCATCTGATGCTTCTTGTCGGATATTGACATGGCTTTGCATTTGTTAGGGTAGAACTTTAGTAGCCAGGTGCCAGTTTGGCCTCAAGCTTAGCTTGTAGGCTCGTTCGGTCACTTGTCATTTAAATGCTTTTGTGTGTCTTTTTGTCGTCCGTAAATTAGTATGCAGCTGCATCCACACAATCTGTTATGAAATTGATGTACATGCATAGCAAAGAGAATGGGCTAAGCATACTTCCCAGTGGATTTGCACTGGTTACTTTGTGTTCAAATGGAGGACTTGCCATTGACTGAGACACTTTGCTTTCTTTGCTATGTGTTCATTTATAAATGATAACGTTTTGAAAGAATTTGCGTTGAAAATATGTTTAAAAAGAGAATTGAACAATAAGTCTATGAAACACCCTTGTAAGATTTGAATTCATAGATCATGCAAGAGTTCAATTAGTGCCTTAAGCTGCGTCTTTCTCATCATACTAATAAACAACTTTCATGGCTGACCATGGCTTCGTACGCCTGAGGAAAACAGTTTTTAATCGATCTATTTTATATTCTCACATTCCGCTTGAATTCTTTTTGCCTGAAAGAAAATTAAAAAAAAAAGAGCACTTTAATTGGTCATATACGTGACAATCATAATTAAAATATCCGCATGCATGATGATGATATCCTTTGACCGTTCAGATTGTTTGAAATTTAAAAAAATGGAACAAAAATAAGCTTTAACACTTGAAAGAAGCCACATATTTCTCTAATATATTATGTTTAGTATACATTATTTGTCATGTATGTACATAATTCATATAAAATGCAGTAAAATATATACATGTACTAACGCTTGATAAAATATCCATTTAACGTGTTACTCATTTAAAGTTTTATCGATAGTTTATAAATTTTAACAAATGAAAAAGTAAAAGTTTATTGATGTTTACTGGTTTACTTAAAAGGTACCTTTTTAAGTTAATAAACTTTTTAAATTTGCTTCAATAGTTTTGACAAAGGACCACTTTTGTATATATACGAAGTATTCTTGGGCTATAGAAATTTACTGGTAAACTTTGTTTCAAAATTTATTTTTTAAAGACGTAAGTTTTTTGTTTTATTTATTACGTACTTTATAAAAAGCAAAGACAATTTCAGACCATGAACGAAGGGAAGGATCGTAGTGAAAACATTGAAGAACTGGTTCTACCGCCGCCCATAAAAACGCAGTGGAGACAGGTACCGACAGTTCTCCAGTCCACACAATGTCCGACAAAGACAAGAAGGTCCGACGAGAGAAGAAAAGACAGCGCTAAAAATAGAAACGATGTCTCATCAAAAGGTAGGACCAAAACGTTGTTTAGTTCATTTACATTCTCAAAAATTTCAAATTAAGGCGGATGCAAAAAAATGGCATATTTAAAAAGAAAGGCTGTCTATTATAACGTCCGACCGAGAACAATTTACAAAATCACACGACATACAACATAACGGCACAACAACACAAGCGCGTACTCGACCCTGCTTAATCGGTACCGAGTACTAAGGGGTGGAAAAGGGTTATTTTCGTGCAACGTTTTCGATGCTTTTATTTTCCATGTTTTCGTGATTTCATTTTTCAGTTCTCGTGTTTTCGTGTTGATATGGTTGTACGTGCTCCGTTTTTGTCTGTAATTTAGACCCGTGTTTCGTGTTGAGCAACCTATTTCTCTGCGTGATTATCTTTTTGCTTCAAAATCTGGAACGCGTTGGAATCAGTTGATATTATCAAAAACTTCGAAAAATCAAAAGAATTTGATTAAATTTCATAATTATTAAAATTCATTTTGCCGTGTTACGTGATTTCCGATTTTTATAACTCTTCCTTCGTTTTCTGCATTTTTGAAGCACGTGTTTTCATGCTGGGATCCCTCTTTCCCACCATCTATTAAAGCCATGTTTGCAAGTACCCCGAACATGCACTTATCGATTTTACAATTTGGTAATCGTACATATTTGGCCACAATACTTGTATATGTACATTGCAACTATAGAAAAATGTGGAATATATATATTGGCATATCTGTGTATTCTATCTAGAAAGAAGTCATATAAAAGTAAAGGTTGAAGTAGCCAAACTGTACAAGAAGCAACAAGGGGACGAACTCTCGCTTACGAAAGGTATGGTTTTGTGTATTTTTTGTGCTCGTTTGTGAGACTTGTCAGTCACTTACGAATTATAAAACCAGGATTTGCTTTTAGCACTTTAAAATAGTTTTCAGTAAAAATTAAATCGCATTTTTAACATTTATATAAAATGATCAGCATCCTCGATGCTGGGTTAAAGTGCCCACGTACCAACTTATCCCTCTCAAAAAACTGAAACCTTTGGAATGATACACATTATCAACTGCAAACTTTTTACTTTCGTTTTAGACGGCGCACAGGTTGTGCCGGGTACAGTTATTCCAGTCATTTCATTATCTTCTGTTCGGTTACTACATAGTTATTCTTGCTTGGTGCTTTTGGTATACGACATCAATTTTTTTCTACTTAAATGCTGCTGACGATAGGTTATTCCTCTGAATATAAATTTCTCTAACGTTCATCCGATTTATCTACCTCTCAACCAGTTATGGAAAAATATTTCTCACTTCTAGAGAAAATTTAGTTCTCAGTGGTAATTGCGTGTGCAATTTATATATAACCAACCATTTTGCATTTTTTTTTACCTATAGACATTAGAGAAAACCCTTCTAAAACTACGTTATCGATGAATATGGAATTTTTAACATCTCGGGAAATAAATTTGATATTTTAATTACTCGGCAAGCCTCGCCATTAAAAAAATAATCAAATTTATTTCCCTTGATGTTAAAATTCCATCATCACCTTGATCGCGTTGTAAAAGCTATGTATCCAAGATCCACAGCAACTTTTTAATTCTGATCACACAAAATGAACAAGCATGGAACTTTGTTGTGGTTGTTTTGTCTACTATAAATCTCTGTCTTGCATTACAGGGGAACAAATCACTATAACATCCACACCAGACGAAGATGGATTCGTTCGTGGTTACAAACGGACAAAGTTGGGACTGAAGAAGAAAGGTTATGTTCCTGTACACTGTATTTCTGAGTATCAAAGGTTCTGGCGATGAAATTATTCGGGAAAGAAAAAACTACAGACACCGTTTTACAGACTGCAGTACAGTCGTTTATGGAAGTTTGATCAGAGTAGATGGACGCATATATTTGTTATTTAGAAGTGTCTCCAATTATTGGTTCTAAAGTAACGAAATTGACCATTATCTAATTTGGATGAATTTGTGTCTTTTTCCCGTGAATTGGATGCCGAACAAATTAGTTGTTTCAAGTTAGTTTCTGTAATAACAAATCCCCCAGCGATATTTATGAAGTGTTCGTTGTGCAAAAAGGCATCGTCAAATAAACATTGTTTTTTGTTGTTCCCTTTGATACCTAGATATCATGAGATGTCATAACTCTGAAGACCCCGCTATGAAAGTTAATATATCAGGCAGATGGTTGTTTACTAGTTAATCAAAATCTAAACTGCATTATGAATAAATAGTGGTTTTAGTTCAGTGCTGCGATTAAAATATGACCTTATGAATGGCCGGACCACCCCACATTTCAATGTTCAAAGAGTCATAATTCTGGTAAAAATTAGAAAAGTAAAAATGAAATGTAAACTTGATCTGTAACGCATCATGGTAGAATAACATATCAAACATCAGTTCATTATCTACCAGCGTTTTGAAAAAGGGGGCGGAAAACTGAAATTTCAGTAAATTTTCAAGGTTCATGGGGCCATAACAGTATATTCCCGGGAAATACTGGTAATTCCCGTCCATTACTGAGAAATATAGATGGATCTTAAAAATACTATATAACTAATACAAACTGTGATCATAAAGTATTATTACATGTATCTATGAAATGTCATATCAGTAGTGTTAGAAGAAAGAAATTAGTATTGTATAAAATGAGGGATTTATTTTTAGAAATTTCTCCAACAGTCCCCTTAATATTTCTGTTGAAGAATCTTAATGTAATAGTCCACTGATCATGAGTCATTTATGACTTCATTGTTAAACAAAAGATCCTGGTGTCAACTGTCACAGTGTAAATTACTAAAACAACACCTCAATGGTCTAAGCTTGGGTGTCTAATTGCCTTATTTAAAGACATTAATAGTAAATTAAAGAAAGAAAAAAAACACCACAAATTGTAACAAATTTCTTCATTAATTGATGTAGATATAGTAGATTTATGTAAATTCCACTCCATGTATTTAAGACAATCACCATTTTACTAAAAAAATCTTAAGGAACATCTTTAATAGCTTAACACAATTTTGAAAATTACTTTATGACATTTGAAAAAGTAATCATATATATTTGAAAGAGCATAAAGATGATAAAAGTGTCATATTTTTATAAAATTGCCATGAAAAACCCCTTTCTATTTGTATATTTCCCAGTATTTCCCACTTGTCAAAAAATGGAGTATTTCCCAGGACGGGAATTCCCGGTAATTACCAGTGGGATTTACCGCTACTGGTATTTCCCGGCCAACCCTGCCATAACTCCCATAAAAAGTGAACCGAAACGAAACGTAAACTTGATTTGTTACTAATTATGGTAGACTAACATACCAAAAAACCAGCTCATTATCTACAATCGTTCAGAAAAAATGCAAAAAAAAAAAACAAAAACAAAAAAAAATGAATTGGCACTGAGAAAATCATAAAATCATATCGAATTTTAATTATTGTCTCAGATTGGCAGTATAACGTACAGCTTCTACATGATTTTTATTACTTAATTTATCATAGCTGTTACCTTAAAATGGCAGTGCTGAAGATAACCATGCACTTTTTCTTGGGCTTAATCATGCGAATCAAACAGATTAAATAACAAAGCACACACACAAATAATTCATGTTAGTCAGGTTTCAGAGTTGGGAACCATTAAATTCGCCTTTACTTTTATAAGAATTAATTAACATATTCAATTTTCTATATTATGTTTATGGAGTTGTGAACAATTATCGACGTGTTTCATTGTATGCGCTACAGTTAAGCAATTAGTGTTTCTCGTTATCAACAGTTGATTCGCTTGTGTATTGCCTTTTTCTGTAACGCCGATATGCCACATCTGAACTGTGGAAGTGTAGAATAGAGCGTTCCTGTTTACTTAAGTGAATTCTCAAATACGGTTCAGCACGTACTAAAACTATGTTTGAATACGTAAAGCATTATAGCGTCATAAGTCCAAAAGGGCAACGACAAAACCGGTAAACATGCATAAGAACAGCACGAGGTAATACAAAACATAAAACACACAAAATAAACCGAACGGAAATCAACAACGCGTAGTCAAGTCGTAACAAGAGTGAACTCAGGTGCTCCAGAAGAGTCATGAAGCGGTTCCTGTCTGCTCTAGCACACCCGTCGCTCTGGTAATTTCCAATTCATTGTGTCAAATCCGGTAAAGGGAGACAGAACAAAACTCTATGACAAACCAACATCTTCACTCATCTACTGATGTGGCCTGTACGACTGAGCAGGGAAGAAAGTTCCATTGGACTATAGTTCTGGGAAAGAATGATTGTTTGTTAGTGTCTTTGGATGTGGTTATATGTCGGTATGCGAAAGGATGGTTTTGTCTGGTTCTACTGTCTGTTGGTATAAGAATGTGCGTTGGGATGGTAATTAAACAATGAACAATCTTATACATCATGATGACTCTTGTCTTACAGCGGCGCTGTCCAAAGAGTAGGCTACTTGGAGATTGCGTTTAAGAAAACATAGGCGGACTTATTTCCGTTTGCTGTGATGGTTTCATGCTGTTTATTCCATTTGAGATCAGATTGGAGTGTTATGCCAAGATATTTCGCTGCTGTTACAGATTCCAGAGTGTGATTGTGAAGTATGTAGTTATAATTGAAGGGTGACTTTTTCTGTGTGACCGATAATTTAGTACATTTTTCTGGATTGAAGCTAGGCCATGAGCCAATCTGTCTCCCATCGGGCATCTAGATCTAGTTGGAGTTTTTTTTGCAGTCTTCTGTATTTTTGATTTCTCTATAAATGATGCTGTCTTCAGCAAAGAGTCTGAGCATGCTATATTTTAAGTTCTCTGGAAAGTGATTTATGAACATGAGAAATAAAATAGGTCCAAAAACGGTGCCCTGAGGTAAACCTGATGTTACTGGTACTGATGAAGAAGATGTTCCATTTATGACAACAGTTTGGATTCTTTGAGATAGAAAAGCTTCAATCCATTTCAATGTCTGAGAATTTTAATTTGTATAATAATCGAGGATGGGGAACTTTATCAAATGCTTTAACGAAATCCATTATTATGAGGTCAGTCTGTACATTTTTGTTATTACTGGATGAAAGTTCTTGAATAAAATCAACTAGTTGGGTTTCACATGACTAAGATGCTCTATTCCCATGTTGCAAGTCATAGAGAATGTTGGTCTCTAAGTGTGACATACCCGGTATATGAGATTACTTGTGATTATGTGCTCCGTGAGCTTACATGATACTAAGTGTTGTAAAAATATAGGGATCGAGCGGTCGTCATCAGATAATTCATTAGAAAAATACTATTTATTCTTCATAATATTCACATTGAACACAAAATAGCACAAACAAGAACATGAAAATGAGCACACAGCAACAAACACATCTTTTCTAGTCAGAGTCTACATCAATAACATCAAGAACAATCGAACGACGTCATAAACAATATACTATACCAATCATGGGCCATTTCTGGCATATATTACATTGATTTGAAAATAATCAATTTGAAAATTATAAATTACATATATACATGTCACAAATTATGCATTCTTCATTTGTCATCAGCCATATAAGTTTATTTCTTGGAGACATTGAGAAAAATTTTTTACAAGTCATTCCTATTTTATGATAAAAATCGTCCCGTAAACTACTATATAAATCACACTCAAAAGCAAAATGACATTCGTCTTCTACTTGATTATTTTTACAAAATTTGCATATTCGTGCATCGACCGGTAATTTCTTACATGAAAATACGGGAAATAACATGACGTCAAAATGTACAAAAAGTTAATAGAAGAGCAAAGCATACAAAATCCAGGTTCACAACACTAAGTATACATGTTAATGATATATGGCGGTAGTTTATATGTTGATACTTATCTCCCTTTTTGAAAGCAGGGGCAACGTTAGCATGCTTCCAGTCAGTTGGTGTTTCTCCTGACTCAAGTGATTTACTGAAGATGATGTTTAGAATGGGTGCATGCAATGTGTTCTTTTAGCTCTTAGAGTATTCTGCCATTGATATTGTCAGATTAATGTTTGACAGTAGTTCCATGATTCCTTTGGTGTTGATGGTGATTTTTGGCATAGAAGGATGAGGACTATTATCTTTGTTTGGTATCTCTGTATCAGCTTCATTGGTGAATAAAGATTGGAATTGTTCAGTCATTCAGCATAGTAGCTTTCACTGTTGTGTCAGTGATCAAGATACCGTTCTTTTTTAAAGGACCTATGCCTACATTGACTCTGTTCTAGTGCTTTTGATGTAACTAAAGATATTTTTTGGTTTAGCATTTTAAGTGTTTAATTGGTCAGGGTCATCATTTATTGGCAAGTCACAAATTATGTTTTCAATATACTTCCAATATGCCTGTCTTAGTTCTTTCTGTACAGCTTGTTTTAACTGCTTGAAATTGTTTGGATTTTTATGGCGATTTCTGTATGGCCTGTTCTTTTTGTTTATGAGTCTTCTGAGTTTGTCGTTCACCCATGGTAATCTATTCTTATAAGTTTACATTTTTAATGGTACATTCTTTTCTACTGATGACATGATGAGATCATTTTTGAAAGTATTCCATAAGGTGTTTACAGACTCTGTGTTTATGCTCTGTTTCAATTTGTTAAGGATGGTGTCTAAGTCTGTCTTAATGTTATTCCAGCTAAGTCGTTCTTAATGTTATTCCAGTTGCTTTATTAAATTTCGAAACCTTTCTGGGTGTTTCACCGATTCTTTTTAACCAGGTGTCAATTTCTAGGTAGACATGATCTGCTGTACCAAGTGGAGGCAGAGTAGTTACTTTATTCACACTTGTGAGATTTGTTGTAAAGAATAAGTCTTATATGTTATCGTTTCGAGTAGGTATGTCTGTCATCTGGTGAAGGTTATGATCTGCCGCTATATCACTGATATATGTTGATGGTTTACCAGCGATTACTGCTGGTATTGACCTCTGAGATTGATGTGTCAGTAATCTATTAAAATGTGAAATCAATCATAACACTTTATATCAATCATGTATATTATTATATTCTGTAATTGTGTTTTGACTGGAGTTTCTCTTTTTGTAAAAAATGTAGAAGGGGGAGGGCGATATTTTTATTATGGTCATGTGACTGTCATGTGATATCCGTACATAGAGCATGCGCATTACATCGTTGCGAGAGCCTTGAACGAAAAGCGTCGAAAATGGCGGAATCTCTAAGACGTTTGGTTAACATCGGTACATTTACTGTGTTACAGGACAAGTTAGAAAGATGGCTCGACAACTATCATGTAAGTTTGAGTTTCAACAAATGTTTATAATAAAAAATTGAGACGATTGCAAGCTGTTATTCTCTAAAAATGAATTAAACATCCCTGTTTCAGACGTGAGTTTTCTGCAAAATCGGTTGCTATGATAAATTTATTGCATTTTATTATCCACGTGTTGGTATTTGCTAATGCAATTCGATGTCTAATTTCAATATTTTACTATTATAAGCGTATTTTGTGGCATAATCGTACAATTTGACCTTGCCGCCTTGCACAAAAACTAGTTTAGACTCGTGGTTTTTAAGCTTTTAAAGTGAAACCGGATATGTGTCAATAAGTCATGCTATAAAGACATTTAATTAATAATCATATATTAACCCTTCACTTTAAAGTATTCAACTTATGAAATACAAATTAAAAGTATGTATAAGATATGAACATCATTTGTAGCATGGGGTTTGGGTGGGATTATCAAATGGTCGGAGGTCATGCAAATTAGTTCTTGCTTTACAAATGCTTTAAATATCTGACTTTTCTGCCCTGAAAATAACATTTGCATGAAAAATATAGATTTTAAACTATGTTGCAGCAAACTTTTAAGTGGGTCACATATCTATAGCAATGTATGAAAACTGCCTTGAAAGAAAATACTCTGTCTAGATACATAAGTAATCATTGTAAGAAAACGTTGTATGTTGCATAATGCCATTCATACAATCTTTCATTTCCAACGATGCTCAAAAGTTTTTGATATGTGAGTTAATACAAATATTACAATAATTAACACAACCAAAGTTATAATGATGCTTTTAACATTGAGAACATTGCAGTAAAATATGTTTTTGAATTATTATTATTTTTTTATTAATCATGTTATTTAGATTTTTGTAATATTTCATGTTGTACAAAAATGTAACTTTGTTTAACATTACATTCACTACACATGTGATCCTATGTAGTTGAAGATGAAAATAGTAAAACTCCTTTTCACAATCTTTTATTTACAGTAGTCCTACCTTTCACTTAATATAAATTATTGGCGTTTATATTCTATGATCTATACTTTGTTTAAAGTGTTTCTCAGTTTATGTATACTGGTAGTGTCATAAACATAAGATTTTTATTAGTTTTACTTTAATACTTGTAATTTGATTAGCAATATCAAGGAAAATTTATTGGTTAAGTGTAGGGAATTGGAAGTGATAGCATATCTGAAAATGTTGTAGAGTTTTCTTGACATATCTGCAAGATAGATTTTCTGTCTGAGACTGTAATTTCAAATCCGACATAGTACAAATAATTCTTGAAAATCAAGTTTAAATCATTAATGATTATAATTACTTAGCCATCATTATAAGGTATATAGAATCCAGTGTTGGCTTAATTAACATGATAAGTTCAATACCATTATATATAAGTAGAAAAATGATACCATTATTATGATTATAATTATAAAAAAAAATCTCCCTAAATTTCATTAAGAATTTTTTTCCATAGTTAAATATTTGATTTAAAGAATATTTTGAAGTTTAAATTTATAGAGAAAAATCTTCTTAAATCTAAAGTAATAATTAAACCATCTGAAGTGAAAAGCAAAAGTAATTTAATTTTCTTTTCCATCAGAATTTTTACAAAAACTCACAAATTTTGTGAAAAAATATAAAAAAAAACTCTGTCACTTTTATTGAAAATAAGTTATTATATTTACATTAAGGTATAAAGCACGGCCAGGACCCTACGTCACACGCAAGGATACCGTTTCCAGTTTTAACCGAGATTTCGGTCCGCCTCGAGGTAAGTTGACACTTTGTTCTACATGATAACAAATATATACAGGAAAACTTTCTAGTGCATTTGGTGGCACCAAACTCCAGCTACTTTATCGCTGTAGTCGGCCTCTTAAATGTGCTTTGTTCTATGCAAACACCTCTGTACAGTTCAGAAATCGAGCAAGGATACAGTTTGCATTTTATGCCGATTTTTATTAAGCTGTTGTTTTTTCCATAGTACAGAGATATTTGCAGTGTATATTTTGTTGCAAACCAATCAGAATGTAAATGTATGAGCAAAGGTCCTCTTTTGAATGTAAAAAAGGTCTTATGTGAAAAAAAATGGCAAAGTCTTAAAATGATACCGTTCACATCCGATCAATTCACGGATACCGTTTGCATTGTACATTGTTGTAAGGGAACGACCATTTGATATTTATGGGGGGGCTATGGTGAAATTTAAAACAAAAAGGCAGGATGGCAAAAATCCTGAAATAAAAAGGCAGGACAGTGCTTTGAGTAAAAAAAAAGGCAGGATGGTATTTTTGGCTAAAAAATTTATAGCTGCTTTAAAAATAAAAAAAAATTGCGCGCATAAGCGCGCAAAAAAAATTCCAGGCTCAACTTTTTCCGAAAATAAAAAGGCAGGACAAAGAAAATATCCATAGCCCCCCCCATAAAAATCAAATGGTGGCTCCCTAAATGCATATTTTTTTAAAAGTATATATAAAACTCTTTATCCTTCACTTTATCGAACTTCTAATTTCCCCTTAAAAAAATGTTGAACTATCAATGTTACTTAAACAGAATTAATTTTTCATCTCTCAAAATTAAAAATGTTCATATGTACCAAGTCCCCTACCTATTTTATAGCAGAGTTGCTTGCATTGGCTTCTTCTGGTCAAACTGCCAATATCATAGATTATATGAGAAGTATTTGATAGTGTACGTGGCATAACTGAGCCCCCCTCCCCCTCAAACAACTGTCAAGATTAATGGTTCGATCTTCGTTAGCTGTGAACATTTCATGAACCGATTTTCCGACCGACATCATTTACTATAGTCTTCCAAGGGAAGAAAACATTGTTGCCCCGCGTATTGTAGGAACATTAATTTACCAACGATTCTCAAAATCTTTGTATGGTTCGATAGAGTAGACTCAATAGAGCCAGGCCGCTGGAATCGTTTGTTGAATTAAAATGTTATGATCAGTTCACTCAATTGGTCAAATTTCATATAGTACTACAAACATCACGTATATGAAATATCATAGATTATAAATGATATAAGAGGAAACCTTTTTCTATTCTTTAGTGTCTGTTTAGTTCAGGCTTGGAGGCAAAGTCTTTGTTGCAGGTTGAGCAAACATATATTGCTTATTTCTTCAATGGTTAAGATGGTTTGTCTTCGTTAGCCCTACTGCATATACTTAGGGATATTGACATTGACATAGGAAGCGTTTTAAGCTGAGAATTGTTTTATTACCTTAGGTTATATGACAATTCTCCAGTTTACAATTAGTGGTGTAAGATTTTTAGGATGAATGAGTGAGCGAGTTGGTGTTTTACACCCCTGTAACGTTATAAAAGTAAATTGGAGGCGATGAACATGAAATGGATGATAAAATGAACATGAAATGATGATAAGAAATGAAATATGTGGGTGGGGTGGGAAACAAAGGAACAGTCAATTTTGAAGACCATAGGAAAAGTGGAGAGGTGGAGCGGGGCAAAAAATTTAGCCTTTGTCATGTGGTGCACTACTGGGCGGTCCAAAGGGTCTTTTACGTGCATGAAGCGTGGCACTCTTCACACACGTTGACCCACTATGGTTTGCGGTAAGGTTTTCCGCATTATAGCCTGACGACCCCGGCATATATTTTGCCAGGGCTGCCCTACAACAACCTGGGGCACAAATCGCTTTGTGGGCTAAGTCGGGCCTAACCCGATGTCAGGTTTCTGTACGCTTTTTATTGGACTTTAATTGACGCTGCTGCGGTCCTATACCCTTCCGGGCCCTGCACGGAAGGCAATATTTTTTGTCGGGTAAATCTAGTTTATCTTATCTAGTAAGTCAAAGTTCTTGTTGGATATTGGTCCCGTTCAATAAAAAATTTAAGATTTTGGGACTGAAACTGACAACTGATATAATTCAGGACAGGTCTAGAATGATGCTCTTAACGCTATCTCCCTGAGGCTTCCGGGGCTTCGCTTCCCTGAACCTACTGGGGGCTTTGAGAAACCCCAGATCCCCTGCCGAAATTATTCTTTCACTTCTTTTCAGTCCCAGATATGCCCTGTATTTCTAAGAATCGTTGGTAAATTAATGTTAAAAATACGCAGTCAACAATGTTTTTTTTCTTAGGTAGACTATTGCATATAATGTCGGTTGGAAAATCGGTTCATTCATTTTTCACATCAAACGGATATCGAACCACGAACCTTTTCAGTTGTTATGGTGTTTAGTTATGCCACGTACACTTTTAAGTGCATCTCATATAATTTATGATTTTAGCAGTCCGACCAGAAGAAGCTAATTCTAGCAACTCCGATATAAATTTAAACAGGAACTTGGTATGCATGCACATTTTAAACTTTGAAAGATGATAATAGATTATAAATATGTTTAAGCTACATTGGTATTTTATCATTTTTATTTAAGGGGGTTTGAAGTTCGATAAAGTGCAGGATAAAGAGTTTTATATATACTTTTTAAAAAAAATTCATTTACAATGCAAACGGTATCCGTGAATTGATCGGATGTGAACGGTATCATTTTAAGACTTTGCCATTTTTTTTTCACATAAGACCTTGTTTACATTCAAAAGAGGACCTTTGCTCATACATTTTCATTCTGATTGGTTTGCAACAAAATATACACTGCAAATATCTCTGTACTATGGAAAAAACAACAGCTTAATAAAAATCGGCATAAAATGCAAACTGTATCCTTGCTCGATTTCTGAACTGTACAGAGGTGTTTGCATAGAACAAAGCACATTTAAGAGGCCGACTACAGCGATAAAGTAGCTGGAGTTTGGTGCCACCAAATGCACTAGAAAGTTTTCCTGTATATATTTGTTATCATGTAGAACAAAGTGTCAACTTACCTCGAGGCGGACCGAAATCTCGGTTAAAACTGGAAACGGTATCCTTGCGTGTGACGTAGGGTCCTGGCCGTGTAAAGGAAGTATTACAAGTTTTATCATGAAAAACACTATCATAGTTTATAAATATTTAAACCCTCTTTTCATGTTGATAATTTTATACATGTACTTGTTTCAACTTCATTTTGATAAAAGATCTTGTGGTTAATGGTTAAATGAAAGAAAAGGGACAAACATGTCATTGTCAACAGTTTTAACATTTTTCAATTTAAAGTCATGTTTATGCACATTTTACAAATTAAACAATAATCATATTTATCAAAAGCCACGATTTGCCGTTATACCTTGAACACTGTTGTAGTAATCCGAATGACCACCTCATCACCCAATTATAATGCAATTCTCAAGCCATGCTTTATCATGATTAATTATGGCCAGTTTATATTTTATTGAAGCTGACATGATTCAGACATGAATTTCTCTGTCATTGTGGTTTAAATCCAGAGGGATAGTTGTAACAAAAGCATCAGAAACAAAAGATACTTTGTTCATTAACCGATACTTTATATTCAATCATAGAATTCAATAATCATGCTCAAAAATTGAACCATTTAAATGATTATTGTTGTAAATTCAATTAGTATTGAAAACTATATGAATTATTAACTAGAATGGGATGATTTTGTAGGCTTGAATGAATTGAAATATTTTAACAACTTGAAATCTGCCTTTCTTTATATATTTACTTCTTCATATATGTGATTCCATGCTAAAATGTTATTTATATCTGACAAATTTTCTTTACTCACATTTCAAAATATAACTGCTTACTAAATACTTTTTAGTCGGTTATAAAAATACGATTGCAAGAGGTCTTGTTTTTTGTTAAGTAAATTTCTTTTTATTCGAATGTCATAAAAAGCAATTTTGCATTTTGTAAATATTGAAGAAATTCCTTCAGAATTAGAGAATGGTCACATTTCATGTTGAGACCTGCTAAAAATTTTCAACTATTTTATATCTACATTTTATTTACTTGTAACATCTTATCTTCAGAATTCCGATAGTCGTAATGAAATTTCTTCAACGCTCCTATCAGACAGTAAGTTTCTCCTTATTAATCTGCCAAATTAGTTTACCTGAGAATTTCCAAATAGGTGTTTAAACCTATCAATGGCTTGATTAGGGTACCCATTACCTTTAAAGGATAGGTAAAAACCAAATATATACGATGGAATTTCATTACTTGTATAAAACTGCTGAAAAGGCTGATTGTCGAACTGAAGCCATGTATAAACCAGAATGACGTGAACGTCGTTAATCTTATAGGTCGTATTCCTTAAAGCACTTATATTTTACTATACATAACGTTTGTATACTTTAGTAAACTATTGAAAATTGGATTGATAAAATTAAATGGAGAGATTTATAACATTAAATATATTTTCACTCTTGTATAAGCAAATATTTACCTTGATTTTGATTTAATAGTAAGATAGAGGCATATTTAAACCTTTTTGATTGCATTCAAACGATTGTGTAAACAAAACAATTGTATGACGTGAAAATATTGCTTGGTTATGAATAATAAATTATGAAAAAAATGTAAAGGGGAAAGACCTTTGATAATTCTATAAAGTGAATAATTTAAGGTTAATTTAAATTGCATTCATGTTCATATGGAAGGAACATGCTTTTATTTGGGAAAAGACTTCAAAAGAGTCCATTAAGTTTTACAAAACATACATTTTTAATAGAGGATGGCCACTATATTTATATTTTTATAAAGTTGATTTTTGAAGGTCAACTGTTCTTATCATATGTATTTTCATTGGATTAATAGCCACAAGCTACTGTATTTTACATTGATAAATAGGATTTCAAATACATGCAACACTTCATTAAACAGTTTCTGAGAAGATTCTACAAACTTTTTACCAGTTTTAAACGTACATCATAATTTAGTATGCTTTAGACATGCCCTTTTGTGGCAATGCAAAAATATTTCATTGGTATGTTTTCTCCACAATTTCTAACAACCCAGCAGTATTATTATCAAGTTTGTCAAGAAGGGGCATGCCAGGAATTTGCTTTGCTTGCATGCATGGATATGATAAATATTTAAACTGTAATCTTTTTTATTTGACATTTTCATCATAGTCAATAGATTTCTAATCATATTTGAAAAAAAAAATTACTGATGTGAATTGAATTATTCATGTTTTGTCCTTAATCAACCCCCCAAAAAAATCTGACCAAGTATTAAAATAACTATACATGAACATGTATAAAACATGTTGCAAGATGGGAAAGAAATTGATCGAAACATTTATCTTTGAAACAATGATGGTTTTATGCTGATGAATCTGTTGTTATCCAATCTAGTTAAAAGCAAATTTCTCAAATTCATGAAATTGGAAACATTTTCTCTATGAATATCAGTGGCAGTTTCTCTTTGCATTTTTAACAAATAACATGATTTTCCTTTTTTTCCAGATTAACACATGTGATCAAAATGTTGCAAGGTGCTGTGAAATTATTGAACTCAATGCCAAAGTTCAAGGGCAGCTATTCAAATTACTCAGTGTCACTGCCGAATCAGGTAACTTTATCGATGATAACAAAGGCTAGGCTAAAACTATGCCTGTTTAGGAGTTCAGAAGTTAAGTGTACTATCTTTGTGTACGGGAGGAGTAATTTCAGAAATTTTCAAAAAAAGAGGAACAAAATAAGATATGTAATGTTAATCAAAATTTTGCACAAAATAAAAGGGGGAGGGTCATTGCTATTATTACTGTAAAGACTCAACTCTATGAAGAAAATGTCCTCTTTCTTATTTAATGTAAACACAGCTGAAGGTTAAATTATAAAATGTCTATTTTGAACATAAAATTAAAGTTACATGTTTGCTGCATGTACATTTAAAGTTGATCTAAAATGTCTTAAATAAAAAGCAATGGTTCTGTCTTAAAGGGACACAGTTCCTTACTTGTATAGTAAAGCTTTATAGTAAAGGAAGACTTGAGGAATTTTAACCATAAATAATTAAAGCCAATACACAATATTGTACCATTGCTCCATTTACCGACTGTTTAAATACAAAGCTAATTACTCAGGTGGGAAATTTTGTGTATTGGAAATTGATCAATTGGCTGATATGGGATTAAAATGTTTTAAGAATGGGTACTATTAACATTCTTTAAATGTGCTTACTAAAGCATTTATTGATTTTATAAGAACTATTGAAAATAATAAAACATAGAAATATTATCTAATATAAGCCCTTTGTTTATAACAGCTACAAATGTTTTTAAGTGTTACAAATATTTTTGTCTGGTTCAAGTTTCATGAAATGGGTCAAATCATTGATTTTTCTATGATCATTTCTGGATATTTGATATTAACATTTTCTTATGAAATGAATAGCAAATCAAAGCGCTAAAGCGTTTAAAGGCAAGCGAAAAATATAAGAACTATAATAGATTTATTCTCTGTTAAAGTAAATTGTTCAAAATGTTTGCGAATTATTAATTTTGGTGAGCGAAGAAAGAATCGTCATGCATATGCCCTCAAATTTAAAGTTAATGAACACAATTGCACACACAAGACAGTTATCGTGTAAAAACGGTATCGATTGAAATGCACTCGTCCCAATGATGTGTATTTTGTACTGAATTTATGAATGGTGAAGCTAGAATCTGAATCCTTGCATTGACCAATCAAATGAGAGAAATATTTATACGAACCAATCAAGTAATATATGAATACATAATGTATATTCTATCGCCTTTAACTAAAAAGTTCGTCATGTAAGATGCAAAGGAATAAATAATACTTGTGCCGGTCATATAAAATGCCAATAAAAATTGAGATTTATAGAAGTGTATATCATGTTAACAAATATTGAAAAGTAATATAAAAAATAAAGCATTTTATTCCAGACTGGATGCAGGAAGATCACTCCGTCTAGACAGAAAAAAAACGCGAAAATCATCACTACTCTATAGACTCCATAAGGCTTCGCTGGCACTTGCCTAAAAATGATTTTTAGGTTCTTCCTTTTTTCAGCCAAAGAGCCTTATTGGAAATTAAGAAAAATAAACATTTTGGGATAATGTTTATATTTAAAATTTCTCACCATTTAGACAGGTCACTTGAGAATTCCTGGCTTTAAAATGTTGACCACTCAGAAGTGCTTCAACAAGACTTAGCTATATACAGGGTTGCCACACATCCTTGAAACCTGGAAAAACCCTTGAATTTCATTTGTCAGTTCAAGGTCCTGGAAAAGACCTTGAATTTTGAAAAAAATGAAAATATCCTTGAAAAACCCTGGAATTTGATAGCTCCACAATCAAAGGTTCATTATTGAACTGTTTCACAGAAAATTTCATCGGGGGACTGAAATTTTGTCGACTATTTTCATCCTTGAAAATGACTTAAATACCCTTGAAAAGTCCTGGAAAAACCCTTGAATTTTGCAACAACAAAATAGTGGCAACCCTGTATATATTGCATAATCGGTTGTTCAAATCTTGCCCTAGGATGTCTTATTTTCTTGTATTGTACCCACTTTGATTCATGTATTCTTATTTCACTGTTTTTTGAGAAAGTGAATTTGAAAATAAATGTGCAATAGCACTGTTATATAAATGCAGATATTAGAATTTCCTTTGAATGTTCAGGTAAAAGTATATATCCATTACATGCACTTAAAATCTGGCTCATTGTACAAAGTCATGCACATGAAGCCCCACATTGGGTTATCAATGAATCTCTTCTCAAAATTTGTTGAACAGAATTCTATGAATGTATTAAGATTGGAGTTAAACTTAAATGTTTGGCATTTTCAATATTTTTGGTAGAGCGCCTCTGATGAGTCTTGAATAGACGAAACGCGCGTCAGGCGTAGCAAAATTTATTGTCTGGAACTTTGTTGTCATAATGTCGCCTGCAACGTGTTGCAGAAGCGACATATAGGGGTTACTTTGGCACTATCCGTCGTCTTGCGTCGTCCTCCTGCGGCGTCACAAAAATTTCCGTCGCAGTTTTCCAGGCAACTACATGCCACAGCCTCTTGATATTTGGTATGTAGCTTTATTGCATAGTACTATAAGGTGTAAAGCGATTTTATGCCCGAAAAATAACGACTTCCTGTTTGACGAATACTTAATGTTTTATATATAATGGACATAGATGCCAAATTTTCGTAACGTGTTGCAGAAGCGACATATAGGGGTTACTTTGGCACTAATAGACAGTGTTAATTAACCAACTTCGGCCCTTCTCCCACTCTTTTAAATACGTTCTCGATCGTTTAGAGGCTTCATATTCCTTATAATATTCCTCCTTGTCATCCTTTTTTTCTTTTTTTATCCGGAAGATTGCCCCCTTTCACAAATTTCCACATCAACGATTGCATATCGGAAAACAGAAAATGATTGTAGTTACGATCTGTTACGGAAAAAACACAAAATATTCCGCGTTTCGCGACTGGGTTTCGAAATTCGGAATCAGTTTAAGTAACTTTTGTTTCCGGTAAACATGTACGTTAATAAAATGCTTTATTATTTAAAAAAAGCTTCGTCAGAGAGGTTTGGCCCCCTTATCAACAAGTTTCTCTCGCCCAGGTCCTCATTGAGAATTTAGTCGCCAGCTGGGCTCCTTTGAAACAAGATTTTAATCGCCCAGCTGACAATTTAGTCGCCGTGGGCGAGTGGGCGACCGTTAATTTCTGTCCCTGACTATCCGTCGTCTTGCGTTGTCCTGCGTCGTCCTCCTGCGGTGTCACAAAAATTTCCGTCGCAGTTTTCCAGGCAACTACATGCCACAGCCTCTTGATATTTGGTATGTAGCTTCATTGCATAGTACAGTAAGGTGTAAAGCGATTTTATGCCCGAAAAATAACGACTTCCTGTTTGACGAATACTTAATGTTTTATATATAATGGACATAGATGCCAAATTTTCGTCGCAGTTTTCCAGGCAACTACATGCCACAGCCTCTTGATATTTGGTATATAGCTTCATTGCATAGTACTATAAGGTGTTAAGCGATTTTATGCCCGAAAAATAACGACTTCCTGTTTGATGAATACTTAACGTTTTATATATAATGGACATCGATGCCAAATTTTCGTCGCAGTTTTCCAGGCAACTACATGCCACAGCCTCTTGATATTTGGTATGTAGCTTCATTGCATAGGACTTTAAGGTGTGAGGAGATTAAATGCCCGAAAATTAACTGCTTCCTGTTTGGCGAACAAATATAGATACGCAGGCGACATATGCCTTCGGTGGAAGGCTCCATCTAGTTTTTATTTTATTATATATTTGCAGGTGGGATGTTTGGTGGTGCTAGCATTATTAAATCCAGATTACTGCCATTCTTAGGACAGAATTTCTTTACATCTGGTGGTGCTGTCACAGCCGACACAAGTATGAGCATACTTGCAGAATCTGCCGCTAAAAATAGAGAATTGGATGATCTCCAGGATCAGTATGAAAACAGTCTACAAGATTTAGAGGCTGATTTGAAAGTGAGAGAGAATGAAGTTCAGGATTTACGTGATGAGTAAGCAATCATGAGTTGTGGTATATGATGGGCGAGGGTGGGAGGAGAGTTAATCATGTCAATGAATTCAATTCTCAAATAATTAAGTTAATGAAAATAAGCCAGATAAGATTATAATTTATAAGAGAAATAATTCTATGATAGTAGTTCTGGCATTTATAACATTTTATTTGGCAGTAAAAAAAAATTTCAAATAGGTCAAATATACTACAACTAGAATTTCATGTAAAAATGGGTTTTGGGGTATGCTTTTCTAAGCAAAATTAAACCACAAAATCAGATACCAAATGTCAGGATATTTATCATTAACTTGAATACTAGTAAAAGTACAAAAATCATGATTTCAACAGTGTTCTCCCCAGGCCCTTATAGCATCTCGGTACCGAGACGCTATCAGATTTTACCGAGATGCTATCAGTCTGTACCGAGACGCTATAAATTTGCATAAAATTTTTACAATGAAGCCATTCAGGAGCATTGGGTAATTGACACCTTTACAACCCCAAGCCAATTATCAAATAAATGATTGGTCTGTTGTCAATAAATTGAAAGATATCGATTTTTAACTAATTAGACTTGATTACAGGTGATTTGCCGACAGTAGGCACCTGCCTTTTGGTTGGACAACCAATCAGAATTGACCAAAATAAAAACAAACACAAGCCATGTGTTTGATACACGTGGGTTTTTGAACTTGCATGAAAAATAGATGAAAACCAAAACTAGAAGACTGATCAAGATAAAAGAATGATTTTTTACCTTAAAGAATGAATACTGTAATCCTTAAACATCCCTATTTACGATAATATAGTCCAAAACATTGATTTCACACATTAGATTTTGGCAGTAAATTTCATAAACAAAGAAAGACAACTTATGGGCAAAAGGGAGATAACTTCAAGGCAGTGGCTACTGTATACAAATTACATGTACCATATTTATTTTTTATATGGTACATTTCAGCAAAGTTATTTATTCAAAGCAGATTAGTAATGAAATATATTCATGATATCAATATAAATTTTTATTATTACTATTTCAGGCAACTTTCTGCCCCTTTCTCTCCCATTTTAATTAAGGGTTGTGAGTCATCACATACAACAAATAAGAAAATAAGAAATAAGAAACTCAAATGTGTCTGGAGTATGATTTTATTATTATTTTTATATATATATACACTTGCTTATAAAAGCAATTTTATTTGTTTATATAGACTATTTGACTTTTTACTATCTATAAACACAATAGTTCTACCATGTATTTTTTTTTTTCATAATACAAAGTAAACTAGTATTTTTACTATTTTCCTCTATGTATGATCATGTATTCTATACTTGTAATTTTGTGAACTAAATTTGTATGCACCATAATTTTTGTACTACAGGTCTTAACCAATTATTGTAATTGCGTTTGAACCAATAAAATATTCTAAAATAATATTCTATTCTACAACATAATTCTTATAACTAGACTAAATATCTTTTCCCACCAAAGAGAATTAAACATGTCATATTTTACAATGCCTTGACTGTTATTTTCCAGTCATGCATACAACCCCCTATATTATTTTAAAAAGTATTTCTGAATCATGTTCTATACTAAAGGGGAGGGGGTTGATACATTTAAATTAAATTATAAATAAAACATGAGCCAGATGTCGATCGACGCGATTCGTTTTCCTTCAGCTGAATCTTGTTTACGCAAAATGTGATGCTATCCAAAATTTCTGGGGAGAACACTGATTTCAAAATCCATATGCCTGTACTACTTCTTGATGAAAATATATCCGATAAGATTCAAATTCTTATATAAATGATGATATATTTTATATGCTTGCCTTAAATTAGACTTGTGGACACCAAGGATGAACTGGCCAGAAATTTGAGAAACTCGACCACTGATAAAATGTTCCTGGAAACTGAAAACAGGGAACTCAGAAGAAAGTAAGATATTTACATAATTTGTTTCTATGGTTACACATTTTTTAATCATGTATTTTGCTTTCCTTAGATTGATCGAAACAAAGGAAGAATTAAACAGAAATTTACGAACATCGTCAAGTGATAAAATGTTAAATGATGTTGAAATCCGTGAACTACGAAGAAAGTAAGAATAGCATTGTCTCCCCTTGCTTCTGCTGTATATTTCCTTAGCTGTCAGAGTTTCCTAACGACAGATTGATACTAATAAAAGTGTCTGTGTCATGATCAGTTTGTTTCGTCGAAATTCTAAAATTGCTAATTTTACCATAAAGAATTTAATATGAAATTTGATGTTTTTGATGTTTTTATTTATTGCTCATTTTAATTTGGGTTGGTGTTTTGTGATGGGGAAATATTAATATGTTAATTGGTAATGGTTGTTTTTTATTACACATCATTTTATTTGATTCATTTTGGAACTTTTTAAAAAAGGGATAAAGACGGGGGATAGGTTCAATATTAACAGCTTTAAGCACCTATATGTAGTTTGTCACTCTTTTCTACTAGAAAGATAATAGCGCACTTTGCATTCCATATTGTAGAATTATATGGAGTTATTTTCCCTTAAGCTTAGGCATGTCTGATGAGCATGCTATTATTTCATCTTTTAGCCTGTAAACTTATATTTTTTTGATTTTGCAAATTATAAATTTAGAATGGAATTTTAGAAACAGACTAGTTACACCATTTCTTGGCTATTTAGATAAAGTTATATAAAAAAAGACTTTTTAGGATTTTAAAATTCCCCACCCCCCCATTTTTCTTAAAGGGTTTCAAAATTTTTTTTTATAGAAAAAGCATTTAGTTTGTTAGCATTAAAATCAATAAGTTAAGAATCTTATAAGAAACTGATCAAATAAAATAGAATTTAAGGAAATATTTCATGGGATTTGTTTACGGTATCTAATTTCCTGTTGATAGTTTTGGTAATGCTCAAAAGAACAACAGTTATAGACTTTCATCAGGCATAGCTTTCAAATTTGTATAGTATTTTAGAATATTTTCTAAAATTTAGATTTGACTCTTTAGTATAAGAATTCATTTTTGAATTTTGAACATGTTATATATATTTCATGAATGATATTTCAATCATCTTTTGCATTGACTAATATGGTTTGAGATTGTTTTAGCAATTTACTAAATTTATCTTTATAATGTTTCAGTTAAATTATTTCTAAAATTGGAAAAAAAGTTTGCAAATCTTTAAAAAAACATTGAAAAACCACTATGTCTTAAAATTATAATAGGTACATGTATAAGGGTTTTATTTTTCTGGCTTGTTGTCATTCAAGACTTTAATTTTTTTTTTAATACTGGTAGAAAATAAAATTGATAATTTATTTTGGTAGTTGTTAGCTTGATTACACTTACTGCATTAAAGTATTACTTAGTAATGGTATAAGGAACGTACTATTATGTGTGCTATATATGATATCAATATTACATGTACTTTCAGGTTTATATTTATAATTGTTGTTGTATAATCATTTGAATTTTAGCTCATCTGAACCAAGCAAAATCACTTTGTTATGCAAAGTCTCTGTTGTCATTGTCATAATTGTGAGAAAAAAAATATTAAGACAAATTGTCTCCACTTTTGGCTCTGATTACAGATATTTGAATCATCAGGATTGTCAGTTCTTGGTGGAAGCAGAAAGTCTTTTGGTTTGGGTTCAAGTTATAACGACTGTAACTTTGGCTATTTGTCCTTTGTGCTAAAAAATCAGCTTCTTTTGAAACTTTCTTTATACATGTATTACTGGTAGATTTGATTTAGAAAGTAAAGTCAAAGATCTATTGACAACATGGAGCCTCTTATTTATTAGTGTTATTTGTTTTGGATCTTTAATTGGTAAATTTGACATAATTTACCTCTCTGATATTCAATTTCTTTTGTTTTGATTTTAAATTCATTTTCCTCCATAAATGTGATTGTCTTGTCAAATCATTTTTGCTTGCTACATTAGTAATATCACCCATTTGTTTTGTTCAGACTTGCTTTAGCAGAAGACGAAGTTAGAACATTAAGGTCAAAAGCTGGATTGTTAACAGATTATGATACACAAGTTCGTCGCTTACGAGATGACATAGCTCTGCTTACAGCTAGGCGTGATTCACTGTTTAGAACATCATCAGCAATAAAAGATGATTCATTATCAAATTCAATCAAAGATGATGCTAAACGCAGTGGTACAGGGTAAGGAGGCTCTCGAGAACTAACCTCAGCTTTGCCAGCTTCCTGCCTTACCTTAGTGTAGCACTTACATCATTGCTATTAATAGTAACATGGTTATTATAGACCTGTATTTGCTATAAATAGCAATATGGAATTATTTACCTGTAATCCTTTCATCCTATATGTTTTTATTTTCTGTTGCATGCTTTTGATGTTTTTATTCCTGTCTTAAATTTTGAATTGTAACTTGTCAAATGGACAAACATTGGATGACTGGATTTTGGATTATTGTGTAGTGTTACCATAATATAATGTATGGATTTGGAATGTATAATTTATAGTGAATTATGCAAAGGGAAGCTAATCATATATTTGTGGATTAACTCATGTACATATTGTGGGAGGTGGTGTTTGACTAGCATTTTTTTCTCATTTTTTCCTGTAAAAATATCTTTCCTAGTGTCTTAAGAATGATAATCATCACATTTCTCGTGACAATACAGGGTCATATTTTGTTAACTAAACATCATTAGATTAGAAGTAAAGACATTCAAGCCAACATTCATAGCATCCAAATCCTTTAAATGTTAACTTCTTGATAAAAATTCTGCTCTTTGAATTATTATATATAATATTTATTTTATGTTTAAAGCTTTTTAACTTATCATGGGTCAGGTTTTGAATATTAAAATGTAAATATAAGATTTTGATAACAAAATAACTAGATGGGATGGATAGGTTTATAAGCATTAGATTTAGTATGTTGGTAACGGTTAACTTTTCTGAATTTATAAAGTAGTTATTGTATATTAAAACAACATGTAGCAAGAAATAAGATGCATCTTTTGATTTAGACTTTTTTCTCTAGGATCAATTGCAAGGTTCATTGCTTTTGCTTCCAGAATTTAACTAGAAATCACATTTAGATTTTAAAAAAGTTTACATTTTAATAAAAGGAATGTCCTGTAAGATTTTCAGCTTTTCTAAGGTTTTTTTTTTCAATTAAGTTAAGCTAAAATATAGACATTGTGAATACTTTGCGTTGTGTTCGATTTATTAACGTTGATAAAACTGCCCATACAATTTGACGTTACAATTACAATTGTGACGGTATACAATTACTGAAAGTTAACGTTAATGAAACACTGTATTTTCGACAAGGGTGTCTCACATGATGCTCTCTACTCTACTCCACATACATTTAGACAACTTCAAAAACATGTACTGTAGATAATTTGTTTGCACATATCAAAACATTTCACCTGTTCATTGTGTCATGTCCATTAGATTGCATTAAAACAAACTTAAACCACAAATGCATGGATTAGTCTCCTTTTGCATAATAAAAATCAGGGACTTGAGTATTTTCAAATATTGCAGCTAAGAAATTTCAAGACTTTTCATTGATCCAATAAAGCAATATTTGAGAATTTTCAAGACAACAGCTTTAACAAACTGACAAATAGCTATTTTTACCTAAAATGATTTTTGCTGATTTCACCAACTATTTTAGGCTTGCTGACGCACAAGATGAGATTGTAAAATTACGTGCAAGAGCTGGTCTTGTTGATACTTATGAAAGACAAGTTAGAAATTTGAAAGACGAGCTTTCAGTTTCTTCTTATAAAAAGAGCTATTTGGATGGGTAAGCTATCTACTGAAGGCATTTACTCTTTCTATTCTAAGTCTTGCTATTTGTAATTTTTCAGTTTACTTGAACTACAGCAATTTGTCTATATAATTTCCATTCTTAAAACTTTATTCTTGCTTCTCTGCATTCTTCAGAATTTCTATTGGCATTTTTCATAAATTTTTGTAAGAAAAAATACATTTTAACTGTGTCCATAATTCTGTAGTTCCAACCCACTTTCATTTTGTTAAAACTGGGGTATAGCATTATCTCACAGATTTACTTATCCAAATTTTTGTTATGAGACTATTGAAGGAAGCTGACAAATTTCCTAGCACGAGTAAACTTCAAATTTTTTGGATATGAAAAAAATTTAAAAGGGAAACTTACATGCAGTACCTTTTTGATGTTTATGTACCTCTTTCCGTTAAAAAGGATTAATGGGAAAATCCTAACAATTTGTTGTAAATATTATCTATTTAAGTTTTAAATCTCTGATGCTGCAATATTTATTTGTTTTACTGATGTGCTCAACTTTACACATGTTCCACATTTTTACTCTGATCTCTTTACACCTCACTGCATGGGAATGTATCATTAACACTTTTTATGTGAAAAACAATTTTAATTTATTGATAACAATGATAGATAATTTATAACAGATAACAGATAATTATAGATAGTCAACTTAATATACAGATTAATTAAAAAAATAATGATTTTAATGCTAAAAAAAACCTAATAAAACTACATGTATTGTAGAAGTTTTAAGTGCAACTGTCATACTATCTTCTTAACTACAGTGCTAGCTTAGGGCTGTTTGATATAGAAAAATTTGTTCCAGAAAAAATGTTCACTAAAAATCATGTGATTTGTTAATAAAAACTCATTTGGACCAATTTTTACATGGATAATTGATAGAAAAAGTTTGGCTACTGAATTTCAATCTTTTATCTATGAAAGAAAAGTTTAAGATATCACTTTGATTAATATTTATTACACTTCTTGAAATTGAAATGAGTGAAGATGAAAAATGTTATTTCTTTTATTTTGAATTCAGAGATGTAACTGGCAGTCTGTCCAGCTACCGTTACATTCCCCGTGTTGGATCCCCTCTGTCAATTGATGATCCCGTCCAGCGTGTCCGTCAGCAGAATCTCATCTCTCGATGGAATGACATGTTCTCTCAGGAACGTCTAGATGCCATGGACAGTCTTCGTCGTTACTCAGATGATTACGAAAACAACCAGAGAATTGTCTTCCTTGCTTTACAGGTAAATGTAATAGGTTTTTCTACAGGCAAAAATATTGTTTAAGGTCTCACCATTATAAAATGAAAAGTATAAATGGAATTGCTCTTTTAATAAGCCAATAAGCTTTCCTGATCTACATAGTCATTTATGTTATCAATTATTTCTATCTATAGGAAGCCTTCTGTGTTGCTAAGTGTGCCTTCCGTCAGTTTAAGATGAAGGTCCGAGCTAACTTGGCCGCTACACACATTGGTCCAGAGACCCTAGAGGAAGCAGTACAGGATTATGTCAACAGGAACACAGACTTGTATGATCTACCTTCTATGGTGGCTGTAAGTTTGTCAGAGATAAAATTGTGGATCATGATCAGATGAAAAATTTGATAATTAGGCCTGCAGAATACTTTAATAAAACTACTTTTATATTGGTGATTAATAAATCTTTCAGATTTATGGAAGACTTTTCTCTTGTAACATGTATTCTAAGATTAATTTTCATTGAAAGTAGAACCTTAATTTAAGGGATATTAAAGTTAACAAACCATCTAAGAAACATATATTTTTTTTTAAATCTGGCATTGGGCTGTGGTTTAAAGAGTAAATAAAATTTTGAATTTAATATTTCACCTAAGAAAAAAAAGAGACAATTTGTATCCATTTTGTTGCTTATTTGCTGATATTCAGCTATCAGTGATAAAAGAATTTTAAAAATGTTTTCTACTTTATGTTAGGATGTCATCAAGGGTTTGAACAGAAGTCCTAAGATCTACCTGCCCCCAGCCTCATCCTTTGCTGTTATCCAGCCCTTCATCAGAGAGGCCTGTAAACTTGCCTGGAACATGAGTGCCCTTGCTCATCCTATGGATATTGCTGTTGCCACTGATGCTGAACTTTTTGATACTTGCAAGTAAGTAGTGGTTAGCTTTAAAAGAAGCAAAGAAATGAGAAAGGATGTTTTGAACCTCAGATTCACAAAACAATTAAAAAAACCAGATGACACTGGAGACAAATGCTTATAAGAAAGCACAAAATGCATCTAAACTGCAATCTGCAAATTGGCAAGTAATTGCATACCCAAGAAATTGACATTCACATGGTCCTGACTTTTTCAGTCACAGAAATAAGCACAGGACCGACAGCCCAAGGCCTGTAAAAACTCATTCGGTCTGGTCTTTTTGTGCCTATCATATGTCCGAAAGTCTGATAGAAGCTGGCAGTATTTCAAAAATAATGTGTTATTACACTTCTATATTTTCTTTTGGTCCTGTGAACCTTGACAAATATGATGGGACTGAATGTCCTGTTCCCCCCAAAAAAATCCTAATTTACTCCACTTCTTTTTACAGGAATTTCAAATGCTGTTGATTGATTTAGGTATAGGCAATGAGCAGTAATAAAAAGGTAGTGATATCAAAACATTTTTGTTTTTGTCTATTTCAGATACCGCAGAAGTTATGACTCAGAGTACACTGCTCCTTTGGTAAACCACCACATCTGGCCAGCTCTCATGCAGGGCTCCAAAACAATGATGAAGGGTGAATGCTGCACTCGTAGAGGGGCTTCTTTGGTAAGACAATAACCATAGACTCCGCAGTTATGACACGTATGAAGTGGTGATTTTATGTCCTTTTAACTGGTAATAACAGATGTCAGAGTGATTCTTTAAATGCCACTACTCCCCCTTCTCCCTTTAACATATTTGTTTAAAATTGATTTGAATTCTAAGGTTGTTCAAATTTGTATATTCAGTTGTACTAGTCGCAACACAGAATAGATTTTCTAGAACAACAAAATAGTGTATTTGGGGTTTCATAAATTAGGTAAGGTTATTGTTTCAGTTTTGTTTAAAATCAAGGTCTAAATGGTCTATTTTTAAGAGTTTGGTTGGTCTACTTTTTTAAGAGTTTGGTTTTTTTTACAAGAAGCAAATTGATCTTTTCTTTTTTTTTACCTATTATTTATTTTGGGGCTTGAAAATCCTCTTGAAATTAACATACCGGTAGTTCATTTTCAAAAAATTTTAATACATGTCAATTAAAATATTGAATTAACAAATTACTAATTCAATATATATAGAATCATTCACAAAAAGTCATTGGTTTAATATCACTTTACCATGAGGTGTTAGAAAATAAATATTCACATTCAACCATCATTTACCCCTGTTTAAAGATAGTCACAATTAAAGATAATTAGTTGTTGAATGATTGTATGCAACTCAGCAGCAATTTAAAAGTCTGAAACGTGAAATAACTAGCAGCCTACAATATAACCAGTTGTCACTGTTCCCCATCTTGCATTAGTCCGAGATCAATATTTTTTTACATAAGATACTATATCAATCTTACAGTTTTCATATATTAAGACCCATTTCTGGACATAGACCAATTCACATTGTTTCATTGTAAATGAGAATTGCAGTCATAGAGAAAAAGTTGAGAATAATCAATATTTTAATTATTTTACTAGCCTTCTGAGTATTATGAGGTAAAGAGAATTAGTTTATTTTCATTTTCTTTAGTTTTAAGGGCTTTGGGGTTCCTTTTCTTTAAATTCATTTGAAAACCTAGATATTTCTTTTTATATATGACATGAAATTTTGCAAATCTTTAGATAAAATTATATTACAAGTAGAAAATTATATTTTAACATTATTTTTCAGAAGGGATATAGGATTAGTAATTTTGTGTTTATTTTTCAATATTTTCATTTTGATTTTATTGGCGGTCATTACTTCGTAAATGTACTATAAAGAATCTAGAATTTTTTTACCTGCATTCTCAAGTTCATTGTATAATATTTTACAAAGATTTTGTCTCTAAATAATAGTAATAATCTTTCAAAATTACTTTCACTCTGTTCAGTTTGAAGATGTCTTTCTGATTTATGAAATAAAAAAAAAATGCATGTTTAACTTGACTATTTGTTGAAAAATGCTCAACCATGATTTTCATAGATTTTCTTATATTAAAATTCGTATTTGTTTTCTTTCTTTATTTTTACATTTTACTCACTCTTTTGATATAAAAAGGGTGTAAGTGTTTTACAACTAATTGTTTTGTTTTCAGGGATCGAGCAGAAGAAGCAGAAGCAGATCCCGTTCTGTGAGCCCAAGTGCTCGCACTCGATCCCGCTCTCGTTCTTTGAGCCCCTCACGCAGGGCTCGCAGTCGTTCCCCAAGTCCAAGACGTATTGCAAGTCCATTTAGTTCAGGTCGGTTGTAGAATTGACTATGTGGCTATCTTTAGAACTTTTTTTTACACATTTCCTATCATATTTCATTGTGTATTTCTATTATAATTTTGTGTATACACATCAGATCACAAGATTGTGTGTAGGGTCACATGGTTTAAAATTATTGTAAAATTGTGTACATTTTACTAAAAAATTCTACTTTGTTTGTGCTTAACAAAATCAAATGCATCCATCATAACTATTGAATAAATGTGTTTAACATGCTAAATGGGCAAGATTTTTGTGTCGATTTTACCACTAACAGTAACGAATTACCAGACACCCTTATGTTGCCTTTTATACATTAACAATTTAGTATTGAAAAATAAAACAAAAAATCTGAAAATCTTTTCATGACTAAATGATTGAAAAAAAGAAGTCAGAAAACAAATTTCAACATGTAATATATATCATTTGTAAAATAAGGAAACTTTAGTTCTAATTGTTGCTTTTTTTCTTGTTATTTTTAATGCATGTGTTTTCATGTGTTATCTTTTTAAATCATTTTTCATGCTTTCAATAAAAACTCTCGTAACTTGCTTGTGTGAAGTGATGTGTGATTTAACCTTGACCTTCATCTCATTTCAGATCCAATTTTCTAGAAAGAAGTGAAATGTTTGTTAGTGACTCTACACAGATGTGTTAATACTATTTTTGTTAATGTTGTTGCAGACTATATATTCCTTATTAGGTAATGTCAGGTGACTTGTACATGTCCATATTTGGTAATGTAGAAGGGAAGTGGTTAATTGTAATTTTTGGGTTGTAGTCTGTTTTATAAATGACAAAAGTTTATTCAAAAGAAGACTGTTGATATTATATATACCTCAAAGTGAAAAAGATCATGGAAAGATTTCAACATTGAAAAAAGGAGATGTGCAAAGTTTTATATTGTGTACCAAGTTATTTTTGTTTTACGATATTTTTTTCGAAAAAAAGAGAATATACAGAATCAAAATAAATGATTTCATACTTTGATATTTATATAAGAAGCTCTTTTTTAAGGTTTTGAAATATATAGAAACAGAAATAACTTGGTTCATATTTTAGGTAAATTCCAATGCCCTAACCCTAGCTTCTATAATTTAACAAACTGCTGCAAGGATACAGCATTAACAAGAGGTGTATAACAACATTCACATGTAACAATTTTCACATACATATTGTACATTAATAGGATTCTATTTATTTTTATTATCAAATTTGTTAGTGCTCTGTTGTTAAAAAAAATCAGACTGTTTTGATGTACATTCCTATATCTATGTTTTGTTGTTAATTTTGTACGATAATCAAAGGTTCAGGGTCCAACAAGCCTTGACTTCAATCATAGAGACTTTTAATTTTTTCTAAAAATGTATTATTTTGGTGCTTTTGACCAAATCTATCGAATCTGTGATAAGTTTTTTTTTACAAGTTAAATTTTTTGTCATTGATATTTACAAATTTTACACTTTTTTGTGATAATTCTGTTTTTATAACGATAAATCCGTCCTATTTTTGTTAAGCATATCAATTTGACCTACTTTGTTGACCTATATTTATATTGTGATATTTTTAGGTATTGTTTTACATGTATTTTTAATCATGTCCCTTTGTTTAAGTGTTTTAGTGTGTTATTTATTCAAATTGTTTGATGTTAGCTATTTTTATAACAGTTATTAATAGGGTTTTTCTTTTTCTATTTATATTTTTTGAAGTGTGTATAAGAATGTGAATATAGCAGCATGCTTTTTGTTTGTTAATTCATTTTGATTGTTCACAAATTTGATGATGAGATAAAATTTCAGATTTTGGTTTGAAAAGAAATTGATGTTAAACAAAGATCTTTTTACTCGTTTATTGTTGTCGATTCAAGATCGATTTTTGGGTATGCTTAATTTATGAAATTATTTTCAAATTGATAAGTGATATTTTCATTTCTTCAAGAACCAAATTATGATATTTTATCTGGAAGGTACACCAGGGTTGGAGGAGTTTGTAGATATTTTTTTGCAAGATTATTTTTCCTTGTGCAGTTATATAATGCATATAATACATATATATATATTTATGTAGAGTTTTATAGTAATAAAAAATTTACCAAATTCCTAGAAGTTTTTTAGCATGGCATATAGTCTATAAAAATTGTTTTCACAATGAAAAAATACAAAAGTGCTTTCAAAATGGCTCACAATGTCCAATTGAGAAAGGAAAAAAACAGGTGGTTACGATGTACCATGGTTATGAAAATTGCATTGGTCCTGTATTAGTATAAGTAGTTGTAATTTCATAAAGCAATGGTGAGGTCAACACACATATTATCCCATTTAAATTTTATTTAATAGCAAGCACACAAATAAGCAATTGTTTTGTGAAATGGCACCCAGGTGTTGTGACACCAAACCTCCCTAATAGAAATTAAATTACGATGTAGAGTAAATGTTCACAACACAATACTCAAAATCAACCTAAAAGAAATAAAAAAAGAATTACTCAAGTGTAAAGAAAGAAATAAGGACATATGGCTATGTCCCAACATTGTCAAATGAAAATCCCCCAAAACTAGGTACCAGTGATGCAGATGTGTTGGAGATGGAGTCAATCCACAATACAACAAAATGTAAACAGTTTCAGAGGAGGTACATCAGCAAGATCGGCACTTTTTTATGACCTAAACTGGGCATAGTTGATAAAGTCCCATTATTCCTATAAAACTTGTATCAAAATGGCATTGCAATATGATCAAATATATACATGATATATGCTGAAAAACAATCCTATAAAATTTTAGCAAAATCCTTAAAGTGGTCATCAGAGTAGTTGCACCCTCAAAGTGTTCCAATGACCTAAAATGCACAAAGTTAATAAAGTCCTACAACTCCTTAATTTGTTTGATCAAAATGGCATTGCAATATGATTATATGGTGGCAAATAATCCTACAAATTACAGCAAAATTGTTCAGTTTTCATGGAAGAGTTGTGCCCAAATAGTATTCCTTTGACCTTAAATTCACTAAGTCGATAAATTTCCATAACACATATAAAATTGTCAAATCTAAATCATTTTAAAATATAATAACTACTTATGGGGACAAACTATCCAACAAATTTTCAGCAAAAACTTCTGTGATCTCAGAGGAGTTGCCTTCACAAAAGAGTAACGGACTAAGACCATTACTAGGTTTCACCATAGCATTGTGGCATTAGGAACAAAAATCATTATTTATATTGTCAATTTTCACCCCACCAACTTAGTTGAGAGGCTTTGTATGTTTGTTCAAACTATATACACCTGCAAAAAAGTTCAGCACCCCTAGACTTTTTGTGCTTTTTAATGATTTGAAATAATTTTTAATTTCATGATTTTGGTCAGTTTTAATTCTTCAATATATGAGCTTTCGGTAAAAAGCATATTTTCCATTTGAAAAGTGGTAGATAAATCTTCAGGAAATATGATGGAAAACTGGCAGTATGAAACCAAGGATTTCAGTAGGCATTTGTGCTTAAGGTTGACAATTTACTTGAAATAGACTCTTTGACGATACAGTATCAATCTTTTGATTTCAAGTAAGATTTAACAATTTATCAAAAGTTTGAAGCTTCAAGCGACCATATTTTCGAAGACCATGTTTATGTACAAAAGCCATCTTTTTATGGCCCGACCACATATGTGGATCGGCCATATAGTTTTACCCTTGTCCGTCCGTACGTCCCTAACACTTTGGTTAAGTTGTTGGTTAAGGTCCTTTACTCGGATACTAGATGTTTGAGGTCAATGATATTTCACCACTAGATGGGTCTTGGGTAAGGCTACACCACCCACTAGAAATTAGGTCACTGTGACCTATATTTTATGCATGAACGACTTTGGTTAAGGTCCATAACCGAGGTTAAACACATTGGGGGTCAATGATATTTCAAGAATGGGAGGGCCATCCTGTGACTCATAGGCACATTTTCTAGTTTGTCATGTCATGTTATGTAAATTAAAAATGTTTTTTTTTGTTTGTTACAAACATGTTAAATTATGCTTAACAGTGCATATTTTAGTTTGCAATGCAAACTCACAAAGACTATCAGTTAAATAAGGGTTAAAAGTGTTTTAAAAATATCTGATTTTAAAAATCATGGGGGTACCTAACTTTTTTCCAGGTGTATACAATAATGCATGTCCAAAAGACCAACTGTTTGAAACCATATCATCATATATGCAAAGAGAGTATTCATAATTTGTTATTTTTCAAAGTTCTATAGCAATTTTTGTTCCATAAAAGTGAGAAATATCAAGGGGTTACTCCAGACAATTAACCTGGTTTCAAACCAGTGATAGTTGACAGGTAAACCGAAGCCCTAGGTTCCTAAAAAAAATTTCAGGCTAGTGCATTTTTGTGATCTTTCTATTGGTCAGGCCAGTACACTGTTGTACAGTGTTTTGATAATTTTGGCTACTTATAGAAATTTTCAAAGGAAAGGACCAAAAACCAGCAATACGTAACTAAAGAGCCTCCAGAAAAACAGTAGAACTACGCTGTCTCAAGTAGGTAAACAGACAGTGTTCTCCCTAGAAATTTTTAATAGGATCCTGGTATTTTCAGCTTTAGCAATAGCATCTTTTGGCTTAAAATTGTAGCATCACATTCCCTATAGAATATATTAAAGATGATTTCAGATAGCATTCCATTTGAACCAGATAGCATCACATTGCCAGGATGCTATAAGGGCCTGGGGAGAACACTGATATACAGATATACTTGAAATATGCTGGATCTGTAATTGGAAACATGTGAAAATTCAATAAAATTAGTATCATTAATCTTTCTAAGAAAAGAACCCAATTCCTGTTTGCTTTTTCACAATAATAGAAGATATATGATGAGATATGAAATAAGTGTACGCAACACAACCTACATAACTCAGTGACAATTAAAGAAAAAATCCAAGCAGCCTTCAAAATAATCAATGGCATTGTATTTTCAATTTTAAAAAGATCAAAATAAGAGGGATACATACAATGACACTGAACTCGGGAAGGGCAATAGAAAAAAAAACGTAGCAAACAATTTTATTCATAACATGCAACCAAACATTAGTAAACAATATTACAAACTTAACATTCCTGCTGTTAAAAAACAATAAAATCACCAGTATAAGTTGATAATTGCAAAATTAGAAAATATCAATACTTATTTACCCTCTTAGGTTTATGGCCATATGCAGTATTTAATAGACAACAATTTACATTCAAAAAGTCCTTTTTTTCTAATGAACTTCTTAATAAGACTATAAGGATTTTTGATACCTAATACACACTAACTACTGACAACTGATAATCCATAGAAAAAATGATACTGTGAGCAAAGGATACCCTCGCTTTATAATTACTCTATTTTGGAAAATACTAATGGCCAATCACATCACCATATAAATATAAAGTTTCTCTGAAATCAAAACAATTTAGGACTTATGAGACAGGTGGACAGACAGGGTGACTCCTATATAACCCAATTTTGTTTGCAGCGGGTGTAAAAATATAACAAAAGAATTGTATTTGTTTTGGCCTTCAACTCTAAGAATGCAAAACCTGCAAGTTAATTTAATGAATAATTAATTAAGTAGTACTCCACCTAAGAATCATGCAAAATTGAAGAAAAGTGATTCATCGATAAAAAGGCTACAGTGGTTTATTTTTAACAAAAGATAGTTCAAAGTATACAAAATAAGAAATAAATAACAATTTGCTCATAACTGTCTGGTCCTGGGAGAAATCTTGCCATTTTTTTACAATGGTTTCTATTGAAATTATTGACAGTTTTAAGAGTTATCTCCCTTTCTTACAAATTTCCAATGCATTCTATATATTTTTTTCTCTCAGGACCAACACTTGTTTGGAAAAAGAGTACAAAATATAGAATCAGGGTGCTAGTAGGAGTAAGATATCAAAAATAAAGTGGTGTAGGTTTTCCACCCATGAAACACTTTTTGCATGGTTCTTATAAAAAGTGGTACTTAAATGACTATGAACAAATAAGATTTCCACTGGTTCAGTTGCAACTTAAAAATCTGTTATAAAATATGATCATCACAGTGCAATTATACACAAGTCATGAACCCAAATTATAGAAATTTATCTTTTATTTAAAATCCATATGTGCTCACCTCTTCAAAATTTTGCTTCAGGATGTCCAACAAACAATGAATTAATTTGGATTGGACTAATGAATGTAAATTTAAAAATAAGATATATTTCATCAACACTCGGTATCTATAATAAAATTATCTGATCACTTGAATTTAATTATCATGAATATGTATTAAATCTATTCCAAAGTAAACAAATATATAATGTAATGATATATTTTAAAACAAGAATATTTCTAATAATCATGCTGAGCTTCTTTTCAACATACTTCCTTCATCAAAAAGTATTAATTAACTTAAACCTGATTTAGGACAGACAGTTGATTTGTCAAACAGACAGACACCAACACTATTTCAGGCCTGTCAAGTTTCACGCAATCGCTGTGAGACTCAGGCATCTAGTCGGCAATTTGGCGGCAAATTTCTTTGATCTTTCAATTTTTCGTCAAATCTCATGCTAGCAGCTCATAAAAACTTGACAACCCTGCTATATGCCCTTTTGCTATCACAGGTGATACATAAATAAGTTATTGTTATTGTTTAGGCTAAATAGTCTCTCAGACATACTATATTTTTTAAAACACCAAGCATAAAATAGTTTGGCACTTAAAGAGTTATAAAAAACAATGTTGAAAAAATACACTGTAATCATCATGCATATACTGGTAATACAAAAACTTCTTCTTTATAGCAAGTAAAAGGTTGCTATCTACATTTAGAGTTTAATAAGCTGGGACTTACTTGTAAACTATTTGGATTTGATTGAAAAAAGATTGGTCACTGTTTTCAAGAGGTAAAATAGGTGATAAGTTAAACTGGAAGAGAAAACTGCATAGAATTGATGAAGGACAGAACTTGAAGACTTGAACAAGAACATCTATAGAAATAGAATAAAAATGGTTGGAAATGGTAAGATTATCCTGAGATTTCATAACAATTTACATTTGTACCATTTGCAGTAAAATGGCAAACGTAGTGCATAATCAACACTATAGTTCCATTTGGTGCAATTCAGCACTTTATTAAATGTTTGATCAAACTGTTTCTGAAAAATTGTAGTCACAGTAAAAAGAAATGTCACAAACAACACTTTGTTAGTCATTAAATGATAATTTACTGTGAAAGTATTTATGTTCATCTGGTTCAATATTATTTTGATTTTTGTGGGTAAAGCAAACCATGAAATTAAATTCCCAATGAATAAAGAACTAAACATTGCTTCTAAAAGAGAAGAAATTTTTTTTAAAACCATGTACTTATAAATTCACAAATATGCAATTTACTCCTCATCCATGAATATTGATTCCAAAGAATTCAAGTACTTTCACAGTAAAGTGAGACAACAAAAAAATAGTCCTGGTACAAAGTCCTAAAATGCCACTTTTGACCAACAGACAAAAAAGAATGTATTTTATGTGTAAAATCAAAATCTAAAATCATATATCAACTTAACAAGCAAGTAGTTTCACAATTATTTGTGGAGTAACAATTTTTTTATTTTATTGTTTTCTTGGATGGCCTTGAGCCACAAAATTTTATACCCAATGTACAGAAAATTTAACATTGATCTGTATGCTGCAGACTTTCAGAACCATAAATTTAAGAATACATGAACTTAACCTATTTCATCAAACCACCAAAATGAATTTGAAGAGGTTCCTTTTTTCAGCAAATTTTCAGTGAGTAAAAAAGCCATACATTTTCAACAGCTAATTGTATAACACACTAATCACAGAATCACTTCAAATTCAAAATATCTAAATAATTTAAGAATCCAGCCTCAATGTATACATAGCACTTTCAAACCAAAACAACAATGCAAAGTTATAATATCTGTAAGCTAGCACAATAAAAACAAAATGTTGCATCTAGCTGCTATTTTTAAACTGAACACAAAATGGTATACACATGCAAAATCAAATCACTATACACAAATTCGAATGGCTTAATATAGTAAAAGTCTACTAAAATGTTCATTATCATATACTTATGGCTTAATATTAATGTTTTTGTTATGAATAAAAATATTCAAGTACAATCAAATGCAACCATTTCTTTAAGATAAGGCTTACATATTAAGAACAAATGACTTTAAATTATAAATTGCACCAGAGAACACTTTCATATTTGTATAAGGCTTACTATTAGTTATGTAAAGGCACACCCAGTGTAAATAAAATCAAACAATTCTACAAATCAAGCAAAATTATAAATATGTTATGGAAAAAAACAAATTCATATACAAGTATAAGGCAAAATCAAAACTTTAACATTTGCATAAATCTCAGTGAATGTAAAAATGCATATTTGTTAGTTAATATTAATAAAATTAAACTATTCTAAGGTATTGTAAATAAGGACTTAAACCCTAAAATAGATACCCCCGGTAAATTGATTCTGCTAGTAATAGGTATTTTTATATTTAAAGGCAAATTATACCCTACAAGAATTTATTCTATATCTTTGTATCTCAGATAAATTCATAAATTAGATCTTCATAAAAAGCAGGAGAATAAATGAAAGTTTGTTTTTCAACATATTTGAATAGAGAGAAGTCATGAATTATGAAACTTGTTTCCTATAAAAGAAAAATTGCTTTAAACTTACAGTATAAACATAATTTTTAACTTTATTTTTTATAAGTCTAAAATGGCAAAATGTGGTCATGGATCTTAATCCAATCAAACAATATGGGACTCAATGTTAATATTGCAAAGCAATGATCAGTACAGTAGTTGCTGAGAAAACTGTAACAAAAATATTTCCTTTTCATTTTATAACCCAAATTTTCACTTCATAAATTTGACAGAAAATACATCTCAAAGAACTTGCTACTTAATAATGTAGCTATGACTTCATTAGTTTTTTCTTTGGACGAAGTGTCCTTCTTGTAGAAGAATTAGGGGAGCTTGATCGTTGATTTGGGGCTGGTGAGAAGTCTCTTGCTGATATTGTTGGCAGATTGGAAGCTTGCATACTCCAACTAGACTGTGTGGGTAGGTTTGCATTGCCTGTGCTGAAACGTCTGTCCATTCGTGGATTGCTGCTGACTGGATGTGGATTGTTTGAACCTTCACCATTGTCCTTGACCCCAAGTCTCACCGTTTCCATGGATTTGATAACAGTATCTAACCCTATATCTCCTTGATCTGTAACCATAGCCATCAATGTGGCCTTGTTGACTTCATTTTTATTGCCATATTCAGATTTAGGTTTTCTTGTAAGACCTTTGTTTTGAGTATTATCTGATGGTTCTGCTGCCTGACTTTGTGGGATAAAGTCAGATGTTTTAGGGATTGGAAAGTTAACCTTGGAAGCATTGCTATCAGACTGAGCATCTCCATCTGCACCACCTACTGCACCCATTAATAGGGATGTAGATGATGAACTTCTACCTAGAGGTAATGAACTTTGACCCAGTGACACTGCATTTGAACTTTGCTGATCAGCCCTTGCTTGTAGTCTTCTGACAGTTTCTGGAGATAGTTGAGTTGTCTTAGTAATCAGCCTTTGTTCAGATCTTGGTGTTGATGCCACAACTGTTGAAGAGAACCATGATGATCCTGAACTTGTAACAGCAGGCTTTGCTATCGGGTTATGACAGGGCATAGAAGGAGGTACAGATGCTGCTCTAGCTCCTCGAGAGACACTGGATGTAGTTGAGATGCTTACAGCTGGTGGCTTGCTCATCTGTATAGAGGCTGAGGAAATAATATTGGAAGATATTGGCCTTGCTTCTCCAAACTGGCTTGATGAAGTAGATGTAGAATCAGGACCAAATGTCTTTGCTTTGATCAGAGTTCTAGACAACAGTGGATTATTTGATGTAGCCTGTGTTGAATATGGTTGAGTATTTGAAGTTAAAAAGTTTACTGGACGTGAAAAGTCTAAATCTGATGCCCTACGTTCATACTTCTTAGGCTTGTGTTTCTTCATTGTTGGTCTAGCCATTGTAGTATCGCTCGGTAAGAGGTCAAAGGCCAACACAGCAGTGTCCTCTTCTCTTGAGTTCTGTCTTGATGTCTCTTTTGACGATTCACTTGATGAAACATATTCAGGTAGTGTACCTGTTGGTAATTAAAGAAGATAATAATTATTACTATTATTGAACCAAATTATTATAAACTAGAATGGCAGTCTTCCATGGAAGACGTTTGTAACCTGCATCTTAAAATATTTGGTAAACAAGAATTTAAATAATTATGGGCATAAAATCACATGACACTGTATATACATGTACTACAGAACAAAGCTTCATGCCAAATATCAAGAGGCTGTGGCATGTAGTTGATTGGAAAACTGTGACAGAGGTTTTTGTGACACTAGAGGATGACAGATGAAGGTTATCACAAGACGACAGAGAGTGCCAAAGTGACTCCTATATGTCGCTTTGTAACAAGTTGCAGGAGATAAATTCAAACTATAAAAAAAACCATTCCACTCATGCCTACCTATTGTTAAACTTAAAGAATATGTACATGTATTTGTTAAAAATCTCCCTTTTTAACCATTTTTATAATAAATTAAACTTAGACTTGTGAATTAAAAGAAACAAAAATTGTGCCTCGGCCACAAAATATGTATTACTAACTGACCTACATGCTGTACTTTACAAAAATGACAGAAAAATATGATAAATGAGTTTGTACCACCAGTTTTTCTCCAGCTGAGCTGTTTGATACTCTGTAAGACTTGATCAGTTTCTACGTCCCATACTGGCATATCAACAGTAGGCATATCCTTGGTGGAGAACATTACCATATCAAAACAGAGAAGGCTGTTTAACTGTCTCTCAGATTCCTTCATCAGCTGAAAACATAAAACATTACCAAATAAATACAAAGTTGCAGTCTATTCAGAATCTTTCATCATATTCATCAGCTGAAACCAACATAAAAACATCACTATATACTTTTTGTGTGACAGGTAAAAGAGGGTACAAAGCATTAATATGATAAGCAAGTCTCCAAGTGATAATTAATTACAAAGCTTCTTCATTTATTTTTTCTTTCTTTTTTTTTTGGAGATGATTCACAGATATAAAGCAATAGAAATGTTTTAACAGGTGTTGTGCAGGAACTAGCTACTTTTTTCACAATCCTACAGATAAAGTTTAAGGATCTGAAATGAGAAAATTATGAACATTTTAAAAGCAAACTTTTTTCCAGATGAGAAATCTTCGAAGAAACATCATCATACAGGATATTCCTATTAAATGATTCTTGGGTAATTGTTACCCTTTTTTCAATATTTTAAAATAAATAACCTTAATTCTCAAACTGGTGTCCCTGGTAGTCTTGATACTGTTCAAACGCTTGAGGTGATCATCAATAGTTCTCTTCAGTTGTAAATGTTTTTTGAGCGATTCATCGATTGGTCGTTTTATTGCCTTCATATCATTACTCAGTTGCCGTAGCAACTCTTCATGCTGGGTCTTCAATGATTGTATGAGTCCTGTCATCTGACTCTCTAGTTGACTTTTTATACTGTCCTCATTTGTCTAAAAGTAAATCAAAGATTTGTGGTCCCAAATAGCAGCTAGCTTTTTATTCCATAACTTTTACATCAGTAGTAACTCAAATACATTGTATATCATATGAAAAAAATAAAATATCATAGTTTTCTAAGAATAAATAATATATCAGGCATAAATATATATCAAACACATGTTCATGAGCTAGGCTTTCATAATTTTTGTTCTAAACTGATTTCAAAATATACTTTTTTTTATAGCAGGAAGAGGTTTTACAGCAAGTATATAGTTGTTAGTGTATATGTGTACATGACACTATTTACATGTAACAACCACTGGTCCACCATGAAGGCTGTCAGATGGCTATATTTTGTATTGCCAACTTTTAACTTGCTGTTGTTTTCAGCATGCCATATTCAGCATTTTACTTTTTATTTATTTATTCTTGATGTTATGTTGTTCCTCTGTAACGTTGTTGTAAGACATCATTTAATGCGCTTGTAGACATTTATGAATTTTCTATTACAGATAATTACAGTTTTTGGTTTGTCATAGCATTTGAATTGTCATATTTTACCAAAATTGATCTGCAACATGTACAGTACATACTAAATTTACTGTAGGCAACATCATCATTACATACATTGCTGTTGTGTTATGAAAGCACGAACTGCTTGCCATTTCACTCTAGTCTGTAAATGTATTATTAATCACAGTTTACTTTTTTGTGTTAATTTTTTTTAGATACAAGTGCTATCCAAACTTTCTGGGGAGAACACTGCAACATTTTCAAAACATCCAGATGTCAAAACTGTATTCAGTGACCACCTGTCTTATGGGACTTTTTTTTATCTTGTCTCTTCAAGGGTTTTGTAATATCCCTTTTACATGTTTTAAATTTGCTATCTTTTATAAATGTCTACTGCTTTCATTTTGGCCTTTTGGGAATAACAATACATCATTACATGTATCTGAATGCCCCATCAGTACTTCTTTGCTCCTTGTGACTTACTTTGATTTGCTCCACCATGTCTTCTAACAACTGTATATCATCATTGATAGGTATAACTTTCCTCTTGACTTCTGATATAGCATTGGAAATCTTCAGCTTTAAAATGAGAATATGACAATATATAAGAATATCTAAAAAAACACTTTAAAATTTAAAGATCACTATATACATGTACCTGTACAATACTACAGGAAAAAAAAACATTTACAAAAAAATACAATAATCAGGTTTCTGCATCCTGTGAGTGCTGAGAAAAATGCAACTGTATTTTTGTTATGAATTGGCAAACAACATGAACAAAGGTAATATTTGTTGGATGTCTCATGCATCTCTATATATTACAGCTTTACTTACATGTAAAAGCTTAAAATCTATTGAAGATATTTAATTACTAGCATACTCTTTGTTTTAACCAAGTGTGGATCCAAGGAAAGGGGAAAAAGGCGTACCCCACCTAAAACTGTTAAAAAATTGTTTTTCGAACAAAATATAATCCAGATAACACTAAAAACATTTTGAACCTTGCTTTGCTTGGCAAGCAAAACCAAAAAAAAATTTTCTGTTTGTTATAAATGATTCAATGCCTCATCCCAGTCTTCAGGGGATGATTTTTTTTTTCATGCAGCCTTAAAATTTGTACAAAACTAATAGCTACAGAATATTGTAGTGTACACTATTTATACCTGATATTGCTCCGACTGTTCTTTGATTGGAACACATTTATGACTTGCACCGGAGGACTTGTTTGCAACACAATCACAATATATACAAACAGCTCTATTACATGTCAAACAATATAATGCCATAGGCTCAGAGTTGTGCATTAGACACTGACTGTCTGTTGTCAATGAGTCGAGTTTCCAGGCAGTATCATTTGAGGCCAAAGGTTCATTTTTCCTGTGAAGTTCAATAATGTTTTCAAGAATTCTGTTCTGAGTTAAGGATTCAATCCCTTGTTCTAGGTCAATTGAACGCTGGCAGAGAGGGCAGTCTAAATGATACTTTGGTCTTTGACGAGGCAATCCAAAGGCTTGTTGTCTGCTGTTTACTGACAATATTCCTTCTATACACTTTCTGCAAAAGTTATGAGTGCATGGAAGCATTAATGGTTTGTCAAAATACTCTAAACATACACCACACATTAGTTCTGCCTCCATAGTTATTGGCTATTTTGCAATTTCAAGAATGAAAATGTACAAGTTTCTCACTTTCACTTTCAGAACTTTTCTCTTTCAAGTCACTGCCTGGCTTCATGAAGATGGAGACCATTGATCATGCAAGAAAATATGTGTTTATTTGTGTCTTCTGTGAATTTCAAACAAGAAAACGCTTTGAATTAAGGTTACGATGTGTTAATTGAGATTAATTAATTATTTTAGCCGACAAGAATCTTCTGCTGTCATTCCTTAGGTGCTTAATTATTGAACGTAAAAGCGCTTATATCAAAACGTTTTCTTAATCTTGTCAGGCGTACTATACTATACTAAGACCGAAATGTGGTTAAACTAAATAAACCAACAAAGATCTTGATTATATATTTTTTTAAATATTTTTATTTATAAAAAAATAAAGATATCTTATAAAGTTTATAGGACATCTGATAAAAACTGGATTATAGACAATAAACAATATCTATTTGCATAATCACATTTACATTAAATATGTATAGCACAAAGGAACAGGGATTAATTAAAAATAATTATAGTTTTCTTATTTCCAGAAAGGAATAAGCAAAAATGTCAATCAACAGTTTCATAGATCTGAATATCTATGACAGTTTATAACTTTAAATATAGCAATGCTAACATTGTGTGACAGTGGTACTAATTTATCTTTTATACTTTTTAATTCTCATCTGCCAGCATTCTTGTAGAAATTAAATGTTGAAATTAACAACTTATAATGTAGGTTGTCACGGTCGCGTACACTTATTCCACGTCTCATTTTCTTCTATTGATAGGTGTTGTTATTTAGAAAAAGCTAATTTCTTTCATTGTTAAAGTATAAGGACACTGGTGTCCTAGTAGATTTTTAAGTATTTCAATAAGGTAAGTTATTTCTTGGGTTGTTGTAATGAGGACAAGTTGATAGAAAGTGGAATTCGTCGTCAATGTTTTATTATCACAAGAGAGACAAATACGTTCACTTCTTTCAGTATCATTATCTTCCTCTTTCTATAGCCAAGTTGCGTCAACTTAAACGTAATTTACAAAGGCTAGATCTTTCATTCTTAGTTTTACAGAGGTCTAAATAAGTAGAAGCTAGGTTTAGTTGGTATAAAAAAAAAAATCGAAAGAAAGAAAGTTTGCTACTAGCTTCTATAGAGCTGTTCACATGTTTTGTGTATATTTATCATTGATTCTTTGTTCAATTCTTTCAATATTATTTCTACTATCAATATTATTTCTATTGAGATTTAAATGGTTAAATCCTAATTTATTTACATGTAATATATTTTCGATGTTGGATATCCATATACTCGTGTCTTTGACATTATTAAAATGGAATTCACTAAAGAGTTTTGAGACTTTATTATATGGTTTAGGAATCTCAGCATTTTCATCTGAATTTTAGTACTAAAGTAGTAATAAAAATGTTCTATTTGTTTCTGCTAGGCAGGCAATGTTTGTAGTTTTGTAATTAACCCCTAAAATTTCTTTAATAAATTTTAGGTGTAAATATTCATATGGTTCTGAATCTTTGTGACTATTCAGTGGCGGCTCCCCATACCTCACTACAATATTGTATGATAGGTTCATTCAGGGTATCAAAAAGTTTTTCCAACAGTATGCATGGATTATCAAAAGCTATTGATTTCTTTTTAAATTATCTTAAACCAAGCTTTTCTTCCCTTATCTTATATTGGTTATAATGTGTGACTTTATAAGCTATCTTACTTATTATATGAGATATCTTGAAGTTAGAATAAATAGTACTTATAGACGATAAAGAGATGTGCAATATTTGTGTACGCGAAAAAACCAACACAAAGAAACGGCGATCCAAAAACCGCCAGCAGTCTTCAACATGACCAGACTGAAGTCGATCGCTGCTCGTCGTCTTGCATTGGTCTAAGACTAAAATTACAATACATAAAACCCATTTCTGGACATAGAACAAAAACAGATAGTTGACAGGGACAAACAAAAGCTTTTTATTTCAAAGTTCACCAAAATCCCCTTAAAATCAAATGGGACGTTTTCCACGCGGCATATCAACAAGAGACTCCCAGGAGCCTGAATTGCTCACCTGGTCTTGATGTCAACCCTATGAAGACATTTAGCTAAATAAGCTGAATGTTTAAGCAAGAATAAGCTTTTCTATATCTGCAATAGTTTTCATTCTATAAGCAAAAACACTAATTTTCACCTTAAAAGGGCCATCATTTGCCAACTTCGACCCTCAAAAGACTTTTGTTTCAGCAAGCAATAAGGGGTCATCTGACAACTTTGACCCTATGGAAACTTAAGCTGAACATGAACATTTAAGCAAACAATAGCTTTTCTCTTTCAGCAATAGTTTTCATTCTGTAGGCCAAAAACATGCAAAATGTTATTTTAAGGGCCATAACCCCTATAAGGGGTCATCTGACAACTTTGACTGTATGGAGACTTTTTAAAGGCTTAATGAGCTGAACATTTAAGCAAGCAACGGCTTTTTATTATCTGCTTTAGTTTTCATTCTATATGCAAAAACATGAAAACATGTTAATTTAAGGACTGTAATCCCTATAAGGGGTCATCTGACAACTTCAACCCTATGAATACTTTTGTAGAACTAAATGACCTGAACATTTAAGCAAGCAACAACTTTTCTCTATCTGCAAAAGTTTTCATTCTATAAGACAAAAACATGAAAAAAGGGGCTGTAACTCCTATAAGGGATCATCTGACAACTTTGAACAAATGGAGACTTTTGTTGAACTTTTGATGCTGAACCAGTAGAGTGCATAAGATTTTATTTATCTCTTATACTTTTTGATTTACAGGCCACAGACAAGAGTCTGACCCCCTGGTCTATTTTTAGTAACAGCAGCCATGTTTTCTTGACGAATCGAAACACAAATTTGGTGCAGGACACCTTAAGGATAATTCATATCAAGTTTCATTAAATTCTGATCAATAGTTTCAGAGGAGAAGATTTTAGAACAATTGTTAACAGACGACGAAAGACGATGGACGCCAAGTGATGGCAATATCTCACTTGCACCTTCGGTCCAGGTGAGCTAATAAGCGGGACCAAGTTATAGTTTGAGATCAGATATTAATCAGACTGTAAATCTTTTTACAAGTATATAAAATGTGTTCAAATAGTTTTCTCTGGTATATATAAAAAACATAATTGAACCTGATCTTTTTTTTATAAAAAAAAATATTTTGGTAGCAGATGTTAAAATTCTGAATATAAAGGGTTTCTGTAACACGAAATAAGGATAAAAAAATTTAAAAATCTGTCATGACAACTTATTGCCCTTTTAAGGGAGTACGAAGATGAGAGAAGCAGAGGTACCAATGGGGTAAGTGTGTATTAGTATCTGAATGTCAAAAGTCAGAAAGGGCAGAGACAAAACCAGCAAACACAAAACAACTGAATATCAATCAACAACGCGAACTCCAGTCGAAACCGCTTGAAGAGTGAACTCAGGTGCTCCGAAATTGAACATTTCGGGATTCTCTGCCTTTGTCCATTCGAATGCATTAAAAATCCAAGATGTTTTCTTAAAATTTGTTCGGGATAAGTTAGAGAATGTCCTTATAAACATCTTTTAAAAAGTTCAAACAATTCTAATTACTTATCAATGTTAAAACCGAAAAAAAGTTTCAGTGCTTTTCCTATGAAAAGTCTAGAGAAGTTTTATTTCCCGCCATATTTTTAGGTCCTTATATCTTTAAAACATGTTTAAAAAAAACAACTTTTCATAAAGTCTAGTTATTTTAAGCTATTCTATCCAATTTTAATATGAGGCAGGTTAAACCTGTGACGCTCCCGAAATTACAATAAATTAAAATTTTGGTTTTTTTTTGGTTCGAAATAAAAAACAAACTAGCTTTTCTTGTGGGTCACGCCAGCGTTTGATGACGTCTAAAATTTTCAAAGAAAAAAGCGTTAAAAAGACGCCGAAAGTTCGGGAAAACAAGCGTGGTATACCGGATGTTGAAGGAAAATTCAGCTCATAGTACAACTAAAATATTGACATTTCTACCATTATCGCTCCCTTCGGGAGCGTATTATTTACTAAGAACTTTTGATTGCAAAAAAATCTCAGGTTGGTACTCCCTTTGAAACTGCATTCAGTGCATACAAAAAATTCTTATCAGAACAACAAGACCTCCTTCAACTAACCTTTCTTTGTAACTGTGTAAAATGACAAATGAATGACGTAAATATAGATTTTTTGGTACATTGGTGGAAATTATTCAGTATTTAAAAAGGTAATGGTCTTATTTTGTAAAGAAAATATTTTCGGTTTTTACACCGACCACTTGATTTTTGGACTTTTGAGTCGAGTCCGAGGCATTCCGAACAAGAGTGCGTCTGCTAAAAAATAAACAACAACTCACGTACAACGTTCTTAAAATCATCTATGACACATGCTCTTGCATAATTGAATCATGTTCAACATCCTAGCTTGTTTATATTTGTTAAATTCTTGTGTAGACAACACTCTGTAGGCTAAAGATAAACGACAGGTTTATTCAATCACCGCGGTAAACAGACCGTGAAAAAATCGATGTAAACAAACTATCACTTCAATCCAGTGGTGCTGAAGATGGACGACGACCAGCGGAATTTTTTCAGTGATTTTGTGAGCAAAGAAAAGGTGTTTGACAAACAACAGTGTGTTCGATGTTTTAATTTATTCGACAGAAACAAGTAAGTGTTTCACAAAGTTTTGATTTACTGATTTTAGCCTAATTTAGGTTTCAAGGAAGTATCTTATAAATCCAGTGTCACACAAGTTATCATTATTTATGTCACCTTTGATTAATGTGTACTTTTTTAGAACATTAGAATTTTTCCAAGCAAAGTAATTCATTCATCTTTGTCAAAACTATTATTGAGTGGAACCAGTTGAAGGACACAACTGGCAATTCCACAAGCGTAGAGAGCTTTAAATCAGCTCTCACCAGCGACCGCTAACCAGGTGCGCTTTCTCTCCCCGTTGAGTAAAAACTAGAAGTGGTATCTTTGACGTGCCAGTACAGATACAGATCATAATTTGTTCAACCCCCTCTATATTTTGTAAATGTACTTCAAGACACAAGCCCCTGCAGACGTGTAAAGTGTCACCCAGGTCAGATTCCTGCATCTAGTCCCAAAATATTTGGCAGCACAATCATTTGATCTTTTAATTTATTTGGCACATTTCACGCACATTAAAACTTGACAGCCCTGCCCTTGTGCCTTGTTCTGATAGAGTCTTAGTTTTCTTTATTTTCATAGTTTGAAATTCTATCAGAGATGCAGATAATCTTTTTTTCTTGTCAGATATTGGCATGATTGGGTCCTACAAAATAGATAAGTTTGCCAGACCTGCAAAAATTTTACAAGCCTATAAACTTTAGCTGTAATAAATTATTCCAAAACTTTGCCAGACATAGGTCCTGCACAATGTCTTCACTTGCTGGACCTGCTGAAATTTTGCTCCCTTGTCTGACAGGGTCGGCACTTATCTGTATCACTGATCTATGCCAGTGCAGTGTGGGAAACCAAATTTTTGTTAAGCTTGCCATTCTGCCTGGTACATGTACCAAAATAATAGTACTTGCAGATTTAATAATTAATCTACTAGTCAAAGATGAAAGTTTGCAAGTAGTGTTCTTAATGTTTGTTTACAGTGCATTGTTTAAGATTTCCACAGAGTACATGTTGTACAGTATGCCAAGAGACATACATGTACATGAACCCTTACTGAACACTGTGATAATGGAACACCACTCTTAGAGACATTTTTGTGCTTTGTCTAGGAATATTGATAGGGGGAAGTTTGGGCCCAAAAAACTAGTTTAACCCCGCCACATATTACATGTGCCTGTCCTAAGCCAGGAATCTTTGATAAAGCTTTCGTTTGTACTTGTCTTTTTGATATTTTCTGTTCCTTGTCTAAGAAGGGGGTCTATCTGTGACTATTTCAGGGCTGGATTTGAATTATATGCATCTTATTTAGACCATGGGCCAATTGCAGAACCGCGAGCGGTGCCAAATGGCCTTGTTGAAGGATGCTGGCGGTTGTCCATTGTGGTTTTTCTAAATTGCCGTTTAATTGTGGGCTGTGTCGCGTACACTTATTCCACATCTCTTTATTTTCTATTACAAATATCTTTTTTTCTAAATAATGTTAACTTAAACTTCAGGCTATACAGCAAGACAGATTTGTATTTCCAGAATATCATCTTAGATTTTTGTCTCGCCTGCTAAGCGGAGCTAAACATAGGTGTTACTTAACCATCCGCAGTGTTAACTTTTTGTGTTTAGGTTTTATGAGCACTTCCACATCTCTAGAAGTCATAAGTCCTAGGTTGGTGAAACTTGTTATGCATACATGTATGCCCCAGTAGTAGCTTAGCACAGTTGCATCCCCATCTTTTGACCTTGACTTTGATTTTCTGGTTGAGTGACGAAAAATTTCACTACAATTTTCAATACAGTGAATTCATTTATTTTTGTGGGGTTTGATGAAAAAGGATAAGTTTGTGGATTCTTAAAGACTGTTTTTGAAGACTTCAGCTTACAGATCATTACATTTCTTTTTCGTGGGCAAAAGCCACCCAGGAAAACCACAAACATTTATTTCCCACTAATAATAATGAAACCAAGGTACATACACAATGTATATATGTTAGCAATGTAAAAGTTTTCTGAGCACCTTCATAATCTGAAGAACTACAAGTCCTAGGCTGATAATTCGATTGCTATGAAATTCTACAATTATTGTTCCTTAGTTAAGTATAACATAACCTCCTTTTCACTTGAAAGTTACCAATTGGAAAAATCAGTCTCATCCCTTAGTTCACACCACTCTATCATGCCTATCTGGAAGAAAAATGTATATGCTTTCTGGTTAAAGTCACTGTCATGACTGTATTTGATTTTATTCTAGCAACCATTCTTATAATAGTATACTAATGTATAATGTTTTTCATTATTATGTTACCTGCAACATGTTGCAGATGTGACATATAGGGAACACTATCCTTTATCTTGTGTCCAGAATCCTGTGTTTTTGTTACATTTTTTCCTGTCAATTACATACACCAGGCTCTTGAAACTCTGCATGCAGTTTCATACTATAGTACTTTATGGTTTAAAGTGATTTTATACCTGAAAATCAACTGCTTCCTGTTTGATGAATCCTTTTAAGATTTTTATGATAAATTTGGACTTGAATACCAATTTCAGTCATACTTTCCCAAGCAACTACACATGCACTAGGCTCTTGAAACTTTGCAGGCAGCTTCATATTATATTACTGTATGTTGTTAAGTGATCCATGTGCTTCCTGTTTGACAAATACTTTAGGTTTTTACAATATTAATGGACTTGTATAGAAATTTTTGTTGCACTTTTCCAGGCAATTACGTATATATACATACAGCAGGCACTTCAGCTTCACCCCATAGTACTATATGGTGTAAAGTGATTTACATTGTAATACCCATAACTCGTCTACTTCTTGTTAACATAAAAAAAAAATATGCAAGTGACAAATTTTTGCTTTCCGGGGAAGGCTCCATCTATTTAATAAAGAGATAAAGATAAAGATAAAGATACTTTATTGTACTAAATCAGGCCTCCAGCCCACGGTACCATTATAATCAAATATTTATAATACATAATTTGCCAACTACAGAATAATATATACAGTAGACAAGTTTATCATATACAATGTAAACTATAATTAAGCACCTTTTAACATATATAGGAATGCATATTCAGTCACACAATTACATCAACATAATTATAGATAAGTCACAGAGACAAAAGTTCTTCTCTCAATATTTTTGCCCTTTTAATATAAATTGCAAGATTTCTGAGAATACTCAGATCATTTGATCTGAATAGATTTACAAGTTTGACCATGTTAACATTGTTATGGCACCATACAGGTAAAAAGTTTTTCCTAAGGTCAGATAACATTGGACATACAAGAATAAAGTGGTATTCATCTTCAATGGAACGACAATTACAGATTTGACACAGTCTATTTTCACGAGGTTGTCCCTCATGTCTACCTTTCTCTATAGCAAGCATATGATTTGAACATAGCATAGAATAAATTTGCCATCGTAAACTATAAGATAACATTTGTATAGATTCATTAACACAAATAGATTCTTTAACTTTTGTATAAAACTCACATTTAGAAGAATTATTTAAATAATCTGACCAATTCTGTATATAATTATCTTTAAGTCTCAGTTTAAATATATCTAAAAATAACATTTCATTTTCTACACCTTGATTTTCCCAAACTATACCAAAGCCATACATAAATAAAATAGATTGTATTTTAGAGCACCAGTTCTTACGCCCATGGCTGTTTGCATCAAACATCATTTTGTAGCACAATTTGGGTTGAGCAATGAGTTAAATGATTGATATATTTTCTGTCCTTTGAACAGTGCCATATATTTGGTGTAGGAATAAATAGATTTCTGGTTTCACTCCCATTGACTCAACTGCAGGAAAATTTGAAAAATTAGATTTAACAGTAATGTTAGCCAAATTTTCAGAAATATTGTTGTTGATTTTTATTTTATTGTTACATGTACATGATGTACAATGTAAAAACATCATTATTATGCACGAACATGAAATACAAAGATTAACAGTCATATATTTTTTTCTGAGACTGTGAAACTTACCATGATTTTCTTCATAGAACGTCTGCCACAAATTGCTAACACAGAGTTATGATGCTCCTTGATTATTATCTTCACTCAAGCTGTTTATGCAAAACATCATGTTGTTTGTCTCAGATGGGTACAGACATTGGTTTGTAGTAGGGCTTTGTTTAGTACTGCCTTTACATGTACATAATTTGACATGCTGAATTGACCATTAGTAACTTGACAGGTATGCTGCAACAAGCAAGAACTGTACATGCTTATTCTTTGGGAGTATATGAGTAGTCTTTCATTGCTGATTGCTGTTTTGTTGTTTTGTAAGTTTTTGTATTATCCATGTTATCTGTTCTTGGTGTTGTTCTTTCTCTTTCAGACTTATAACATTCAGATGTCCCATTGGTACATGTACCTCTATGCCTCTTACGAAGAAATTTTGACTGGAATCTGATTTACTAAAAAATGAAATATAAAACTATGTATTTAACAATTTGTGATAACTGTCGATTTTGTTTTCTGGTTTATTTTTTTTAATTTACCTATAAAAAATATATTTTCAATCTAAGAAATTAGGATTTGAGATTCACTTGTCTGAGTACTTGATTTTTATTATACATGTACGACCGCAAAAATTTGCGGTCGTATTATGGTATGATGCTGTCGTCGTCGTTGACTGTTAACTTTTTAGTGTTTCCACAATAACTTTAGTTCCAGTTATCCGATTGCTATGAAACTTGACAATGATGTTCCTTACCATAAAAGGATGAATGGGATTGATTTTTGGGGTCCCCCCATTTTTCGTTAAGAAATCAGGGGCCAAAAATACTACTTTTTTGTTTGTTTCCACAATAACATTAGATCTAGGTATCTGATTGCTATGAAAATTGACAGTGATGTTCCTTACCATACAAGGATGAATGGGATTGATTTTGGGGGTCCCCCCTTTTTTTGTTTCGAAATTAGGGGTCCAAAAGGGGCAAAAAATTCAAATATTTTATTTGTTTCCACCTTAACTTTGGTCCTAGTTGGCCTATTGTTGTGAAATTCGTCAAGAATGTTTCTCACAATAAAAGAATGAACCTGGTGAATTTTTGCGCCCCCTTTTTCCCCGTTGTGTAATTAGGGGCCAAAAGGAGCCAAAATAATAACTTTTTATTTGTGGTCCGATTTAAAATTTTTTTTTTGCATGTATGTTTTTGTCAAATAGCGGATACAAAATTAAGAATTAATTTTTGCGACCCCCCCTTTTTCCCATATTACATAATTAAGGGCCAAATGGGGCCAAAATCGAATCTTTTTTATTTGTGGTCCGATTTTGAAATTTTTTTTGCAAGTTTATTCTTGTCAGGTAGCGAATCCAAATTTAAGAATTAATTTTTGTGACCATCCCCTTTTTATTCACTTGTTTTGTAATTAGGGACCAAAAGGGGCCGTAATCAAAACTTTTTTATTTCTGGTTTGTTTTTGAAATTTTTTTTTTGCTAGTTTACTTTTGTCAAGTTGCGAATCCAAATTTGAGAATTTATTTTTGCGACCCCCACCCCTTTTTCACTTGTTACGTAATAAGGGGCCGAAATTGAAACTTTTTAATTCTTGTCCGATTTTGACAATTTTTTTTGCAAGTTTATTCTTGTCAAGTAGCAGATATATTTTTGTGTCCCCCTTTTTTACTGTTATGTTATTAGGGACCAAAAGGGGCCAAAATCATAACTTTTTTATTTCTGGTCCGATTAAAACATTTTTTTTTTCAAGTTCATCCTTGCCAAGTAGCGATACTAAATTTAAGAATAATTTTTTGCGACCCCCACCTTTTTTTCGCTCTTAACCTAAGGGGCTGTAATCATAATTTAGAAAAATTTCTGGTTCGATTTTTAATTTTTTCCCCAAACATTCTTTTCAAGAGTAGAATACAAAATTTAAAAATTTATATTTTTACCCCCTGGGTTGAAAGTCCATCAGAGAAGCATGTGTCAAAAACCTTTGTCAGTCCGCCATGGGCTGCATGTGTCCAGAGCAATAGACTATCCATATAATATTGGGCCTAAAACGTACAGGGTTCAACATGTTGCGGTCGTATCATGCTGCGCTCGGCAAAGCTTTTTATAATTATTACTATGGCATTAATGTTCCTTGACATAAAAGGGTGAATGGGATTGATTTTGGGGGTACCCCCTTATTTTGTTTCGAAATTAAGGGCCCAAAAGGGGCAAAAAATTCAAATATTTTCTTGTTTCCACCATTACTTTGTTTCTAACTGGCTTATTGCTGTGAAATTTGTGAGGAATGTTTCTTACAATAAAAGAATGAACCTGATGAACTTTTGCGGGCCCCCTTTTCCCCCGTTATGTAATAAGGGGCCAAAATTGAAACTTTTATATTAGTGGTCCAATTTTGAAATTTTTTTTGGGCTGTTTGTTCTTGACAAATAAAATATAAAATTGAGAATCAATTTTTGCGACCCACCCCCTTTTTCCCCTTATTATGCACCGGTAATGAGGGGCCAAAAGGGACCATAATCGAAACTTTTTTACTTATGATTCGATTATGAAATTTTTTTTTGCATGTTTGTTCTTGTCAAATAGTTGATACAAAATTGAGAATTAATTTTTTCAACCCCCATTTTTCCCCCTATATTATGTAATTAAGGCCAAAATGGAAAATTTGTGGTCTAATTTTGATCTCCTTTCGAAAAAAAAAATAGAAAAATTCCTTTTAAATTGTTTGTGGAAAGTCCACCAAAAGCTGCATGTGTCAAAAACCTTTGTCAGTCCACCATGGGCTGCATGTGTCCAGAGCAATTGACTATCCATATTGGGCCTAAAACGTACAGGGTTCAACATGTTGCGGTCGTATCATGCTGCGCTCGGCGAAGCTTTTTATTTTACTGGCCAGGGGCAAGTGGGCCAGTGCTTATTTCGCAGACTGTATTTTGTATAAATAGAATATAACATTAAATGCTATATTAAGAGATGATGTTTTATTGTTTAATTGTTACATTGTTAAATCATGAATTTTTTTTTTATTAAGCATGGAAAATTGATCAATTCCAGTCTCATCCACCTACATGTACCCTTACAAAGTATATACAATGTAGTATAAAGTGCACCCACTTTCAAATTTAATATGCTGAGTTCAGAATTGATAATTATAAATTATGCATGTTTTATGATAATTATGATAATTGGCCTGATTTTGTTCATTTGATAATGATTTTTCAGGTTTTTGAAACAATTGAAATTGAAATATAATTTTATTCTATTCTATAGACATCTCAAGTTGTTGGACTTGTGGCTTAATTCCATTGTCCATGTTGTCATAATAGAATGAACAGGAGTATTGCCTTTTTGCAACTATTAAGAATTTTTTATTTATCCTTCATTTTATTTGTTCATTTCCTTATACTTGAAAAAAGGCAAATTGCATGTAAATTTATGTAACTGCGTATTTTGTGAGGTACAGGAATTTTTAAAATTTATATATAGTACAAACATGTACTCTTTAATGATTAACACATAGATTCAAGTACTATGTTAAAAAAGAAGTTGAAAGTAACGACCACTGTCAAAGAGATCAAAGCAATATGCAGTCTGCTGTAAAGAACCATTTATAAGGTACCAGACATTTTTATAATTCGGTAATTGTATGTCTTCCATCTGGCACCAATCGACAGCCTGTTAATGTTATTCAAAATTTATAAATATTTCATTTTCTAGAATGATTTTAATTGAATGCCTTTGATTTTATTCAGGCATAAACTTGTACATTTATAATTAGACAATACATGTATGCTGTCAACTGTTTAAAGTATAATAAAGGGTAAAATGAAAGACTATAATTCCTTAATCAAGTAAATCCTTTATTACCACAAGAAAATTAAATCCACATATAAATACATGTACATGAATGGTTATTAAATTTTAAGTTCAAATAATGGATCCACAACAGTTGAGTTTTATAAACAGTTTTAAGAGGAAGAAAAAAATCTTTGATTTACAGCAGACTGCATATTGTTTTGATCTCTTTGACAAAAACAGGTTGGTGTCTTCTATCTTCCTTTTTTTATTAGTGGATTTTAATTATTCTCCCATCGAATTTGAGTCTCTGTTTTTATTTTGTCAAGACTACTAATAAAAACATTTATGAGTCTAAACTGAGATTCCCCTTATTGTTTTCTTTCTTACTCCATTTAAGCTTCAATGGGTTCCAGTTTCATGATATTCTATGAAGGAATTCAAAAGTTGTGCTCCTTGAAGTAATCTCTTAGAGATGAAATGCATATTTATGGCCATGTTTCTTTTGTACGAAATCTATGTTTCAATCTTTAAACATTCTAAAAAATCATTTTTTACGGCTGAACACTTGTATGCTTAAAAAGTCCATTGAATCCATATTTTGTAAAGCAAAACAAAATGTTTTAAACTTTGTATAGCCAATCTGCTATGACAGATATACATGTATCTTTATGGACTTGACATTGTAGCATTTGTATTAGAAAAATTACATTATAGCAGCAAAGGGGTTCCTATGGGGCATTTAAATGTCAAAAGTCTGAAAGGGCAAAGACAAAATCCATAAACACAAAAGAACAGCATGAAGAAACAGACAACATAAATCACACAAAAACATCTGAACAGCAATCAACAACACAAACTCAAGTCATAGCAAGTGTGAACATGCAGGGTCTTCGAAAGAGTAGGAAGTCTTTCTTGCTAAAGAACACCTGTCACATTGCATTAGTGTGATTTTAAACATGGTGACATAAAAATTATTTGATAATATTAAATTTATTTACAGAGATGGATATATAGATGATAGAGAATTTGATAATTTATTGGCTGCTTTGTTTTCTGATGGAACAGAACCCTACTCTATAACGGAAGACACTAAAACTGAAATATTGAAACTGCTGGACCAAGATCAGGTAGGAAATTGTCTTTATTCCAAAAGAATAACCAGTAACCTAATTTTAGTGACTGAAATATTTTACAATGCCTACAATTTTTAAAGTACCAGTCTTTCAAAAAATCATGCAGAGGGTGATTCATGGTAAAAAATAACACATGTGTTTAAACATGGTTTCTTACACAGAATGGTCACCTATTAACAAAAACAACAGCCTCGGTTTCTGTGATGTTGGTCATAAGAGATGAAATTTACCTAGATTGCATTATAAATACTGTAAACAAGGGAGATAACTCTTTTCATGCAATGCATTACAATTCAAAACACTGATGTCTCCAATGACCAAGACCTTTGTGGAAAACATGCAGACTTGATTTTCAACAATAATACTATATCTTGATTCAGAAAGTGTAAAGAAACCCATGTGTTATTTTTATCCATAAATCACCATTATCATAAACCCTGCATGATTCTTAGAAAGACAGTTACTTAATTAGCAATACACCAATTATGCACAATATTGTTTTGTCGTCTTCATATCTCAAGAATAATTTCTATAAGAATGTAAATACATGTAGGAGATTTTAAACTGGGTAGTTTATATTGCCATATCAACAATGTACATGTGTTGAAGTGTTTTTTGGGTGGGTGACAGTAAAACATAAATCAGCAGTCTTTAAATAAGCTTCCTTACATGTGCAATGTACTATTAATTTATGGGATGGATAAACCTTTCAGAACAAATAGTTGAATAGGTGTTCATATCAGTCATATGAAAAGAGTGGGGTTTATGAATCACAGTCTCACGTCTTATAATTAAAGTACATGATGTACTTGAGCAAGATAGTGCCCACTCTTGTTTTAAAAGTACAACGAACCTGACTAACTACTTGAACTTGGCATTTTCGCAGTTTCCACCAATTTAAATATTTTAATCATCTCATTTCCCTCCCACAAAAATTACATCACAGTTTTCTGGGCAACTTAATGTCGCAACCTCTTGATATTTGGTATGTAGCTTCCTCCAATAGTATTATATATATGGTGTAATGGGATTTTTTGCCCGTAACCAACCTACTTCCTGTTTACTGAATATTTTAATACGCAGGCGACATACGTCTTCCATGAAAGACTGCCATTCTAGGTAGCAATTATGCCCCCTCTTTCATGGACCTCTGGATCCGCCCCTGGGGAATCGCCAAAAAAGTGCTACTCGCTCTCCATTTGTAAAAAAAAAAGTTTTGTCAAATTTTTTATAGATCTTATATGTTATAAATGGCAAATGTCTTGAGGCAGGCAAGCTGCAAAATATTTTCACAACTATCAAACAGTATCCAACCATTTTGGTCTGACCAATTTTGTGATTTGTTTATTTGAAAATATTAAACTATGTAAAGTTGATGTTTGATTTAAGGATGGCTTCATGAAGTTGACTCTGTACACATGTATTGATTGTATTTATATTTGTAAAAGAACTAAATTTAGATACATAATTCATATTATTCTATCACAATCATCAAATTCATATTAATCTAATTTAATTACTGGTTTGACATTAGGCTTCAATGTAAACTCCAGTCCTGTGATATATCCTGCCGTTTGTTATTGATTTCTCTGCCAAGCTTCGAGATTTCTCTTTCAGGAGGTCTATCTATATATGACATAATTATAACTTAATCAGCTGAAACCAGGCCTAAGGTCCACATTAATTAGCTACTTTAGTATTTTCTATCTTATGAGAAATACTTATAAATGCTTTGATATCTGAGTCTGAATTCCTTAATAAGATAAGATAGACTAGCAGTTCAGATAAGATAGACTAGCAGATTCGTAACATACAGGAGGGTGACAATTTCTAATCCAAAGTCCACGCTATTTTCTTCAGCTCCTAAAATAAATACATGATTATGTGCAGGGCGTATAATACCAGGTCTAATATACATGTAGTTTACTGCTGGCAAGCCATAAAAGAAAAGAAAAAAGTAAAAAGTCTATTTTTTTTTTTACAAGAAGAAAAAGGTAAGACAGCTGTCTACATTTCTAACCTGACTGGGGAGTTTAACATCATGGCTATACCTAGATATAGGTCTGCAGCGACATTTTTCAAACCTATTTCCCTTTTGTTTATCAAGCTGCGTGCCATTCTATTATCTCTTTTTCTTTGTTATATGTCATCATAGGTATTTAGATTTGTTTGGACTGTCATTGGGTTTGCCAGTGTTAACCATAGGTGGGATGCTCCATGATGCGCATGTTCGAAAAATTATACATGAATTAAGTTTTTAAGTGTTACATTAAATTTATTTCAATTTTGACAAAACATATCTGTATTATTATCAAAGAACCCCTTATACATCCAAGTACCAGTCCTCATAGAACTAATCAATAATTGCTTTTGCACAAGCTGTAATTATAAATCTTGTTTAATAACCCAAAGCCCTTGGGTCCTATTATAACTCATCAGTCTTGTTCTTTTACTGTAGTATATCATGCGACTCTTATCCAAGTATCGTCAACAAGCATGGTTACAAATATAGACTGTGATTGTCGTGTTGTAATCGATCAATATTAGCCAATCATTTTACACGACTTGTTTTATAATGTAAAAGCCTGTTATGGTTCTCTTTTTTTATTTTATAAAGCTTGAATTCATTGATTTACTATGTGTTCATTAATGTAGATGAATTAGACAAGCTTGTTTAAACTGATTTTTTTTCTCGTCTTCCGTTGATTAATTTATGTAATGAATGATGCATTTGTCATGACGCTTCTTTAAATTTCATTGACAAAAACAGTATTATAAAAAAATCTTTCAATTAAACAATTTGCAAATTTTAGCTTCAAAGAATTTTAAAGATATGTAACAATGTTTTTAAGTGGTAATCAATGTTTCACTTTTTGGTTATGATTCAGATTTTAATGTTACTGGTTTTTACATGTTGTAACATACTGAATCCCAAGTACTTGGAAATACCATTATTGATTTTGGCAAGAAATAAGTAATTAACTCTTCAAATGATTGTGGCATAATTTCCTCTTAAGAACATTTTATTAATAGAGAAAAATTATTGTACTAGTAGGTGCATGGCAGATTTGAACGTAAAATTTTCAGCTTATATCAAAGTGTGATTAATTCAAGACCGAAAGGTCTCTTAGGCCAACATTTGTTATGATTCTCTGATCATATATCTAGAAACTATATAAATGATGTGCTGTTACTACAATAAAGCCATTTATTATACAATTTTCTCTAATTTTCATCCGATTTATCAACCTCTTTACCATGCAGTTGCAGTCGAAAATATTTCTAACCTCTGGAGAAAATATTGTTCTAAACGTAATTAATAAGCACATGCAAATTGACAATCAACCTTATGCAATTTTTTACCTGTAGACATTAGAGAAAAACCTTCTACAACTAATTTCTCAGTGATTATGAAATCAGTGTTCTCCCCAGGCCCTTATAGCATCTCGGTACCGAGACGCTATCAGATTTTACCGAGACGCTATCAGTCTGTACCGAGACGCTATAAATTTGCTTAAAATTTTTACAATGAAGTCGTTCAGGAGCATTGGGTAATTGACACCTTTATAACCCCAAGCCAATTATCAAATTAATGATTGGTCTGTTGTCAATAAATTGAAAGATATCGATTTTTTACTAGTTGGACTTGATTACAGGTGATTTGCCGACAGTAGGCACCTGCCTTTTGTTTGGACAACCAATCAGAATTGACCAAAATAAAAACAAACACAAGCCATGTGTTTGATACACGTGGGTTTTTGAACTTGCATGAAAAATAAATGAAAACCAAAACTAGAAGACTGATCAAGATAAAAGAATGATTTTTTACCTTAAAGAATGAATATTGGAATCCTCAAACATCCCTATTTACGATTATATAGTCCAAAACATTGATTTCACACATTTGATTTTGGCAGTAAATTTCATAAACAAAGAAAGACAACTTATGGGCAAAAGGGAGATAACTTAAAGGCAGTGGCTACTGTATACAAATTACATGTACCATATATATTTTTTATATGGTACATTTCAGCAAAGTTATTTATTCAAAGCAGATTAGTAATGAAATATATTCATGATATCAATATAAGTTTTTATTATTACTATTTCAGGCAACTTTCTGTCCCTTTCTCTCCCATTTTAGTTAAGGGTTGTGAGTCATCACATACAACATAATTCTTATAACTAGACTTATTATCTTTTTCCACCAAAGAGAATTAAACATAGTCATATTTTACAATGCCTTGACTGTTATTTTCCAGTCATGCATAAAACCCCTATATTATTTTAAAAAGTATTTCTGAATCATGTTTTTTATATACTAAAAGGGGGGGGGGGTTGATACATTTAAAATTAAATTATAAATAAAGCATGAGCCAGATGTCGATCGACGCAATTCGTTTTCCTTCAGCTGAATCTTGTTTACGCAAAATGTGATGCTATCCAAAATTTCTGGGGAGAACACTGATGAAATGTTAACATCTTGGGGAAACAAATTTGATATTTTAGAAACCCTCAGCATTAAAATAATGAAATATATTTCGCTTGATGTTAGAAATTCCATCACCAACTTGATCGCGTTGTAGAAACTATATACATAACATGTTTAATATATTAGGTATAGCAATTGATAGAAGAAAATGAGATGTGGAATAAGTGTACGCGACACAACCTACATTATAAACGTATATTTTAAATATCCACAATGGAAAACAGCCAGCAGCCTTCAATGTGACCAGCGGTCGCTGCTCGCTGTTTTTCACTTGGCCCCTGGATTGAAAATAAAATACATATGATTCAAGCCCAATCCCAAAGTGAATTGAAAGACCCTCTTCTTGACAAAAAACAATTAACAAAAATTCGACTACATACAAACATAAGCTTTGATAAAGATTCCTGGCTTAGGACAGGCACATTAAAATGTGGCGGGGTTAAACTAGTTTTTTGGCGCCAACCTTCCCCCTAATGATAATCAATAACAAAGCACAAACTAACACACAGTAAAAATCAAATCGATAGAAGTTCAATTCAACAAGAGAGTATCTGAGACAAAAGGACAACAGGTAATTAACGGGACGTAAGGATACTCTCGAGAACACTCGAAGTTACTGACAGCTAGCTAAGAAGCATCCATCGACTGATGTAAAAAAATCAAGTATGTCGATTTTAAATCCGACACAACACGTCAAACACTTGATTTGATGATGCATCATCACACAAAACCGACACACTTGACCGCTGTAATGCTCAAAAATGACATAAGTATAAAAAGGCAATTAACATTTTAAAGTAAGTATCAAATTATCAATATTTTTACCAAAGAAGACTAAATTCAAAGATTTTACTAAAATATCCATTTCATAACCTTTATTTAATAAAGTTTTAAGCCAATTTTGCATTCCCAAGGGATTGTTTTTGAATTTATTTGCTTTATAAACAACATTTCCGTAGAAATGTGGATGGGATATTCCCTTAACAATCAAAAGTCGTCGTGTACAGTTAAATTTTCCAATAAGGTATAGATATTTATAAGGTATGAGTTTTTTTTTATATACATTAAACTTTTTCCTCGGTCCATCTTAAGTCTTTAAAAATTCAGGTTTCGAGAGCTTGTTAAAGTTTCATTTCACTTGAACACATTAAAAAATAAGAGGTAAATAGGAAAAATATTGATTTTTGGGTCACAAAGCATAAATTTTTTAGTCCTTGATAGAATGTCATGAAATTTTTATCACTTATACACTGTTATAAGAGTAATTATGAGGTAAGAAAACAGGCCTAATAATTTTTGAGTCAAAAGATTAAAGGTCAAGGTCACAAGTGTTGAAAACTTAGATTGAATTTTAGAATGAAATTAGATTCTAAAACATTTTTTTAAATCCTTGATAGAATTTCATAAAATGTAAACATATTGAAGAAAGAGAAGGTCCAAGGTGAATGTCACAAACTTTGCCCTGTAGTGATAGACAACTCAGAAAAGAATAATCTATTATCAAGATAAAATATGTAAATCTATGGCATAAAACTTTGACCCTGTCAAAAATAAACTGTTTGTACATCATAACATTTTTGTACCTATCAAAACCCCTATTATTCTATCCCCACTGCAAAAAAAGAAGAGAAAATAAGAAAAAAAACATAATTTCTTCTAATCACTAAACAAAAGTGTCTAATATCAGATTTGTCTCATTGACCATGGACCAGATCCCATCAAATATATCATACAAGTTTACATGTAGAGTTTCCCCTGAATTTCATGTTCCAAACCAAACACTGAGAGCATTTTTTTGTTTAATAATAAAATGTTCACAAAAAATGAAAATTTAGGAATCGTTAGTCACAAAGAAGTGGAATAAATAACGGGAAATTTAAAAGGGCCGATCACAAACAACAACAAAAAAAAAACAAACAAAAAACAACATTGGCCCCTCAATAAACAGGGGTGTACTTGCACAGTTAGCTGTTTTTACCATGGAAATCACAAGTTCTCAATCTAGTCATATTCCTTTTTGCAACTGACTTTGTATTGTTTGACATCTTTAAGATTAATTATAAAAACTTCAAACTTTAAAAATATCAAGTTAGTAAAGAGTCTTAATAATAGCCAAAATGATCATATATATTAACCCGTTAATCACCTTATTTCAACAACGAATATATAAACCTAATTTATTGTATTAGACATTTGTTTGTTCATACATGTAAATTGACCTTTGCCAAGTTAAAATTTCAGACTAAAGTTTACTTTCTCTGTCGATAACATAGAAGCTTCCATGACATCACATTGCAACTGACGTCAGGTTGAAAACAGTACTAATGTACTACATTTGTAGTTATCAGACATTCTTCTACTCATATCAAAGGGATTTTACTCCAATAATCAATAGTAAAACTGAGATATTGGAAATGGAACATTTTAATGAGGGTATAAATGGGGGGTCTTTTATTCTGTATTCTTCAATTTTTCTCTCTTTTTACTACCATATCGTGTATATTCTGTTATTTTTTTTCACAATATTTTCATTTTTTCTCTATATTTTTAGGATCACCATCCTCTAACTTTCATTTGTTTGGAGCCATTATTCTTTATCTATTAATTTCTCTGGCTATTATTCTATTTTATCCTCATCTGCACCCTCTTTAATATTCTGATAAAATTTCAAGGGTTATGCAGCTTTTGATGCACAAAGATTAAAAGATTTCAAAAGGTTGTGAGTTAATGTACTTTGTCCATTCTGGTTAACCATAATATTGTATTTTATTTCAGGATGACAGATTAAGTAAAAAAGATTTTTTGGAAGCTGGGTATTATTGGCTGAAACAGGTGGGTTTTATTGGTTAAAGGTATTAATGGGCTTTTACCATGATAACATTTAAATGGATCAGGTCCCATGATATTTGTTGTTATGGTCCTAAAAGATACAAGGCATACAAATAGTGTCTTTATTTTGAACCTATATTAAGAGACTTAAATAGTGCTCATCTTTACAAAGTAGAATTTGTTATTGAAGGAAGATATAATAAGTTGTAAAATGCTTCCAAATTTAGAAACCTATTATATGAAATGGATTGTAATTTAAATGTTTGTAACTTTGTTATGTCTGATACAGACAGGCATTACATAGAAGATATAAGCAGTACACGCACATGATATAAGACGTTTCAAACCCAGGCTTCAAAATACCAAATGGACATATGATTCTCAAATTTAAGTAAAACACTGACACTGCAGACATCCCCACTAAAAAAAAAAAACTCACAACAAAAATAGCAATCAACAGCACAAACTTCTGTAAAAAGTAATATTACTAGTTCCTTGCAACACACCCATTGCCCTTCAGATGATTCCATCAAATCTTAAAGGAAGACTACACAATCTTTATGCCATATCAACTAATTTTGAGAGATCTTAACCATTTTAAAATCTTTTAAAGCTACTGATACAAAAAATATGAACCATAATACATTTTAAAATCTACTGTATTTTTTTTTTTTTATAGAAATGAGCTATTGTAATAGTTTCATAAAACAAAAATGTTCATATTTTCAGATCTTACAGCCAGTATCAGCTTTGATAGTTGTTGATGTACAGAATGATTTCCTGGAAGGAAGCCTTGCCCTTCGTAACTGTCCTGCAGGCCAAGATGGACTAGGGGTCATTCCAGCAATAAACTCTGTCCTTGAAACGTCAAACTTTGACCTTGTAGTATACACCAGAGATTGGCATCCATCCAATCACATATCATTCATAGAAAATGTTGAGAAAAGAAAACTACATAAAAACAATAAGGTATTAAAGAAAGAAATGTTTGATCAGTTTTCAGAACAAAAATGTTGGGTAATATATGCATGTTGTTTTAAGGTTCATTCATTGCTTTTCCGTTAAAATCCCTGAATAATACAGAAATTATTACATGACTTTACCAGTTGGTTTGCTGCCCCATAGACTTATTCAAAAGCGTTTGAGATCATGAAAACAATAATATTTCTATAAACTGTAAGTACTTCAATTGAATGAAAAAATAATCTTACATGTGTGTAAATATTTCCAAAATGGAAGATTCTATCTTTTATAAACAACAAAGCAATATTTATTTTGATTTATTGCTCTTTATTGTACCAGAAGTTGTCATGCCCAGATAAAAGAAAATAATAAAAAAACTTTCTCCGGATTGCCCAGCTATTCCACACTCGAAACTGACATGTTAAAGTTAAAGAAAATGATTCTTTAGACTCACAAAATTGCTTTTACTTTATATCAGCATAACCTCAGCTTGTATTGAGCTTAGGTTTTTACCTGCTAAATCCACAACTCTACTTACAACCATTGTAAATGAAACTTTAAAACATCTTTGTCACATAGTGACATTTTGCACCAGCTATTGAAAATATTGTTTTTAAACAATATCTTGAATTCCCCAAGCTGTAGACATTATCATTCAAAGATTATTCCACCAATCTATCATTCAATAAAATTATTTATGCTGTCAAAAAAATAAAAATGATAGATATTTATTCATGAGCATTGCTATTTAAGTTCTTCTCTAATTCTAAATTTAAGGTATTAAAGTCAGATGTAAAGGCCATGGACACAGTTATATTTGAGGGAACTCCACCAACAGTTCAGAAGCTATGGCCATCACATTGTGTTCAAGGAAGCTGGGGATCTGAATTACATACAGAACTTAAAGTTAGTACAATCAATATGAAACCCATAGGCGGATCCAGGGGGGCTGGGGCCCCCTCTTTTGGCAGAAAAATTTGGTTGAATATATAGGAAAATCATTGAAGCGTGACCAAAGCGGGCCCCATCTTAGGCCAGTCAGTGGGGCTGCTTTTTTCAGAATTTCTGGACTCCCCACTGAAACCCATGCAAAAGTGAAAAAATGTATTTACAAATATCAAACATAATGAGTTCAATAAGAAGACACAGTAGAAGTAAATCTGAATCTGAATAAATACACCAATTCAAATATGCTGGAAGTATGACCTATATTTTCCAAGGTCAAGGGGAGTTACATGTAAAAACAAAATGCTTTGAATTTGGAAAGAACTTTTTTTAGATATGAACTAAAATTAAACTTTTTACTCTAAAACTATGTTATCATACAAGTTTTTTGAATGATATGAAGATGTATTAATTATCCATCGATGCAATATTTTTAGCAGACCTGAATCTGATACTTTTACTGCTATTACAAATTACAATACACAACCATGAACGTTACTTCTTCCTGTCTCACACCTACAATAACACTTTGTACATTTCATTTGGTGTAAGATTTTCATACATGATCTATTTCAGTGTACAGATGGAGGCATTATTGTCAACAAAGGAACACATCCTAACGTGGACAGCTACTCTGCTTTCTGGGACAACAATAGGCAATCTCAAACAGATCTGGTCAAAATACTGTCAAAACACAAAGTTACAGATGTGTATGTGTGTGGTGTGGCGTATGATGTGTGTGTAGGTAGGTATCACACAAAGTCACAGATGTGTATGTGTGTGGGGTGGTTTGTGTGTAGGTATGTATCATACAAAGTCACAGATGTGTATGTGTGTGGTGTGGTTTGTGTTTAGGTAGGTATCATACAAAGTCACAGATGTGTTTGTGTGTGGTGTGGCATATGATGTGTGTGTAGGTAGGTATTATATAAAGTCACAGATGTGTATGTATATGGTGTGGCATATGATGTGTGTGTAGGTAGCTATCACACAAAGTCACAGATGTTTATGTGTGTGTGGTGTGGCATATGATGTGTGTGTAGGTAGGTATAATACCAATTCACAGATGTGTTTGTGTGTGGTGTGGCATATGATGTGTGTGTAGGTAGTTATTATACAAAGTCACAGATGTGTTTGTGTGTGGTGTGGTATAAGATGTGTGTGTAGGTAGGTATAATACCAATTCACAGATGTGTTTGTGTGTGGTGTTGCATAAGATGTGTGTGTAGGTAGGTATCATATAAAGTCACAGATGTGTATGTGTGTGGTGTGGCATATGATGTGTGTGTATGTAGGTATAATACCAATTCACAGATGTGTTTGTGTGTGGTGTGGCATATGATGTGTGTGTATGTAGGTATAATACCAATTCACAGATGTGTTTGTGTGTGGTGTGGCATATGATGTGTGCGTAGGAAGGTATCATACAAAGTCACAGATGTGTATGTGTAAGTAGGTCATAGGTGTGTATATACACATCATGCACATGTGGGTGTAAAATTTATAAAAACTTCTACCCCTAAACCAGATTGAAAGAATGAAAGAATATGTGTAAGGAGAAAAAATTAAGAAAATTATTGCACTTTTACTTCACCGAAATATCACAAAAAAAAGCTTTCCTTATATTGAAACAAGTAGTAATTTATGTCCTGCACCAATGTGGGAACTATTTTTTCTTTGTTTGTCTGTCTGTCCACAAGTTTATGGAAACACCAAAATCTAAAATTATAAGGGATACAGATATACAATTTAACACATTAATTTATTACCATCTGAGAAGGAGCATTTGATATTTTATCAAAATCTATCATTCATTTTTTTGAAAAACTATATATTCTTTGTCAGTATTCTAGTTACTAGTTGCTTGTCTCTTCCTATTTTTAGAATTTCTCCTCTTATCTTTTAGGGTTTACCTGTTTAGATGCCATAGAACATGGGTTTAGAACTATTTTAGTAGAAGATGCTTGCCGAGGGGTTGATATGACAGACATTGATGAAATGAGGGCAAATCTGAAAAAGAATGGTGCCATCATTAGTCATTCCTGCAAGGTAGAATAACTTTTTATCATCAAATTATGTAAACCTTATGGGTTATAAAATTGATAATATGTCAAATGCTGACATTTCTGAATATTTTTTTTAGTGAAATGGTTGTTGAATTCACATTCATTATCTTTAGTGGCATTCTGGGTAAGATTATGCCAGTTCTATAGCTGAGGCCATTTCAGATGCTTTGTTAATTATGTCTCCCCTTCCCAGAAGGGGGAGACATATTGTTTTTGTGTCAGTTCTTCTTCTTCTTCTTCTTCTTCTTCTCATACAAAACGTGTCCGGGCCATAACTTTTTCATCCTTTGAGATAGGGCTTTGATATTTGACATGTAGATGTATCACCATGAGACGATGTGTCGTGTACCAGAATGACCTTCATATGACCTTGACCTTTGAACTCAAGGTCAAATTAATGCTAATTTTACATGCAAAGTGTGTCCGGGTCATAACTTTGTTATCCTTTGATATAGGGCTTTGATATTTGGCATATGGATGTATCAGCATGAAACAACGTGTCACGTACCAGAATGACCTTCATATGACCTTGACCTTTGACTTCAAGGTCAAATTAATGCTTATTTTACATGCAAAGTTAGTCAGGGTCATAACTTTTTTGTTCTATGACATAGGGCTTTAATATTTGACATGTATATGAATCACCATGAGACATGGTGTCCTGTACCAAAATGACCTTGACCTTTGACCTGAAGGTCAACTCGATGCTAATTTTATATCCAAAGTATGTCAGGGCCATAATTTGTTTGTTCTTTGACATTGAGCTTTGATATTTAACATGTAGATGTATCATCATGAGAAGATGTTTTGTATACCAAAATGACCTTCATATGACCTGACCTTTGACCTCAATGTCAAATTAATGCTAATTATACATGTTAAACATGTTTGTGCCATAACTTTTTTGTTCTTTGACATAGGGCTTTAATATTTGACATGTAGATGTATCACCCTGAGAAGATGTGTTGTGTGGCAGAATGACCTACATGTGACCTTTACCTTTTACCTCAAGGTCAATTAATCATAATTTTACGTGCAAAGTGGGTCCTGGTCATAACATTTTATCCTTCGATATTTGGCATATGGATGTTTCAGCATGAGACGATGTGTTGCGGACCAGAATGGCCTTCATATAAGCTTGACCTTTGACCTCAAGATCAAATAAATGCTAATTTACTATTTTATTAACATAATGGTGTGTCATCATATGAACAATGTGTCGCCATCCTTAATGACCTCGACCTGTGACCTCAAGGTCAAATTCATGCTAATTTTACATGCAAAACCTTCCAGACCATTACTTATTCATCCTTTGACATAGGGCTTTAGAATGTAGATCCATCATTATTAATAAGCAATTTTTGTACAATGAATGTCATTGTGACTTTGACTTCTGACCTCAAGGTTGAAATTATGTTATTTTGGCAAATTTAGGAAGGGGAGACATCAGTTTTAGTGCACTAAAACAGTTTTTCCTAGTATTTATTTTATTTTTACTAAGATCCCCTCAATGTTTTACAATGTTTTGGGGGTATATTTAGGAATCACCCTGTCTGTCCTTCTGTCCACATACCTCGCTTCTCCTAAACCGCTTAAGGGATTTTGATGAAACTTTACATGAACGAAGTACCTCATATGTAGATGTGCATGAAGAAATTTCATCGCTCTCAGATATCATTCAGGGAAGATAGTTGGACCTAGACTTTTTAAATACATTATTAATGGGAGACCTCCTAAGTGCTATTCCTCCTAAAATGCTAAATATAGCATTCAATGGGTGACATCGTAAGGGCAACTCCTCCTTAAAACCTCTAAATATAGTATTGAATGGGAGACCTTGTAAGGACAACTCCTCCTAAACCACTCAACAGATTTTGATGAAACTTTACATGAAGAAAGTACATCAGATGTAGATGTTCATGAAGAATTTTCATTGCTGTTTGATATCATTGAGGGGAGATAATTGGACTTAAGATTTTTTGTCGGCAGTTCAGAATCCAATATGAATTCTAAGCAGGGTATCCTTTTGTAGCTGGCTCACAGTATTTCTTGTTTGCTTAGTTCTGTACAAAATTTAGTGTGCAGTAACATATCAGTGTTTTTCTCTCTTGGTTTTACTAGTTCCGGTTTCAAGATTTTGTGTCCTGTAACTTTGATTATGAAAATGTCATTTACTTTCAAACATTATTGTAGATCAAAGATCTGGTTGAAGCTCACGACAGACCACCACAGCTTGGTTTACAGACAGCTAAAAATGTGGCACTAGCCAGAACCTTAGTTGCTGAGGGCAAAGTCACGTGACCATTAATTGTCATGTGATAAACATTTGATTTCATTGTATACACATAAAATTGAATATAAAATGGACAATGGGGATATTTACTCTTAATAGTCAGGAAATTTATATACAATCATTGCATTGTAATGTTTCTCACAAACTTGTTTTCTCTTGTTACTATAATCACATATGAGAAACTTCATGGGCTAGACATACAAATACTTTTATAAGAAATTTTTAATACTTAATTAAAAAAAAAAAAAAAATCCCGTGAAATTTTTGCATGTTTGCTTTTTCCCTCTATTCATTGCATTTTTTTGCAACATGTGGAATGGCATTCCTTATTTTTGAAAATGATTTAACCTTCTGAACTGCATGTTTTAAAGCATAATACCGTATAGCGGGTAATTTTCGCGGCATACAAATTTCGCGATTTCATACCAAATGGCTAAGTTTTTATATACGCGGACATTTATTTTCGCGATTGAATAATATTCTCAATACAAATTTATGTTGATTCTATTTTACGCGGGTTCTAAATTTCGCGATAGAATAATGGTCGCGAATATAGCGAAAATTAGAACCTCGCGAAAATTTCCCGCTATACGGTATTTCTATACCCATACTAGAAGACTGTGTCCATCTATGCTTCAAAGAATGGGTGTATTGAAGTTTAGATTTAAGTAACAACATGAACAATGTGACAAAAATAATAACAATACAAGCTACACTCACTAAGTAAAAAATGAAATAAATAGAAATAGAAAATTACAAGACATCAGATACAAACAGTTTTCAAGAATGAACTGAACACAAAATTGCAAATAGTCATAAGTGTTGTTAATTCTTATACCGTGTCACATGAAGTGTTGAGATTTCAAGTGATACCTTTTATTTAATTCAGTGTCTACCTACCCATCTGTGTGTCTCTGTCTGTTTTCTGAAGGATTTTGAAGGTAACATGAAAACATTTGAAGGGATTTAAATAAAAAAAATTCACAGCAGTTAAGTATAATTAGATTTACTAAAATCTAGTCAAAATAAAAAATAAAAATAAAAATTAATAATGATTTATGCTTTTAAAGTTGAATTGATCATCTTTGTGCATTAACAAAGAATAAAATATATATTTTACCAATAAAAAAAAGAATGATATGGACTAAAACATTCCAAAGACTTCCAGGATATGTTTCTGTACTCTCTTTTAAAGAAATGACCTTTACAACTGTAAGGAATGAAACATTGTTTTATAAGAATTGTGGACATTCCTATTTTTTTGTAATTGTAAAATTAATGTACTTAATGTTCTTTGTGACACAAAATTTCATGTGTATTTATCCGTCCAAGTCGTGTTTCTCTCTAAAAATGTTGCTACACAATGTGTATGGTTGTCACAAATATTGAATATTGTTTTTTGTGTCTATTTATATAAATAATAAATATTTGAAAATAACACTACTATTATTTTCTTTATTTACTTAACTTTTTTTCTCACAATCAAACTCTCAGCTGATATAGAGTTATAAGAATTTTTTTTGGTTTTTAAGTATTTATGATGTACATTCTGTAATTTCAGTTTTGCCAAATTTCCTCTTGCTTAGCCCAAATTCATTTAGATACTAATTTGTACTTTTCACATTATTTAAATTTGAAATTCACAATATTTCGGAATCTTGCTTTAAAAATGTTTTCACCACACTAATGTTCTTGTATTTTTAAATAAAAAGATTTTGATAAAGCAATCTCAAAGTAACTTTTTTGTTAGTCTGAAGGATTAGAATAAAAAAAAAAGATTATTTACCACAGATATGACTGTTGTTTAACGAATCACCATTCTGTATCATTATCAATCAAATATTCTTTCAGGTAACCCATCTTAGGTCTGCTATTTGCAAAATATTCATGATATTGGAAGGTTGGAAGGAAGGGTTTAACCATTTTGTTTGAACAGATACATGTAAATAGTTATTTTCCTCAAATTGACTAATACTATCCCTAATACTATGTTATATGTATTGCATCAACAGTCTTTCCTAGATTTCACCACAATGTCTAGTCTAAGAAAGGTTTTTCTCCAGACTTACTCATTATATGGTCATATAACATTCCATTTTGCTTGGTAAATTTCTTTCTTACATCCATCCTTGTAAACCCAGGCAGGGGATCTTCTCTCTTGCTTACTCATTCATCACCCCTGGGACATTTGGTCTGATTTTGTTCGTTTCGCGTTCAGAATCTGATCTTGAACTTCATAGAATTTTTATAAAGAAACATGTTTAAATTGCAGTAGAAAAATGTAATGCGACCAATCAGAAGAATAAAAAATGAGGTATTTCATGTGTAATGTCCCAGGGGTGATGAATGAGTAAGTGAGAGAAGATCCCCTGGGCTTACGAGGATGTTTTTCATCATACATTTGATACTATTTAGATATTCTTTAGATAAAACCTAAGTTTATTTTACTGATGTCGGCAGTCTTTGATGAAGGAACAAGTTTCGTAAATTATGCTTAATTGTCGTATAAAATATTTTGTTGATCAGTATGTTGCAAAAGCACCATCTTAACTGATGTACTTTCTCATAAAAACTTCTTCATACACCAGATTTTTTTTGGCAATATGAATTTATTAAGATGACCTGTTTTAACAGGTAATCTCTTCAAATTCGACTTTTGTTGTAAATAATAAAACAAATCATCTCTTACATTTAACTGTTTTTTTCATGAATTTACATTGCTTTTCAAAAATCTTCTTTTCTAAAACTACTGAAGGGATTGCATTGATACTTGGTATACATGATCTTTAGGATGTCCTCTACCAAGTTTGTGAATTATATACATGTCGACAAACCAACATGGCCGCCGTTGCTAAAAATAGAACAGGGGGGTCAGACCATTGTTTTTGGCTCATAACTCAAAAAGTATAAGTGATAGAGAAAATCCAAAGCAACTTACCTTGTTCAGCATCAAAAGCTCTACTAATCTCTCCATTGAGTGGAAGTTGTGAAACGACTCCTTACAGGAGTTATTTCCCTTTAATCATCAAAATTGACCATTTTTGCAGTTTTTGGACAATATCTTGAAAACCGTTAGAGCTAGAGGAAAAGTTAGCATTGCAGAATAGTTTAGCTCATTGAGATCTACAAAAATGATTTCAGGGTCTAAATTGTCAGATCAGCCATTTAAGAGTTATTCCCCTTTAACTGTTTTTAGCTCACCTGACCCGAAGGGTCATGTGAGCTATTGTCATCGTTAAGCGTCCGTCGTCCGTCCGTCGTCCGTCGTCCGTTAACTTTTCTTCAAAGATCTTCTTCTCTGAAACCATGAAGGGATTGCATTGATACTTGGTATACATGAACTTTTGGATGTCCTCTACCAAGTTTGTGAATTATATACATGTCAACCAACCAACATGGCCGCCGTTGCTAAAAATAGAACAGGGGGGTCATACCATTGTTTTTGGCTTATAACTCAAAAAGTATAAGAGATAGAGAAAATCCGAAGCAACCTTCCGTGTTCAGCATCAAAAGCTCTACAAATCTCTCCATTGAGTCGAAGTTGTGAAACGACTCCTTATAGGAGTTATTGCCCTTTCATCATCAAAATTGACCATTTTTGCAGTTTTTGGACTATATCTTGAAAACCGTTAGAGCTAAAGGAAAAGTTAGCATTGCAGAATTGTTAAGCTCATTGAGATCTACAAAAATGATTTCAGGGTCTAAATTGTCAGATCAGCTGTTTAAGAGTTATTCCCCTTTAACTGTTTTTTCCATTAATTTTAACTGATTTTCAAAAATCTTCTTCTCTGAAACCACTGAAAGGATTGCATTGATACTTGGTATACATGATCTTTAGGATGTCCTCTACCAAGTTTGTGAATTATATACATGTCGACCAACCAACATGGCCACTGTTGCTAAAAATAGAACAGGGGGGTCAGACCATTGTTTTTGGCTTATAACTCGAAAAGTATAAGAGATAGAGAAAATCTGAAGCAACCATTCTTGTTCAGCATCAAAAGCTCTACAAATCTCTCCATTGAGTCGAAGTTGTGAAAGGACTACTTATAGGAGTTATTGCCCTTTAATCATCAAAATTGACCATTTTTGCAGCTTTTGGACTATATATTGAAAACCGTTAGAGCTAGAGGAAAAGTTAGCATTGCAGAATTGTTAAGCTCATTGAGATCTACAAAAATGATTTCAGGGTCAAAATTGTCAGATCAGCCGTTAAAGAGTTATTCCCCTTTAACTGTTTTATTCCATTAATTTACACGGATTTTCAAAAATCTTCTCTGAAACCTCTGAAGGGATTGCATTGATACTTGGTATACATGAACTTTAGGATGTCCTCTACCAAGTTTGTGAATTATATACATGTCGACCAACCAACATGGCCGCCGTTGCTAAAAATAGAACAGGGGGGTCATACCATTGTTTTTGGCTTATAACTCAAAAAGTATAAGAGATAGAGAAAATCCGAAGCAACCTTCCGTGTTCAGCATCAAAAGCTCTACAAATCTCTCCATTGAGTGGAAGTTGTGAAACGACTCCTTATAGGAGTTATTGCCCTTTAATCATCAAAATTGACCATTTTTGCAGTTTTTGGACTATATCTTGAAAACCGTTAGAGCTAGAGGAAAAGTTAGCATTGCAGAATTGTTAAGCTCATTGAGATCTACAAAAATGATTTCAGGGTCTAAATTGTCAGATCAGCCGTTTAAGAGTTATTCCCCTTTAACTGTTTTTTTCCATTAATTTACACGGATTTTCAAAAATCTTCTCTGAAACCACTGAAGGGATTGCATTGATACTTGGTATACATGAACTTTAGGATGTCCTCTACCAAGTTTGTGAATTATATACATGTCGACCAACCAACATGGCCGCCGTTGCTAAAAATAGAACAGGGGGGTCATACCATTGTTTTTGGCTTATAACTCGAAAAGTATAAGAGATAGAGAAAATCTGAAGCAACCATCCTTGTTCAGCATCAAAAGCTCTACAAATCTCTCCATTGAGTCGAAGTTGTGAAACGACTCCTTATAGGAGTTATTGCCCTTTAATCATCAAAATTGACCATTTTTGCAGCTTTTGGACTATATATTGAAAACTGTTAGAGCTAGAGGAAAAGTTAGCATTGCAGAATTGTTAAGCTCATTGAGATCTACAAAAATGATTCAGGGTCAAAATTGTCAGATCAGCCGTTAAAGAGTTATTCCCCTTTAACTGTCTATTCCATTAATTTACACGGATTTTCAAAAATCTTCTTCTCTGAAACCACTGAAGGAATTGCATTGATACTTGGTATACTTGATCTTTAGGATGTCCTCTACCAAGTTTGTGAATTATATACATGTCAACCAACCAACATGGCCGCCATTGCTCAAAATAGAACAGGGGGGTCAGACCATTGTTTTTGGCTTACAACTCGAAAAGTATAACAGATAGAGAAATTCCGAAGCAACCTACCTTGTTCAGCATCAAAGGCTCTACAAATCTCTCCATTGAGTCGAAGTTGTGAAATGACTCCTTATAGGAGTTATTGCCCTTTATTCATCAAAATTCACAATTTTTGCAGTTTTTGGACCATGTCTAGAAAACGGTTAGAGCTAGAGGAAAAGTCAGCATTGCAGAATTTTTTAGTTCATTGAGATCTACTTAAATGAAATCTGTAGCAACTTTTCTTGTTTAGCATTAATAGGTCCTTATAGGAGTTATTGCCCTTTAACTGTTTCTTCTATTAATTTGAACTGATTTCCAAAAATCTTCTCTGAAACCACTGAAGGGATTGTTTTGCAACTTTGTATACTTGAAAGTTTATGAAATTTATTCAAACTTTGGCATAAGAGATCAGGTGAGCGATTCAGGCTCCTGGGAGCCTCTAGTTTTTCATTAATTTACACTGATTTTCAAAAATCTTCTTCTCTTAAACCACTGAAGGGATTGCATTGATACTTGGTATACATGATCTTTAGGATGTCCTCTGCCAAGTTTGTGAATTATATACATGTCGACCAACCAACATGGCCGCCGTTGCTAAAAATAGAACAGGGGGGTCAAACCATTGTTTTTGGCTTTTAACTCAAAAAGTATAAGAGATAAAAAAAATCGGAAGCAAATTTTTTTGTTCAGCATCAAAAGGTCCTTACAGTAGTTATTGCCCTTTAACTGTTTTTGTTCTATTAATTTAAACTGATTTCCAAAAATCTTCTCTAAAACCACCGAAAGGATTGTTTTGCAACTTTGTATACTTGAAAGTTTGTGAAATTTATTCAAACTTTGGCATAAGAGATCAGGTGAGCGATTCAGGCTCCTGGGAGCCTCTAGTTTATCTAACCTGATTGTAAGAGTTTTGTAAGATATTGTCTACACTTAGTGTCCTTCCTCTGATCATTGTCCATTCTAAAACTTTTTCTAAAACTTTTTCATAAAAAGGCTCCTCACACACCATAATTCCAAAACTTTGTACATTTGTTTAATTAGCATAGGTGATACCAAACTAAGAACATAAGGGTAAATTGAAGTTACTGATGTGGTTAAACTGATTACTATTATTTTCTTTATTTACTTAACTTTTTTTCTCACAATCAAACTCTCAGCTGATATAGAGTTATAAGAATTTTTTTTTGGTTTTTAAGTATTTATGATGTACATTCTGTAATTTCAGTTTTGCCAAATTTCCTCTTGCTTAGCCCAAATTCATTTAGATACTAATTTGTACTTTTCACATTATTTAAATTTGAAATTCACAATATTTCGGAATCTTGCTTTAAAAATGTTTTCACCACACTAATGTTCTTGTATTTTTAAATAAAAAGATTTTGATAAAGCAATCTCAAAGTAACTTTTTTGTTAGTCTGAAGGATTAGAATAAAAAAAAAAGATTATTTACCACAGATATGACTGTTGTTTAACGAATCACCATTCTGTATCATTATCAATCAAATATTCTTTCAGGTAACCCATCTTAGGTCTGCTATTTGCAAAATATTCATGATATTGGAAGGTTGGAAGGAAGGGTTTAACCATTTTGTTTGAACAGATACATGTAAATAGTTATTTTCCTCAAATTGACTAATACTATCCCTAATACTATGTTATATGTATTGCATCAACAGTCTTTCCTAGATTTCACCACAATGTCTAGTCTAAGAAAGGTTTTTCTCCAGTCATACTCATTATATGGTCATATAACATTCCATTTTGCTTGGTAAATTTCTTTCTTACATCCATCCTTGTAAACCCAGGCAGGGGATCTTCTCTTGCTTACTCATTCATCACCCCTGGGACATTTGGTCTGATTTTGTTCGTTTCGCGTTCAGAATCTGATCTTGAACTTCATAGAATTTTTATAAAGAAACATGTTTAAATTGCAGTAGAAAAATGTAATGCGACCAATCAGAAGAATAAAAAATGAGGTATTTCATGTGTAATGTCCCAGGGGTGATGAATGAGTAAGTGAGAGAAGATCCCCTGGGCTTACGAGGATGTTTTTCATCATACATTTGATACTATTTAGATATTCTTTAGATAAAACCTAAGTTTATTTTACTGATGTCGGCAGTCTTTGATGAAGGAACAAGTTTCGTAAATTATGCTTAATTGTCGTATAAAATATTTTGTTGATCAGTATGTTGCAAAAGCACCATCTTAACTGATGTACTTTCTCATAAAAACTTCTTCATACACCAGATTTTTTTTGGCAATATGAATTTATTAAGATGACCTGTTTTAACAGGTAATCTCTTCAAATTCGACTTTTGTTGTAAATAATAAAACAAATCATCTCTTACATTTAACTGTTTTTTTCATGAATTTACACTGCTTTTCAAAAATCTTCTTTTCTAAAACTACTGAAGGGATTGCATTGATACTTGGTATACATGATCTTTAGGATGTCCTCTACCAAGTTTGTGAATTATATACATGTCGACAAACCAACATGGCCGCCGTTGCTAAAAATAGAACAGGGGGGTCAGACCATTGTTTTTGGCTCATAACTCAAAAAGTATAAGTGATAGAGAAAATCCAAAGCAACTTACCTTGTTCAGCATCAAAAGCTCTACTAATCTCTCCATTGAGTGGAAGTTGTGAAACGACTCCTTACAGGAGTTATTTCCCTTTAATCATCAAAATTGACCATTTTTGCAGTTTTTGGACAATATCTTGAAAACCGTTAGAGCTAGAGGAAAAGTTAGCATTGCAGAATAGTTTAGCTCATTGAGATCTACAAAAATGATTTCAGGGTCTAAATTGTCAGATCAGCCATTTAAGAGTTATTCCCCTTTAACTGTTTTTAGCTCACCTGACCCGAAGGGTCATGTGAGCTATTGTCATCGTTAAGCGTCCGTCGTCCGTCCGTCGTCCGTCGTCCGTTAACTTTTCTTCAAAGATCTTCTTCTCTGAAACCATGAAGGGATTGCATTGATACTTGGTATACATGAACTTTTGGATGTCCTCTACCAAGTTTGTGAATTATATACATGTCGACCAACCAACATGGCCGCCGTTGCTAAAAATAGAACAGGGGGGTCATACCATTGTTTTTGGCTTATAACTCAAAAAGTATAAGAGATAGAGAAAATCCGAAGCAACCTTCCGTGTTCAGCATCAAAAGCTCTACAAATCTCTCCATTGAGTCGAAGTTGTGAAACGACTCCTTATAGGAGTTATTGCCCTTTAATCATCAAAATTGACCATTTTTGCAGTTTTTGGACTATATCTTGAAAACCGTTAGAGCTAAAGGAAAAGTTAGCATTGCAGAATTGTTAAGCTCATTGAGATCTACAAAAATGATTTCAGGGTCTAAATTGTCAGATCAGCTGTTTAAGAGTTATTCCCCTTTAACTGTTTTTTCCATTAATTTTAACTGATTTTCAAAAATCTTCTTCTCTGAAACCACTGAAAGGATTGCATTGATACTTGGTATACTTGATCTTTAGGATGTCCTCTACCAAGTTTGTGAATTATATACATGTCGACCAACCAACATGGCCACTGTTGCTAAAAATAGAACAGGGGGGTCAGACCATTGTTTTTGGCTTATAACTCGAAAAGTATAAGAGATAGAGAAAATCTGAAGCAACCATTCTTGTTCAGCATCAAAAGCTCTACAAATCTCTCCATTGAGTCGAAGTTGTGAAAGGACTACTTATAGGAGTTATTGCCCTTTAATCATCAAAATTGACCATTTTTGCAGCTTTTGGACTATATATTGAAAACCGTTAGAGCTAGAGGAAAAGTTAGCATTGCAGAATTGTTAAGCTCATTGAGATCTACAAAAATGATTTCAGGGTCAAAATTGTCAGATCAGCCGTTAAAGAGTTATTCCCCTTTAACTGTTTTTTTTTCCATTAATTTACACTGATTTTCAAAAATCTTCTTCTCTGAAACCACTGAAGGGATTGCATTGATACTTGGTATACTTGATCTTTAGGATGTCCTCTACCAAGTTTGTGATTTATATACACGTCGACCAACCAACATGGCCGCTGTTGCTAAAAATAGAACAGGGGGGTCAGACCATTGTTTTTGGCTAATAACTCGAAAAGTATAAGAGATAGAGAAAATCCGAAGCAACCTTCCTTGTTCAGCATCAAAAGCTCTACAAATCTCTCCATTGAGTCGAAGTTGTGAAACGACTCCTTATAGGAGTTATTGCCCTTTAATCATCAAATTTGACCATTTTTGCAGTTTTTGGACAATATCTTGAAAACCCTTAGAGCTAGAGGAAAAGTTAGCATTGCAGAATTGTTAAGCTCATTGAGATCTACGAAAATGATTTCGGGGGGGTCAAAATTGTCAGATCAACTGTTTAAGAGTTATTCCCCTTTAACTGTTTTTTTCCATTAATTTACTGATTTTCAAAAATCTTCTTCTCTGAAACCACTGAAGGGATTGCATTGATGCTTGGTATACTTGATCTTTAGGATGTCCTCTACCAAGTTTGTGAATTACATACACGTCGACCAACCAACATGGCCACCGTTGCTAAAAATAGAACAGGGGGGTCAGACCATTGTTTTTGGCTAATAACTCGAAAAGTATAAGAGAGAGAGAAAATCCGAAGCAACCACTCAAGTTCAGCATTAAAATATCTACAAATCTCTCCATTGAGTCAAAATTGTGAAACGACTCCTTATAGGAGTTTTTGCCCTTCAATCGTCAAAATTGACCATTTTTGCAGTTTTTGGACAATATCTTGAAAACCGTAAAAGCTAGAGGAAAAGTTAGCGTTGCAGAATTGTTGAGCTCATTCAGATCTACAAAAATAATTTCGGGGTCAAAATTGTCAGATCAGCCATTTAAGAGTTATTCCCCTTTAACTGTTTTTTTCCATTGATTTTAACTGATTTTAAAAAATCTTCTTCTCTGAAACCACTGAAGGGATTGCTTTGAAACTTGGTACACTTGATTTTTAGGATGTCCTCTACCAAGTTTGTGAATTATATACATGTCGACCAACCAACAAGGCCGCCATTGCTATGGTCCTTATAGGAGTTATTGCCCTTTAACTGTTTTTTTTCTAATTATTTAAACTGATTTCAAAAAATCTTCTCTGAAACACTGAAAGGATTGTTTTGCAACTTTGTATTCTTGAAAGGTTGTGTAATTAATTCAAACTTTGGCGTAAGAGATCAGGTGAGCGATTCAGGCTCCTGGGAGCCTCTAGTGTTAATGTCAATTAATTATGAAAATGCAAATTAAAACTCATGTGATACTAAAACCATGAAACTCATTTTTATAACCAGAATGGTCATCTGTCATTTTCCATATTTTTATTCACATTTTGTGTATTTTAATGTGTTTTTGTTGACATGTGTATGTTTACTTGTTTGTGTATGTTATTTACACTAAATAAACTATTTTCAACATTATGAAAGATCAGCCTTCTCTTTTTGATGCTGTCTTTGTTATGCCATAAAGAATAATTGAAAGCAATAACAAATTTCTGTTGGGTTTTCATAGGGTTTTATTAGCTCACCTGACCCGAAGGGTCATGTGAGCTATTGTCATCGTTAAGCGTCCGTCGCCCGTCCGTCGTCCGTCGTCCGTTAACTTTTCTTCAAAGATCTTCTTCTCTGAAACCACTGAAGGGATTGCATTGATACTTGGTATACATGATCTTTAGGATGTTCTCTACCAAGTTTGTGAATTATATACATGTCGACCAACCAACATGGCCGCCGTTGCTAAAAATAGAACAGGGGGGTCAGACCATTGTTTTTGGCTTATAACTCAAAAAGTATAAGAGATAGAGAAAATCCGAAGCAACCTTCCTTGTTCAGCATCAAAAGTTCTACGAATCTCTCCATTGAGTCAAAGTTGTCAAACGACTCCTTATAGGAGTTATTGCCCTTTAATCATCAAATTTGACCATTTTTGCAGTTTTTGGACAATATCTTGAAAACCATTAGAGCTAGAGGAAAAGTTAGCATTGCAGAATTGTTAAGCTCATTGAGATCTACAAAAATGATTTCAGGGTCTAAATTGTCAGATCAGCCGTTTAAGAGTTATTCCCCTTTAACTGCTTTTTCCATTAATTTACACTGATTTTCAAAAATCTTCTTCTCTAAAACTACTGAGATATTGCATTGATACTTGGCATACATGATCTTTAGGATGTCCTCTACCAAGTTTGTGAATTATATACATGTAGACCAACCAACATGGCCGCAGTTGCTAAAAATAGAACAGGGGGTCAGACCATTGTTTTTGGCTTATAACTCAAAAAGTATAAGAGATAGAGAAAATCCGAAGCAACCTTCCTTGTTCAGCATCAAAAGTTCTATGAATCTCTCCATTGAGTCAAAGTTGTCAAACGACTCCTTATAGGAGTTATTGCCCTTTAATCATCAAATTTGACCATTTTTGCAGTTTTTGGACAATATCTTGAAAACCGTTAGAGCTAGAGGAAAAGTTAGCATTGCAGAATTGTTAAGCTCATTGAGATCTACAAAAATGATTTCAGGGTCTAAATTGTCAGATCAGCTGTTTAAGAGTTATTCCCCTTTAACTGTTTTTTCCATTAATTTACACTGATTTTCAAAAATCTTCTTCTCTGAAATCACTGAAGGGATTGCATTGATACTTGGTATACATGATCTTTAGGATGCCCTCTACCAAGTTTGTGAATTATATACATGTAGACCAACCAACATGGCCGCCGTTGCTAAAAATAGAACAGGGGGGTCAGACCATTGTTTTTGGCTTATAACTCAAAAAGTATAAGAGATAGAGAAAATCCGAAGCAACCTTCCTTGTTCAGCATCAAAAGTTCTACGAATCTCTCCATTGAGTCAAAGTTGTTAAACGACTCCTTATAGGAGGTATTGCCCTTTAATCATCAAAATTGACCATTTTTGCAGTTTTTGGACAATATCTTGAAAACCGTTAGAGCTAGAGGAAAAGTTAGCATTGTAGACTTGGTTAGCTTATTGAGATCTACAAAAATGATTTCAGGGTCTAAATTGTCAGATCAGCCATTTAAGAGTTATTCCCCTTTAACTGTTTTTTTTTCATTAATTTACACTGATTTTCAAAAATTTTCTTCTCTAAAACTACTGAAGGGATTGCATTGATTCTTAGTATACATGATCTTTAGGATGTCCTCTACCAAGTTTGTGAATTATATACATGTTGACCAACCAACATGGCAGCCGTTGCTAAAAATAGAATAGGGGGGGGGTCAGACCATTGTTTTTGGCTTAGAACTCAAAAAGTATAAAAGATAGAGAAAATCTAAAGCAACCATTCTTGTTCAGTATCAAAAGCTCTATGAATCTCTTCATTGAGTCGAAGTTGTGAAACGACTCCTTATAGGAGTTAATGCCCTTTAATCATCAAAATTGACCATTTTTCCAGTTTTTGGACAATATCTTGAAAACTGTTAGAGCTAGAGGAAAAGTTAGCATTGCAGAATTGTTTAGCTCATTGAGATCTACAAAAATGATTTCAGGGTCTAAATTGTCAGATCAGCCGTTTAAGAGTTATTCCCCTTTAACTGTTTTTTCCATTAATTTACACTGATTTTCAAAAATCTTCTTCTCTAAAACTACTGAGAGATTGCATTGATACTTGGTATACAGGATATTTAGGATGTCCTCTACCAAGTTTGTGAATTATATACATGTAGACCAACCAACATGGCCGCAGTTGCTAAAAATAGAACAGGGGGTCAGACCATTGTTTTTGGCTTATAACTCAAAAAGTATAAGAGATAGAGAAAATCCGAAGCAACCTTCCTTGTTCAGCATCAAAAGTTCTATGAATCTCTCCAATGAGTCAAAGTTGTCAAACGACTCCTTATAGGAGTTATTGCCCTTTAATCATCAAATTTGACCATTTTTGCAGTTTTTGGACAATATCTTGAAAACCGTTAGAGCTAGAGGAAAAGATAGCATTGCAGAATTGTTAAGCTCATTGAGATCTACAAAAATGATTTCAGGGTCTAAATTGTCAGATCAGCTGTTTAAGAGTTATTCCCCTTTAACTGTTTTTTCCATTAATTTACAGTGATTTTTAAAAATCTTCTTCTCTGAAATCACTGAAGGGATTGCATTGATACTTGGTATACATGATCTTTAGGATGCCCTCTACCAAGTTTGTGAATTATATACATGTCGACCAACCAACATGGCCGCCGTTGCTAAAAATAGAACAGGGGGGTCAGACCATTGTTTTTGGCTTATAACTCAAAAAGTATAAGAGATAGAGAAAATCCGAAGCAACCTTCCTTGTTCAGCATCAAAAGTTCTACGAATCTCTCCATTGAGTCAAAGTTGTTAAACGACTCCTTATAGGAGGTATTGCCCTTTAATCATCAAAATTGACCATTTTTGCAGTTTTTGGACAATATCTTGAAAACCGTTAGAGCTAGAGGAAAAGTTAGCATTGTAGACTTGGTTAGCTTATTGAGTTCTACAAAAATGATTTCAGGGTCTAAATTGTCAGATCAGCCATTTAAGAGTTATTCCCCTTTAACTGTTTTTTTTTCATTAATTTACACTGATTTTCAAAAAATTTCTTCTCTAAAACTACTGAAGGGATTGCATTGATTCTTAGTATACATGATCTTTAGGATGTCCTCTACCAAGTTTGTGAATTATATACATGTTGACCAACCAACATGGCAGCCGTTGCTAAAAATAGAATAGGGGGGGGGTCAGACCATTGTTTTTGGCTTAGAACTCAAAAAGTATAAAAGATAGAGAAAATCTAAAGCACCATTCTTGTTCAGTATCAAAAGCTCTATGAATCTCTTCATTGAGTCGAAGTTGTGAAACGACTCCTTATAGGAGTTAATGCCCTTTAATCATCAAAATTGACCATTTTTCCAGTTTTTGGACAATATCTTGAAAACTGTTAGAGCTAGAGGAAAAGTTAGCATTGCAGAATTGTTTAGCTCATTGAGATCTACAAAAATGATTTCAGGGTCTAAATTGTCAGATCAGCCGTTTAAGAGTTATTCCCCTTTAACTGTTTTTTTTTCCATTAATTTACACTGATTTTCAAAAATCTTCTTCTCTAAAACCACTGAAGGGATTGCATTGATACTTGGTATACAGGATATTTAGGATGTCCTCTACCAAGTTTGTGAATTATATACATGTCGACCAACCAACATGGCCGCTGTTGCTAAAAATAGAACAGGGGGGTCAAACCATTGTTTTTGGCTTATAACTCAAAAAGTATAAGAGATAAAGAAAATCAGCAGCAAATTTTTTTGTTCAGCATCAAAAGGTCCTTACAGTAGTTATTGCCCTTTAACTGTCTTTCTATTAATTTAAACTGATTTCCAAAATTCTTCTCTGAAACCACTGAAAGGATTGTTTTGCAACTTTGTATACTTGAAAGTTTGTGAAATTTATTCAAACTTTGGCATAAGAGATCAGGTGAGCGATTCAGGCTCCTGGGAGCCTCTAGTTTCATGTGTTTGGCTTATAGAATGAAAACTATTGCAGATAGAGAAAAGCTTAAATGTTAAGCTCATTTAGCTCTACAAAAGTCTTCATAGGGTTGAAGTTGTCAGATGACCCTTAATGGGGTTACAGCCCCTTAAAGGCAAAAAATAGTGTTTTTGGCCTATACAATGAAAAAAATATTGCAGATACAGAAAAGCTGTTGCTTGCTTAAATGTTCAGCTCATTTAGCGCTTCAAAAGTCTTCATAGGGTTGAAGTTGTCTGATGACACTTAAAGGGGTTACAGCCCTGTAGAGACCAAAAATAGTGTTTTTGGCCTATAAAATGAAAACTATTGCATATATAGAAAAGCTGCTTAAATGTTCTGCTCATTTAGCTCTACAAAAGTCCACATAGGGTGGAAGTTGTCAGATGACCCCTTATAGGGATTACAGCCCCTAAATAAACATGTTTTCATGTTTTTGGCTTATATAATGAAAACTATAGCAGATAAAGAAAAGTGTTTGCTTGCTAATATGTTCAGTTCATTAAGCTCTTAACAAAAGTCTCTATAGAGTCAAAGTGTTCAGACGGCCCTTAAAATAACATTTTGCACGTTTTTGGCCAACAAAATGAAAAAAAACTTTGCTGAAAGAAAAAAGTTGTTGCTTGCTTAAATGTTCAGCTTATTCAGCTCTACAAAGCTCTTCATTGGGTTGACATCAAGACCAGTGAGCGATTCAGGCTCCTGGGAGCCTCTTGTTAGCTCACCTGATAAAAAGCCATGTGAGCTTATGCCATATTCTTTCGTTTTAATATTATGCCATCACTAAGAGCCCATTGACTTCGGTTGTCCGTAATCTGCTTCTCTTAAACTATCATATATCAATAAAACTGAAACTTTGCAGGAATGATATATGACATTTTGGCAATGAACAATCCTTATATTGAAATGATTTGATGAAAATCCTTGCTGCTGTTACTGAAAATAGTACAAAGGGTAAAATCACTCATAATGGCTTATAACTTAGCAGCTATAACAGATAGAAAAACTCCAAAGGATCTTAGGCTCTTCAGAAGTTCTACTACAGTATCCATTTGGGAAATTTCTGATAACCCCTTAAAGCAGTTATGGCTCTTTAAAGGTTGATAATATTGTCTTTTCATTTTTTTGCCCTATTGAATGTTCATGTTTTGCTCTATTGAATGAAAACTATCAAAGATAGATAAAGCTATTACTTGCTTAAAACTTCAGCTCATTGAGCTCTACAAATATTTACGATGGGTTATAGGTGGCAGATGACCCCTTATAGAGGTTATGGCCCTGTGAGGGTAAAAAGGGCGTTTTTTTCAGGTTTGTATCATAGAAGGTAAACCATTGCAAATAGAAAAATGTTGTTGCTTGCTTAAACCATCAGCTCATTGAGCTCTACAAAGGTGTCTCCTGGGTGGAAATTGTCAGATGATCCCTTATATAGGTTATGGCCCTTTAAAGGTAAAATAGTGTTTTTTGCCCATAGAATGAAGTGTTGCACATAGACAAAAGTCTTAGCTTTTCTTAAACTTTCAGCTCAACAGAAGTCTCTATTGGATCAAAGTTGTCAGTGGACCTCTTAAATGGGTAATAGCTTATAGAAGATTTTCCTATAGCTGAAAGACCAGGTGGGTGATTCGGGCTCCAGGGAGCCTCTAGTTTATTTATCCAAATTCTGCACTTATCAGGATTTTTTTAGCACAAAATCTTGAAAATTTAGAAATTTAAAAAATTGCATAGTGTTTATGACTCGAAGTATTAGTAAACTACCAAACTGAAAATATCAACCTCATATGTACATGTATAAACATACTGGAGAAATGAAAGATGGCGATGGTCCTGACTTGGTAGTTTTCTTTAAATAAGCACATAAAGATCAACAAAATTTATATACATGTATAGTCAAAGTTGTAGGGCCACTCCTTTTAGGAGTTATACCCCTTGGAATGTCAAAACTGCATACAATATGGATTCCAATGGGCACTAGTTGTGCACCTTTGCTTGCTGATTTGTTTCTTTATTCACATGAAGCTGACTTCTTACAATCTTTTCTAGACAAAAATATCGTAGACTAGCTCTCTCTTAAATCTTCCCTTTCCATTATATTGACGATGTCCTTTCACTGAACAATTCTCGATTTGGTGACTTTCAAAATCTCATAAATCCTCAGGAACTTAAGAAAAAGAACACAACAGATTCAAGGAAGTCTGCTTCATATTTAGATCTTACTCTCAAGGAAATCTATCAACAAAGGACAAATGTGATGACGTCAACTTTCCAATTGTCAAATTTCTCTAACGTCCGCTCCAGCTTATGGAGTTTACGTATCACACGTTACTCCAGAGCTTGCTTGAATTACATCAATTTCCTTGGCAAAGCGTCACGTTTGACACAAAACTTGTTTACACAAGGTTATGTTGCTACTCGGTTGCTGTCGTCACTCAAGACATTCTACGTTAGACATAATGCACTCATAGACAAATTTGGGATTTCTATCTCTCAAATGAGTGCAGATGTTACAGGGTTATGTTTTGTCTTCCTTTACCGTATTTGACACTCTGAATTTAAAATTGGCAGAGCGACGAGTGTGCTATAACAGACAACACTGCTTATCCTTCCGGCGCACCTGAGTTCAATCTTATTACGACTAAGGTTCGCGTTTTTAATTGATATTTATTTTTCCCTGTCCTTGTTTGTGTTAACTGGTTTTGTCTTCCCCCTTTTTGTCAGCACCAGTACCAAAATAAGATTATCTTGACCTACATTTTCTGCATAAATGACTCGGGTTAAAGTTTTGGTTAAGGTCCATATTTTAGCAACTGCATGCATGTGATAGTGAGATGATATTAAGTCAGTGGGCACATCAGTAACCAACATCTGTACCAAAATAAAGTCACCTTGGCCTACATTTTCTGCATGAATGTTTCAGGTTAAAGTTTTGTTTAAGGTCCATATCTTAGCAACTGCAAGTGATAAAGGAATGACATTGGGTCAGTATAAGTAGGTACATCTTAAATGTGCCAAAATTAGATAACCTGGACCTTCATTTTCTGCATGAATGACTCGGATTAAGGTTTTTATCTTTGCAAGTGGTAGAGGAATGACATTTGGAAAGTGGGTTGATCTTGTATGGTAATCAGCATCCGTACCAAAATTAGGTTACCTTGACTTATATTTTATGCAAATGACTAAGGAACAGCAACTCCAAAGGATAGAGAGATAATATGCTGGTTAATATCCATACGTACCAAAAATACGTAACCTTGAACTACATTTTCCACAAGAATATCTCATATATATACTAAAGTTTTGGTTAAGGGTCATATAATTTCGGCAGCTGCAAGTGATAGAAGAATCATTTCAGGTCAATTGGTACATCTCGGATAGTAACCACTATCCGTACCAAAATTAGATAACTTTTACCTTCATTTTCTACATGAATGACGGTTTAAGGTCCATATCAGCCAGCAACTTCAAGAGATAATATTGGGTCAGTCGGTACATCTTGGAGAGTAATCAGCATCCCTACCAAAAATAAGGTTACCTTGACCTACATTTTCTGCATGAATTGACTCAGGTTAAGGTCCATATCTCAGCAACTGCAAGTGGTAGAGGAATGATATTTGGAAAGTGGATATATCTTAGGCATCTTAGTAAGGTCACATTGTCTTACATTCTAATTCGGTCGATGAGATGAGCCGTCGTGTGGGTCTGCTCCATTTCTTTCAAATTTGTTGAAAACAAGTAAATCTGTGAGCTAATGCTCACTAGTGATACCCCCGCTCCCCAAACTAAGCCATGCATACAAGTTTAAATACTCGGTAAACAGGAAATAGTTGACCTAGGAAAATAAAATCACTATACACTATATGGGATTATAGGATAAAGCTGTATACAAAATATCAGAACTCTATCTCATGTAGTTGCTTGGAAAACTGTGACGGAAATTTTGCATTTATGTCTATTATGTGTTAAAACCTAAGTATTCGGTAAACAGGAAGTAGACAACCTAGGAGCATAAAATCGGTATACACCATATGGTACTTTAGGATAAAGCTGTATACAAAATATCAGACCTCTATCTCATGTAGTTGCTTGGGAAACTGTGACGGAAATTTTGCATTTATGTCTATTATGTGTTAAAACCTAAGTATTCGGTAAACAGGAAGTAGACTACGAAGGAACATAAAATCAGTATACACCATATGGGACTATAAGATAAAGCTGTATACAAAATATCAGACCTCTATCTCATGTAGTTGCTTGGGAAACTGTGACGAAAATTTTGCATTTATGTCTATTATGTGTTAAAACCTAAGTATTCGGTAAACAGGAAGTAGACTACGTAGGAACATAAAATCGGTATACACCATAAGGGACTATATGATAAAGCTGTATACAAAATATCAGAACTCTTTTTCATGTAGTTGCTTAGAAAACTGTGACGGAAGTTTTGTTACGGACGGACGGACGGACGAACGAACGGACGGACGGACGGACAAGGGTAAAACAGTATACCCCCCTCTTCTTCGAAGCGGGGGTATAATTATGACCACTCTTTCTAGAAATAGGGGTATTGATATTGTAGTTTTTATGCCCACACGAAGACATGTCGGTGAGCATTAAGATTTACTTATATCTGTCCGTCCTCATGAATATCCGTCAGGCTTTTCTCAAAAACCATACATGAAAATTATTTGAAATGCTTATTTGGCAGGGTGGTTTAGTATAAAAAAAACTGTACGTCCTAAGCTATTTTAAAACCTGCTGCATTTAATTCGGACTAGGCTAAAATGAAAATTTCTGGTCAGCTTTTTTAAAAAAAAACGTACATGAGAAAGATTTGAAATTCGGCAGGATAGTTCAGCATTACAAACTGTATGTACTAAACATTTAAAAGACCCGTTTGACTTTTAATTCCTGTTTTGGATGCGGGGTATGAATGTGCCATGTATATATTCCTTATGTTTTTTTTTTCAAATAACTTGAGAACGGGCACAATTATCAATTTTTGATTGAAAGCATAAGTGATCAACACCTAAATCTCTATCTGACCTGAAATTTTGATGATCCAACAACCCATACAGAAGTTACTGTCCATTTCTTGATTTTTTTCTCTCCAAATATTTTGCTTAATATATTGAATTGAAAAAAAATAAAATGACTTGCATATTGCTATGCACATCAAGCATGTCAAGATAGCATTAGGTTGTAAGCTCATTTCCTTTATGTGTTATTCCTCTTAGATCGTCAAAATTAAACATTTTTACAGGAGTTGCTCATCATAGTTATTAGTACCAATTCGAATTTTGGTGTTGGTATATAGTGAAAATACGTTCTACTACTAACAGTTTAAAACTAAAACTATTTTATACTTTAAAAACATTGCACGTGCTTTTCGTTGTGTGTTAACTTAAATATCAAGAAGTAATAGCAACTGCAGACCAAAATGTCATTATTTGAAGCCCATTTTTGTATCGTTTAGCCATGAAACACCATGCCCAACGTTACATTTTTGGTCCATGAAACACTGCCTCTGTGACTAAAACTAGAACGTAGGGGATAGTGAGTGAGTGAGTTGGTGTTCTACGCCCTTGCAACGCTATATAGGTTATTAAACGGCGGATGATAAAATGAACATGAAATGATGATGATAAATGAAACATGGGGGTAAAGAACGTTTTCTAGGGTCATTGGTGTTTGTAAATTAAAATGTTCATGTAGAGTGGAAACAATGCCATTTACTCTTGTTTCACTAGCGTGTCGGAAAAAGTAGCATAGACAGAAAAATGACTATGTTGTGACTTTGAGAAGTATGTTGTGATTTTGAGAAACTAATTATAATTTGGAAGAATTAAACTATGGTAGGGAGCAAAGCTAGTAAACGAACACGAAGGTGATCTCTACGGTGCCGCTCCCGAGAAAATTTTACTATTGTTTTTTAAGATCCGAATGACACGGCCGGGGTTGATTTTCAAAATTATAAATTATTTGATGTATTAGTTATAAGAAAAATATTCAAATAGCAATTATGTCTGCGATCAAGAATTTCATTTGGATGTCACTCAAGCTGAAACATCTAGAATTTTCACGTCTTTAGGAGGAAATGAAAGATCTTGTATTTATAGTTCTAAACGATGTTTTTCCTTAACTGAAACATAGAACTTTTTCGCGTAATTTCAGATTTCAGAGTATTTTTCTGCAACAATCAAAATTATCCAAATGACATTTCAATGCAAAATGTATTTTTAAAAAAACCGGTAATAGTGATCATTTGATTTAATCTTAAATCTGAATAAATTCAAGCACCGTTTGTCAAATGCATTTAAAAAAATCGAAGTTCCAACACTTGTTGACAGCTGCGTAGAAGGCTCAGTCTCTTACATATCAAATCTCAAAGTGATAAGGTAGAAGAGAGATTTTTTGTGTAAAAAGAAATGACAGATTTTTATTTTATTGGAGTATGAAAAAAAAATGCACATTGTATAATCCGTGTTATTCATTATGCCAAGTCTGCCCATTTAACCACCTATATATAGGCAACATGTCCCAGTTGCTTTGTGGGCAAATCGACCTTACATTACTTCAGATTTCTGTTTACGGACAAGTTTAGCATTGCTGCAGGCTTATTCGCCATCGGGTTGCCAGGTAGTATTTTGAGAAAAAGATGAAATTACCCCATTTACTTCTTTTGAACAACCGGAGCTGGCTGATCATTATGTGAAAATGGCGGAGCGAGGATATAGTTATATAGGATGGGAAATGACTGAATTAGCCAGCCAAAGACAGGAAGTTTAAGCCAACAAAGCAATTGGTCAAATGGTAAAGATGATATAGTCAATAAAAAGAGAAACTACATAGCACCTGAAATATAAGAGATATATTACTCTATTTTATTCACAAGGTTGGGCGGAGCCTAACTTTCTCGGTCTTTAAGGTGGGATTTAAAGGAAGAAGTCCGAAATAATTGACCCGTGACCAACCAGGTTAATAAAATAGAGTAAATTTTTTTTTAATACTTGATGACCTGAACATAAAGTGTTGTAAATCAACCTGTCATAATATGAAATGTAGATGAGATAGGAATAGTATTGACTTACCACCCAAAGTTCTCTCAAGATATCTAACTCTTCCACACTCTGTTACATCTGGAAGATCAGGTACAACACTTGTTGCAGCAGTTAAAACCTCAGATCTAAGTTTACTACCATATATATATGTAATTTATACATAAATTATAAAGGCCAAAGATTATACTGCAGAATTGGTATGAATGGAACACATTAAGCAATGCATGGCTAAAATATCACAAAAGACATTGAGATGACATCACACTTTTATGCTGACTAAACTTTAGGGTTTACAAAGAAATGAATGCAATAGCAACGTAACGTAGTAATTGAAGAGAAGTAAAGTACAAAAGTGTGTAGTTTTGCAGAATAGCTCGGATATTGCAGTGCAATTAACTGGGTCACTACAAAATGTTTATCAATTGCTTCAAAAACCACTTTCTTGTACATATACCTGAAAGACCCCTGGTGTTTCTATGTGATGGTCAGGCAACACACATTACAAAGTAGTTCTGAGATAATTGATAAAGCAAAGAAGTCTGGTGTATATTTGTTTGTTCAGCCACCTAGAGTAGCCATGCGTAACAAACACTTGACATGCTTGATGTTTCTGTAGTTAGCCCCTTTCAGAAATGCATGCCCTGTTATCAAAATTATGTCAAACTGAGATTTTCTTGGTATTATTTCAACTTTATACAGAAGCTCCATGACAGTTACAAATATTATGCCAGGGTTCGGAAAAAAGTATTTTCTTTTTGACACTAAGATTGTCTATCTAAAGACCCTTTGATCCTTTTACTTCATCATTAGAAAGCCAACATGAACACAAACAGAAAACTAGAGGCTCCCAGGAGCCTGAATCGCTCACCTGATCTCTTATGCTAAAGCCTCTTACCTAGTGTACAACATGGTCTACATGTACTTTGTAAGTAACATTAAAGAAACTAATAAGGATAGAAAACATTTTTAAGATAAAGAATACAAAGTTTACAAAGTTTTCTATTTGAAAAAAAAAAAACCAAGTTGAAATTGATTGAAAATACTTAAAGGGGGATAACTCTTAAAAGGATGATCTGACAATTTTGACCCTGAAATCATTTTTGTACACTTAATGAGCTGAACAATTTTGCAGTGCTAACTTTTCTTCTAGCAATTACAGTTTTCAAGATAAAGTCCAAAATCTGTGAAAATGGTCAATTTTGACGATTAAGGGGAAATAACTCCTATAAGGAGTCATCCCACAACTTTGACTCAATGGAGAGTTTTGTAGAGCTTTTGATGCTGAAGAAAGAAGGTTGCTTCAGATTTTCTCTATCTCTTATACTTTTTGAGCTATAAGCTAAAAACTATGGTCTGACCCCCTTTCCTATTTTTAGTAACAGCAGCCATGTTGGTTGGTCGACGTTAACAAATTTCACAACCTTGATAGAGGACATCCAAAATATCAAGTGTACAAAGTCATTATTTGAAGCCCATTTTTGTATCGTTTAGCCATGAAACACCATGCCCAACGTTACATTTTTGGTCCATGAAACACTGCCTCTGTGACTAAAACTAGAACGTAGGGGATAGTGAGTGAGCGAGTTGGTGTTCTACGCCCTTGCAACGCTATATAGGTTATTAAACGGCGGATGATAAAATGAACATGAAATGATGATGATAAATGAAACATGGGGGTAAAGTGGCAAACAAAGGAACGTTTTCTAGGGTCATTGGTGTTTGTAAATTAAAATGTTCATGTAGAGTGGAAACAATGCCATTTACTCTTGTTTCACTAGCGTGTCGGAAAAAGTAGCATAGACAGAAAAATGACTATGTTGTGACTTTGAGAAGTATGTTGTGATTTTGAGAAACTAATTATAATTTGGAAGAATTAAACTATGGTAGGGAGCAAAGCTAGTAAACGAACACGAAGGTGATCTCTACGGTGCCGCTCCCGAGAAAATTTTACTATTGTTTTTTAAGATCCGAATGACACGGCCGGGGTTGATTTTCAAAATTATAAATTATTTGATGTATTAGTTATAAGAAAAATATTCAAATAGCAATTATGTCTGCGATCAAGAATTTCATTTGGATGTCACTCAAGCTGAAACATCTAGAATTTTCACGTCTTTAGGAGGAAATGAAAGATCTTGTATTTATAGTTCTAAACGATGTTTTTCCTTAACTGAAACATAGAACTTTTTCGCGTAATTTCAGATTTCAGAGTATTTTTCTGCAACAATCAAAATTATCCAAATGACATTTCAATGCAAAATGTATTTTTAAAAAAACCGGTAATAGTGATCATTTGATTTAATCTTAAATCTGAATAAATTCAAGCGCCGTTTGTCAAATGCATTTAAAAAAATCGAAGTTCCAACACTTGTTGACAGCTGCGTAGAAGGCTCAGTCTCTTACATATCAAATCTCAAAGTGATAAGGTAGAAGAGAGATTTTTTGTGTAAAAAGAAATGACAGATTTTTATTTTATTGGAGTATGAAAAAAAAATGCACATTGTATAATCCGTGTTATTCATTATGCCAAGTCTGCCCATTTAACCACCTATATATAGGCAACATGTCCCAGTTGCTTTGTGGGCAAATCGACCTTACATTACTTCAGATTTCTGTTTACGGACAAGTTTAGCATTGCTGCAGGCTTATTCGCCATCGGGTTGCCAGGTAGTATTTTGAGAAAAAGATGAAATTACCCCATTTACTTCTTTTGAACAACCTGAGCTGGCTGATCATTATGTGAAAATGGCGGAGCGAGGATATAGTTATATAGGATGGGAAATGACTGAATTAGCCAGCCAAAGACAGGAAGTTTAAGCCAACAAAGCAATTGGTCAAATGGTAAAGATGATATAGTCAATAAAAAGAGAAACTACATAGCACCTGAAATATAAGAGATATATTACTCTATTTTATTCACAAGGTTGGGCGGAGCCTAACTTTCTCGGTCTTTAAGGTGGGATTTAAAGGAAGAAGTCCGAAATAATTGACCCGTGACCAACCAGGTTAATAAAATAGAGTAAATTTTTTTTTAATACTTGATGACCTGAACATAAAGTGTTGTAAATCAACCTGTCATAATATGAAATGTAGATGAGATAGGAATAGTATTGACTTACCACCCAAAGTTCTCTCAAGATATCTAACTCTTCCACACTCTGTTACATCTGGAAGATCAGGTACAACACTTGTTGCAGCAGTTAAAACCTCAGATCTAAGTTTACTACCATATATATATGTAATTTATACATAAATTATAAAGGCCAAAGATTATACTGCAGAATTGGTATGAATGGAACACATTAAGCAATGCATGGCTAAAATATCACAAAAGACATTGAGATGACATCACACTTTTATGCTGACTAAACTTTAGGGTTTACAAAGAAATGAATGCAATAGCAACGTAACGTAGTAATTGAAGAGAAGTAAAGTACAAATGTGTGTAGTTTTGCAGAATAGCTCGGATATTGCAGTGCAATTAACTGGGTCACTACAAAATGTTTATCAATTGCTTCAAAAACCACTTTCTTGTACATATACCTGAAAGACCCCTGGTGTTTCTATGTGATGGTCAGGCAACACACATTACAAAGTAGTTCTGAGATAATTGATAAAGCAAAGAAGTCTGGTGTATATTTGTTTGTTCAGCCACCTAGAGTAGCCATGCGTAACAAACACTTGACATGCTTGATGTTTCTGTAGTTAGCCCCTTTAAGAAATGCATGCCCTGTTATCAAAATTATGTCAAACTGAGATTTTCTTGGTATTATTTCAACTTTATACAGAAGCTCCATGACAGTTACAAATATTATGCCAGGGTTCGGAAAAAAGTATTTTCTTTTTGACACTAAGATTGTCTATCTAAAGACCCTTTGATCCTTTTACTTCATCATTAGAAAGCCAACATGAACACAAACAGAAAACTAGAGGCTCCCAGGAGCCTGAATCGCTCACCTGATCTCTTATGCTAAAGCCTCTTACCTAGTGTACAACATGGTCTACATGTACTTTGTAAGTAACATTAAAGAAACTAATAAGGATAGAAAACATTTTTAAGATAAAGAATACAAAGTTTACAAAGTTTTCTATTTGAAAAAAAAAACCAAGTTGAAATTGATTGAAAATACTTAAAGGGGGATAACTCTTAAAAGGATGATCTGACAATTTTGACCCTGAAATCATTTTTGTACACTTAATGAGCTGAACAATTTTGCAGTGCTAACTTTTCTTCTAGCAATTACAGTTTTCAAGATAAAGTCCAAAATCTGTGAAAATGGTCAATTTTGACGATTAAGGGGAAATAACTCCTATAAGGAGTCATCCCACAACTTTGACTCAATGGAGAGTTTTGTAGAGCTTTTGATGCTGAAGAAAGAAGGTTGCTTCAGATTTTTTCTATCTCTTATACTTTTTGAGCTATAAGCTAAAAACTATGGTCTGACCCCCTTTCCTATTTTTAGTAACAGCAGCCATGTTGGTTGGTCGACGTTAACAAATTTCACAACCTTGATAGAGGACATCCAAAATATCAAGTGTACAAAGTTTCAAAGCAATCCCATCAGTGGTTTCAGAAAAGAAGATTTTTAAAAATCAGTTAAAATTGATAGAAAAATCAGTTAAAGGGGAATAACTTTTAAACGGTTGATCTGACAATTTTGACCCTGAAATCATTTTTGTAGATCTCAATAAGCTAAATAATTTTGCAATGCTAACTTTTCTTCTAGCACTTACAGTTTTCAAGATAAAGTCCACAAACTGTGAAAATGGTCAATTTTGACGATTAAGGGGAAATAACTCCTATAAGGAGTCATCCTACAACTTTGACTCAATGATTAGTTGTGTAGAGCTTGTGATGCTGAAGAAGGAAGGTTGCTTCGGATTTTCTTTATCTCTTTTACTTTTTGAGCTATAAGCTATTACTCTATTTTATTCACAAGGTTGGGCGGAGCTTAATTTTCTCGGTCTTGTACGTAGGATTTAAATGAAGAAGTCCGAAATAATTGACCCATGACCAACCCGGTCAATAAAATAGAGTAATAAAAACTATGGTCTGCCCCCCCTGTTCTATTTTTAGTAACGGCAGCCATGTTGGTTATTCGACATTCACAAAATGGTAGAGGACATCTTTAAGATCAAGTATACAAAGTTACAAAGCAATCCCATCAGTGGTTTCAGAGAAGAAGATGTTTGAAGAAAAGTTAACGACGGACAGACGATGGACGGACGGACGACGGACGCCTAACGATGACAATAGCTCACCTGACCCTTCAGGTGAGCTAAAAAGTGTTTCAGTGATGTGAATTAAATAGAGTGTTTATATTTAAGTTGTTCTATATTTAAGTGACTGTGTACTTTAATTGTGGTTATTTTTATAAAGGACCTTGGCCTTCATCGTGTGTTTAATTGTTACTATATTAAGATATGTTTTTAACGGAGACATTTGTACTGACGGAGCTTAGACGGAGTGTAGAATTTGCACGTGCAATTCATGAGTTTCAAATCTTACTACTATATAAAGAGAGTGTTTTAACTATTAAATATATAAGTATGTTGTACCTGTGTGACGAATGCCATAAGATTTACAAATACAAGAAAAATTTAACAAGACATATTATGGAAAAGCATGATCCTACATACCAGTATTGGAACTGTTCGCAAGTAGGATGTAAAGGCAAATTCATCAAACGAGAATACCTAAGTCGACATCTGGAAAAGTTTCACAGTTTTGGTAGAGTGGATGCAATTAATGAAGCTCTCCATGCTCCAAGACCCTTACGTTCAATACAATTCTCAGTATGAGGAAATTTCGGACAACGATACAGTCTTCGACATGATTGTTGAGTTGAAGGATTGTAATGAGTCCGAGAACTTTGAATTCCATGACTAATTAATTGATATTAGTAAGGATTCCCTTAACAGTTCACCAGAATTATAAGAGACTGAAAACATGGAAAAGGAGGATGAAAGTACTACAGAAAGTGAAAGTGATGTCATAATTATCAGTGATGATGAAGAGGAATGCAACACTTTGGTACCATCGACACTGAGGACCCGAACGCAGACATTTACCATGACGATGGAAGTCAATACTTACTACTCTGGTGGAGTTGAAGTGGGCACAAAGACTGTTATGTATCAGACTTATCATGAACTGTTTCATAAACTTTTAGTCGGGAGTGTCGTGAATATGATAATTTAAATTTCTTCATTTGCCTCCGTTTTTTTTAACTCCAACTGTTTTTTCTCCGTTTGTAAATTTGTCACCTCTTTAAATTCTCCGGTAATTGTTATCTTGAAAAAATGTTCACTTAATTCACGTGCTGCGGGAAAATTTCTATAAATATAAAAGCTGAAATCTGTATTTTACTTGTAAGCACTTTCTTGTATTATGTTTATGTGAATGATGGAAATAATAAATGTGAATCTGCATTGGAGTTACTCGTTTTAAGTCTGTTGCGTTGACAAATACTTACACAACAGAGCTAAATGAGCTGAGCATTTAAGCAAGCAACAGCTTTTCTCTATCTGCAATAGTTTTCATTTTATAGGCCAAAACACTATTTTTTGCCTTTAAGGGGCTGTAACCCCTATAAGGGGTCATCTGACATCTTTAACCCTATGAAGACTTTTGTAAAGCTAAATGAGCTGAACATTCAAGCAAGCAACAGCTTTTCCCTATCTGCAATAGTTGTCATTCTATAGGCCAAGTAAACTATGTTTTGCCTTTAAGGGGCTGTAACCCCTATAAGGGGTCATCTGACAACTTCGACCCTATGAAGAGTTTTGTAAAGCTAAATGAGCTGAACATTTAAGCAAGCAACAGCTTTTCCTTATCTGCAATAGTTTTCATTCTATAGGCCAAAAATACTATTTTTCGCCTTTAAGGGGCTGTAACCCCTACAACGGGTCATCTGACAACTTCGACCCTATGAAGACTTTTGTAGAGCTAAATGAGCTGAATATTTAAGCAAGCAACAACTTTTCTCTATCTGCAATAGTTTTCATTCTATAGGCCAAAAACACTATTTTTCGCCTTTAAGGGGCTGTAACCCCTATAAGGGGTCATCTGACAACTTCGACCCTATGAAGACTTTTGTAGAGCAAAAATATGAAAAAAAAAACTATTCTTCAACTTTAAGGGGCTGTACCCTTTATAAGGGATAATCTGACAACTTGGATCAAATGGAGACTTTTGTAGAGCTTTTGATGCTGAAGCAGTAAGGTGGCATCAGATTTCATCTATCTCTTATACTTTTTGATTTACAAGCCAAAAACAGTAGTCTGACCCTGTGGTTTATTTTAAGCAACAGATGCCACGTTTTTGACGAATCAAAAATCGAAACACAACTTTTGGGCAGGACACCCTAAGGATCAAACATTCCAAGTTTCATTAAATGTTGTCCAGTAGTTTCAGAGGAAAAGATTTTTGAAAAAAAATGTTAACGGACGACGACGACGGACGCCAAGTAATGGCAATTAAGATAATACCTAGAAAATCTCAATTTTGATTGCATTACATGAACTTGTGCATTTCTGTGTTAAGAATTTTTTTAATGTAACAAATTTAGAAATATAAATTGGCTGTAATGCATAGTTACTATGGGGATGACAGAACAAACAAATGAACTCAAAACTTCTTGGCTATTACAATAATCTCTGTTGTAATGTGTGTTTTATGGCCATCATGTAGAAGTATCAGGATTCTTTCAGTTATATGTACAAGAAAGTATTTTTTTTAGAAATCAAATAAAATTTTTGTTATGACTCAGCCATTAGCTCGTGTGTTGTATATTGTTCCATTCCTACCATTGAAAAAAAAACAGACGTATCAATGGGGCATCTGAATGTCCAAAGTACTAAGGGTAGTGACAAATCAGTAAACACCAACGTGGAACGGGAAAAAAGCAGACATGTAAAACTATTTCAGCAGTCACTTTTTGGCCTGACAAATTGTACATGGTGGTAAGGTCTGACCTAATGCACTGATTGCTGCAACAAGTGTACTTGATCTTTCAGATGCAACAGAGGGTGACTGAGTTCCGTGATCTGCGAGATCTTTAGGTGGTTGGTGCTGAAGAGATAAACTTGTCTCAGGTTCTTTTCCTTTTTGCATTTTGCAGGTTGATTCATGAGATCATATATTTTTTTAGAATGAGTTTCAGATCACCAATGTAGGTTGTTATTATTTCTGGTGTTATATGGTTTCTTGCAGTTTTTTCTTCCCTGATTTTATATTCTTTACCTTTGAATTTCTTTAAAGAAAACCATATAACCACTGCATTTGTAGGTGTAATAATCCTGTCTTTGGCTGAAGACATGTTGGATGTCAATTACTTGTCATCTTATATAACCATATCCTCGCCCTGGCATTTTCACACAATGTGCAGCCATCTCAGGTTTTTCAAAATCTTTTAAAATGGTTTGTTCCCTCATGACATTCCTTTTCCCGTATTTGTTGCTGACTTTTTGCTTTTACCCTTGATTGGGTGAATAGTTCTAAGGGGCACTTGTTGTCTGGAATTTGCGGGTTTTTTTTTGTTCGCTGGTTCAAAACCCGCACTTGTTTTTGCGCCTGGTTGTTTTTCCGTTACATTTTTCTTAGAGCTTTCTCTAATAAAAGTTGAAATCAAGTCAATGAATAGCAGTAATAGCTGCTCAATTAGATGGTTAAAAGGTTTCGTTTCTTTCTGTTTTGGTCGGAGTTTTTATTCCTGAAATGTGATTTTCTTTTCTTTACAAAGTAAACTTAAAGCTTGATAATCTCTCTATTATTAGCTCACCTGGACCGAAGGTCCAGGTGAGCTATTGCAATCACTTGGCGTCCGTCGTCGTCGTCTGTCCTCTGTTAACAATTTTTCAAAAATCTTCTCCTCTGAAACTATTTAACAGAATTAAATGAAACTTGGTATGATTAATCCTTAGGATGTCCTGTACAAAAGTTGCGTTTCAATTATTGATCCATAAAAAAACATGGCCGCTGTGGCTAAATATAGACCAGGGGGGGTCAGACTACTGTTTTTGGCTTGTAATTCAAAAAGTAGAAAAGATAGATGAAATATGATGCCCCCTACTGCTTCAGCATCAAAAGTTCTAAAAAAGTCTCCATTTGGTCGAAGTTGTCAGATGATCCCTTATAGGGGTTATAGCCCCTTAAAGGTGAAAAATAGCGTTTTTTCATGTTTTTGGCTTATATAATGAAAACTATTGCAGATAGAGAAAAGCTGTTGCTTGCTTAAATGTTCAGCTCATTTAGCTCTACAAAAGTCTTCGTAGGGTCGAAGTTGTCAGATGACCCCTTATAGGGGTTTTAGCCCCTTCAAGGCAAAATATAGTGTTTTTGGCCTATAGAATGAAAACTGTTGCAGATAGAGAAAAGCTGTTGCTTGCTTCAATGTTCAGCTCATTTAGCTTTACAAAAGTCTTCATAGGGTCGAAGTTGTCAGATGACCCCTTATAGGAGTTGCAGCCCCTTCAAGGCGAAAAATAGTATTTTTGGCCTATAGAATGAAAACTATTGCTAATAGAGAAAAGCTGTTTCAGCTCAATTAGCTCTACAAAAGTCTTCATAGGATTGAAGTTGTCAGAAAACCCCTTATAGGGGTTACGGCCCCTAAATAACATTTTTTTTCATGTTTTGGGCCTACATAATGAAAACTTCAGTAGATAGTGAAAATCTGTTGTTTGCTTAAATGTTAAGCTCATTTAGCTCTACAAAAGTCTTTAAAGGGTCGACATCAAGACCAGATGAGCGATTTAGGCTCCTGGGAGCCTCTTGTTATTTTATAAAGACGCTATATGACAGTTACAAACATTATGTCAAGCAGCATTAAGAAAAAAAACTTGTATGTTTCTGTTTGACTTGTTTGACTCTGAAATTGTCTAGAAAAAAACAGTAGAGTATATCACTTCAACAGCATAAAAATCATCTTGTACACAAAACAGCTAAAAGGGAAAAAAACGACGAGGCAAAAGTTTTCCCTTGAAGGAAAAGGAAACCAACACAAAAGTGCAGCCAAAGAAAAAATGCAAAACCTTTGTACTACACCTTATGAAGTAGCTTTTACTGAGCAGGCATTCATTGACTTGATTTCTTATTCCACTAAAATCCAGACAACAAATGCTTCACAGACCACTTTTTGTCACAGACTAAAGACCTATCCACCTAACGCAAGAATAAAAGCAGAAAGTCGGCAACAAATTTGGGAAAAGGTTGGTTCGTTCGTTAGTGTTTTACCTCCAAGTAGCATGAATTCGGCTTTATCAGGGAGATGAACATGAAAGGGGTGATAAAAAATGAAATGATGATGAAGTGGAGGAAACTTGTACACAAGACCAATTTCGGATGGGGGTTTTGACTGTTATTGGACAAAGGAAGAATAGAAGGATTGGACAATTTTGCCACCTTCATGCGGTTTCTACGGTTCCTTCTTCTCTTATCGAGACCTGCAGCAGGTTTCTTTTACGATTTCTCAAGAAAGTGCACTGCTGTGGTTTGTTTCTGCATTAAACCTGACGAGACCGGAATTCATTACGACAGAGCAGCCCATTTAATACTCTGTGGCATGATCCGATGTCAGGTTTCTGAACGCTCTTTTGTGGACTTTTACCGACATGCTTGGCTCTTCTGCAAGCATTTTTGCCACCAGAACATTTATTGAGTACAGACAGCAACAGTGGAGCAACATAACCCTGTGTCAAATATTTTTGTCGCTGAAATTTCCGATTTTTGAATTCAAAAATGTTTAAAAAACCAGGTTTCTTTTCATGTAATGCACATGGTCGATATCCTCGGTGCTGGATTTGGCTTCCTTGTTCGAACGTTTTGGTTTTGAGTACTTTTCGTTTTCAACAGTTTTGGAATTAGACCTTCCAATGTTTTGATTGAAATGCTACTGATGAGAGGTTACTCCTTGAAATATCGATATATAGCATATCCAAATTAACCGTTTATACCCGCATTTTGGTATTTGTTATTTAGCAATTTTTGTGTTAAACGTGACGCTCTGCCAAGGAAATTGATGTAAAGCTCTGGAGTAACGAATCAGCTGTGATACGAAAACTCCATTAGCAGGAATGTTGCTACATAAAAAGGGAAAGTTGACGATTGGAAAGTTGAAGTCATCACGTTTGTCACAGAGCTTTGTTGAAAGTCTTCCTTAAGAGTCAATTTCGAGATGTAGATCTAAATATGAAGCAGAACAGATGTTTTCGATTCTTTTTGAATAAGCTGTAAACAATAAGCTGTAAATCAGCTGTGCCAATCGTGCATGTGGAATAGAAGTGTAAAGAGTGGATAAATTGAAAGTTTTGATGTTGTTGCAAGATGAAACAGATTTCGAGTTCAGAATCTCCAATAGTTCTATCGAATTCTTCAGGATCCACATTTGATCGACACCATTTCTAGAATAACGACAATCGAAATATTTCTGGAGGCCGGATTTTATTGCCGTTAGTATTGAAGTCAACAGAACTGAAAGAGGTTAAGCGGTACATTTTGATGACTCTGCAATGAAGCGCTGTTTGTATGGATCTTTATGTAATTTAGGAATCCAATACAGGGATGGAATGTCATCATTGTCAGCACCAACAGAGAGCCCGAAGGACGAAATGACAGATTTGTGATTGTCAATAATTTCCTCTTTAGACAGTGTTGTTGCTGTGTATGTGGTGCTATTGCTGGTACAACCAACCCCTAATTCAGCTGTCAAGCAGTCAATAAAGTGTTTCGTGCACACAAAAATGATGTTATTTGTTGCTTTGTCTGCAGGTACAACAACATATTTGTAATGTAAGGTGGACATTGTTTCTGCAACATCAGCGTTGTTAAACTTTATAGATGTTGCTTTAGTGTTCGAAAGGGCAACGACAAAACCGACGAACACGAACAAGAACAGCACGAAGAAACCCAAACACAAAATCAAATGAACGGAAATCCAACTCTTAACTCGTATCAAGAGTAAACTCAGATGCCCCCGAAGAGTAAGCGGTTCCTGTCTGCATAGCACACCCGTCGTGTTGCTAATTTCCAATTCGGTAAAGGATGACAAGTCCATGGTGTCTAACGTAAAATTTAAATCTATAATTTGTACAGAAATGGATTCAAATAATCGAGAGTATCTTATTAAGTAGTTATATTAAGAAATAGAAAAAAAAACATTGGTATAATGTAGAAGAGTACATATATCACTAATCTATTTTGCGTAGTTAACATGAAGCGAGATCAAAATCCTCGGTGTTTGATTTGGCTTCCCTGTTTGACACCGTTTGGATTTGAGTACTTCTCCATTCAATACTCCGTTTGGTTTTTGACCTTCCAATGTTTTGATTTAAATGCTGAGGATGAGAGGTAACACACTTGAAATATCCATATACAGCATAACCAAATAAACCGCTTTTATACTCGTTTTGGTATAGTATTTTTCATCTTTATTAACAATTACACATATAAGTTTGACTAAGACTTGTCAAAATTGCATTGCCGAGAGGCGCCACTCATTTTAAGAAAAACATAGACTAACCCTCATATTCATGTATGGTGTTGGCACACGCAATGCAAATTTAAAGGACAATCAAAGACAAAGAGAAAGCGTTTTATTGTTATTGTTGCATGTTCTATCAAAGTATTAGATTGTCTGGGATGACTTTAGCTGTTTTACAATAAGTACAGTCAATTACAATGTTAAACATAATAGATTAATAGACGATAAAGAGATGTGGAATAAGTGTACGCGACACAATCAACATTAAAAAAAGGCATTTAAGAAATCACAATGGAAAACAGCCACCAGTCTTCAACATGACCAGAGGTCACTGCTCTCTGTATTGCCAGCATCCAAATCACCACTATAACATGATACCAATATTGTTAATGTGGCACGTGTCTGTAAACGGAAATAGATTTTAACCATACTTCCGTAAGATATGCTCGGATCTGCAGTGGTGTTTCTGATTTTATTAATAAAAAACGTTTTATTACTGAAAAATATTAAAACAAGGTTATCGAAACCACAAGTTAGTAAAATCTTTTTTCTTAATTCTTCCACAAGTATCGATCTCTTATTAAAAAAATAATTGTACACGTCGATTTCTGATAGTGAAAGGAATATCACATCCTGAATTTTATGGTATTATGTTTTTTTTTTATAAATCTCACAAGTTTAAAAACAATCCATTGGAAATGTAAAATTGGCTTCAAAACACAACGGATATAAATTGAATATTTTGGTCAAATCTTTGAATTAAGTGTTTGGTTCTTTTTGGCAGAAATGTTTATAACACTTGATACTTTCTTTAAAACTTCCATTAGCCTGTTTACTAATTGCCATGTTTAAGCATTATAACGACCTGTTTTGTATGATGACACTCCACCAAATCATTATTGTTTGAAGCGTTGTGTCAGAATTAAAATCGATATGTTTGATATTTTTAACATCAGTCGATTGATGATTCTCAGTTATTCTATTGAGAGTTCCTTTACCGTCCTTTCGTTTGTTCTTGTTGTCTTTTGTCTAAGGTTCTCTCTAGTGGAATTGAACTTTGATCGATTTGATATTTATTGTGTGTTTATTTTTTGTGCTTTGTCTAGCTAGGAATATTGAAAGGGGGACGGATTTGCCCAAAAAAACTAGTTTAACCACGCCACATTTTTTATGTGCCTGTTCATAGCCAGGAATTTTTGACAAAGCCTTTGTTTGTACTTGTCTTTTTGATGTTTTCTGTTCCTTGTTTAGAAGGGGGTCAATCTGTGACTATTTCAGGACTGGATTTGAATTATATGCATTTTATTTAGACCATGGACCAATTGCAGAATCTCTAGCAGCGCCTTTTGTCCTTGTTGAAGGCTGCTGGCGGTTGTCAATTGTGGTTTTTCTGAATGACCGCTTGTTATGTGAGCTGTGTCCCGTACACTTAGTCCACATCTAATTATTTTCTTTCTTGTAAGTGGTTATTTATGCGAAACATGCAAGCCAATCTCTAACTTTACTGCTTTCACTTGTTAATAGAATTAAAGTTTGTCTGTAAAAATCTATAGAATAGTATTCGTGTACTGATAGTATTAACCCAATAGATGAAATTGAATAAGACCTACAAGTTGAAGTAATGCTGCTGCAGGTTGTTTGAGACAATTGAATGAAGCCATATATGACTAGTATTCGCCTCTCAAATGAGTCTTGAAGTGTTATATTTTTTGTATTGCCTTTCTAACTTATTTAATGCCATATCGTTCTTGGACTGAAATATTCCAAAGCCAGAATGTCTCTAAGTGGAATTATCAACTGGTAATGCATTGCTAAGAGAACCATACTAACACTTGTTCATGTAGGTATAAGATGATATCTAAGATGTATTAATTTTTTCGTTTTATATTTTTAGGCAATACATAACAATGCATTCAAATATAAACCATTGAATCTACAATGTATTGAATACTTTTAAACAGACACTGGAGTTTTACACATTAATATACAAATATCTTATCACTTGATTTTTATCGAAATATTGGCCATAGTACAACCATCGTTGGTCAAGAAGATTATTTAGATAATTCATTTGTGAATTGTCCTGTCACACAAACGAGTATATGAGTTTCCTTTGTGATGTTTAGCTGTCAATTGTTTTATTTTTGTAAGCCTCCCAGTTTGATGTGTCTTGCAGTTGTTGTTGCAGATGTTCATCCGTTGGCAATGGCTGTAACTAAAATGAAATAAGACAAACTTTTATGTACGATTATCTCTGATTTGACGCAAAAGAATAAATACATTCTATCTAAAAAGTCTTAAGATTTATGATTTAAATCACAACCTTTGCACAAGTCAAAATAGTTAATTTACATTTTTATGTGTGATCTTGGTTCTAACTGCATGTAATGCTATTGCCAAATTCAAGAAAAAAGTATTGTATTAGAAATATTTCGTATGCCTCCTTGTTTGATTCTACCCATGCAGGTACTTGGTAGAGAATAGGCAACCAGCGACAAAAAGGTTGTCAGTAAAAATCCATGAAAGAACGGACTGAATCTGACGTCGGGTCAAGCCACTTTACACGGAGCGATTGAAATGTGAGCCTTTGTGGTTGTGAATGGGGAAACCCTGTCGTTTTGCATGCCTGGGTCGTCAGGCTATAATGTGGAAAACCTGGCTGCAAACCAAAATTGTGCACCGCATTGGGAAATCTGAACCACCCTTTCCAGCGGCAGTCAAACTCATGCATTTCATGTTCATTTTATCACGTTTCATGTTCATCTCCCTGATAACCGAAAAACTATTTAAATGATTTTCCTGACACTTATACATATTTGCGTTCTTTAACATCATTCTTATTGACCTTGCAGAGGGTATAAACCCGTAAATAAAAAGATTCATCGAACTGATGACAAGATAATAAAATTAGGGAAGCTTGCTAAAAAGTACCACGTACGCTACGGTAAGTTTAGTATTCATTATTGATGCCGAATTATTGGATTGTCAAAACCTATGAATAAATTGTTCTAATAATTCAGAGTTACGTGGGCAATATCATTAAAGGGGTCTTTCCATTCTTGTCAAGTATATCTGGACTGATTTGCAATTGATAACGTCAAAGTAAGGAAATCAAAGTATAGTGACAAAGTGTGCTTTATACGTAATATTGTAATGATAAAACATCTTATTTGGTGCAAATAATTAGCTTTTATTTGTTGTACTGAATTTCGTGGATCTAAATGGATAAAAGACAGCCTTATTGAAAGTCTACTCTCAGTTGACATTGTACTTGTAAATGAAAAAATATTTTATTTTACTCTAATGCATAGGTTATTAACCTGACCAGTCGTAAAGATTTGTTTGACAAAAATTTTATCAATGAAATGTTGTTTTTATTCTCAAGATTATATGATAAAAAAAATACAAAAAAACATTCTTTTCTCGTTATTCTCGTGGCACATATCCCGAATGATAGATTACGCACCTACATCTAAGGGTTGAATGTTTCATTTTCGATATTTTTGTTTTTCCACTTTCGAACCTTTTGATTCGAATGGTGCTGATGATAGGTTTTCTCCTCAAATAATACCCAAACTATATATTGATTTAATTTATTCACAATTATTTAAAATAATACTCAGCTAACTTTTAGCAATTGGCTTTGTCCATGTATAAAAACAAGTCATTTTTATTGTTAAATTTCCTTTTACATAAAATATAAACGTGCACATTTTCATGTTTGGAAAGTGTATCAAGAGACCTTTGTACAATTATTACGTCTACAATAAGGGGCCTGGATGGCCGAGAGGTTTAAGGCGCTGGTTTAAAAAACACACTATTGATCACTAGCCGATCACCTCTCAGCTGGAGTTCGAGTCCCGTTTGTATTTAACAAAAAGGAACTTCCCTAACTGTATGTGATTAGGTTTTTCAGTAACCTGCCCAAGGTCGGTGGTTTCCTCCGGGTACTCCGGTTTCCTCCACCATTAAAACTGACCGCCCTACATGGCCCACGTGCGTCGATAAAGGGCGTTAAACACCAACACACACAACACACACACACACACACACACACACACACACACGTCTACTATAACATTTTTTATCACCAAAAACACGTTTTTTCTTATGGTGTTAAGCTTGATATGAAAGGCTTGAAACAGTTGTCGGGGGAACTACACAGGTTGATCTTAGTCTAAATTTGGTTTCCAGTTCGGCATTTTTGGTTAAGTGTTCAAAGCTCTTCACATTCATACAAGTATAGTGTTTGACATTTCAATCTTTGGGTAGAGAGCCTCTAAGGAAAGAATATTATGAGAAATGGAATAACTGTACGCTACACAACCTGCAATATAAACGACAATTTAAAAAATCCACTAAGGAGTCTTGAATAGACGAAACGAGCATCAGTTGTAGCAAAATTTATTGCCTTTGACTTTGTCGTAATTTTCATTCCATATAACTCAGTACTATAGATCATTTTCTAAGAATCACAAAAAAACTTACAATATTTCTAAGTGTTTTGAATTCTTCATCGGTAAAGTGCTGCATGAAGAACTTTCGGTTGATGAGTATACACTCTGCGCCATCAGAAACCAATATCGTGCTTGTTGTTTGGGAAAACCGTCCAAAAGCTATCTGATGTAGTCCCTATCAAATGTACCAAGCAATAGAACATGAACTAGCTACTACAACAGGAATTTTTGATAAAATAATGTTATTCTGTAAAATTTTCATTTTCCAAATAAAAAGTTAATAAAATCGTTTGTTAGATCTTGCTTTTTTCATTAAAACATTTAAATTGCCAAGTTTAAAGTGATTTGTTGAATGCACATTTGTGCCATCAGTTGTCTTCTCGCTAACTCATTCATCAGGTTTGTCGAACACGGCCAAAGACAATTTTCAAAAAGATGCAGGTGTGCAATAAGTGTAAATCTATACCTACGTAAGTATCTTTGGGTCCTAGTGTTTGGATATGGACATAAACACTAGTCTTTTCAACAATGTGGTGAGAGCCACTTGACACAGAATGGTTGTCTGTATGCTAGAAAAAAAATATGGTAAAAAATATGAGTAAGCAATTAGAGTTATTGTAGGAGCATTAATATTAAAACATTCTTATCTCAATATTTTTCCAGTATGGAATTTTGTGATACTGCTGAATAACGGCCTCACGCTTTTCCAAATGTTTTTCCATTTCCAATTTGCGATTTCTTTGATGAGCGTCCTCTTACTCCTGTTGTAATTACGTAATTAGGTTATACTGATCTGAATTTCCTCCAATGCACCTTTTTGATTCAACATAAACTCTTTTATAGTTTTATTGATATACGACATAAATAATTGGAAAGATCTATTTCAAAGTAAAACACATTCGATACAGGTCTGATATCCAGTTGCGCTGTCTTTCGATAAATCGTTAGACATTTTCTTCAGCAAAAGATCGAAATATCAGAACTTAAAAACTTCAAAGAGCACATTAAAACATTAACAATGCAACTCTTTCACGGTTTTAAATTTATCAAAAGCTTTCAAATCTATCAAAACGTTGTTTATTTTCGGTCATTGTCTCTTAAAGAAGACGACCAACTAACGAGAAAAAAAAATTACCTTTTTAAATGAACTTCCATTGCTATGTCTACTTTTTCTCAGTTCGTATATGGCTTCCAACATCTTTTTATGATCTTGAAGTTCATTGTGATCTGTCAAAATATCTTGAGAACTAAACTTCATTTTTCTATGAATTGTAACGTATCAAATGATATAGATTATCTATGATATTTTGTTTTTGTTTTCTAGTCATTTTGCTTAAATAATTCTTTTTTTGTTGTTATCTAGTCATTTTGCTTCATGTATCGGCAAGGAAATACTCCTTTTACTAAGTATCTTGATAATTTCATTCAATTTAGTCATTATTAGGACGCATTTGATTGCACGAAAACCATTTAAAAAATGGCTAATATACACGAAGTTTTTTCCCGTTTATTTCCTTTTATATTAATTTTGCGAAAATGTCGTCTTTGGAATTGTGTTTTGGTTTGGTGTATTGAAATTAATATGTAATGAAAATACTAAGATGAAAAGACACAAATGGGTTTTAGACTTATTTTCTTTGTAATATTTGGATCGTGATCAGGCTTGGGTTTCATAAAACATCTTAAATGAAGTATCTCCTCAAAATTACTATAGGAATTCTTCTTCAAGATATAAAAATGATAAAATCCACAGTTTTGAGATGTCTTATGGAATCGGTTACAGCTTTATTATACGCCATGCCAGTGTTATTACTGTGATTGAATTCAATACATGCACGCAAAGCACTAAAGTCTAAGAAAACAGTCGAACATACATCAACAGAAGACAAGAGAGAACCAGACTTGGAACTCATGTCAGTACGAAAACGAACAAAGGTGTTCCGGAGAGGTGCCTCCTTTTGCAGCACATCCCTCAAGTTGTCAGTGATTACAATTAGAATGAAGGAAGTGATTATAAAACTCTATCAAAAAACAGCAACTTAGCTCTCCATTTTCCATTATTTTTTTCCGTTCAATTTGGATAATGAAATCAGCTCTATGCGGCTTATTTTAATTAGAAACTTTAAACTTTCTTAAACTAATTGCATTTCTCTTGATTTTTCAAATAGCATCATTCGCACTGTTTATTTCTAGATCTGACTTTTCCATTTTAGAGTTACGCAATATGCCTCCCTTAATAGCAGAAAATCACAGCTTTTACAAAAGCGATTGTGACGTCAATGTCACAACCAACTACCACAAATCTTACGCTGTCGTGCTTAGATAATCCACGCAACTGCTATTTACACACAATTAATGCTTGTGGTTTTCTAACTTAGTAGTAAATATTTATCATTTAGACGGGATTTATAATTACCGAGAGTAATTATAATGAATGCAGAAATTGTCCAATGCATTTCGCACGCATTTAGTTTCTTTCCAAAAACCTTACATGTACGTGAGAGAAAAAAATACCATTCTTGCCTTTAATAAATTCGAAAAGGTAAAAGGGAGGAAATTAATTAAATTGCTTGTGTCTTGAAGTCGTATAATCAGCAAGTTTTGTTTATAGACTTTGCTTTCACGGAGTCATATAAAATGTGAAGACGTCTAAAAACATTGCTGTTACGCGTTATGGTTTCTGGTGTTCTCAAACTGAACTAGTATTTTTCTTTTCACTTAAAAATTAGACCTGTCTATATATTACAATATACAGGTCTATGCTTGAACAAAGCCAGTTCTTCATGTAAACACGTATTCTTTTGGGAATCAGATTAAAGCCAATTTTCTTACTTTGTTTTGACAGACATGTTAATTGCTATTCAGTCTACTTATCGTTCGACCTTATTTACATGTCATATAATTATCTCAAGACGTCAATGCCATTTACCAAATTTAATTTATTCCGTCTAGTACCTCCAAGTTTCAATTTGTTCTATATATCTAGTCACTGTAAATGACAATTCAAAAGTCCGAGATAAAAGCTTTCTTATCTTAGAGTGGGAACCAATTGTTTCAGCTTTCAATTTTTCAATTAACTTTCTATTAGCGTGACCTTTTCAGATGTTAGTGATACCAATTTCTGGGAAAATTTAGATTTAGAATCTTAACCCTAAAAGTAATAATTCCAAATTAGTATTTCTATGTGTACGAAATAACTTTTTAACCTTTTTGAATAATTAATAAGGTATTATTTATTATAGCAAAAGAAAGTCTAATAACTCTTAATTTCTTCCAAGATGTGGGAAAAATTGAGAAAGATTAAATTATAATTTGGTGATTTACATTTAGGAGATAGAAGCCACTGCCGTCATCACTTGGTTTGTAATAAATGTTGCTTGTGTTTGTTTCATTCTATCAATTTTTCATCGGCTAATGAAGTCTTGGGTTACAACTAGTATACTTCTAGGTAAATGTAAGGCTGTTTTTTTTATTTTGGCTACCTTTTCGAAACGTTTAACTTTTGCTTTTTTGTTAAATTAAGAATAGTTTTGCTTTACGAAACGAGCATCAGACGAAGCTAAAAATGTTTGCCTCAATTTGAGTGTAATTTTGTTCAAAAGAGTTAAATTTTAAAATGATTTTATGTAAAACACTGTTATAGCTCGAAATGCACGCTTGTAAACTCTGTCTTATCCTTTTCTGTTCAGTGTTTTGACTCTCCAGTGTTCCTGAATACGACCCACAAATCAGTATGAAAATAAAGCATGTTTGTCCCTGTCATCTTTGTATTTATTGTTCTGTGTCAAGAAATGGGTCTTTCGTTGATAATTTGGGAATAGGTATTTAATCTTATGTATTGTAATTTTTGTCTTGGGCAAATGCAAGACGGCGAGCAGCAGCGTCTGGTCACGTTGAAGACTGCTGGCTGTTTTCCATTGGGATTTTTTAAATTGTCGTTTATTTATGTTAGTTGTATCGCGTACACTTATTCTACATTACATTATCTTTCATTACCTTGACTCAGTGGACCCCTGAGTATCCGAATTATATTTTCTGATGAACATCTCAGTGGCTTACGTCCTTCTCGTGATCGTCTCCTCTGCTTTATTGGTAATGGACATTTGTTCTTTCTGTTGTCTTCCAAAATTTTGAACTCTAGAGGAAATAAAGATCCAGTGCATATACATATACATGTATTTGACATTGATCTATATTTCATTAGCTTACCACTAAAACGCGACCTTTGATGGTGTGATGCAGGTTTAAGTACTAAACTATTCGAGCAGTAGTCAATAACCCTCAGGTGATAAATCGAGACCCTTTTACAAATTTTGTGACTTGCACACAAATGTGTTGTTTATAGGTTCGTCAGTGACGGTTCTCCGGTTTCATGTACCATTAAAATTAAAATGACTTTTCTGTGATAAAGCCTTGAAATCACTCACTCTTTTTACATGAACTAACAAAAAATATTTTTTACGAAATTCGAAAGTTAAACATTTTTTCTAAGTTTTCTAATAGCCACTGACATTTCGTGACGTAGAGGTTTTAAGAGTTCATACAGAAGTTATTACAATCATTTTTCATCCTTTTAATGCCCTTACATGGAAAATATATTGTATTCTTATACGCACATTAATGATTCGTGTTTTGAGGGTTTAAAAAGTTCACTCAGAAGTTATGTCAATACATATTTATCCATTTAATTCCCTTACAAGAAAAAGATATTAACCGACTTACTACAGTTCTGAAGCTTCGATGGAGGCTTTGTAGTGTGTAGTTCTTTTAAGACACGACAACTTCCTGTCTTGATAATATAAATCCACTCAGATGCGTTGCTGTTACGACAAAGAAGCAAGCCTCTTCTATAAATAGGAAACAGAAGCACAGATTAATATAATACCCTTAAACATAGGTTATGCATTAGAATGTCAAAATGCAGGAAATTAAGAATAAAAATAGTATTCATAGGAAAAATTCACTGGCTTTGTTCGTTACTTTTAAGAATTAACGTAAAAAGGACAGAAAATATAAATAGTTCATTCAAAACTAACGAAGAAAATTTAACATATTTAAAAAGAAAATAATTTTTGTTATCTCAATACAAAATACACCCGTGTGGGTTCCGGGTGGCGAATACGCCCGCAGCAGCGCTAAGCTCGTCGGTAAAAGTCCATTAAATAGCGCTCAGAAACAGGCCGCTTTGCCCACAAAGCGACTGGGATGTGTGCCCCAGGTGGTTGATGGGGGCAGCCCTGACATCGAGAGATGCGGGGTCGTCAGGCGATAATGCGCAAAACCTGACTGCAAACCATAGTGGTGCACTATATGTTGGGAAAAATGTCACTTTCCTCGCACGATAAAGAACCATGCAGCAGGTCTCGGTAAGAGTAGGACCCGTAGGATCCCCATGCAGGAGGCTACATTTCCCGTCCCTACCCATCACTCACTTTCCACTCTCCTACCCGATTGGCCTTTTGTCCCCATTTCCTCCACTTCATCATCATTTCATGTTCGTTGTATCACCACTTTCATGTTCATCTCCCGGATATAGCCGAAATTGTGCTGCTTGGGAGTAAAGCAATAACTAACTAACTCAATACAAAATAAGGTGTTGTTTTGTCCAGAAACTTTTTTCAAGCTTACTTTAATTCCCACGTATCATGTTTATTGATAAATAAATAAATTTAGATCAAGATCAATCCGAATGCTTAAATTCTTCCGTTTTTGTTTATTTTCTATGACAGACAGTCCATGACAGACAGGATCATGTGACCGTTTCTGTCATAGAGAAATCAACCAATCAAAAACCTTTAAAAAAGGTAGTTCGTAAAAGTTGAAAGGTCAATGAATAAATTAATGGTATAGGTCAATGAATAAATTAATTATATCGGTTTTATTGGTCGCGCATTAACTCAATATATGCTAATTTAATTTTCGCGCATTAATTCAATATATATGCAAATTGGATTTTGAACTCGTTATATTCATTCATGAAATTTTTTTTTCACTGTTAAAAACGGAAGAAATATGTTCTTACACTCGTTATTTATTGAAGATCGGGAATTTCTTCCACTTGTGTAAGAAATTCTTCGTCTTTTCACTCGTTCCGCTGCGCTCCACTCGTGAAAAGACAGAATTTCTTACACTCGTGGAAGAAATCCCTGATCTTCAATAAAGACTCGTGTAAGAACCTATTAATCTGCTGTAGATAATTATAACATGAAGTAAAACGTTCATATGATATGTTACAATTTAAAAAGAAGCAGACGTACCAATGGGGTATCCGAATGTCAAAAGCCCGAAAGAGCAGAGACAAAACCAGTAAACACCAACAAGAACAGGACAAACACAGACAACATGTAAAACATGGAAACACAAAACAACTGAATATCAATCAACAACGCGAACTCCAGTCGAAACAAGAGTGAACTCAGGTGCTCCGGAAGAGTAAGCAGTTCCTGCTTGCTAAAGCACACCCGTCGCGTTGCCAATAGTCCATTCAGCGTGTCAAATCCGGTAAAGGAAGACAAATCAACACCCTATGACAAACCAACATCTGCACTCATTTGAGAGATCGAAATCCCATATTTGTCTACAAGTGCATGATGTCTTCCGTAAAATTTCTTGAGTGAAGACAGCAATCGAGGAGCAACATAACCCTGTGTGAGCAATTTTTGTGTCAGACATGTCGCTCTGCTAAGGAAATCGATGTAAGTCCCGCACGCTCTGGAGTAACGTATCAATTGAGATACGTAAACTCCATAAGCTGGAGCGGACGGAATGTTGCTACACAAGAAGGGGAAGTTGACGATTGGAAAGCTGAAGTCACCACGTTTGTCATAGAGCCTTGTTGAAAGTCTTCCTTGAGAGTCAATTTCGAGATGTAGATCTAAATATGAAGCAGACTTCCTAGAATCCGTTGTGTCCTTTATCTCAAGCTCCTGTGGATATATGAGATGGAGAACGTCACCAAATCGAGAATTGTTTAGTGAAAGGACATCATCAATATAACGGAACGTGAGGTTGAAAAAGAGAGCTAGTCTACGGTCTTTTTTGTCTAGAAGAGATTGCAAGAAGTCTGCTTCATATGAATGAAGAAACAAATCAGCAAGCAAAGGTGCACAATTAGTGCCCATTGGAATCCCTATTGTTTGCTGAAAAACACGTCCACCAAACTGAACAAATATGTTGTCAATAAGAAAGTTGAGCATGTCGATTATTTGGTCTTCTGTAAATTTGTTCTTTTTCTTAGACTCATTAATGACAAAGTAAGTCTTGGTATAATCGACTACAAGAAATTTGTACCTGCGTTTTCCATTCTTTTTGAAAAAGCTGCGTTTAATCAGCTGTGCCAATCGCAATTTCAGTTGTTCATGTGGAATAGAAGTGTTAAGTGTGGAGAAATCGAATGTTTTGATGATGTTACAAGATGAAACTGATTTAGAGTTAAGAATCTCCATGAGTTCTTTCAAATTCTTCAGGATCCACATTTGATTGACACCATTTCTAGAATAACAACAATCGTAATATTTCTGGAGGCCGGATTTTTCTGCCGTAAGTATTGAAGTCAACAAAACTGAAAGAGGTTTAGTTGTACATTTGGATGACCCTGCAATAAAGCGCTGTTTGTATGGATTTTTATGTAATTTGGGAATCCAATACAGGGATGGAATGTCATCATTACTGCCACCAACAGAAAGGCCGAAGGAGGAAATGACAGATTTGTGATTGTCAATGATTTCTTCCTTAGACAGTGTTGTAGCTTTGTATGTGGTGCTGTTGCTGGTACAACCAACCCCCAATTCAGCTGTCAAACAGTCAATATAGTGTCTCTTGCACACAAAAATGATGTTATTTGGTGCTTTGTCTGCAGGTACAACAACATATTTGTCATGTAAGGTGGACAATCTTTTGGCAACATCAGTGTTGCTGAAAATGGATGTTGCCTTAGTGCTCATTGAGCATTTCAAAGAATTGATTCTTTTCAAAACCAATGACCTCACAGCTTTTACCCATTCTGACAAAACGTCACATTCTTTCTCCTGTTCTTTTTTGGCCCATTTTCTTGCATAGTCCTCAACTGAATCCATAATTGTTTTGAAATTACAGCTCCAGTCGATTCGTCTCGGCTCACGATATTTAGGTCCTTTAGCCAAAACATCGCGAAGTAAGTCATTTTCCACGATGTTGAGGTCACCAGTGATAACGTGGCCAGAGGGACCATATTTGAATGGGGACTTTTCACAGGTACAGTCTGGAGGTTTTGCTTTGAGGTCATTGATTTGGAAATCCCGCAACACTTGTTTATAGTTGAAAACCATAGGTGCAATGGTGGAAGTGTAGGAATAAAAACTTGTGTTATTTTTCAATGGATGAATTTTTTGATCGGGTGGGGCTCAAATTGAGGAATTAAATTTATAAATTGAGTTAAAATTACTTTTTTCCTCATAAGATTTGTATTGAGAAAACATGTATTGAAATTAATTTATTAGAAATTACCACAATTTTTTTTCTGTGTATTCAAAATAACATTTAAAAAATGGCAAACACTTTTTTGTAACCTGCTTTACAGATTACACAGTGTGTGTCACATTTCTTCATAGACAGAAAAAATATTGTGGTCATTTATTTCTTGTTTTCACTCTTGAAAATACTTATCACCTGAAGTAAGTAAAACAGCAGATTTTCGTGTCGTGGTAAGGTAAATTTTTGATCGGAAATTCTCTGAAAACGTTGACAGATCTTAGGAATTTGATATGGTCAGGCTCTGTGTCATCAGCGGTGTGAGGCATGAAGATGTCAATAAAATCTTCCCGCCAAACGGCCAGTAACTCTACTTCGTTCTTACACGTCACTGTGGCAGTTCTTCTAGATCCGTGCATTAAAGCAAGCTCCTGTTTGCATTAAATATCAAAAGATATGCTGCATTAAGGTATAGTTATACGATTTGAATGGCCAAAGAAACATTCTTAAAGTCCCAGTTTTAGTTTCTTAACAGTTTATATATATAAAACTTTGTATATTTAACATAGCAATAGGGTTAGCAAAGTTTCACGTTTAATTTAACATTTATCGACAATCTTTGCTTCATGTATGAGGCATTAAATTTCGATGTTCTAATTAAGAAAAGAATGAAGATTATATCATGAAGCAATAAGTATATTTTTCTCTCCTCCTGATAATTCACTTGCATTTAATTTCAATGAACATAAAGTGCCCTGCAATTACAGAAATAGAGGTTGACGGCATGTAATTAACTTTGATTACATTGACTACTCTCAATTGTAGATTTTTCATACATGTATTTGTAACCATTTTAAATATTTTATGCTTTGTTGTCGTTTCGTTAATATTTATGTCGTTTCGTTTATATCTATAACACATCCCATAGCCATCTTAATATTAAACTACTAGTCAATACCCCAAAACTGTTTCCTTTTCTCAGTACTGCTTTGGTTCTTAGAGTCTCCGTGTCCTCATCAGATTCAATGATAGTCACAATGGCTGAAAAACATGGGTTCGTCAGCGATAAAATGATAGAAATTTTATTTTAGATCTCAATCGTCAGAGAGAAAAAGAAAATCGTCCAACAAATTAAGAGAAATCATTGAAAGTGATTTTTAACAAATGATATAAATTGAACCGTCATTTTCTTTTATTAATTTTGACATCAAAATGCTAAACTAATAAGTTAAACAAATGATGATGTTGTTTTCAAAACCAGTAACTCAGACTTTTTGTTATTGTCAACAAGCACGCAACAAAAACGATTATCTTCGAGTTGATCAGCATGTACAATTACATTTCAGTGAGTTCTTGTTTGACGCCCTAGCAACACTAGCGATGAACATGAAAAATGTTCCGTTGTAAATTACAATCTTACGTGTATTTGACTAAGCAGAGGTGCTCTAAACATGTGGTAGTTCTTTCATAACATGACATGTACATACCATTAGAATAGTAAAAAATGGAACAATTTTTAAAACACTTTTCAATGAATGTTACCTTGTAAGGTTTAATAATTTAACCCAGGAGGCGAATAGGCCCGCAGAAGAGCCAAGCTTGTCGTAAGCAACGACTGAGGGTCTTGGGATTCTGACGTCGGGTAAGTGCTCAGCCCACAGAGCGACCAAGTGTGTACCCTAGGTGGCTGAAAAGGGTGACCCTCGTCCGCGGAGGTTACCAGGTCTTTAAGACGGAAATCCTGACCGCCGACCATAATAGGCCAACGTGTGTGGTGAGTGCCACGCTAAATGCACGTTCAAGACCCCTTTTTGGACCGCTAAGGTAGGCTTAATTTTTCACCCCTACCCATCTCTTCCCTTTTCCTGTGGATCTTCAAAAATTACTGTTCCATTGTTTCCCACCCCATCCCCATATTCCATTTGTCATCATCATCATCATTTCATGTTCATCTGGTGAGTGAGTGAGTGAGTTGGTGTTTAACGCCCGTGCAACGCTATATAGGTTATTTACAGGCGATGAACATGAAAAGGATGATAATGAACATGAAATGATGATGATAAATGAAATATGGGGATGGGGTGGGAAACATAGGACCGGTTAATTTTTAAGAACCACAGAAAAAGGAGAGAGGTGGGTATGGGCAGAAAATTTAGCCAATGTGGTGCACTTCTTTGAGGTCCACAAAGGGGACTTCTACGTGCATGAAGCGTGGCTCTCTTCACACACGTTGGCCCACTATGGTCGGCGGTCAGGGTTTCCGTATTATAGACCTGACAACCCCCGCGGACGAGGGCTACCCTATTCAGCCACCTAGTGTACACACTTGGTCGCTCTGTGGGCTTAGCACTGACCCGATGTCAGAATCCCAAGACCCTTAGTCGCCTCTTACGTCAAGCTAGGCTCTGCTGCGGGCCTATTCGCCACCCGGGCCCCGCACGGGACTCATGTTCATCTTATCATCCTTTTCATGTTCATCGCCCTAAAATAACCTAAATAGCGTTGCAAGGGCGTAAAACACCAAATCTCACTCACTTAATAATTTCAATGTAAGAAGCAATATTACATGCTTTATTTGTATCGACACTCGAATGCCCCATTGGTGCTTTTTTGCATGTGGTTGTTATTAAAAAAAGGTTATTTAAGTTGTAATATCGCTTTATCAGCCTGTAGAATTAACTGTAACTTTACACCTGAGCGTAAAATAGAATATCTATTTGCCCTCTTCTCTTCTTCTTCTGCGGACGTTCAAAATTGTGGATTGAAGTCAAACATTCGAAACTGTTGGTTGAAATGGAACATACACTAACCTTTTCGTGGCTTATATGTATACAAGTTACGCACTGTTCACTCACACAAAAAAAAATATTTCACTACATTTTTGTTCAATTACTTATTTTTTATAAGACGAAAGGTTTAAGGAAATACCTTTCAATTCAAAGTAAGATCAAGTTATATTTAAACCATAAAAAGACCGGAACTCACCGTTCCCTGAAAGAATTAGATAGAAGTTGTCTGCAATGTTTCCTTGACGTATTATAATCCGTTTGTCTTCGAATCTATTAAAGAAATAGACATATTTGACGTTTAATTAGATTCCTGACCGGAAATGGTTAGACATTCAATAATAAAATTTATAGAGAATAACCATCTTTGGGTCCATTTTTTCCCCTCAATTTGGATTTAGTCAGCAAATTAAAGAATTGGCATTTCCGAAAACCAAATGGACAAAATAGTATAATTAAAGGAAAGAAACGTATTAATGTAGGTAGTTTTTCAACGAAGTTATGATTTAAGGAAGTCACTCCTGTTTATCAAACTATTTATGATTCGATTTAAAGTTGTCCACTTTATCAAATGACAAAAAGAAAACCATAGTTTCGTGTGCTTGTTTCCAAGACGTCCAAAATTTGACCGGAAATTTAATAGACTCTTCTAGATTTTACATTACTTTAACATTGTGAAGTTTTTGGCCTTAAAAACATGAAATTGTATTAATAATTTTAAGAAATTTAATACAGTTGTTTTTACTGTCTATATAAACAGAAAATGTCATAAAAAGTAGGGATCAGTGTGCAAAATAATTCCTCAGTAATTAAAAGTAAAGTCTAGAGGAGTATCAAAAATCTTACTGATATTCTGAAACATGAAAAGAGATCATCCTTAAATGAAGCATTAGATCAAAAAGATTTGTTTGAGGTGCTGAATGCAGTTTACCCATGAAGTTCTTGTGTTCGCGCTGCTGAGGACAGTTTATACATGTTTAATTCTTGTTTATGTTTCTTGTTATGTTGTGTAGTTTGTTTTAAAGTATAGTCTTTTATATCTTCTAATTTTGTTTTTTTTTTGGACTGCCCAATAGGTGCTTATTTACTTCTTTCGTTTTTAAAAACAAAATGTACTTATTGGCAAACATACTTTTCATACCAGCCAACACGGACCAGGGATCTCTGCATTGCTTTAGGGAACTCTCCAAACTCTTTAACAGCATGGTTTAAGGCCAGCAATGCTAGTTTACATTGCTCTGATGTTCTTTCCTCTGGCTCCATGCTCAATATCGATATAGCTTCACTACTTAATTTTTCCTGATGGAAGATAAAAAAAAACACCATTTTATTTAGGTATTGCTTTACTCTTAAACGTGCGAATTGGACTATGTCAAGAAACTTTCAGTGGTCGGTTGTTTTTTTACTCACTCGCAGCATTATTTTGATAAAAAAGGGCGACGAATAAATATGAAATTATGATAAAAAAAATAAAGGGGTAGAGCGGGAATCAAAGGAACAGTATCAAGGATAGATTGCGACGAGACCCCTTTTCAGCCCACCATTGAGGTAAAAAAAATTATCACAAAATGTCTTGTTTGAAAGGTAAATGTTTGTATTTTTAGAAAATTAACGTCTGTAGTATAAAAGTTTATTTTATTTATTTATTTAGAAAATGGTGCTCGACATGTACCACCGCAAATGATTTTTAACATTTTGCCTGTGGAAACGTGGTGAAATTGAGTGATTATATTCTTTCTGGAAGTATAGTCTTGCACGCAGAACCAGCCCCGTATTGTCAGAAAACTTGTATTACTAGAACACATTTTTGTGAAATTTTCAAGCTGGTTCCGTGTGCAAGACTACCTGAAAAATTAAATAGACATATTTTTTTTAACCTCGTAGTCAGTAGTCTAAAAATATATTCAACATCTCTGCGTTTTCTTCTTTTTTCTTTAGATTCGCATATGAAGCCTTTGATAAAATATGTTAACTCTGTCTAAGTATATTACACAATTTAAACTTTATAAAGGTCTACCTTGAAATTTTCTTTAAATAAAGATGCAAATTTCATTTAAATGGATCCATTTTGAACACGAATCTCCAACTTGGGCTTATGCAAAATTATTAAATAGTATTCTTTTACAACAGTTCAATCATTTGGCTACAAAATAATGTGTAAAGTGACAGGCTTTAAAATACTTTTTATTTTTCGCCTTTAGAAGGATCAAAATAGGACCTTATCGCAACCCATCCTTTTTAAGACCACTGAAAAAGAGAGGTGTGAGGGGCGGAAGTTTTGGTGAACTATTTGGCAGGTCCACAAATGATATTTTACGTTCATGAAGCGTGGCACTCTCCACAACCGTTGGTTCACTACTGTCAATAACTAAACCAAATAAAATGCAACAAGTCAAAAAACTTGTGTCACATAAAATTAAAAAATATGCAAATACTAAGGCTCCGTGTGCGGACCGAATGGAGAATAGTTCAACAGAAAAACCCAGCGTGACGTAAGAAGTGACTACTGGTCTTGCGATTTTGACGTTCAACTGGTTAACGCTCAGTTCACATGGCGATCAATGTGTGGACCTTAGGTATATAAACAGGGTAGCAATCGTGCTCAGGTCTTGTCTGGTGTCAGAATACAGAAAAACACTGAGACATGGTGTGTGGAGAGTGTCATTATTCATGCACATAAAAGACCTCTTTGTGGACCGTCATGAATGCACCCCATAGGCCTAATTTCCAGTCCCTTCCAACCTTTCCCCTTTTCCAGTGTTCCAGAAAATAACTGTTTCTTATTTTCTATCAAACCTCTCTGCAGGTGCGAGTTCCAGGTGGCAAATAGGTCGAAAACAGCGCTAAGCTTGTCAGTATTACTTCACTTAGGGGAGCCCACACCCTGATGCCCTCTCATGATCATGTTCATTTTCTGATTGACAACATTTTTTTTCAGTTTGGTGGACATGTTTTTTAGCAAACAATAATGATTCCAATGGGCACTTATTGTGACATTTTCTTGCTGATTTGTTTCTTCTGTCATATAAAGCAGACTTCTTACAATCACTTCTAGACCCCAAAAAAAATTGTAGACCCGAAAATGGTTCCTTGCGCGATCGGTTGCTGTCTTCAATCAAGAAATTATACGGAAGACCACATGCGCTTATAGACAAATGTGGGATCTCTATCTCGTAGATGAGTGCAGACCCTGTTTGTCACAGGGGTTTGTTTTGTCTTCCTCTACCGGATTGACCGTTGGCAACGCGACGGTTGTGCTATAGCAAGCAGGAACTGCTTACTCTTCCTGAGCACCTGAGTTCACTCTCGTTACGACTAGAGTTCGCGATGTTAATTGATATTCAGTAGTTTTTGTGTGTCCGTGATTTACATGTTGCCTGTTTTTTGTCCCGTTCTCATTGGTGTTTACTGGTTTTGTCTCTGCCCTTGTGTTCTTTTGACATTCGGATGCTCAATTGGTACCTCTACTTCTTATCACCATCCCATGTTTATCTCCCGCAGATATCCGATTTCTTGCTGTATGGGAGCAAACGATTACTTACAAATCTAAATCAGGTATAAAGTGTTAGCTGTACACGAATGTTTCATGATCATCGTTTTTATCACTATAGTGTTGCCGGGGCAAATGTCACCTGAATGAATGATTGATTGCTGTTTGTTCAATGTATCTATTATAATATGTCATGCCATAAGGACCAATGTACCCTCATTGCACCCTAGACCAATGCACCAAGAAAGTGACAAAGCCCTCAGCAAATATTTCGCACGGTCTGGAACTCTTAAATATCACCAATAAAAATCACGCAAAACCATGGACGTTTTTTGCATGTTCTTAAAAAGAGCAAAAAGCCCAAATTAACCGATATAAAACCCCTTTTATTTCGAGCTCCTAAGGCCATTGAGTAAATAACTGATTTGCTTCTGATCACTGTCTGTTCCTGAACATTATTTTATTTTAAGCTTTTATTGTATGCCTTGCATCCATATCCACAGAAAATACCAAGTTTTTAAATAAAATATCAATTTTAGATTTCATTTTCCATGTTAGTTCTAGCAATCATGCTGTTTAACCGACAAATTAATCTTAAATGCTTTGTAATCTTTGTAAAAAATGTGAAAAGCTTTAGAATTAGAAGATATGATTTTAATTATGTATTTCCTGGTGGCTTTATATCATGGTGTTAAATAATTTACGAACCAGCGGTTGTGAAGCTCACACCTACGACTCTGGAAATATTATACAAAGCAGTAATATATCTTGATTTATGGTAGTGATTTACTGTCCATTTCTAAAAATTACTTAGTACAAAATTGACTTAATTGAAAACTAAACGTATTCAGTTGTAATTTTTAATTTGTGTTTTTATTTATTCAACAAATTACTTGAGCATTTATAGGGAGCCTTATATTGACATAAATTTCTAGAACATCTGTAGACTTTAGTCGCAAAATTGTTGTTGGTATTGGTCTTTTTCTTTTTGTAAAGTTGATTTTCCCTCCTCTAAGGGACCCATGTGGCAAATATCTGACAGCCAAGCCATACATGTCGTACATGTAAGAGTTAACAAAGGGTATCGGGATTCTGACTTCGGGTAAGTGGTCAGCCCAAAGAGCGATCACGGTGTGTACTCTATGCGGCTGAATAGGGTGGCCCTCGTCTACGGGGGTTGTCTGGTCATAATACGGAAAACCTAACCGCTGACAATAGTTGGGCAACGTGTGTGGAGAGTGCGTGCAACGCTTCACATACGCAGAAGTGCCTTTCAGTGCGTTGCTAAATTTGTCTGTCCTTCGTGTACCTACGTAACCAATTATCACGTGGGCTTAAATAACCGTCTCTTGCTTCCCAACACCCTCAATATTGTTATTTTATCATCCTTTTCATGTAATCATTGCCTTAGCTTGTATAACCAATATATTGTTGCTGGGACAAAAAACAACATTTAATCAATCTCACTTTAACCTTTCCAAAGTAGAGGGATATGCTAGTCCATCAATTGAAAGTGTTTGAAGCCTTTGTCCATATTTTAAATTTTTAATACCTCTTTTCTTGAAGCGTAGTCCATTGGATCAAAACTGAGGCCATGCATTCCATAGATCCGTTTTGTGGTGGAGATTTCATCATGATGAGCCCACGATAGAACTTCGTGTCTGGACGTCTGTTCGTTCGTTCTCACAACTTTTAGTAAAACTAAAACCGTTCGGACGGCCCTTCTAAACCGTAAAAGAGGCTAAATAAATAAAGTATAAATGTAGGCTATATTGCATTTTGATGTCTGCAATAAAATTGTTTATTATATGACTATTAAAATTTATCTTCATTTTGATTTTCACCTCTTTCAAAGTTAATTATTGTATATTGTTCAACAATACTTGTTATAGCTCACAGTACTTCTCAAATTTGGTGTCGCATTTTGTTGTACTTACGAATAAGTCCAATTTTAAAAATTATTTATATATATTGAAAATAGTTCGGAATTAATAATTATAAAGTATTTCTGACACATTTTTCGAATCTAACAGCAATATCAAGTTGTCAAAATCATTTTGTATTTATTATCATTGACATATACAAAAAAACAGACAATGTATTTAATAGCTGAGCATTTTAACCTGTCGCGTCATCAGTACGATATAATTTCAAGTATTTATGACTTATATTTGACAATAATATTATATTTACATATTAATCATATTATTATAAATCAAACGATCAAATAAGTTGGACTTTTGGGCTACTTGAACTTATTGACACAATGTGTGTTGTACTTTTAACACAGCCTGTGTTTTTGCATAATGTGCGCATAAAAATAAAAATTAGGAAGCACTATTTGTAGCGTTAATGAAGTTTTGCTCTAGATGGCCGAAAATCAAAACATGTTAATTGTTAATAAAGATGAGCAAAACCAAGTAAATAATATTAATGATTCTTTGTTTTGCTTTGAAAGACTTGGCTTATTTTCTTTCTGAATTTGACCAAATCAGTAGTTTTTGCTTTATTCACAACGTCTGAAAGATACAGAATTAAGTGCTTTTACTTATTTTCTCGTAGTTTTATAAAAGAATTATTTGTAAAAAAAGGATGATGACAAAAAATATGGTTAAACTTAGTGACTCGTACTGTTTCCTTAAATTAGCATATGAACCCATTATTTACTTAGTTTTATAGGTGCCAGGTGTCTTGTAATTGTATTGAGATGTTTTTACTAAGTTGTAAATCGAAACACATGGTGGTTCAAGGTTTTAGCTATATAAAGATGTATGTGAGTTTTGTACAAAATATTCCATTAGCGACGAGTAATGAAGTTTGAAATTATTTTTATCTCAAATATTCGTCAATCATACTCGTTTTTTATTACAAGTGTTCGAAACAAAAAACATACCAATATCCTGTTCTTGAAAGGTGGAGGGAAAAATGTATCCATGGACATTATTCGTCTCATCCGTTTACCTCCCTTTCTATTTGCCTTTTTACTGACCATAGATTCAAAGTTTTGTGTAGATCTGGTTTTAAAAAGTGCTCTCTTGTCTGGTATCGGAACATCGGGAATTTGCGGAAAAGTCGTCGTCTCTAGAATTGGTTTTGAAACATTTAAACTGTAACGCCGGTTTATTTTGTTACTGACGATCGGCGGAAGTTGCAATTCGGAAATTTTCGGCACAATAACACATGACGAGCGCCTCGTTCCGACAGATACTCCGTCGTAGCTTTTCCGGTTATACCGCTCCAGATCTTCCTTAAAGCTTACTCTTCGAGGTTTGCTTCTTTGAAGAGCATCCGACTTGCTTCTTCCCTTTTCTGTAACGTGTTTGTTAATGCTATCTGAAAATTCACTAAATTTCCGATCTCTCAATATCATGTTTGAATTTTCAATTAAACCACAGCTATGAATTCCATATTTGAGATTTTCATTAGTAAGTACTTTCAAATGAATTTTACATGACCAAACTTTTCAATTACGACCTTACGACCGATCTAAACTAAACAGAGACAGACATGCAATAACTAAGTATAAATCATCTTGGGACTTCATTTGAGTTCGATATTTGAGACACCCCATGGTTTACGATAACCCGGTTAGGGACAAGTCACCTTTTACAGAAAGCAAAATCTTTAATAATAAATTTCAAATCAATAAATAATTGAAAATTTGTTAGATTATCTTAAATATTTTAAATCTACGATCATGAAATTTGTCATATTAACTGTTTGAAATGTTAGAAAACAGCGACTTATCAAACATTATTCCTTTGGAAATTTAATCATTTTAATCACTTTTAGCATTATATCAAATTTAACAGGGACTTGGTGCGTCAATGGCAAACACATCATCGAGGTATTAGCTTTACTTTAATCTTTTTATGTCTTAATTTGAAACAAACAGAAATTGTTTCATATAATAAGTCAATAAAATGGCTTTTTGTTGATTTATTATCTAAAACTAAGACGGATACCACAGAATTACTTTCCCTCAAACAGTGCCTGTTTTTAAGCTCAAAATGTACACCATTTTGTGCAATTTAGAAACTTGACGTGATACAAACCAATATAAATTCTCGCAGAATAGATTACACATTTAAAAAAAAATAAGATCTTGTTTTTAGTACATGTATATGACTTCAAAAGGAAAATCTATTGCTACATAAAATTTCCTAAACAGAAAGATTTGTGTAAGAAGCAAAGAGGCACCAATGGGGCATTCGAGTGTCAAAAGTCCGAAAGGGCAACAACAAAACCGGCAAACACAAACAAGAACAGCACGACGAAACACAAAACACAAAATTCACCGAACGGAAATCAACAACGCGAACGCAAGTGCTCCGGAAGAGTAAGCGGTTCCTGCCTGCTCTAGAACTTAAAAGATAAAAGTTTTTTGTAAGTAAGATTTATTAACTTCTGCTTTTTAATTTTTTTTTTATATCTGATACTTAATATTTAAAACCTGTTTTGTAGTCAGATCCCAGACACAATTACATAATTGAATGAAACATTTAAAACTTTGCACTATCTAACAAGCGATGAGACAGACATCATATGACAAACAATGAAAGATGTGAATTAGCAGAGTTCCATACTCGTGATGAAAAACGTCTATCTATATTATTGGTTTCATGTGTCACAGTAACTTTTGCTTTCAAGTTGCATTATACTTTTAATAAGAATACGTCTAATAAAGGCATTTATGCCTTCTAATATTGAAAAAAAAATGAATGCTGTTCAGCCGAAATGAAAAAAAAAGAGAACTCATTTGCCTTTACGAGTTCAACCAAAAGTTTTTTTTCGATTTAAAAGACATCGTCACAAAAATGTCAGAAATTTAGTTAAATGCTGATGTACTCGACCCAATATTCATACCCGTTTTGTCAGTAAAAGTCTACTATAGAGCTCTAAGAAACCCGACATCGGGTCAGGCCGACTTGCCCACGAAGCGACTTAGATGTTTGCCCCAAGTGGTTGAATTTGGCAGCCCTACAGTAATAAATTTCTACAACTTCAATGTTTCCATTTCATTTTTATTTTATCCATCCTCATGTTAATCGCTCTGATTTAGTCGAATTCGTGCTGCTTCAAATTAAAGCAAAAACCAGATAATGTAGCTAATATTTATCGTTATCCTCTTTTTGGTTTGATAAAGAAAATATCGTGCTGCTTCAAATTAAAGCAAAAACCAGATAATGCAGCTAATATTTATCCTTATCCTTTTTTTGGTTTGATAAAGAAAATAAACTTTTTCTTAAAAAAAACAAAACTTTAATGTAATCTTCGTTTCACCATAAAAAACAGCAATTCCAATGATATATGGGTTACTTGAGGATAGATATAATGTATCGACATACATTTATATTACATTGTTACGGCTCGGAAAATTAAGTAAATCAGGAATTGTAAAAAAGATAGATACTAACTACATGAAAATAGGACTATTATCATTAAACTTTAACTACTTTTCGTCTGTTTCAAAATGATTTTGATCACCGACGGGTTCAAAAGATATAAAACATCAATTTTTGTTACATAATTTATCAAATTATCTCATTATGAATCGTGACGCGCCACCGCGACGGATGTGCTTATGGAAAACAGGAACTCCTTACTCTTCCGGATCAACTGAGTTCATACTCGTTACGACTTGAGTTGCTATTCAGTTGTTTTTGTATTTTTGTGTTTGATGTTTTTTCGTCCTGTTTCCGTTGGTGTTTACTAGTTTTGTCTCTGCCCTTTCGAACTTTTGACATTCAAATGCCCGCTTGGTACCTCTGATCCCTTAACAGAGGGTACTGTTTAAATTTTACCTAAAACATTTGTATTTGAGCTTTAACAAGTTACAGTTACTGTAGCTTATTAAGCAAAATTGTCACAAAACGCCCAATATGCAATATACAGCCAATAAATTGCAACAAGACTTTTTTTGTAATAAGATAAAGCTCAAGGCAAAGTGGTGGATCTTTAATTTAAAGCCATGATGTGCTTGATGTTTTCGTAACTTTATGTTCATAAAACAACAAACAAAAAAGACTTCGAGGCTGAAAATGAAAGAGCAGAAGCTAACGCCATCATTATCTGTTCATTAAGCTGTTTAACCCCCAATTAAAGAAAGAGATAAAGATCAATTAGTTTAGCGTGTGAATGTAATGTATCCTTCCAGAGGGTAAAGAAATGCAGAGTTCATCTAATTTGTCTTATTAGTTGAGTCAGTAAGAATATCTCTGTAAAAAGATTGAGTTAATAGGGTAAACAATATTTTACCAAAGTTCTAGGTCTGTTATCAACTGTAATACGTATGTCATCTTAGTACAAAAATTTACGATAAACGAGACGATTTTAAATTTCAAATTATTAATTTTCCTAATCTACAGAGCAATATACCTAATTCTCCTGCATACGGTGTTTATATTTCTCAACTTATTCGATATGCCAGCGCTTGCACACATTTCACAGATTTTTTGATCAGACACCGGTTTCTTCGTGACCGACTTTTGAAGCAGGGCTATAAGAAAATACGTCTCATACGATCACTAAAAAAATTCTTTCTTCGTTATCAGCCACTAGTAGAAAAGTTCAAAATTGAGTTAAAAGATATGATAGTTAATTGTTTTAATTAGTGTTTGACTGGTCTGCTGTACTGAGATGATCACCTCAATATCCCTATTGTGTCTCACAACTATGTTGTGTTCTATGGTCATTACCGGATCCTAAGATCGCAATGGAAGAGGGAGGTTTGGCGCCATAAAACCTGGTTTAACCCACCATTTCGTTTGAAATGCCTGTACCAAGTCAGGACCAATGCGATCCACCAGTTCTCCGGTATGACTGATTCGTTTTTGTCATTTTCTCTGGACTATGAGATTGATCATTCAAGTTCGGTAGTTTTGTTATTACCTTTATTTTATAAAATAGAAGTATCATAGACTCACTTGTTAAAAGATACTATGCCAAGCTATACTTAAAATTTTAGGGTATAAAATCCTAGAAAATAAAATATTCGATGCCCAGACACGCACACATCAAATCACGATTTACACACCGATATAAGAATAGCCTTTTCAAATACAGTAGAATGAAAATAATTGCAAGTATAAATATATGTTGGTCGATTAACAGGACCAGATAATCGATAACCTCAACTTTCTTAAACACAACAGATTTGTACAAATTGGTTGGTGTGTTTTTCACCTAATTATGAGCATTCCAATTGGCACTAATGGTGCTCCGTTACTTTTTTATTTATTCTTTCCTTCATATAAAACAGACTTCTTATAATCTCTTCTAGACTGAAAAAATCGTACACTAGCTATAATGATGATGCCCTTTCACTGAAAAATCCTTGGTTAGGTGAGTTTCTTCAATTGATATTTTACAGGAACTCGAGATAAAGGACACTTTACGGATTCTCATCTTAATAATTAGAACTACATACGGAATTAGTCCCTCAAGGAAGACTTTCAACAAAGCTTAATGACAAACATAATGACTTCAATTTTTGTTTCTTGTAGTGCGACATTCCGTCCGTTTTGGCTTTTGGATTTCACATATCGCAATTGATTCGTTATGTGTAGAGCTTGTGGACCTTGTTTAAACCTGTCACGTTTGACACACAAGATGCTAACACAGGGTTTTGTTGCTCTTCAATTGTTGTCTTCTTTGATAATTTTCTGGACGACGAAGTGCGCTCATAGACAAATATGGGATTTCTATCTTCCAGATGAGTACCGATGTTGGTTTGTCATAGGGTTTTGCTTTGTCTTAGAGACCGGATTGGACACGCTATATTTACCGAAAGCAACTCAAAGGGTGTGTGGCATCAAGCAGGAACTGCTTACCATTTTCGGACTACAGAGTTTACTCTTGTTACGATTTGAGTTCGCGTAGTTGATGGTTATAATTGCTGTTTTAGTGTGTTTTTTTGTTCTGTCTGTTTCTTCGTACTGTTCTCGTTTGTGTAGTCCGAGATTGCTCTGACGTCCTCGGCATTTTTTCAGCAAAGCAATCTCGGACTATCGTTTGTGTTCACTGGTTTTGTTTTTGCTCGTTCAGACCCTTGACATTCGAATGCCATATAAATACCTCTGTTTCTTTCAGACAAAACAATAAATTGTGTATCTGAAAACTAACCAAACGGTTCATTTTTCAACGTGTGATAATTCCCAATTACATCAACATAACAGACTAAAATAGCTGATTGAAAGGTTTAAATTAAAAGGTAACATCTTGACTTAAAAATGTACATGTGTCGACAGGTCAGCGCTTAGTCCACAGGGCGATCAAGGTGTCCCGTCCCACCTATGTGCCAGAACTCCTTTGTCCTTTGCGCACGGGTTGTCAGGTTATTATACAGAAATAGAAAGCGATCAAATGAGGAATCAGTATACGCGACACAGCCTGACAGCTTAAAAAAGACCAACGTGTGTGGTGTTATGAAAAAGACCTCTTTCTTTAAAATTTTGGTTACGCACCCAATTGTTTACATTGGTCCGAATAAAATGCTTGTTTCTCTACTGGATCGTCATGTTTGTTTAAATGTCTTTCCCTATGTACACGTAAAACTGGCATTTGAACAATACGTCGCATAAAATAATATTTTTTCACCCGGTCATCTATGAGTGTATACAGAAATAATGTATGATAAAGTCTGCAGTCTTTCCCACAAGATCAGAGCCCCGGTATGAACCAAAAGAAAATTTATTATGTTTTTGTGTATTAGATTATCCTGCATGTTCAATTTGTTGTCTCTGCGAAAAGCAAGTATCGACTCAACAAGAAACTTTCTTCCATGTGGTCAGATGGTCAGATCGTTCAGTGTGGTCATGTTTTGTAGTGCAATATTCGCTACCTTAGGTAATTCTAAAATGTAATAATTTGATAGACTACCGGTATTTCTATCAAGATCGTTTGATATTCGCTATTCTTTCTTCTATTGGGCTCGCATTTTATCCCGTTACTTTTATTAACGACGTCCCGTTCGGGACCCGAATGGCGAATAGGCATGCAGCAGAGCGCCTAGCTTGTCGTAAGAGGCGACTTAGGGTTATGGGGTTCTGACATCGGATTACTGTTCAGCCCTAAAATCGACCAAGGTATGTTTTTTTTTAAGTGGCTAAATATTCCTCCTACTCAGTAGTTGCCAGGTCTTTAATACGGAAAGCCTGACTGCTTGCCATTTTGGACCACCAAGTAGTTCACCACAAATGCTAAATCTGTCCTTACTCACCTCTCCCTTTTTCAGTGGTCTTAAAAAATTGCTAGATCCAATCCTTGTATATGATCTACATAGTCTTGCTAGGGCGTAAACAATCAACTCAGTATTCATTCGCTCGTTAAATTAATGGCATGCACGAATTTGCATGAAAATACAAATGTTTATTAGCCACGGCGGGCAGTTTTGAATAGTCAAAAGGCCATGTGAGCAATTACAATCACTTGGCGTCCATCATTCGTCCGACTTTTTCAACTTCAAAAATCTTCTCTGGAACCGAAGGACCAAATGCAACCAAACTTGGTATAGTTGTTACTTAGGGTTTCCCTTTCAAAACAATTTTAACAGATAGCACAATCTGATGGATCTAAGGATATTTAAAACTAAAACTCTACAAAAATCTTCGTCGGTTAAAACTTGTTAGATAACCCCTGTAATGTGTAAAGGCCCTTTTTGGTTAAAAAATCCATTTTTGCATGTTTTGCCGTCTACATGTATAATTAAATCTATCACAGTTAGAGAAAAGCTTTTGCTCGCTCAAATGTTCAACTTAATAAGCTCTACAAAAGAGTTCATAGGTTCCAAGTTGTCTGTAAAATATGACCAAATATATGCATTATGTATTTGACTTATAAAATGAAACTATTTCAGATAGAGAATACTTTTTACTTGCTTAGGTGTTCTGCTTTTATTAGAAGCTTTACGGAAAGGTTGAATTTGTAAGAATTGTCACATGACCCTTCCTTAAATGGTCAAAAAGTGTTTTTGGCTTTATATATAATGAAAACTACTGCAGATGGCCCTTATAAGGTCAAAATTGTGTTTTTATGTCCTACTTGTTAATAAAATGGAAATATTGCAGATTGTTGCTTGACTTGCATTAAGCTCTTTCAAAGTATTGTTTAAGACATTTACATTGATGGATTATAAGTTTCATTACATACTGGGTGATTCAAGCTCTAGGGAGCCTTTATTTGTATCGTTACAATACGATTACATCTAGAATTTTTATACCCCCCGCTTGAAAAGTGGGGGGTTTATAGTGATAGGGGTGTCCGGAGGATACCGATCTTTTGTCTGTAACTCCTCCTAAACCCCTTGGTGGATTTTCATGAAACTTTCAGACAATCTTTCTAACATAATGTAGATGTGCACCTCATACATGTATTCTAAAATTTAATTATAATTATTTTTTGGGGTTTCCAATAGATTTAGAATTATTTTATTTGCTCTATAAATGCAAGCAAGGATCAGACACAAGTTGACAACAATATAGATATTTACATTTTGCTCAAATATTTTTATCAATACAAATGCATCTAACTTATGAAGTCTTCTCCTTTATCAAGAGTTTTAACACAAGATCAATCCTTAAAAAGAATGCATAAATTGTTTATCAATAGAATATTATATATAAAAAAGGTGGTGGCGGTGTATGTGGTTATGCCACTGTAATTACACGATGAATCTTTTTGACAACTGGATATATTTAAATACAAGTTCAAATATTTGGCAGTTTTATTCGTATGACAGATCGAGACTGCCGTGCGTTAAGAAGCCTAAATTCACCTGAATTTAGGAATTTATTTGAAATATTTGATAGGAGGTCATTTTTATATGTCTGTATTTCCTGCATTGGAAAAAGAAGTGATTAGGGTCCTCAACAAAATCTCCACATGAACAGACAGGTTCGTCTGCAATACCGGTATTGACTCTGTGAAGGTCCCTATTTAGAAAAGATGCCCCACAACGAATTTGAGTTAGAACTATATCCATATTCATAATATTTTGGAGGATGAGTGAATATATTGGTTCCTCTTATTGTTTTTTTAAAGCTTGCAATATTGTCAGCGTTTCTAGTAGAAAGTTGAAGCTTGTTCCATTCCCTGATTGTTGAAGGGAAAAAAGAATTGTTTGTTAGATTTAGTCTACAGAACGGTACAATTAGATCTGACCCATTACGTAGTGGATAATTGCTTATGCTTTGTTTCGCAGGTGGTACTAAATCCCTTAGATATGCAGGGGCATTATTGTTATTAATATTATAGAATAATTGTACTTTTCTAAGATGGCGACGCTTTTCTAAAGGATCCCGTTTCTGAATACAGCTCTTCTGTTTTTTTTTGTGTGTGAAAATTGGGAGCCCCATTACTATCCTTTCAGCTTCGAGTTGGAGTTTTTCAAGCTTGTTGGAGTTCGTTTTATTGCAATTATCCCAAACTTCACACCATACTCAAGTAATGTTCGGATATATATACGAGATAAATTTTATCAAGGTTTTGCCTGTTCATTATATATTTCAATTTCCTGAGGACACCTAACTGTCTGTTTACACTCTTTACTAAGTTATTAATGTGTTCGTTCCATTTTGCATCTTGGGAAAAGGTTATGCCTAAATGTTTATGACTGGGAGTAATAGGAATATCGGTATTGTCAAAAACAAATCCAGGTTTCCAATAGCAAAATATGGACTTAGCTGTTTGACCATAATGGGGAGATCATAATGGGGTACCTATCTCTTATCCGCTACTCCTCCTAAACCCCTTGATGGAATTTCATGAAACTTTCACACAATATAGATGTGCACCTCTTGTTTTAGAATTTGATCAAAATGAATTTTTGTGTATCCCATAGCAAAACATGGACTTACCTGTTTGACTATAAGGGCACAACCTGTTTGACTATAAGGGGGTACCCATCTATTTTCCTCATCTCCTCCTAAACCCCTTGATGGATTATAATGAAACTTTCGCACAATCTTTTTGACATAATGTACAAGTGCAACTTTTATTTTAAAATGTTATATGATTGATTTTTTGGTGGGCAGGGGGGTATTTATTTGTGAGGTGTCGCTCACAGTTTTTCTAGTTTTTTTTCGAAAATCGAAGATAAACCTGTATACTATATTATTTTTAAAAAATTATATTTTGTTACTTGTAGTTTTGCAAACTTTTTCTTCCTATTCATTCACTTGGGGTTCACATCGGTTAAGCTTTTAGGATCGGCAGCGGTAGGCTTGTCTGAAAAAATATGACCAAAGAGTGCTTAAGTTCCCCGAGAACGGAACTTGGCGACAGTGGCATGTGCTCAAGATAATCGAAAATCATCTTGCATTCCGATTCATTATTATCAGCAAACTATAATAATAGTTAGCGAGTGATAATACTTACTGCAGTTTACGCTCGATAATCTCAGTTTGTGTGTTGTTTTCTGATTGTTGCGTGCCATACGATATCGTCAGGAAGAAAATATAGTAGGTGCAATTCGGGGTGAAAATAAGGAAAACCTTTAGCTAGAACACTCTGAGATGTTGTTTTGTAGGCTATTGGTCAAGAACTAAAGTTGGTCGGCGTGTTCTAGTTACACACCATCGTCAATAGCGATCTGATCTGATGGATCCTCGAACAGAGTTTCAGAACAGATGATTATTGTGTTTGCTCCATTATTTCACTTTATATTCATTCACAGATCCACTACAAAGCAATTATTTCTTGCATTATGTAAATTGTTTTGAGCTGTATTTCACGCTGGTCAAGTTCGGTAATCAACTTTCTATTGTATATAAACAGAACATTGAATTATTCACAGTTGGTCGCTCTTCTGTATATAATTCTGTTTGTGTCATTCCTAACATAGCAATTTTTGATATCGTTAACTCAAATTCTTCCAATCCAAATGGCATTATGACTCCTTTGCTAGTCATTTGCTGGAACTAGCTATTCAATAATGCCTTCGGTTTTTTCTTCTATTAAGGTTTTTGCACATTGCTCACGGAACTGTACACTAATAGTTATTGTTAAAGGTTCTATAGTAACAATAGGGAACAAAACGCATTGATATACATATACATATACGAGGACACCACTAAAAAAAATGGTTTTTTATAAAAACAGTGTCTTTTTTACATTCAGATATTATAATGCTTTTGTTTGTAGACCTTTAAGCTTAAAACAGTTTTGTACCTTCGACATAATTTTTTTAAAAGTAAACTTACTCTAAACTGCATGGATTTTATAGCTGTGACTATAGGCTTTATAGCCCCTGCAGCGACTTTTAAAAGACTTGCTATGTGCCATGGGTCGTCCAGCCCATGACAAACCAGTGGTAGCTTCTCTAGAGTATCATTCGTTATCGCTGGACTCCGGGGAGGTCCTGGTCGGATTTTCTTTTACATTCAAATTTTCGAATGCTTTTGTTTGAAGCTTAGAACAGTTTTGTACCTTCGACGGAAAAAAAACTGTTTTAAGGAAACTTACTCTGACCTGAATGATTTTTTAAGTCGTGGCTATAGCCTCTGCAGCGACTTTTAATTGACTCGCTATGGGCCATGGGTCGTCCAGCCCATGACAAACCAGTGTTAGCTCTTCGCTGTCGCTGGAACGGTACGTGCCCGTCTTGCACCATGGGGAGGTACTGGTCGGAATTCGCAAGACTAAGAAACTTGCACAATTTATGACGTTATTTTAAATACAGGTGCAGTGCAAAAAAAATATTTCATTAACTACTGAAATTAAAATTTTATGCAATGAAAAACAGTTAGCAGCCTTCAATGAGATTAATTGCTGCTGCTCCTTTGATGCAACCCTTGAGGGAATATTTAATTTTGATTATTGACTTGTCGGATTTTGTACTCGGCTGATGATCATGAGTTAGAGTGGTTTCATATTATTTTTTTTTTCAGGAACTAATTTGTCTGAAACAAGAATAAGACAGAATTAGGCACCTCTTTTGTTAGCAAAAAAGCGGGTAGTAATTCAAGGATATTTCAACTATATTTTATTGATATGCCATATGTACAAAGTGAATAACAAATTCATTTGTTGCTACATATTTAAAAAAAAACCAACACACGTTTCATTGCTCAGAGTGAATAAACATACAATGTAAATGTGCTGGATTAGTGTTTAATAAATATGAAAATATTTAATAGTGTTGTATTACCACCAATGAAATAAAAAAAAACAACACATTTTTCTTGTTTTTTTTTAATTCGTAAAAGGTTATTTTATATGTTTTGATAGCACGTGCAACATCTTAGATTTGAACAAGGCGAGTGCTGAGTCCACGTATTTATGAACATCATCAAACGATATGCTGGATTTTAATACCCTATCGTCGTGAACTGAAGGGAGCTTTTGGTTTGCCCTCCCTCCCTCTGTCTGTCACACATAAGTTGTTCTCACTTTTTTTTTGTTAATGCTTTGATACGTGAGTCTTACGTAACGATTATAAGTTTTCATTTCATTCTGCTCCTATTATTTTACCAGAATTAGGATCATTGGAGGGGACAATATCTGTTTTTCAATTGCAAATAGCCAATGTACATATCTATAATTTTATCATATCCTTATGTTACTTTATATCTACTGAATTTTTTTCAGTTATCAAATAACTGCATTTCTTGCAATTTGAACATAATGAGTAGAAGAATGTTACCTTACTAGATTTTATCATTACTTGTATTTTTTCTTTCCTGTTAATAATATGGTTGCAAAATATACGGAATTCTGCTATTATGATACAATTTCTGGTACAATATCAATCACTGTCATCGAATGTGGACAAAGAGATGGGCTTCTGTCAACTTGAATATTTTACTTCATCTTAAAACTGATATGTTCTTATACAAAATGCAGGTTGTTTACATATTGTCACGATTGTGTATGTCAATGAAAGCTCCGAAAAGAAGATAAAATGTCTCAACTAGATGTTGATATGTTGATAAAATAACTCGATATTCCTTTAGTTGAACATAAACTTTGCATCAGCGTTGAACGTATAGTAACTCTTTTCTTCCTCATAGAGAATGGCCCCGATGCTCCAACCTGTAACAAAAAAATAAATAATAATCTTGGAACTTAGTTTAAAGACATAGAACCTATCATTTTGGCAATTTTTAAAGAAATAATGAAATTCACACTATTTGAAGAACACATTGTAAAACCTTTGAAGAAATTGTTAAATTTTCAAAAAACCTTCCAGAAAGTATTCTTTTCGACGGAAAACTGAAGAAAAAAACGCAGTGTCAAAAAAGAGGACAAACTAATAATAGAATGTAAACACTTGCGGGTGCCGGTAAACTGAGAAACGAAAAGTAACCAAACGAAACGGAGCGGAACAAAAACGATATCGGTAAAGGAGGAAACGTAAACAGTAAAATAAGCAACCGAAATCTGTAACGAAAGGAAGCGAAATCGAGCAAAACTGGTAAAAAAAGAAATCTGAATCGATTTTAGCCGACACCAGTCGTTTTTCTTAATTAACCGATTTCGTTTTCTCTTCGCCTCATTTGGTTACATTTCGTTTCTCAGTTTAACAGTACCCAGTTTACCAAAAGTAAATATTTATGCTGGAAAATACTTAATCAACGCGAATAATTAAAATAAGATTATTTTATAGAAAACTGCAAAACATTGAGTTTTTATGTTGGTAAAGGTTAGTTTTAGATAGTATATTTTTAATGTATGTACTTTTTATTCAATGTAAAAAATTGCGAAATTGATAGGTTCGGTTATATTTTTAAAGAACTGTGTTATATCCAAATATAATTCAGCCTATTTCATATTTATGGTCTAAAATTAAAAAAATAGTAACACTTGGGTTATTTTGCTACTCTGTCTATGCATTAAAGATATTTAACTGGAAACCTCATGTGCTCGTATCAAATACATGATTTCAATGTCTCAGATTAACATATGGAAGAGGTTGTCATTGAGTTTTGTTATATCTTCCCTTTCTGGTCTGACCCTGGCTTCCACGTTAAAGCAACTGTTTTATTCCAACAAGTTTGAACTGATTCTTCTTCATGAGCATCTCGTTCCGACATGAGTTAGCGTTTCTGATGGCAGTTCAGTCTTTTTGTGTGTTTTGTTATACTGTGTTTCTTTGAAATAAAGAAACATATTTGTCTTAGCCTTTTCGAACTTCCGACAATCAAACGCCCCTGTGGTACTCCTCTCCTTGCTTCTTTTTCGCTAACAAGACATTTCCTAACCATGTAACTAAAGCTAGGAAAATCAAAGAAATCGACAGCTTTATAAAAGCATGTTTGTTTCACTAAAAATAAATTGCGAAATTCTGTTTGGTTCTAATGGTTGGTTATTACATTTCCTCATACAACTGCTAACGACCCGCAATTAAAAATAAATGATATAGCCTAACCGTTAATTTTGGTAAAAGCAAAGACTTACAGACAAGAGAAATAATGAATCTATAAGCCGCAACTATTAAAATAGTGGTTTTACATACTAATGAAGCTTATTGGTCGTTGAAAACCTGTAGTTTTGGCATAAAATGAATTGGTGGATCGTGTAATGATTATTGTACATAAGGCCATGGTAATTATCCAGACAGGAATGGAAAAGCTTAGGATCGAGACTTATAGAGATATTATCAATCAACCAATTGTCAAAATTACCAAGTTCGTTATGGAAGTCACGCTGGGAGAAATTAAAACCGTTTTAATGCCAGACCCTTTGGGATAATTAAACTAAACAGGAAAATTAATGATCGAAAACAGAAGACAACTAATGTTAATATACTGAAAGCGTAGATAATGAATTATATCATCAGAATAAAGGAACACGTAAATCTAGTCTGCTAAATTATAGACATTCTATAAAAGTGAATTAATGGAACATTTTGTTTCAAATTTAATTGAAAATATTTCGACATTAAAACAGTCATTAACGAAGACCAAAACAAAACAATAACATAACCTCTTTAGAAGCTTTCAATTGGTTATGTCAGATAAAACCAAAGATTACTGTTCAGTGGCGGATCCAGAAATTCTGAAAAGAGGGGCCCACTGACTGACCTAAAAGGGGGCCCGCTTTGGTCACGCTTCAATGATTTCCTATACATTCAACCAAATTTTTCTACCAAAAGGGGGGCCCTACCCCCCTGGATCCGCCTATGCTGTTTGCTAGAAAGGCAAATATATGCAATAGAGAAAAAATGCCATTATAGAGCAGTTTTCGATGTTTCCACCTAAAATAGGTACCGGATAATGGTCAGATTGCAAATCAATGACCAAACAAGGACAAAAAGTAAGCTGTGGTTAAATAGAGAACCTGGTTTAGGACACAACGTGTAAAACTAGCGAATTTAACCAGTATACGTATTTATTTGGTTTATTGTGATTAATTTCACATCTGAAAAAAAACACGAAGATTTTAAAAAAAATTATATCATTTAAACAGCCATTCCTATCCAAATACAAAATAAAGTGTACTAACACAATAAGAAACTTGCATCTACATTTTGTCTAATTTTGGTGTCTTGAAAAAGGGAAAAATATCACTTAAGCACTTCAGGGGGAAAACAATCATTATAAAAAAGGAACAGATATCTAGAAAGTATTATAAGTTTTTAACAAAACAATGCGTCATACCTATTTTGATTCCGTTCAGCTTCCGTTTTGCGAATATGTTGTCTGTGTTCATATTGAAACCGAGTGCCTTCAGTAGCTTTGGAATGTAAAGGCCATTCTGGCAATCAAAGGAAGCCCATTCTGCTGGGATATGGAATCTCTCCTCAGCCTCCCGAAGAGTCTTAAAAGAAAAACAAAATTGAACGTAGAAGTACATTTCCTTAGTTCCAGAGCGTGTTAAGCAGCACAAATTCTGCTACAAAAGTGAAAAAAGAACATAAAATTATAATGAAGTTGAGAGAGTTTGTACACGCCTTTTTGCATAATAGTTTTATTTTTTAATGCAATCAAACGGTTTTTTTTGCTGTTTATGTACAAAGACCAAAAAAAAAAAAAAAAAACAGAAATGAAACCAAGATCCTTCATGTGCTATACATTTGTAGTTTACTTTTCGTATTAAAAACATACCAGTTCGTTAAATTAAAAAGAAAGCAAAAATGACAAAATATAAATATTCTTAAAATGATTAACCGTTTTCTCAATACACCACTGTTCCGATATTTTTGAATATGCCGATTATCTGAAAAACAGGAAAGTTTGAAAAAAATCCTTGTCATGAAATATACCGTTTTCTATTGTTTTCCTTAGTTCACTGAGTAAATTTCAAAGAAAGTTAACTCATTGCACATTCATGTCTTCATACAACCTTCTTTGAACGTAACTTATCAAAGGCATTGTCTATTGAAATCATTTCTTTTGAGAACAACTAATGTTAATTCATCCAATATTTTCCTTTGATTAATTAACCTGGATCAAGATTATGCGTAATCGAATCCTGAAAACTTAAAGTATGATTTCCTTCTTAGGTAAAAAATCTTTCTCTTTAAAAGAAAAAAAAGCAGGTTTCTAAAGACTTAAAGACTTGAAGCTTAATTGAAGATATTATAGTAAATCATCGCGGTTTAAAACCTTATAATATATCAACGTCTAAATCTATTTCAACGGGGTCATAATAAAGAAAACCTAACCACAAACCGTTGGGATGCACCATATCTAAAAAGCTAAGTTCCTCGCAGATTTCTATCTGAGTAGGACCCGTAGGATCCCCCGCATAATTACTCGACCTGACAGTGGCAGTCTGAATGCGTTTCCCTTTTAACATTGTACCCGTTCGTTATCATTTATGAAATTTTGTTTCTTTTATCACCCTTTTCATGTTCATTTTACCGATAAAGAACAATTTAAAACAGTAACGTACTTACTACAATAATTCGGAGCAACATGCACAAATTATATTTTATGCAATAGCATTAACAAAGAATAGTAAGTAAATAAATAAGAAAGGATATTGACAAAAAAAAGAAAGAAATTTTTTGATCATTTCAGTCATATAAAAATTGTTTGCCCTTAAGGTAAATAAAATAAGAAGAAAATAATAAGTGTATAATAATCAGCTAAATATTTACCAGTTTACAAAAGCTCGAAGCCATTGCATACATCTGGTTTGGTTTCATGAGATCAGAGTCTTCCAAAAGTTTAAGCTCGTCGGCAGTGAGGTAGATAGATCCAAGCGCCAGAAAGTTCTCCCTGTGGACGGGCGGTCCGTACACCGAGCCTATGGTACAAGGCTTAGGTGAGCATAGGAAGTCGGGAATTTTTGGCAGATATGTATCAATGATACGTTCGCAGTCTGTAGCATTGCTACCTCCGTAGATCATCACGTTCTTGCCATCTACTGTGATGTTCCGAGAATCTCCTGAAATAAGTTAATGAACGAAATCATTAAAGTTATGAACAAAATTATTTTTCCAGGCACCTGTTAGATTGGGGAAAAATACACTCAGTAAATTTAGAAATATATTTACTTCATATTCAAGTATATAACCGCTTAACTACGAAAATCCTTAAGTTATTAAAGATATTAGAAATCTAAGTACTTTTAATTATCGTAAAAATATTGCAAAATGATGCGTTAAAAAGACACGATTAATTGACGAAATATGTCATTTATTTGATCGTAATGAAATTTATTACTATTGAGAAACTGGAAATGAACTTAAAACTTCTGGTAGTATTGTGTTGAATCGTGAAATTTGACATGTTTGAGAATAATTAAATTTGTTTTTTAGTTTAGCTGATTTAACTTAATTGAATAAATTATCTTTAACATAGAAAAAATGCAAAAGACATGCACATTTTGCTTTAATAGCAGAAAATGACTTTAATCCTTATTTGGTTGACCTGTTTTAAGGGTTATTTTTCGTGGAAGGAAAGGGTCTCAGTCTGATTCTCTCCTATGATGTCAAAATAGTAAAAAAATTATATCCTTTTTATTTGCGATTGTGCAAGCAATTTCAGGAATAAATTATTCAATAACCTTAGACATAATTTCAAGAGTTCTTTTAAACCGTTTTTAACTTTTAACATCACAAAATTTGGTTTTAATTTAATATTTAAATTTCCATATCAATTTTTGGGCATGTTATGTCAAAAGGTGCCGAATTCTTGACAAAAACATATGAACTCCAATAATGCAGAAGAACACTTAACTTATGAGTTCTTTTTATAGAAACATTGTTTTAACGTGAGAATAACGTCAGATATTACAACATAAAAATACACGTTAAAGATTTAAAACCCTTCACCTAAAGGTAAACTCTGTATGTTAATAAAAAAAATGAAAAATGGCTGTGTATGGTAAATAGTTCGGACGGGTTTTGTTTTTTCGTTTTTTGGGGTGGTGGGTGTCTAATTCCTAGTAAATGATTATGTACCTTTAAGCATACAAGGGTTTGTAAGTACCACTGCTTGTTCATTTTGTCTAACAAGGTACTCCTCGATCCTCATGCTAATTGATTTGGCGCCATAAGACAGGAAACTGTGAGCGTACACGTCATATTCACGTCCACCAATTATGACGGCCTGCTTTCCCGCGTAGATGGGCCGTTCAGGTATGAATGCTATCTGCATGGACCCTCCACCAACTTCAACCATACCAATCGTATCCTGTGGGGACCTGAAATATTTGTTTTCAGTTTTAAAAAAAGGGGTTAATGAGACAAACAGGCCGGATTTTGTTTAACAATAAGTAGAATACTGAAAGACCACAAATCGAAACTCATGATATGGAACCTCAAGCTGATCATGCACATTTAAGACCTCCAATTAGTTGCTGACAAAACGAAAAAATTCCAGTCCGATATTAACCATTTTATTATGCGAAATCTGGCCAAAATGATATAACTGGAAATTCAAAAAAACAAAACAAAACAAGAACTATGATGTGTATAATAAATCATACGGATTAATTCCATAATCAATTAAGGTTTTTGTTGACCCTACACTTAATATGAAATTGAAACAGAATACTTTCATGTTAGAATAGATTTTATTTAAAATAAGTACTTGTATTACGGGGATAAGACAAAGTGGGTGTTTAGAAACGCCCTTTAATGATTCGGTATACAAACGAATGAATATTTCTTTACTTAAACTTGATTACAAGAACATATGTGCTTGACCAATATTCAATTTACTTCTATGGCATCTTTAGGTTCTTATGTGGAGCTTTACCTCTTAAAAGCTTACGGGTCCGTTAAACTAATGTTTTCCAAAATAACTGGTGTTTCAAAGTAATTTTTACTTAATCAGCAAACTCACTTAACAAATTAAATGTCAAAGAACTTCTAACTGATCAACTTGAAAACAGGATTTGACATTTTATTCGTTTAAGTTCAAAACGCCTCTTAGTTCCGTTACCATAAAGCAACATTTGGAAGTTGAATTATTCCAATTTAAAGACAATTTATTTAAACTATAAACCACTCAGCACTACACTACACGTTGATGAACGATAGCAGGAAGGAACAACAAATTATCCAGTCTGTCAAATATAATTACAGTTTTTTGTGAAGGGCTTTTTGTAGAGTTAAATTGTTGCACACACAATAAAATATGTCTGATCGAATTATACGATAAATAGTATAAAAAAAGAGAAAACATTTTTAACAAATTAACAACCCAATAGATACATGTATGTATGCACACGTAAACGAAATGAACAATAAAAAGAAACGTTTATTGCACTTATAATTAAACTATTCGTATGCCTTAAAATTTCATGTACTTTTATAAATGTAAGCTGTAAGTCACAAACTCACATTTATATAAAGTAATCCAGCCAAGTCTGTTTATCTTTGACCAAAGGAAATCCCCAATTCAGTGAACTGAAATTTCATTTTCTTGATGTGAAAATATGTTGTATGTTTTTTTTGAATCCCACCCATTTCAGGGTTTGGGTATGGGTACCCGGAAGTGAAACAGTAATACAAAAGTGCGGACCGACGACAAGTTAAATATAGTTTTCCTTCTACTGTTGTAAGAGGAGGATCCAGCTTGAAAAGTTTGTTAATAAATTCGGGTCTTCGGCTAGGCACATCCTCGGAAACCCAGGGGTTCACTGAACGAGTAGGCGAGAGAAGAACCCCTGGGTTTTCGAGGATGGGCTAGGTATTGTAAACAATTTACTTGCTAATTGTAATGTTGAGGCTTAAACTAACAGTTTTTGCATGCTTTCAATAATTAATGTTAGGTTTAAGAGTATGTTGAGATCTTGGATAATCATAAAATATCTTTTTGAAGGGAGATTAAAATAATAAAAAAAACCTTAAAAGATAATTACTCATTCATGTCATTGTAAAATGCACCTTTTAGAAGTTACTGTACTTTTTTTTACTTTTCCATTATTTAATGTTCAACTCAAATTGAACGCTTTTATTACTACTTAATAATCCTAATAATTATAAGAGGTTGACATTCTTGTATGTATGTACTATACCCTTAATTATCCAAAGGAGTTACCCATTTTAAGTGTAACATTATCATTTTATTCTACTTCTATGGATTACTTTCATTTAAACGTTATAAAGCTTGATAGCATCCTCATTTTAAAAACATAATTATGAAACCTTTAAATGTCTACCAAATCATTTACTAAAGTAAACTTTAAGGTTTTTTTATCAATCGGTCAAGAAAAGAAAAGTTGATTTGTTAATTTTGAGAAATTAGCACTGAGAGTAAAAAGGCAAAACAATAAAGAATTCTGGTCTAACATAAAAGCTCTACTTTGGCAATAAGATTAAAGATATGTCAAGAAAAGGGAAGTGAATTACATAACGTTGCTTACTGCAATGGCTTTGTCTTGTTTTGCATTCCCAAGATACATATTTATCTAGAATTCGGGAAAGAATAAGTACACAGTCTTTTTAAACCCACCCTTAAGGGTGCCAATGGTAATTAAATGAAATTGCTTCATTTGCCAAATGGATTATTTAAAAAAAAAATCATTGATTCTGAGATAAAAAAGAGTCTCATTCAATTTGCCTAATTAAAGGCATAATAATAATAAAAAAGAATAAACGAACCTTTGGCATTTTTTTTTTCAGCCAGCATTTTGTATCTAAAACAATGGATGATGCTCGCCTTCGTATTTACAAGCATATTAACACTCTAGGCCCCGGCGCCACAAAAAAAAGAAGAAAAAAAATGTCGTATGTATGAGAATATTCTTAATTCACATGAAGAAAAATATAATGGGTTGAGAATATTCTCAGACTGAATTCTTTTTTTTTCCAGTTTTTTTTTGCGCTGGGGCCTGGCGTCATGTACAAATCATAATAATTGGTCTACAAATTTAATTTGTAAGCGTTTTTCAGTATATGCTTGGTTAAAATCAACATCACTTTTAACATGTAATCGTATATAGAAAAAAAAGGCATTTCAGTTTTATGGCTGTTGGTTGGTGTTGTTTTAACCCCAATTTTCAAACTCAAGTTACACAAAGAATACAAAACAGGCAACTCTTTTAAAGGAGAACATTGTACTGCACATTCGAAGCCGTGATTCAGCTAACCGATAAACCTTAATATGTGGACAGCTGACAAAGCCATTGTAACTTACTTGGAAACATCAAACATGTTGTACAGATAGTTGATAGATATCCAAGCAAACAGGGCCTCTTCCTCCCCGCTCAGAATTCTAGCATAACCATCCATGTATTTAAATGGATTGATGCTTCTATTGGACATCACAGAGATGACTTCCCGAAGGATTTTGTCAGTGCTGTCTTCATCCAGGAACCGGAGGCCTAACACAAAGAATAAGTCAGATTTTTTGTACGTATTAAAAAAGTAGTTGAAAAAATGAAAACCTTCTATTTTTATTTCGTCGTAAAAAGTTTGACCGCATGAAAATATTTTTAAAATAGATATAACGTGATGAATTAGTTAGTCACATTGATTTGTGAAAAAATGTGGACGAACATCAGAATGCGACTTACAAATAAGATAACAACTTTTAATAACATGTTATTACAGAATTATTGTACTTTTATTAAATTTAATATCAATTACTTTTGTATCGAAAGGACTAAAAGGACAAGTTTAAATAAAACCCAAACCTAGAATGGTGGTCCTTCATGAAGACGTATGTCGCCTGCGTCTCAATTTTTTATGTTAACAGGAAGTAGATGAATTACGGGCATAAAATCGCTTTTCAACATACAATACTATTGAAAAAAACTTCTAGCCGAATAGCAAGAGGCTGTGACATGTAGTTGCCTGCATGGAAAAATGCGACGAAAATATTTGTGACGCTGCAGGTCAACGATGGACGACGCAAGACAACGGATAGTATCAAAGTAACCCCTATATGCCGCTTTGCAACACGTTTCAGGTGATATCATAAAGATATAGTGTAGATCTGATTACTTCACAATCTTGTCATGAGTTACATGTTTTACTTACCCGCAGTAGCCATTAAGTATACAGATGTCGTATCGTGTAGATTTTCAGGAATAAGTTCTTCCAACAGCGAAAGAATTTCCCGCAAATAAGGCTGAATTAGCTCAACATCGTTGACAAAATTACTTAAGGCAGGTTTAAACTTCTTGTAAACAACTTCTTCAAATTTAGGCAAATCAGTTTCTACAGTTTTGGGAAGCCAGCGGTATAAGTGCACTTTAGTACTGGTACTTCCGGCATCAAGTATGGCGCCATATTGGTATTGGTCAAGTGGATGAGATCGACTTAATGATGGTAGAATATAAAGCAGAATACAGAAGATTCCACGTCGCTCCATGGCTGTCAAAAAATTAAATTGAGAAGTTTAACATATTTTTTTACAGAGCACTCGCAAATATAAATGGAAAACGATGAAAAAACACTGAAAAACTCCGAAATCATTTTAATGAAATCATCAGCAGCAGAATTTTACAATTTATATTCAATTATATAATTTATATAAACACAATAGACTAAAATTTAGAAATGTTTATGTTCAAACAATTGTTAGCTTGGGTTGGATACGTTTAAGGACAGAACCATTGCGTTGCAGAATTAAGTTTTTTTTTAGGAAACAGCAATTATATATTTTTTTTTTTTTTTCAAATTTTAAATAAAGATCGTCCCGTGCGGGACTCGGGAAGCGAATAGGCCCGCAGCAGAGCCGAGCTTGTCGTAGGGGGCGACTAAGGGAGTTTGGATTCTGATGGCGGGTCAGTGCTCAGTCCACAGAGCGATCAAGTGCTGAATAGGGTGGCCCTCGTCCGCAGGAGTTGTTAGGTCTTTAATTCGGAAATACTGACCGCTGACCATAATTGGCCAACGTGTGTGGAGAGTGCAACGCTTAATGCACGTAAAAGACACCTTTGTGGATCGCGAAGTGGTGCACCACATAGGCTAAATTTTCTGCCTCATGCTCTACGCCCCGACTCGTCATCAAGTGCTCATAAAAGGAACTATATCGACACGATTAGAGTTCCTGCAGGCTTAATATCTTCCAGGGACCCACATTTGTTAGAGACACAAGTAGACTATCATGTATGTCAAATATCATGAATTAATGTATAATAAATTATTATTAAATATGATGAATTAATGTATAATAAATTATTATTAAAACCTTTCAAGCATTTTTTCCAAACTAAGGTTTAAGTCGCAAGATAAACTTTATTTACGAAGAAAGCATTTTAAATAGCTAATGTAAATATAAATAAAAAAAAATGGAAAAAATAGTTAAAAAATACATATTTATATGTTCTCCTATACGCAGGTGTGATTACACGATTTCTGCACAACAAAATATTTATTTTTTTGTTTTCTGAATATGGCAGAAGTCTCCACAAGCATGTAAAAAAGAAATATTTTTTAAACGACAAAATTCAAGCCCAAACGTTTCTTGTCTAATATTGACAATTCTATAATATTCTGATGATTAAATGATATGACGTCTTTTACATACGACAAAAAACTACGTTAGAAATAAGTTTGTATTGTACAGTTGGAGAAGTTTGAAATTAGCAATAACAAATCAAATTTGAAACTTTTTATGTCAAAGCGTCTTACTATAATTTTATTGCTCTTTTCAAATAAGGATTTTAAGTTTATCCTTTGGCTACAGTTGCAATATTGAAATCCCTATAATTGCATCCTTGGCAGCGTCTTGAATATTTGACATTTAAAGTCAGAAGAATGTTTAATTTTATTGATGTTTCAAAATCAAGTCGAAGAAAACAAAATGAAATGCTCCGTCATTATTTGACATTTATCGCAATCAAATGAATGCCAGGATTTGCTATTTATTGCACAATTTTACATCGTGCTAGACGTGTAAATCTTATTTGCAGACTTTAGTTCAGTTCCTTGTTTGAATAACAACACCCATTTCTGATCACAATTCCCTTTAAATGTCATCAAATTTCTAATATCAACAAATATTTGACTGTGAAGCTAAATAAGGTCATCGATAATAAGAGCCCTAGCTACTTAACGAAACGAAAACCGAAAGAAGATTTATATTCCAAAGTTTAACACATTTTTGTTTGACTACTTCAGATCAATTCATTAAAAACAAAAATGTAATTTGAAGACAAAAGTGATTTTTGTTTTAAAAAGTGTTATGTAGCCATGTTAATGAACAGTTCTATATTCTACAAACTACGTGATTGTCTACAGACACATGTTACCTTTAATGGTCCATGTGTCTAATAGCCCGATTTATGATGTCAGCTGGTACAAACACTTTGTCTTTAAGATACATTTATATTTATCTCTAAAACATTTATATTGCTATTTGCTGTTTTGTTGTCTGTTTCCACTAGCTGTTCTGATTTGTGTTTACTGGTTGTGTCTTTGCCTTTCGAAGTTTTGACATTTGAATGTCCCACTTGGTACCTCTTTGCTTTCCCACTTTTAGGCGGAGAATTTAGCCTACATTGTATATGATGCCCTACTTGGCGGGCCTCAAAGGAGTCTGAAATCTGCAAGAATCGAAAACCTTACCTCACACTCCAGCACACAATAGATATCGGTATGTATTACTGTTTTCTAATTTGACGACCACTACACAAGGGACTCACACAATCAAGCCACCTAGAATCCACAAATAGCTATTTTATAAGATTCTTGATATTCGCATTTCTTTATTCCGACATTGTCGAATAAAGAAAACAAAATAGCTGTGCATTGGGTGACATTTACACACCAATTTTGTTCCCGTGAAATTAGGATTAACGTGAAACGAGTAATTAACGTGAATTTCATGTGAAATAAATTTAATACGAATTTCAATTTAAATTCACGTAGAATCATTGAAACTTATGTGAATTGTATGCTTTAAAACTTGAATTTCACATGAAAATTTTGAAAAAAATGAGAATTTCTTAAAAAAAAATTATAGAATTTTGAAGATTAAAAATGTTTGGAATTTTTCTCACGTGAACGTAATGTTAAAATGTTGTTTAGCGTGAAATTAAAGTGAATTTCACGTATACAAAATTTTCCTGTGTATAGCATATTTTTTTCATTTTTAAGTATATTGTTTTTCTCATTTAGTGATTTGCCATTTCGTTACTTTTAATACATGTTGGTTTGCTATTTCGTCTTTTTGCTGTTTAAAATCAGCATTTTGTGTTTCCTTTCTTTAATCTGTTTCCAACAAAAAGCACCTTAACAAGCAACCCCCTTTTAAGTGCCTTTGAAATCTTATTATCGCAAAGGAAAGCAAAAAAAGCGTCAAAATAACCGGCGTAAACACCGCCGAGTTTTGTATAAGGTTGGTTGAGCAAGTGCTTTTATGTTATTGTTTTTAAAATTTTTATAAATGCACGAACCAAGGTCTATTGCATTTCTACTCATTCTGTCGATTTACTTAGAAAAGGTCAGTATGCATGCAAAACTTTATTACTTTACTACATTCGTTTAAATTTTCAAGACACTGGTCTATTTAGCTACCTGGTGTACACATAAACCTTGACCATTCTGTGACGAAGCATAGACTCGTCGCTAGAATGGAAAGGTTCTAAGACGCCTGCTACGACAGAGCTGGGTTCTGCTGCTGGCCCACACCGTAATTAACCGACTGCTCATTGGGCGGCACTGCTCTTTAATTCGGTAACTGTTTTTGGACAATGGTCCATGGAGAGATGAGTGGTTCTGGTAATATTTTTTACGTGTTGATGAATCAGGTCAGATATTTAAATTACAAGACTTCTTACAAGAGGGAAATTCAAAGCGGTTGGATCTTTATTTTGTTGATATTCTAATTTTGCATGATATAAGGAGAAACATCAAATAAGACTTGATATTCGTATGTATTTTAGATATTCCACGTAGCAGCTAACACTTTATTTTTTTTTTACATGTGCTTTTATATGAAATATTTTAAAAAAGTAAAAAAATAACATAATCATTTTATGGTGAAAATAGATAGGAGATAAACATTTTATTACCTTCGTCTTGCATTTCATTCAAACATTGACGGACTTTTGGAAACAATCTGACCACAGCAAACTGTAATGTTTAAGGCTTCAATGATAAAATTTACATTTGTTTTATTTTTTCATTGGCTTTCTATTTTATAATATTATAAGCTTTTTAACTCTGTTCCACGAAAAAAAAATCTCTTAAATCTACATATATTTATCCGTTAACAATTTCAACTCGCACAAGGCGATCCCCCCAAAATAGATTAAACAAAATGAATTTAAGATATTAGCGTCAAACATCCTCAAGTCCTTTTAAACTCATGTTAACAGGTACATGCCAAGGCGTCAGACCCTTCTGAATACCTCTCGCGGTGAACAGGTCCACAGAAGCACTAAGCGTGTCGGTTATATTGTGTCCCCATTTCCTCCACTTCATCATCATTTCATATTCATTGTATCACCACTTTCATGTTAATCTCCCGGATATAGCCGAAATCGTGCTGCTTGGGAGTAAAGCAATAACTTAATAACTAACTATAAACCTAAAAAGGTCCAGGGCCCCAACGACGAGTAGGGTGCCTTAACAACAAAACGACTGGTAGGTACCAGGTGGTGGAAATTAGGATTGTGGTAGAACTGGAATTTTTCATACCGGAAGCGTTAGACAATATTACCTATAACTTATTGCAAATTTTCAGGCTTTAAGATGTTAAAATTTTCAAGCTTTAAGATGTTAAAATAAATGAAGTAATATTAAAATAATGTGGTGCTGAAAACTATTAATCTCAAAGCTGATCTATTTCAGCTCTCAAAATGTTCTTTCATGATTAACATCTAAACGGCTATATATACTCTTTAAATAAAAACGATCTTGAAAAATAGTCAACGCTTCTCTCACAAAGCGGTAATGGGTCATAAATAAATAAATACAACGTATTTAAAACGATACTATACATAAAAAACTAATCAATAGGGTCTAGAAAATGTACACAACACTACCAATTGATGTTAAATAATTTAAAGATTATAGATATTTCGGACATTCGTATGTCCTTCATCTTGCAGAAAGTGCGACAGTAAGAGATGTTTGACGTGCAGGCTAATGTTGCAGACCCAAACATTTACCAGCAGGTCGACTGGAAAGACATTCACTATTTACTGCAATGTTGATTGCCGTACAGCTAATGTAGTGTATCTCCTCCAGGGTAGATGTGGCTTTCAATACATTGGTGAAACGGTTCAACCTTTCAACAAACGTATGAATCTACATCGCAGCGATTACAAATGCAAACCAGACATCCCTGTCAGTCGCCATCTCAGATCCAATGGGCACAGCCCAGATGATCTCTCTAAGTTGTCCATCACCATCATTGACCACAATCCGTCTTGGTCAACCCATGAAAGGCAAGCTCGGGAAAGTTTCTGGATTAAAACATTAGAAACGAGAAATCCCTACGGAATAAACGAGAAAATCTAGATAGTGGATTGATTTGTATCATTAAATATTCCAGTTTCCATCTCACTTTGAACATCTTCATTTTGTATTCATTTCATCATCATGTTCATTTGTCTCTGCCGTTTCATGTTCATCTCTTGATTTGACCAAAGTCACCTACCCAATTGTTTTAAATAATACATATATCTATCTCAATCTGTTTCTGTTGTTGCAATTTGTATTGTTTTTTTTCCCCCTTCAAAATTTACTGTTCTTGTGTTTTCCCATCCCAACCCATTTTCCATTTGTCATCATCATTTCGTGTTCATTTTGTTGTCATTTTCGTGTTCGTCGTCTGTGGATGGCCTGTGGGGCGTTAAACACCTACTCACTCACTATTTATTTGAATTGTACATATGTTCTTATTTTTATGATCATTTACCTGTCCAGTAAATTTCAGCATGCTCCGATTTTGACTAGTTTATTTAGAATGACCTGTTTTTAAGTAAGGTTATTACGTTATTGTGTTTGAAAATTGTTTATTATACTGATGAAGGACATACGAATGTCCGAAATATCTATAATCTTTAAATTATTTAACATCAATTGGTAATGTTGTGTACTCTTTAAATAAATATATCATCATTTTGACGTGGCCAGAACATTATATGATACACACAGTTTCTCGTATAACAGGGTATGTTTTCAAAATTAAGTCTGGTTCAGAACAAGACCAACAGCACAGGTATACCCAAAATAATAGGCAGTTTTCCTATCATCCTTTCATCTCACATTCAACTTCAATTCATGCTCACTTTATTATCACTCCTGATACAGGCGAATTTGCGCTCTTTGAAGTAAAACAATAATAAACATAATATGTAACATTGAAAAAAAATCCAAAACAGTTTAAAAACTACTTACCTTATCAATTGAGAAAATTTAAATCCTAAAACGTTGGTGAAGAAAAGCTTTTATTGTTTTAAACTGGAAAAAAAACCGCGCTTAATTAAAGCAATGACGTCACAATTTACATCCTGTGCATTTCTTAAATCGTCACATCAAACGATAGAACTTTCGACTTGATCAGTTTCTCTAATGTTTATAAAACAAATAACGCATATAATTCCAAAATATATGCAGCTACGACATTGGTTTGCGACCTTCTATTAGCAATCAACGTCAGAAAGTTTCCAATAGATTTAAGGCTCTAATAAGAAAGGAGGAGCCAGCAATGCCAGTTATATTATAAGTAATATAAGTCTTGTTTGGAGTATCTTTGTAATCTTAACGTAAAGACATACAATTACTAAGTAAAAGACATACAAACCCAAAGAAAAATGGAAGCACAACACAAAACAAAGCTATAAAAAATCACACAGATGTTATACCCGATAAAAAAAATATCTTAATTTATATAACTAAGGTCTGTGATTAAAATTAAAATTATTTTTAATTAAGAGGGAGGATATGCAATTATACATATTCGGGTGTGTGATCCTGTAGACTTACACGTATTTTTTTCATTAGGATTAGCACAAGCTACGTACGGGTACACGAACTAGCACGGGTATGTAGACGTCTATGCGTTTTTTGTTTAATCATGCATTTTCGTGTTTGTAAATTAAAATGAAATTATAAATTTCAATTTTCATTACTTGAGTTCTCCCTAGCTGTTACATTTGTCGACTGTTGTAATCTTCAGCAAGGGATAATACCTTAATAACTAGGTCAACTAGAAAGCGATGGTGATTTGGTTATGCTTATGTGTTTAAAGGAAAATAATGCTTCCAAAATGGAATCGACATCTTTAATTGTAGGACTTGTTGAACTTTATTTCGTTTCGACATGGGTGATAAGGCTAGACTGTTCGACGCTCTACGATTACCTGACAAAGTGGTTTGTAGAAACCATACAACGGTGAAAGGATAGATGCTCTTTTCATGGTATAACTTCGACTTGCGTGTTCTTGTAGCCCGGTTGATCTGGAACCAAGATTTGGTAGGACTAAAACCGAGCTTTCTTATTTGACAATAAAGTTTTAAACTTAATTTTTGACCATTTTCACCATCTTCTGTCCAATTAGATAGATATGGCTAAAGGATGCTCGCTAGTTTCGTTTTGGGATTTCTGTCATATTTTCGAGTGAGTGAGTTGGTGTTTTACGCCCGTGCAACGCTATATAGGTTATATACAGGCGATGGACATGAAAAGGATGATAAAATGAACATGAAACGATGATGATAAATGAAATATGGGGATGGGGTGGGACATAAAGGACCGGTAAATTTTGAAGACCACAGTAAAAAGGGGAGAGGTGGGTAGGGGCGGAAAATTTAGCCTATGTGGTGCACTACTTTGCGGTCCACAAAGGGGTCTTTTACGTGCATGAAGCGTGGCGTTCTCCACACACGTTGGCCCACTATGGTCGGCGGTCAGGGTTTCCGTATTATAGACCTGACAACCCCCGCGGACGAGGGCCACCCTATTCAGCCACCTAGGGTACACACTTGGTCGCTCTGTGGGCTGAGCACTGACCCGACGTCAGAATCCCAAGACCCTTAGTCGCCTCTTACGACAAGCTAGGCTCTGCTGCGGGCCTATTCGCCACCCGGGCCCCGCACGGGACGTCATATTTTCGAAATCCTCTGGTTTTTACCATGAAAATAGGGTTAAATTTTTTGTCCACGAACCTCCTATTTTCTTGTTATCAATGACTTTATTATGTAATAAAGAGGTTATAAACAAAGTTTTATCAAATCGTATTTATTCTGTCATGGATTTTAACAGCTAAATAGTACTAATGCTAAACCTATGAAAAAGTCAGAGAAAACCTTTTCCCGCCAAAACTTTAACGTCATATATCTTAAAAACGAGGTCACGAACCTATCATTTTTTGTTGCTAATTTTATACCTTTTACTATTATCTTTTCATTTAAAGCATCAAATTTGAAACCTATTTATTTCAAAAAATAGTAGCGAACATCCTTAAGTTAAATGATTTTGCTGCAGCGGTCGTTCGACGTAACGGTCCTCTAAAAAGCTGTATTGGGTTTTATACTTGGAACAGTCAGTCCGATATACAAACCATAGAAGAAAACATAATAAGTTTTTAATGGTCATAAAAAGACATCATTTACTCTCAGGGAATAGTGACACTCGGTGGTATAAGTGCTTTAAATGGACCGATTGAAGGGCAACGTCATGACGCCGGAAAGTGACATTATGACGCAAATGTGCGAACACACGACCACCCCAGACGGATGGATTTTCTATGTTTTTGGGGAATCCTGCAAACCCCTTGTTTGATGGACATATCATCCAGCATTCCGAGATGGCGCTATTTCAAGAAAGAAGCAGAGGTACCAATGGGGTATCCGAATATCAAAAGTCCGAAAGGGCAGAGACAAAACCAGTAAACACCAACAAGAACGGGACAAAAACAGACAACATGTAAAACATGGAAACACAAAATAACTGAATATCAATCAACAACGCGAACTCCAGTCGAAACAAGAGTGAACTCAGGTGCTCCGGAAGAGTAAGCAGAAAGCAGATGTTGTTCAACAAAAGATTGCTAGCGGTTCGCATATGTGCTGAACTGGCTTTTTTGAAATGAAACAGAGTGGTTGTATTGCTAAATGACTGTCATATTTGTTTGTATGGTTGTAAGACAGCTTCATTTTTCAGTGTTCAACCTGTTCACCTGAGAAGTACTTAAGAGGGGGTGATTCTAACAGTGTTGATGTACTGTATTTTGAATACTGTTTCTTAATGATTTAACAATTTTCATTAAATGATTCTAAGACTACATTGCTTTTGTAAGCAGTAACCAGTTTTTTTTCTTATTGCAATATACCAAATTGAATGAAATAACAATGAGACATATTTCAGATTTTTTTTTTTATTTCTTCCGAAATATAACACCAACAAGATAAATGTTCAATATACAAGACAAGTTTGGTATTATAAGAAAAGATGCATGATTGTTTCTTGCCTTTAAGCCTAGGATAAGTATAAATATTACAAGGCTAAAATTTTAATTTTTTGTAGTTCTTAAATTAATTCACATTTTTGGTTATAACAATTTTTTTTCAGAACAATGAAAAAGATATAAAATGTTGTTTCTATTATACTTTACCATCTATAATAAATATGTTCCAGACAAAATGGTTATCACTATTTAACTCAAATCTTTCTTTTTCCGATATGCGTTTTTCCCTTCCCGATTCGTCCTTTCGAATATCTATTTTCTCCTCATTCTTCTGTTAGATAATTGACTATTTGGTCTTTTTTGCTTTGAGTGCTTGATCTTTTAACTGGAGTTGTATAGATTCAATTTCTTTTCGATCATCTGTTAATATTAGATAAACAAATGTTTTTAAACTGAACAAAGAGAAACATTTTATTGACACGCGTATTTTTTTTCTTTTTGAAATCTGCCTGACTGCCCGTCCTTGTCCTTACAACGAAATACATTTCATTCGGTCTTGTAGTTGTTTTTATATCATAGGACCAAATTTCAGCAAAATGTACGATAAAATAAAATGAGAATATATTGGTTCTGTATTGTTTTGGTGATCATGAAAAGGGTGATAAAACTTGGAGTTATTGGTGTATCCCCAAAGCAGCACGATTTTGGCTATATCCGGGAGATAAACATGAAAGAGGAGAAATCATGACCTTACAATCAAATAAATTGCAATCGATCATGTAGTTGTTTTTACTTCATTTGACCAAAGACTGGCAAAATGTACAACAAAACATAAAATGAGAATATGTAGGTCCTGTATTTTTTTTGGTGATCATCAACAGGGTGATAAAACTGATGAACATGATATTGACGTTACCCACGATATTGCGTCTATGTATAATTGCATGTCCCTGATAAAATAATTCTTTTACAGGCTTTCGATACAATGAATAAACCTGCATATTGCTATAATCACAAAAGCATAACCTTTTTATACGACCGCAATTTTTTTGCGATCTTATAATGTTATTGCGATGTCGTCGTCGTCGTTATCGTCGTCTGGGGACATTTGGTTTCCGTGCGATGACTTGAGTAAATATTGATCGATTTTTATGAAATTTTGAAATGATGTTTGTAACCACTGAGGGAAGCTTGGTATTGTATTTGGTTTGTGGCCCCTACCATTTTAGAAAAAAGGACCAAAAAGGGCTAAAACGGGTGTATTGACAAAACTGTTGTATGTTTATTATTCACTTGATTTTGAATTTTTTTTTTAAATTAATCATTAAATTATGGCAACTAAATGTGTCAATGGTTTTGATATATATTGCACTGTTACATTGCTACTGGGGGTCAAAAATGGCCACACCCAAAAAAATTGACTTTTTTATTTGTGGTCCGATTTTCAAAATCATTTTTTCATTTGAATCCTTGTGAAAATTCCTGCCTGCGTTTTTCAATCGGATTTGCAATATCTCTTACCGTTTTTGAGAAATTAGGGGTCGAAGAGGCTAAAAACCACGTCATTTTTGAAAGTTTGTAAAGGCAAATAGGTTAATACCAAAAATTAAGTTGTAGTGGGCCAGCCAATTGTTATGAAGTTTTAAATGATGATTGTATCCACTAAAGTAATGTTGGTTCTGTATTTGGAGTTTGTGGCCCCTATTGTTTTAGAAAAGAGGGCCGAAACGGGCCAAACCGGATGTATTATCAAAACTGTTATAGAATTTTTATCGTTCTTTCAATTTTGAAAGAATTGCTCATAAAGTTCTGTCTACCAAATGCGTCAATAGTTTTGATATGTTTTTCAATGTTACATTGCCACAGGGGGCCAAAGACAGGCCATGGCCATAAAATCAACTTTTTAAGTTTTGGTTCGATTTTCAAAATCCCTTTTTCATTGGATTCCTTGTGAAAATTCCCTGCCTTATTTTGCAATCAGATTTGCAATATCTCTTACAAATTTTGAGAAATTAGAGTCAAAGGGCCAAAAATGTCAATCAATAATATATGTATATGTTCCAGACCGTATGCGTATTCAGACTGTACGCGTATGGTCCGGACCGTACGAGTATATTTTCAAAATACCTGTACGGTCGGACCGTACGCGTACGGCCTGACTTGCATTTTCTAGATCAATTATTCAATAAAATATATCGATCCTGTAATAATGCATTTATTTTATTATATTTTACTAGTATATTTTTGGTAAAGAGTTCACACAATATTTAAAATCAATTTAGTGTTGTGAATTAGAAGTGAGTACTTATATACGTCAGTTGTAACAACTAAAACATTAAAATTATGGAGGAAAAGTTTGAAGAATATATAAGTTATATGTATTGTCGTCAGCCTCAAGCTTTACTTGACTGAATAAAATTTATTTTAGAATGATTTTTTAATCATCATCACGAAGTCTTACATTTTTGTGGACCCTATGTACCGGTGAAATCCAACAACAAAGCAGAGAATAAAAACTAACAAATTCTACCAAATGAATATTAAACATCATATTTCCAAATTCTCTCACCTACCGCCTTTCTATATTTTAGCTATTTACAAAGTCTGACTTTTGTTTTATTTTGTTTGTCTTGTTATTTTAAGTTTGCTTTCCTCGTTTCGTTTGTTTTTTTTTTAGTTTCTCTATATTTTCCTTAGGAATCTGGGAGCTGGTAATAACACATTTTAAGTTGAAAATAAAATATTATTTCCTAATATTATATGAATAAATGCAAATTTAGAAAAATACTATATGGTCTGAATACTTGTATGGTCCAGCTCGTTTTAGACTTTACGGGTATACTTGCACGGTCGGACCGTATAGGTATACTCGTACGGTCTGAATACCTGTACGGTCTGGAACATATATAATTAAGGCTTTTAGTATTAGATGTTGATGTAAAAATATATGTGTCAAATATGCATTTTAACGTCCACCGTAGGATGCATGTGTCAAAAATCTTTGTAAGTCCACCATGGGCTTCATGTGACTAAAGCAATAGACTATCCATATTGGGCCTCCAACGTACAAGTTTCAAATTGTTGCGGTCGTATCATGCTGCGCTCGGCATAGCTTTTTATTTGATACTATTTTACCGATTTTGTGCTTTTCCAATAAATTGCGCAAAATATGTAAAAACTCCGTAAATTCATGAAAAAACGCATGTCCGGCGTAACATAACTTCCGCCACCCGAACTAACAAAACGGTCTTGTGGTCTTGTTCCAAGACTGAACTTTGTGAAATTTTGCATCAGGCAATTACGTCAGATATAGATTGTGACAAAGTTCTCAAAATAGCGTTTGCAAAATATAAATAAAGAAGGAATGTGTCCATTGGACACGGATGCCCCCACTAGGCCCCAAACAGGAAGTAAATGTCCTACAGACCTGAAAGTCACTTAAGACGTACAGTTTGTCATACTGAACAATCCTACCAAGTTTCAAATCATTTCCACGTACGGTTTCTGAGAAAAGCTTGACACAAATTTTCAAGTTGATTTTCATAGATTTTCATCACGGCCTAGTACCAAACAGGAAGTAGATGTTCCACAGACCTGAAAGTTGCTTAGGACGTACAGTTTGTCATACTGAACCATCCTACCAAGTTTCAAATCTTTCCCATGGTGTCTCAGAAAAGCTTGACCGAAATTTTCAAGTTGATATCATAGATTTTCGTATCGGCCTAGTCCCAAACAGGAAGTAGATGTCCCACAGACCTTAAAGTTGCTTAGGACGTACAGTTTGTCATACTGAACAGTCCTACCAAGTTTCAAATCGTTCCCATGTACGGTTTCTGAGATAAGCTTGGCGAAAATGTTCACAGATTTTCATACCGGCCTAGTCCCAAACGGGAAGTAGATGTTCCACATACCTGACAATTGCTTAGGACGTACAGTTTGTCATACTGAACTATCCTACCAAGTTTCAAATCAGTCCCATGTACGGTTTCTGAGAATACCTTGACGAAAATTTTCAAGTTGATTTTCATATCGGCCTAATCACAAACAGGAAGTAGATGTCCGACAGACTTGAAAGTTGCCTAAGATGTACAGTTTGTCATACTGAACCATCCTACCAAGTTTCAAATCATTCCCATGTACGGTTTCTGAGAATAGTTTGTCGGAAATTTGTACGGACGGACGGACGTACGGACACGGACAGACATGAGTAAAACTTAATGCCACCGACATGTCGTCGCGGGGGCATAAAAAGCGATTTTCAAGAAAAATGGAACACGTCGATTTTGGGCAGATTTTGCAGAGTGGTGAGTTAGTAAATTTCAGCAGGTTATATGAGAGTTAAGTAAAATATTTTTTTCCCGCGATTGTTGGCATTAAGCAAAAGTTCATTTATTCAACAACTTTATTTTGGAAAGACAAATATTTTGCATAAAAACAACTACGTAGTATCACTATAAAAAAGTCCCACAATTTGCCCAAAGCTTTTTTTTCGCGGTTTTGAAAGAAAACATGAAAACTCAAAAAAATATTTCAGAAAGAACAATTTCTCAGTTCGTTAAAATAAAATTATTTTCAGATTGTTCCCATATTTCTGAAAAATACTTGTCAAAATGAACCTCTTATCATTTCAATAAAAAGGAAATCTATGCATAGCACAAGTCACACGATTCGTTCAACTCGCAGTTTTTTAACGTTGCTTAACATCATGTAACCCTTGAAACTCGGCAGTTTTTCGCGTTTATTCGATGTCATAATTTTTTGACTGGCAATATAAAAAAAAAATTACCTAGGAAATCTTAAATGCAAATCGTCTCGGCGGTGTAACCCAATTTCGACATTTACAATTATTTATCGATAATCCCTGTACTTACCGAAAAATCAATAGTAATTTATTAAATTCCAAACATTTTAAACAAAATCATAGAACCAGATTAATATTTTTCTAATTTTGTATCAATTTCACTGTCATAAAGTATAGGCTCCATTGCAAGCTACGTCAATTTTAAGACGTATAAAATGACGTCACACAAGGAAGTATTTTATTGATTAAATAGGCCCGCAGAAGAGCCCAGCTTGTGGTAAGAGGCGACTAAGAGTCTTGGGATTCTGACTTCGGGTCAGTGCTCAGCCCACAGAGCGACCAAGTGTGTACCCTAGGTGGCTGAATTGGGTGGCCCTCGTCCGCGGGGTTGTAAGATCTATAATACGGAAACCCTGACCGCTGACCATAGTGGGCTAACGTGTGTGGAGGGTGCCACGCCTCATGTACGTGCCTTTGTAGACTGTCAAGTAATGCACCACATAGGCTAAAGTTTCCGCCCCTACCCATTCTCTCATTTTCCTGTGGTTCTTCAAAATTTACCGTTCTTATGTTTCCCATCACATCCCCATATTTCATTTACCATCTTCATTTCATGTTCATTTTATCATCGTTTTCATGTTCATCGCCTGTAAATAACCTATATAGCATTGCACGGGCGTAAAACAGCAACTCACTCACTATTGATTTTTGTTCTAAAAAAAGCAACCATTTTACAGACTGTCGGTTTTATTCCCTTCCCTAGATTCAGTATTTTTTATGATAAACATATTATTACAAATTAAATTTTCCCTGACGTTTTATAAAAATTGCCGAATTTGGGTTATATGACGTACGTTACGCTAAAACGTTATAGCGTGAATTCTGAAAGTGATTCATCAAGTTTACACTGGCAAGAATTATATAATGAAGCTAATTTTTTCTATGTAAAGCAAAACAAATAAAAATCAAATTCGAACTTATAAAGGTATACATATTTACTAAATTTAAATATTTTTTAGATCATCTAAATTTGTCAAATCCATCAGAAAGAGCAAAATACTGCAAAGAGTTAAAAAGGTTAAAACGGAAAGAAATAACGAAAAAAAGTTATGAAAAACATGCAAGCAAATTAATGAAAAAAAGAAGAAATCCAAAAAAAGATTACAAGGAGCGCATGGTATAAAAGAGATCAGCGTCAAAAGATTGAGGATAGGAAAGAGAAACAAAAACAATATAAAGTTAAACGTTAATACCGCGAAAAAGTAAAAACACACTAGATAATGAGGCAGACCAGGTAAAATGCAGATGCAGGAAAAGGGAGATAACTTTTGCATAATTGCAAAATTTGGTTGCTTTCTTCATGAACTTTAAGGATGAATCACATGTCATCCATATTGTTTTCAAACGAATCCTGGTGATTTTTGTTTTACATATGGGTCCAACAATACATTAAAACAATAAATTTGCTGGGAAAAATTCTTCATGTGCCAGATTCTGTAGACTTTTGCCTGATTTCTACATCATGGACAGTCTCTTAAGTAATAAAGTTGCAAAATGCAGAGCTTTAAAGAAATTGAAAATCGCATTACCGTCCACACCAGAAAAGAAAATAGTCATTCTTGAAAATTCATATATAGACAGTTCACTCGCAGCTAAACAGGTGTTTCAAAAAAGAGACAAATAGATCTCATAAAAGGGTTTGGACAATATTAAATATTTCGTCGCCCATTCAAACAATAAACGAAACGCAGATGCGCGTTATGTAATGAACATATCATCAGCCTCCATTAGCGGCGAAAAAGGAGACAAAAAGAAAGTTGCACAGAAAATAGGGCTTCAACCTCGTCGCTTGTCCGGCGGCCATAGGATCCGGACATCAGTTCTTAAAATCTGAGAAGTCTTGTTTTTAGTACACCATAAAAAAGACTCGTTCTGATGCAACCTCAGCGGAAACAAAACAACTTGTTAATAACATCTTAAGTCAATTTAAGCAAATATAAAAAAACTATGCATGAATTTACAGACGGATGCAGTTCTCAATATAAAAGCCGAATTTGTATGGGCGATATTGATACTCATAGAGTAGATGTAGGCTACGAAAATCTTGTTCGTAACTTTTATGACACCTCGCATGGAAAAGGTCCCTATGATGCTGCTGGTGGATTTCTGAAGCACCAGGCGGACTTTGCTGTTCTAAGGGGAAAAGTATTATTCAAAGTGCACACGATTTGTTTATTTTCGCTACAAAAAACCTTGCAAATCGACAACAAGAGGCTCCCAGGAGCCTGAATCGCTCACCTAGTCTTGAGTCAACCCTAAACATATAAACACTTTTCTAGAGCTAAATGAGCTGAACATTTAAGCAAGCAACAGCTTTTCTCTATCTACTATAGTTTCATTCACTAAGCCAAAAACATGAAAAAATGTCATTTTAGGGGCCGTTACCCCTATCAGGGGTCATCTGACAACTTTGATCCTATGGAGACTTTTGTAGAGCTTTATGAACTGAACATTTAAGCAAGCAACAGCTTCTCTCTATCTGCTATAGTTTTCATTCACTAAGCCAAAAACATGAAAAAACGTTATTTTAGGGGCCGTAATCCCTACAAGGGGTCATCTGACAACTTCCACCCTATGGAGACTTTTGTAGAGCTAAATGAGCTGAACATTTAAGCAAGCAACAACTTTTCTCTATCTGCTATAGATTTCATTCTATAGGCCAAAAACATGAAAAAATGCTATTTTTCACCTTTAAGGGGCCGTAACTCCTATAAGGGGTCATCTGACAACTTTGACTCAAATTAGATTTTTGTAGAGCTTTTGATGCTGAAGAAGAAGCGTGGCATCAGATTTCATCTATCTCTTATACTTTTTGATTTACAAGCCAAAAACAGTAGTCTGACCCCCCTAGTCTATTTTTAGTAATGGCGGCCATGTTGTTTGGACGGCGGTCACTCTTTGTGCAATCTTGGTAGAGGACATCCCATAGATGAAGTGTGCAAAGTTTCAAAGCAATCCCTTCAGTCGTTTCAGAGGAGAAGATTTTCAAAGAAAAAGTTAACGACGACGACGGACGACGACGACGGACGCCAAGTGATGGCAATAGCTCACCTGGACCTTCGGTCCAGGTGAGCTAAAAAGGTATTTATAAAAGGAGAATATTCATAATAATGATTTTATTTCGGAAACATAAAAACAGAAGAAAAAAATACTATGAATAAGGTTGTAATTCAATGTTCAACTTATTTCTTTATAAATTTTGGCCTTTTTCAGTACACGTCAATAGTTTAAGGGCTTATTTGATTAGTTCTAGTATAATACATTTAGTCAGCGGTCACATTTTGGTATATCTTTCTTTTAAGCCGCAATTTGAACTTAGCAACTTAATTCCAATTTTTATCAAACAGCATCAAGTAACCACATTACAAGGTAAAACATTCGCGCATACATAAAAATGTCAAACATTAGAAAAAAAGAAAAGAAAACGTCGAAATCTGAAGTAACCGTAGAGGACGCAATAACGTGCGTAATGCATTAGTTAGTAATTGGTTTACTCAAAACAGCACAATTTTGGCTATATCCGGGAGATAAACATGAAAGGAATCAAATAAAAATCAAAATGTTAGAGAAGTGGAGGAAAGGGGGGCAAAGGGCCATTCGGAGAGGAGAGTTTTAACTGCCAATAGAATACCGGGTAGAAGTGATGGAAAGGGACGGGCAATTTAGCCTCCTGCATGGGGATCATACGGGTCTTACTGTTACCGAGACCTACAGGAGGGTTCTATAACGTGCACATCCCCCCAACACTATGGTTTGCTGCCATGCTTTTCGCTTTATAGCACGACGACACCTGCATTCATCATGACAGCTTGCCCCATTAAACAACCTTGGGCGCACATCCCAGTCGCTTTCTTTTGCAAAGCAACCTGACCCTCAGTCAGGTTACTGAATGCTATTTAGTGGACTTTAACAGACAAGGTAAGCGTTGCTGTAAGACAAGACTCAAGAAGATTCGGCAGTTCCATTAATCTTTGGGGATGAATTGAAGACAGGAATCTATCTAGCAAACGAAGCGTTGTTGACAGACATCCTCGGAAACACAGGGGTTCTTCTCTCGCTTACTCATTCATCACCCCTGGGACATTTGGCATGAAATTGTTCGTTTCGAGTTCAGGATCTGATCTTGAACTTGATATTATTTCTATATAGAAACAAGTTTAAATCGCATTAGAAAAATGTTAAGCGACCAATCAGGAAGCTCGATACAAAACTATTAAACAGATTTTCATGCGCAATGTCCCAGGGGTGATGAATGAGTATGCGAGAGCAGAACCCCTGGGTTTCAGAGGATGTTGACATAGAGCTGAAATTGAAATTAAAGGATTTTGCTTCTTATTGAAGAAATTCAAATTCGTAAGAGTATAAAAACGAGCCAGTGGGGAGACGATGCAAATAAATATGCCATTCACCTTAAAAACAACAATGTATCATGAAAAAAAAAAGCCTGCAACTAAGCAGGCTGAAGATGGAAAATATCAAGATGTAAAATCCTCTGATGGAAGTTATTGTGCCTAAAGCCTCGGAGTTATTCGGATCTTCTTCCAGTACCTCTGCAGAATAAGACTAAGAGACTCATAATTACTGTACATGACTACAAAAAAATGTTGGAATGAAATTAAATCTGTCTTTACTGCTTGATTACTCTCTTCTTATTCCAATGGCATGTGCATATTATCTCTTCTCATATTTTTAATAGCCAGTAGACGAATTGAATGTTGACAAAGTAACCATTAGTGATTAGAAAAATCAAAAGTTTAAAGTACTACAATTGTTTTTCCTTCAATTCAGACTATCGTTTACATCTTGACAGACACACTAGACCTACAAAAATTGGAATGACATTGCACCGATTGTCGAGTTGTGTGCAGCAAAACACTGAAGATGTATTATTTAATGATTCAGGAAACAATGATATACTAAAACATATTCTAGGTCCTCCGCCCGTTAAGTTTGAAAAAAAAAAATCAGATCTTTAAAGAAGAAGTAGATAAGCGGCAGATCTGAAATTAAATCTGTCTTTACTGCTTAATTACTCTCTTCTTATTCCAATGGCATGTGCATATTATCTCTTCTCATATTTTTAATAGCCAGTAGACGAATTGAACGTTGACAAAGTAACCATTAGTGATTAGATAAATCAAAAGTTAAAAGTACTACAATTGTTTTTCCTACAATTCATACTATCGTTTACATCTTGACAGACACACTAGACCTACAAAAATTGGAATGACATTGCACCGATTGTCGAGTTGTGTGCAGAAAAAGACTTTGAAGATGTATTATTTAATGATTAAGGAAACAATGATATAGTAAAACATATTCTAGGACCTCCGCCCGTTAAGTTTGAAAAAAAATTAAATTAAAATCGGATCTTTAAAGAAGAAGTAGATAAGCATCTAACCTGATGCTGCATATAAAATATCGAAAGCTAATGATTAATAGTGGCTGAAAAAAATGTTACGAGAGTAAAGTGGGACTACATGTAACGGGCGAACTTTAGGATTTCTATGTTCCTGCTATGCGTTAATGCGACGGGAGAAAAACCACTTGCTCTCTGTATTATTTTTTATTTTCAATTCATCATTGATAACTCGATATTGGTTAAGATTTCGGTTTTGACTTAAAAGTGTCCGATAAGTCGTAAGCCCAGGCTTGTAATTAAACTGAAAGTCATTCAGTGATTTTTTTTGGTGGAAAACAACCCACTGCACCTAGCCATATACATGTTGTATCTGTCTTTGCCTATAAAATTTCAAACTTTATCGAAGAATATAACTTCATCTGTTTTCTAGTCAGTGAGTCAGCGAGTTACTGTTAAAAACACTAACAACACCTGGCGACCAACAATAGGATGATGAAATGACCATGAAATGATGATAGAAAACAATGAACCATAAATTATGAAGACCATTGGATAAGTGAAAAGACAGGTAGGGATGGAAGATGAAGCCTATGTGGTGCACTTCTTGGCAGTCCCCTGTGGGATCCTTAACATCCATAGAGCGTGGAATTCTCCAAACACATTGGCCCACTATGCTCAGGATTTTCTTTGCAAATGGTCAAAAAAGGCGGATGTTAAAATGTCATTAAATTGTTGAATCTACAACTTAGTTCGTTATGTTAAATGGGACCAGAACGTATCCTTCATGAACACGGATATGTTTGCTTAATAATATATTCTGAGATCACCTGGATGATGGACTTTGCTGGAGGTGTTTAAGCCTAGTTTACAATAATCTTAGGTATAAAAACGTCATTATTAATCACACGCTTGCTTTGCAGAGTCACCATTTAGTGCAAATTAATTCAGTTACGAATGACAAAAGAAAATTTCTATAACAGACCAACATTTGTAAGATTTTAACTTCTTCGAAGATCAAAATTTCATGACTGATTAAAACCCCTAAAAATAACTAAGTTTCACCGTAAAGTAACTACTTCTGTCAACCTAGTACTCTTAGAATGATAAATACAAGAAAGGTATAAAGAGTCTGGTAATAGAGAAATAATAGTCACCATTAACAGTGTTAAGTAGCCCGTTTAATTGGACAGTGACTTGGAAAGTAGTAATTATATTTGATACAAACCAGGATAGGTATTTTGTTCAATTTGTCGCTGTCTGTAAAAAAATCTCCAACATACAAAGAAAAAGCTAACAATTATAAAGTGTCTGTCTGCAGTACAGGAAAAGCCAATATTGAGCCCAATATATCATTGAGAAAAAACTTAAACAGCACTCAAATGACGCCGACTGATATTGTTGTTTATTTGGGTTTAGTAAGAGATGGAATTGAATTGCAAAAAACTAATAGCAATAAATAACCATTTTGAAAGCTTATATTAACCACATTTATAGTATTTTTACCATATAGACAAAATTGATTTGGTGCGTGCATCAAGCTCTTATTTTGGGAGTCTTTTGCTAAGAGGTAGTAATTTCCGGATGAAACCTGATTGGATTTCTGACAATCATTGACTTACAGAAAAATAAAAGATGACCCATTAGGTATGTGATAATTGTATTCCTTAGATTCTCTTCGCCTATTTATTTTACCGACATAGAAAATAGTATTCAGTAATATAATGGTATAAAGCGTCATTTGTTCTGCACTTTGATAGGTTAAAAAGTGGGAATCTCTCACAAAATACAATCTTAATATGTACAGGTTGTTTAGCTGTTTGATTATTTAAAGTTTAATTATTGCGGCTATTATTTGTTTCTTTCTTGTATTTCGTGTTAGACTTCTGTTAGATTTTTGTCAATGTGCTTGGTAGTAAATCCGTTTGTATTGTACGAATGGAATGTTTATAAAAAAATTAATCATTTTGTATATAAAATCGTTTGGGTTCCGGGAGATGGATAGGCTTTCAGCAGCAGCGCTATGCGTGTCGGGAAATGTCATGTAAAAAGCGCTCATGATCAAAACCTGTTATCGGGTGAGGCCGCTTTGCCCACACAGAGACTGGAATGTGTGCCACAGGTCGTAAAGGTGGGCATATCTGTCAAAATCTATGCCGGGGTCGTTAATCTATAGTGTGTAAAACCTGACCGGAAACCATAGTGGTGCACCGTGCTGAGAAAAATGCCATGTACTCTATTGCCCTGTTGTACGTCCCAAAGAGTAGGGCCCGTATGATTCCCCACAGGAGGCCGAATTATTCCCAGTTCAAACCCATCCCCTTTTTTCCGTTGTCTGCTTTTTCTCCACGTTATCATTTCCTGTACATTTTGTCACCGCCATCATGTTCATCTCATTGATGCTGCTTTGGAGAGTGAGTTGGTGTTTAACGCCCGTGAAACGCTATTTAAGTTATTTAACGGCGATGAGCATGAAAAGGGTGATAAAATGAATATAAAATGATGGAAGCAAAGAGGCACCAATGTGGCATTCTAGTGTCAAAGGTCAGAAAGGGCAACCACTAAACCTGTAAACACGAACAAGAACAGCACGAAGAAACACAAAATCAACCGAACGGAAATCAACAACGCAAACTCAAGTCGTAACAAGAGTGAAATCAGTTTCTCCGGAAGAGTAAGCGACTCTTGCCTGCTAAAGCACATCCCTCGCACTGCTAATTTCCAATTCAGTGTGTCAAATCCGGTGAAGGTAGACAAAACAAAACTCCTATGACAAACCAACATCTGCACTCATCTGCGAGATAGAATACCATATTTGTCTACGAGTGCATGGTGACTACCGTAAAATTTTTTGAGTGAAGACAACAACCGAGGAGCAATATAACCTTGTGTTAGAAATTTCTGTGCCAAACGTGACGCTCTGCCATGTAGTGCCCGATAGCTCTGGAGTAAACTTCGTAAGCCAGAGCGGACGGATTGTTGCTGCACAAGAAGGGAAAATTGACATTTGGAAAGTTGAAGTCACCCCGTGTGTCATAAGGCTTGTTGAAAGTTTTTTTAGTCTATTTCGAGATGTTAATCTAAATATGAAGCAGACGTCTAACAATCCGTAGTGTCCTTTATATCAAGTTCATGAAGATGAGAAGGAGAAAGTCACCAAATCGCGAATAGTTCAGTGAAAGGACATCGTCAATATAACGGAAAGTGAGATTAAAAAAGAGAGCTAGTCTACGATCTTTTATGTCTAGAAGAGATCGTAAGGAGTCTGCTTTATATGATTGAAGAAACATATCAGCAAGCATAGGTGCATAATAAATGCCCTTTGGAATCCCTATTGTTTGCTGAATGAGTGAGTGGGTTGGTGTTTTACGCCCGTGCAACGCTATATAGGTTATTTACAGGCGATGAACATGAAAAAGATGATAAAATGAACATGATAAGGATGATATAATGAACATGAAATGATAACAAATGAAGTATGGGGATGGGGTGGGAAACAAAGGGACGGTAAATTTTGAACAACCACATGAAAAGGGGAGAGGTATGTAGGGGCAAACAATTGAGCCTAAATGGTGCACTACTTGGCGGATCACAAAGGGGTCTTTTACGTGCATGAAGCGTGGCACTCTCCACACACTTTGGCCCACTATGGTTAGCGGTCAGGGTTTCCGTATTATAGACCTGATAACCCCCGCGGACGAGGGCCACCCTATTTAGCCATCTATGGTACACACTTGGTCTCTCTGTGGCTCGAACACTGAAAAGACGTCAGAATCCCAAGACCCTTAGTCGCCTCTTACGACAAGTTAGGCCCTAGATCTGCTGCGGGCCTATTCGCTTCCCGGGCCCTGCGCAGATTAACGCTGCAGTGTATTATGTAACAATAAATTACTCACTTACTAACATCGCGTCTAAAATACTACAAACTGAAAATAACAGAAGTTAAATACATTAAGTGGCTGAGGACTTGTATCTGAAGGCTAAAAAGAAGGAAGCAGGCCCCTTTAAAGGGCAAGCAATCAAATAGGTAGTGGAGTGGGTTCTCCACTTATGAATTATATGAAAGGGATTATAACATTCAATTGTTATGAATTGGAGGAATAGCATCCTCGGAACCCCTGCGTTTCCGAGGATGGAGGAATAGGGACACAATACCGATCGGGGGGTGGGGGTGGGTTGACTGTCACTTGAAAAAGGAGGGATGTGAATAAGTCTCAATTGAAATTGGGCAATTTAGTCTCTTGTGTATAGAGATCTAAACCTGCCGAATGTTCTTTACCGAGCGAGGTAAAATTGACATTTTTCTTAACACGGTGAGTGAGTGAGTTGATGTTTTACGCCCGTGCAACAATTATTAAAAACCAATTATTAACCTAAAGTATACAAGGAGAAAAAAAATAGCGGATAACTGATCATGAATAGGGTAAATTGTCACAATAAAATGCATTTCATTGTACATAATCGTCCTTTCCCTGGAATTCTTATTTGAAGAAATCTCAGTCTGTGCATTTGCGCATACATTGTCCCACTTTTTTTCTGAACTTCTTTAAAGTCTCTCGCATTTAATATATTTGTGATCTCCTCCCATGCTGCCCTTTTCATTTATAGTCTTATTCTAGACGAAAACTTGGCGCGTAACACTTCTGTCCTTGTGTCGTATTCTTCTACAAAATGTATCAAAGTTATTTTTTTCCTTATCTGTCCAATTTGGTTTTCTTTTTAACATTGTAGCAACACTCAACATATTACAAATAAAATTAAGTAGAGTTTGCGTTTATATATTTATACCAAAGAGAAAAGATCGCACCTAAAAAGCACGCTAATATCTTTGGTAAACAGGTTTGTATTTTGATACTGTAATGCAATGTGGTAATATTTTGAATAATGACATAATGGCAAATTGATAAGTAAGCGATTTGTTCTATTTTTTTCTAAGTTAACAGAAAAAAAATTGCATTATAACTTGAATTATATTCAAACCGAATGTCTCCATTGTATTTTTAAGAAAACTTTCCCCTGTGCTTTTATTAGCCTGAATGAACTGTTCATTTCCCTCAACGACAACTTGTGGTTCTTCATTTGACTTCTCTGTGGCAATATGTGGTTGCAAAATGTCAGAAATATTCTTTACATGGCTCTCGCTCCTCCTTTAATAGGAACTAACAGCATCCCTCCTGTGCCCTGTATGCTTCTTAATTAGCAGCTCATCAGAGTTGTCTTGAAACTACATGGTAGCTATTGTAACCTAAACAATTGGACAAAACTTAAGTCTTAGATTTTGAACTATTCATTATTTTGAAGGCATCCACATGATGTAAAATAATCGCTGTGTTCTTTTATTCTCTTTTATTTTTTTTATCTTTAGGGGGGGGGTGGTGTTCAGCTTAAAACTAATAGATTTTAGCTTTCCACTTTCGCATATATAAATTTAAAACATGAATTTTGATAAAAAAAATCTTGAATAATGTCAACATTGCACAGACGAACAAAAAGAGGGTTCGATAATTTTAAAATCTATATTTGATTCAAGATTATCGTTGCAATAAGCCAGTTCATGTAGCGTCAATTTGAACTTATTACTGGTAATTATTTAATCCAAGTTGCATGTACATTAAAAGGGACATGTAGTCATTTGACATAGCCTCTTTAATAGACGTACTAGAATAACCACAGATCTTACATGGATACCGAGTGGGTGAAATGTAACAAAGTAACACATTCCTTCCCCGGGTATCCTGTCTAACGACCATTGATACTCGCCAAATCACATATTCCTTTCATATACCCTTGAAGGGTGTGAATGCCTACTTTTTGAGTGGAAAACTTTGGTAAGTTTTGGGGCATTTTTCCATGTAACGGTCTCAAGTTGGCGTTGAAGTGGAGAGGTAAAACTAGAAAAGCTTAACCTTTTATCTTCATACTGTTTCAAGCACTTTTTTCAGACTTTTTATAATAGACCCACCTTAGCAGTTTTTTTCGAAGAATTATCATGAAATTGAAGGTACATCCTATCAACGCTATTTCCTAAGCTGAACTGCTGGCTTTCAGATCAAACCAAAAAGGCACGCTTAAATCTTTGGTAAGCAGTGTTTGTATTTTGATACTGTTATGAGTCAAATAATGGTAATAGTAACGACTAAATGACAAATTATAAAGTAAGCGATTTGTTCTTTTTTTTCATAAGTTAACCGAAAATAAGGTTGTAACTTCAATTTAAACCGAAGTCTCCCTTTCCAATATTAACGAAACTTTCCCTGTGCTTTTATTGGCCTGAATAAAATGTTCATTTCCCTCAACAACAACTGCAGTTCTACATTTGACTTTTCTGGGGCCATGGGTGGTTGCAAAGTGTCAGCAATGTTCTTTACTTGCCTGGCTCTCACCCGTCTTTTTTTTAGGATCTTACAGCATCACTCTAGTGCCCTGTACGCTTCTTCATGAGCTGCTCTTCAGTGTTGATTTGAAACAATGCATTAGCTATTGAAACCTTAAAAATTGGACAAGATTTAATCTTAGATTTTGAAACACTAGATCAGAACTATTCTGAATGCAACCACATAATGTAAAATAGAAAGCTGCGTTTTTTGTTGTTGTTTTTTTTTTTTGGGGGGGGGGGGGTATACGGCTAAAAACTAATAAATTTTTAAAATCTAACTTTAATTCAAGATTATCGTTATCAATATCAATTTCAATAAACCAGTTCATGTAGCGTCATTTTGAACAAATTAGTGGCATTTGTTTTATCAAAGTTTCAAACGTGACAAACGTGATGACTTTAACTTTCCAATCGTCAACTTCCCCTTCTTGTGTAGCAATATTCCGTCAGCTCCAGCTTATGGAGTTTACGTATCTCAATTGATTCGTTACTCCAGAGCGTGCGGGACTTACATCGATTTCCTTAGCAGAGCGACACGTCTGACGCAAAAATTGCTCACACAGGGTTATGTTGCTCCTCGGTTGCTGTCTTCACTCAAGAATTTTTACGGAAGACATCATGCACTTATAGACAAATATGGGATTTCGATCTCTCAGATGAGTGCAGATGTTGGTTTGTCATAGGGTGTTGTTTTGTCTTCCTTTACTGGATTTGACACGCTGAATGGACTATTGGCAACGCGACGGGTGTGCTATAGCAAGCAGGAACTGCTTACTCTTCCGGAGCACCTGAGTTCACTCTTGTTTCGACTGGAGTTCGCGTTGTTGATTGATATTCAGTTGTTTTGTCTTTCCATGTTTTACGTGTTGTCTGTTTTTGTCCCGTTCTTGTTTGTGTTTACTGGTTTAGTCTCTGCCCTTTCGGACTTTTGACATTCGGATACCCCATTGGTACCTCTGCTTTTTTCAAGTACATAAAAAGGGAAATGTCGTCATTTGACCTAGCCTTTTTGATAGACGTACTAAAAAACCATAGAACTTACATGGTTAGTTAGTTATTGCTTTACTCCCAATCAGCACGATTTCGGCTATATCCGGGAAATGAACATGAAAGTGGTGATACAATGAACATGAAATGATGATGAAGTGGAGGAAATGGGGACACAAGGCCAATCGGGTAGGAGAGTTTTGACTGCCACTGGAAAAAGGAGTGATGAGTAGGGACGGGAAATTTAGCCTCCTGCATGGGAATCCTACGGGTCCTACTCTTACCGAGACCTGCAGCAGGGTTCTTTTACGTGCGAGGAACGTGGCATTTTTCCCAACACGGTGCACCACTATGGTTTGCGGTCAGGTTTTCCGCATTATCCCCTGACGACCACGCATCTTTCGATGTCAGGGCTGCCCCATTCAACCATTTGGGGCACACATCCCAGTCGCTTTTTGTGCAAAGCGGCCTGACCCGATGTCAGGTTTCTGAGCGCTCTTTAGTGGACTTTTACCGACAAGCTAAGCGCTGCTGCGGGCCTATTCGCCTCCCAGCGCTGCTGCGGGCCTATTCGCCTCCCGGGCCCTGCACGGGACAAAGATGTAAACATCTCTATTTTTGGTCTATGAGCTATTGTGGGCTGTAATAGGTACCAATGGGGTATCCGAAGGTCAAAAGTCCGAAAGGGCAGAGACAAAACCAGTAAACACGAACAAGAACGGAACAAAAATAGTTAACATGTAAAACATAGAAACACAAAATAACTGAATATCAATCAACAACGCGAACTCAGGTGCTCCGGAAGAGTAAGCAAAGTAAGCTCTTAAATTCGCATACAGCTTCATTGTAAAATATTTACAGTGTAATCTCGTCACACTTACTACAAGCAGCATGTTCTTGATATATAATAGTACTAGATTGTGTAAAGCGATTTTATACCCAAAATTTAACTACTTTTTGTTTGACGAATACTTCAGATTTAATAATTAATTTAATATATAATGGACTTTTATACAAATCTCTGTAGCAATTTTTTACGTGTGTGGGTTCAGGGCGGCCAATATACTCGCAGTGATAAGCTTAATTTTTGTCGGTGAAAGCGCTCAGAAACAGACAGGCCGCTTTACCCACAAAGCGACTTGGTGTGTGCCCAAGGTTGTTGAATTGGCAGCCCTGTTATAATGAATGATAGGGTCTTAGGCTATCATGCGGAAATCCTTACCACAAACCAAAATGGTGCACAATGTTGAAAAATGTTGCCTTCTTCGCACGTTAACCCTGTTGCAGATCTCTGTAGGATAAACTAGGACTGCAGAAGATCAAAATGCCCGTCCCTATCCATCAGTCCCATGTCATGCTCGTCACCGGGATATAGCCGAAATCTTTCTGTTTAGGAGTAAAGCAAATTACTCACTAACAGCTGCACTTTCCAGGTAACTACGTGAAGCAAGTCTTGATACTTTTCAAGTGCAGTCAACACTCGCCTCCCCGATTGGCTTGTATTTTCTATAACCACCATTATATCATCACTACATGTTCACTGTATCATCCATGTCATGCTCGTCACCCGGATATAGCTGAATTCGTTCTGTTTAGGAGTAAAGCAAATTACTCACTAACAGCTGCACTTTCCAGGCAACTACGTGAAGCAAGTCTTGATACTTATCATGCAGCTTCATTCTATAGTATTACTCTATTTAATTCACAAGGTTGCGCGGAGCTTAAATTTCTCAGTGTTTAGGTAAGATTTAAACGAAGAATCCTGATAAATTGACCCCTGACTAACCCGGTCAATAAAATGGAGTAATATACTGTCTGCAACAAAAATAACATCGGGATCCGATTAGCTTTTTATTCAATAGTGAAGAAGAACAACAAAGACATATTACTATAATTTTTTACTGTACATGTAAATGTTCGGTGCAATTCTGTCCGCCCCCCGAAGGTTTCCGGCCGCCAATAACTTGAAAACACATCCAGGGATTTAAACTTTATTTTACAAAGCTGTTAAGTGCAATCAAATACATGTCAGGTTCGATTTCCAGCATGATAAAAAAAATAGTTTTTGAGATAGGCCACTTTGAATCTAATAGGCCACTTTGAATCTAATTTCATGAAATTTTGAGTTTCCAACTGAAATCTTCTGAAAACGCGTTAAGGGAATCCAATGATATTTTGCACAGCTGTTAAGTACAATAAAATACAGGTCAAGATCAATTTCCAGCATGAACTGAAAAAATAGTTTTTGAGATTGGCCACTTTGAAAAAATGATTTTTTTTAGTTTCTGATTGATAACTGGAAAACACGTCAAGGGATTTGAATGATATTTTGCACAGCTGTTTAGTACAATAACATACAAGTCAAGTTCAATTTCCATCATGATCTGAAAATCAGTTTTTGAGATTGGCCACTTTGAAAAACCGCATTTTTATCGTGGCGGGGTATCATTTATTGTCCCATTAGTTGCCCTATTTTCAGTCATTTCTTTTCAAACTCAAGATACCTAAAATTTTTAACCAAATAATTTTTTTCTACATATAATAATGCAATGTAAGATCATTTTCTTTTTCATAGTACCAGAGTTGTAATTTTTTATGAATTCCTGTACCTGTATTCCCTTCTTATCCCTATATCCCTGTCCTGCCATCTCCTGCCCAATGTCCATAGGTGCTCAGTTGAAACTACCAACTTAATATACCATTTTTATAGTTAAATTGAAGATTACTCTAGTATTCCTGGTTGCCAGGAAAAGATATCAATATGCATGCCTAATAGCAATCCAAAAGAAACCATTCAAGAAAAAATACCATAAAGACAGTTCCATTAAAAGTACCTCTAGTGTGGACCAGATTGTTTAATCAATAGCCAATCAGTATCAGACAAAGGAAAAAACCGGCAAAAACTGAACAAATGAATCTCCATTGTAGAAACAATGCTCAAATGAGATATATATGTCATGAAAAAAAAAACGAAAAAAGCCCACAATATATCCACCTTACAATTGGGTTCAATTGCATTTCAGATGAGACCACTAGTCGAAGATTGTTGGATGTGCCATAAAACCTTCAACAAGAATAACCTTACGTCCCATCTAGCAAGTAAGTCCACTCATGGTGGAAGACTATCAGTAGTATGCTTATGGTTTTATAACCATGAGAACAGATTTTCGAGAGCAAATGAGTTAAGACTCATGTTGAAGAGAAACATAAAGACACAAAAGGAAAGATGGAGAAGGAGCTTCTGACTGACGTCGAAGCCTACTGGTATTCCATAAACCCAGCAGATTACCGAAAAATAGTCAACGGGGTATTTCCAAAAAGCAGCTCTACAGCTGTAGAAGACAGAGCCCTAGTCAGTGAATGGCTTACAAAAAGCCAGAACATCAAGAAGCCTCGACCTCAGTGGATTGATGATTGGATCAATCATCCACGAGATGAAGAAAAGAACCAAAATCAGAAGAATCATCAGAGAGTGACTGAAGGAAGTCAGAGCCAAATATTTCCCTGGAGGAGTACAACCCCACCAATCCCTCAATGCTGACCTTGATTATCTTAATTTAAAAGGATATCCACTCACAGCAACGTTTAGGATAGTCGGTCGAGAAAGCCGCTGGTATATTGTTGAAATAGACCGATCCATCACTGAGATCGAGAAATTTGCCGCTGCTCTTACAAGAAAGACAGATTCATTGACAAAAGGGTACTCGACTAGTCTGAACACGATGTGAAATAGGTCACCCATTAAACGACATTGAGTTCCAACAAAGAAGACAGGAAAAACTCGAGATATTGCCAATCCGAAAATTCTTTATCGTTAACATCAAAAGGCATGATGACATCTTTAACCCAAAACCTAAGAAACCAATAAAATCCGTGATTGTCGCTCCACCCAAGCCCGTCCATAAAGAGAAAATTAGTAGAAACCCAGAATCAACTCCAAGACAACCATCTGAACCAGAAACATCTTACCAGAAACCTACTCCATCTGAATTAACCCCAACTGACCTCTTCTATCAACCCTCCTCCAACTGTTTGTATTCCGAAACAACCAACTGTATCCCAGAGCACACCATCAACAAAACTTAGCAACGTGAACCAAGGAACAGCTACTCCGGTCAGAAACATCGTGTTCAGCAGCCAAGACACTCACATTCCACCAGACGTGCCGTACATTCCAAAGCGAAAGGCTGTTGTCAGAAGAAAGATTACTAGCCAAATGAGTCCCACCCAGAAAAAGGCCAATGAAATTCTAACTTAAGGGTCCATGCCAGCCGTACCACCCGCTAAGAGAGAATTGGGAGATATCAAGGCTAGATTTACAGCTGGTAATCAGAACTTGAGTTGTCATCAAGCAAGTGGCAAGACATGTCAATCGATCGGTAATTGTTGGCCTGGGAAGTTGCAGCATCCCAATAAGAGTCATTACTAACCGGGAGTTTCCCCGAGGTTGGACCGTTTTGTCCTTCTTGACAAGTTTAACTTTTTTGCTTTGCCCGGAGCAAAGGGACAAAAACTGAAAGACAAAGATAACATCGTCAAAAAGTGTAGATATTACAACTATGAGATCCTAATAAACCACTTACACAATCCTACAGAATCACTAGATACATTGGTCAATCAGCTATAATCCACCATCATGTTACGTGACACTTCAACAGACAAATCTATCGAGAGATGTGAAATGAGAGAAATAACTCTTAGACTGTCACCAAACTCCATCTGTCTTATGCAATACAGGAGAACTTATGAACTTAAGAAACGGAGAATGCAACAAAAATAACAAGATCCGATAAACCTTTTATTCAATAGTGAAGAAGAACAACAAAGACATATTACTATAAACTTGTAAATGTTCTGTATGGAATTCTAGTTTTAACACAGTTAGATTCTCTCTCTCTACTTTCACCATATAATCATGTTTAAGGTCAATGACATTATATTTTCACTTGTGTATGCATCAAATGGGGCGTACCTTATTGTTCAACTTACCAAATATCAATTATGGACGAAATTTGTCTTAAATATAACTTCAGTGTGTCGTCCCGTGCGGGGCCCGGGAGGCGAATAGGCCCGCAGCAGCGCTAAGCTTGTCGGTAAAAGTCCACTAAAGAGCGCTCAGAAACCTGACATCGGGGTCAGGCCGCTTTGCCTACAAAGCGACTGGGATGTGTGCCCCAGGTGGTTGAATGGGGCATCCCTGACATCTAGAGATGCGGGGTCAGGCGATAATGCGGAAAACCTGACCGCTAACCATAGTGGTGCACCGTGTTGGGAAAAATGTCACGTTCCTCGCACGTTAAAGAACCCTTCTGCAGGTCTCGGTAAGAGTAGGACCCGTAGGATCCCCATGCAGGAGGCAAAATTTCCCGTCCCTACCCATCACTCCTTTTACCAGTGGCAGTCAATACTTTCCTACCGATTGGCCTTGTGTCCCTATTCTCTCCACTTCATCATCATTTCATGTTCATTGTATCACCATTTTCATGTTCATCTCCCGGATGTAGCCGAAATCGTGCTGCTTGGGAGTAAAGCAATAACTAACTAACTAACTAATCAGTGTGTCATATCCGGTAAAGGAAGACAAAACAGAACCCTATGAAAAACTAACATCTGCACTCATCTGAGAGATCGAAATCCCATATTTGTCTAGAAGTGCATGATGTTTTCTGTAAAATAACCCTGTGTGAGCAATTTTTGCGTTAGACGTGACGCTCTGCTAAGGAAATCTATGTTAGTCCCACACGCTCTGGAGTATCAAATCAATTGAGATACGTAAACTCTATAAGCTGGTGCGGACGGAATGTTGCTACACAAGAAGGGAAAGTTGAAATCATCACGTTTGTCAGAGTCTTGTGTTAGAGGTTTCATGAAATATTTATGCATGAGACGATTGAGATTTCCTGACCGGGTTTACTTCTACAACTTCTTGAACCACTACGGCATGGTGTAGCACTCTAGACGGTGTTTGTGCACATAAAGCGACTAGGAAGTGTACACTATGACTGGGTTGCTCAAAACTATGGTTATATTTATCCAGTGGTTACGCTATCCACTGGTTAAATCTCCAAACTAGTGGTAACGTAATCACTGGTCAAATTTGGCTTGCTCAAAACAAAATTTGACCAGCGGTTACGTTGCCGTTGGTTTACTCAAGTTATCCACTGGTTAATTACCACAATGCAATTCCCCACCCCCTAAAATCATTGAAGATCAAGAGCAGAAGACATGTGAAAAGATAAAAAGATGCGAAAACTTCCCTAACTTACTTATGTGAACTCTCGGAGGAGCACCATGAGGTCCTAACAAGCAAACAAACCAACGAGGTTACCAATTCCAAGAAAAATGCTATCTGGCAAAGAATAACTGATTCTGTAAACGCTCGGGCCAGTGGAAAATGGACTTCAGAACAGTTGAAAGAAAAAGTGGCGGAAATCCTGCTCCAAGGCAAAAATTTTGGCCACAGATTTGAAGAGAAGTTTTTCCGCCACAGGGCCCGACATAGATGATAGTACTAAAAAAATCATTGAACTTCACCAGGATGTCCCACATTTTGTTGGAATCGCTGGTGGATTGGAAATCAGGATTATTCAGTCTTCATTTCCATCAGCAAAAGGTTCGTATTTTTTCCAAATCCTTATTTTAGATTGATCCCAGTTCATTAGTTAGAACGTTTACTAATCGTAAGGGAACACTGAAGCAGTCTTTGATTTTAATATAAAGTTCTACATGTTCATTTGTTGTTACCTGCAAGTATTTTGAGTTATATAATGTCATTTAATATGTATCCAACTACGATATATTAAGTTCCGATCCGGGACATAGGTATATTCTATCCTTGACCTGTTTAGTTTTACCATATCCTAAATTACACATAGTATGTAAACTTTATTTAAAGTCGGAAGGAATATATACAGAATAACATAAAACATGAGCTCTGAAGAGCTCTTAGACCGACTGATATTATAAAAACAGATAACAACAAGACATAAAACAATAACATAGGCATGCATACAAAATGAGACACACAATTAGACTCAATGAGTCATACGCAAAGACATCATGCAGAGACATGATAAATAATGACAAAATCAAACATAAAAAACTAATAAATAAATAAAAAAAACAGACAGAAAATAAAACAAAAACACAAGAGCAAGGAAGAGATTCAGCTATAGAAGATTGATTAGTGAGATCTACATGAACTACAGGAGCAATTTTTAGAAAAACACCATGTAGATATGAAGATTTTGAAGCTGCCAAAAGTTGTAATAGAACGAGCATGGTTAGGTAGGGAATTCCAAAGTTGAGCTGCCACATAGCTGAAACTCTTCTTGCCATACCTTATAGTTCTTGGTCTTGGCAATTCCACTGTGTGTTTGTATCTGAAATTATAAGAGTTTCCTTTAAAAGTTAACATATTTTGTAAAAATTCAGGACTAGATTTGTTTAGAATTTTGTATGTCTCTCATGGTTCTCATTCGTCTGATTTTGAGGGATGGAAGTTTTGATTTTTCTAGTAAAGTGTCATATGAGCTGGTGTTGTCCTTAAATATGAAACGAAGTGCTCTTTCCTGCAGTTTTTCGATTTTGTTTGTTTGTTTGTCACTGCAGAAGTGCCATGTTAAGGGGCAATAACTCAAATTTGACAAAATAAAAGAGTGGTAGTTGTCATTTTTGCCAGTTTGTTTAGATGATGTCCAATCCTTTTAAGCTGACGGGCTACCTTTTTACAGATGTTTTTATGTGAATGTTAAAGTTTAATTTAAAATCAATTGTTACTCCAAGAAGCTTAACGTAATCTTCACATTTAATATTGCAAGAGTAAGTTAAAGGTGATATTATGCTTATGTGTTTTTTCGCCAATGGCTATTGCCTGGAATTTTGTTTTCAGAGAACCATGATATTAGGGAAGAGCTATCATCCTCCAAGGATTTTATGACTGTAGCCAAAGAATCACCGGAGACTTAGAAAGAGTGTTGTCGTCAGCGTAGTTATACATATCACAGTGTTTTATAAATAAAAATATATCGTTTATAAAAATGTTGAACAAGATGGGACCAAGTATGGACCCCTGATAAGTTTGTTTACAAAGTTTTTAGTGACAGGCTTAATATCTAGTTTAGTTATTGAACTTGAAACATATTTTTGATTGATCTGTATGACACTGGGGTGGTTTTCATCTAGGTTGGTGTTGTTATTGCCAATGTCGTTTACTACATTCACAAAAAAGTTATTAAAGTTCTCACATATTTTCTGTTGGTCAGTTTCAATTATGTTGTTTTCTTGGATAATGATATCTTTTTGGTTTGTGCTTCCTCTGTTTGTTAAAAAAGGTTTGATTGTGGGCCAGAAGTCTTTTGATTTGGCACCACCTGCACTTGTGTCCAACAAAGTAACAATACATACATCTGTATTTTTAGCATTAGCTGGACTTTGTGGTCAACAATCAGATTAACCCTAGAACAAAGTTTTTTAATAAGTACATGAAATATTTATGGAATTACTGAAAATGGTCAGTGGCTATTTATGGTCAAAACAAATGCAAACAGAATGGATCACTGACTTCATTTTTTTTCTAGAAGTTACGTTAATACATGTAGTTGATTCCTCGAAGACATAGGAATATATAATCTTGTATACAGAAAGTAATAATCCTATACAAATTAAGGCAAGCAGGCGAGACCCCAGGTTCCGTGGAAGAAATATAGACGTTTCGTACCATGTCCATTTCGTACCATAGAAAAAACCATTTCGTACCATGTCTGTTTAGTACCATGTCCATTTCGTATCATATACAGATTGAATGTATAACCAAGTCGTACCGAGAATTAAATGTTTAAATGATCTTTATGAACATTGTGTTTGTAAATATTGGAAATAATTAATTTTAATTTTAATGTTACCTTCGGTGACAGTTAGTCATAAAATGGTACATACTTTAAATCTATCAGTCAAAAATGCCTTGGACATTGATGGAATGGTAGTTCTTCCTGTTGACATAAACATTCTCCATTTCCTTTGGTGCCTGTATACGAATATGGGTTCCGTCCACTGCCCCAATGACACTAGGAAATCCAGCAATATTGTGTCGATCAGCATCCGCCACCGGCCATTTAATAAACTGATCCCCTCTTCTTCACAGCGCTTCTGTGACATCAAAGATGACCCTAGAGACTGTTGATTTGTCATGCCCAAAGGTGTCACCAATCACTTGCAGAAAGCTTTCAGAGGCATAAAATCTTAAGGCCATCTTTACCTGCAGGTCAACGGGCAAAGCATGCCCTCTTCTTATTGGTCTTCTCAAGTCGTCAGCAAGCATTTCAGACAGGTTAGCAATACTCTCTAGGCTAAATCTATATCTTGTTAAATATTCATTGTGTGAATATGGCTCAGGGGCCACTATTTCTCTGTAAACCCTTGGTTTGTGCCATCTGTGTATGTCAAAAAGTAGCATTTCGGCCATTTTTAACCATCGGATAAATATTTATCCATACCCTTTGAAGTCAGATAAATTTAGCCATGGTTAAGCATATTTATCCATCGGATAAATTTGAACAACAACAAAAAAAAAACGTTGGATAAAAGTTATCCACTGGATAATGATTTATCCAGCGGATAGCTTTTTATCCAAAGTTTGGAACAACCCAGCAAAGGATTGGGTTGCTCGAAACTATGGCTTAATTTAACCAATGGTTAAATATGTTATCCGCTGGTATCATAACCACCGGCTAAATTTGAATTGCTCAAAAGAAAAATGACCCATGATTAGGTAGCCAATGGTTAACAATATTAGCCATTGGCTACCTCCCACAATGCATTGTGTAAAGATGTAACAATGGAAGACAACAAGCAGACGACGGAAAAAAGAAAAAGAAGTGAAAACTTCCCAAAAGCCTCCTTGACCTATTTATGTGAGCTTGTGGAGGAAAATTATGAGATCATAACAAGCAAGCAAAATAATGCGATAACAAATGCAAAGAAAAACCAAGTTTGGCAACCCATCGCGAATTCTGTAAATGCAAAAGCCGTCGGCTCTTAATGGTCTGCCGAACAACTGAAGGAAAAATGGAGGAAATCATGTTCAAAAGCAAAACTAACTGCTGCACTAATGAAAAAGGATCGTGTTGATCTTCATGAGGACGCACCTCACTTCACTGGCGTTGAAGGAGGGATGGATATTGGGTTGCTCCAGACTTCGTTTCCAGACGCCAAAGGTTTGATTTTTTACATATTCCGATTTTTATATTATCTATACTTGTTCAAGTTCAATAATTAGAACAAGTGTGGCCTTGCCGTGAATGTATAAATGTATATACTGTTGGCAAAAAAAATATTTAACTTCAAAGACGGTAAATGAATATTATTACAAGCAGTCATAACAAAGAATACATATGGCCAGACCTGAAATACTTTCATATTTTTTGGATAAAAATTGCTATTCATTACGTTAAAAAAAATATCAGGTTGTGCAAGCCACTTCAAATAAGGGGGGTCTCAATAACAGCATATAACATCTTCATTTTCTAATAACATTTCTAAAAGTAGGCTGTTGCCATTTTGCCGTAACTGTTAAAACTCATTAATTAACACAGGTATCACATTCACAGTCTACATTTAACTAATTTGGGACTTGTGTATAGGTATATACATGTAGAGTCATGATTTGATGTACCGTGCGGGGCCCGGGTGGCGAATAGGCCCGCAGCAGAGCCTAGCTTGTCGTAAGAGGCGACTAAGGGTCTTGGGATTCTGACGTCGGGTCAGTGCTCAGCCCACAGAGCGACCAAGTGTGTACCCTAGGTGGCTGAATAGGGTAGCCCTCGTCCGCGGGGGTTGTCAGGTCTATAATACGGAAACCCTGACCGCCGACCATAGTGGGCCAACGTGTGTGAAGAGTGCCACGCTTCATGCACGTAAAAGACCCCTTTGTGGACCGCCCAGTAGTGCACCACATAGGCTAAATTTTCCGCCCCTACCCACCTCTCCCCTTTTCCTGTGGTTCTTCAAAATTTACCGGTCCTTTGTTTCCCACCCCATTGCAGGGCCCGGGTGGCGAATAGGCCCGCAGCAGAGCCTAGCTTGTCGTAAGAGGCGACTAAGGGTCTTTGGATTCTGACGTCGGGTCAGTGCTCAGCCCACAGAGCGACCAAGTGTGTACCCTAGGTGGCTGAATAGGGTAGCCCTCGTCCGCGGGGGTTGTCAGGTCTATAATACGGAAACCCTGTCCGCCGACCATAGTGGGCCAACGTGTGTGAAGAGTGCCACGCTTCATGCACGTAAAAGACCCCTTTGTGGACCGCCCAGTAGTGCACCACATAGGCTAAATTTTCCGCCCCTACCCACCTCTCCCCTTTTCCTGTGGTTCTTCAAAATTTACCGGTCCTTTGTTTCCCACCCCATCCCCATTTTTCATTTATCATCATCATTTCATGTTCATTTTATCATCCTTTTCATGGTCATCGCCTGTAAATAACCTATATAGCGTTGCACGGGCGTTAAACACCAACTCACTCACTCACTCACTCACTCACTCATGATTTGATGATTTTTGTTGTTGTTTGGAAAATCCTGACTTTATACGAAATAAACTGTTTTGATGGCCTTGCCCTTACCCCCTCTCAAATGGGGAGCATATATATAGTACATGTAGTATGTTTCATGTTTTCTATGATCAATCAATGTTGTAACTGTTATGTTTTGTCATCATGCCCTCTTGCCCTTAATTGGACTTAATAGATTTATCTTTATCTTATAGTAATAAGCTACCCAATTTAGTAACTGAATTCTTCAAATCATTAAATATAGAAAGCTTTTTCAAAAGGCCAAACAAAAAAGTATGTGTGTTTACTGTCACATGCTGAAAATTTTAGCGTCGGTAGTTAGGAATTTTTTTTATTTTTTGTCCCCCGCCGCAACGCAACGCAACACTGATAGGGTACAATTAGTAGATGATCATCCCATATTTTATTTTCAAAATGGCCGCCGTTTCCATGGAAACAGGGAAGAAAGGTCAACATATAGGACATTCAATATCTCGGTCACCTAGGTGCACAGGGTTCTGAAATTTTGTAGGCTGATAGAGCAAAAGGTACTCTAAAATAATACGAAAAACAATTTGAAGCGATATTTACGGTTTTCGAGTTATTTACGAATTTGTGATTTTTCAGTCCGAAAAATGGGACTTTGTCAATCGTTTTTGTGGGTGCAACTCCTCTGACACTACTGAACTGATGTTGCTGAAACTTTACACACTGATAGGATACTGTTAGTAGATGATCATCCCATATTTGAAATTTTCAAAATCGCCGCCGTATCCATGGAAACAGGGAAGAAAGGTCAAAATATAGGACATCCAATATCTCGGTTACCTAGGTGCACAGGGTTCTGAAATTTTGTAGGCTGACAGAGCAAAAGGTACTCTATAATATTACGAAACAAGAGGCTCCCAGGAGCCAATATCGCTCACCTGGTCTTGATGTCAACCCTATATTTTGTAGAGCTTAATGAGATGAACATTTAAGCAAGCAACAGTTTTTCTTAATCTACTATAGTTTTCATTCTATAGGCCAAAAACACGAAAAACCGTTATTTTAGGGGCCGTAACCCCTATAAGGAGTCATATGACAACTTCGACCCTATGGAGACTTTTGTAGAGCTTTATGCGCTGAACATTTAAGCAAGCAACAGCTTTTCTCTATCTGCTATAGTTTTCATTCTATAGGCCAAAAATACTTTTTTATGCCTTTTAGGGGCTGTAACCCCTATAACGGGTCATCTGACAACTTCAATCCTATGGAGACTTTTGTAGAGCTTAATGAGCTGAACATTTTAGCAAGCAACAGCTTTTCTCTATATGCAATAGTTTTCATACTATAGGCCAAAAACATGAAAAAGGTTATTTTAGGGGCCGTAACCCCTACAAGGGTCATCTGACAACTTCGAACCTATGGAAACTTTTGTAGAGCTAAATGAACTGAACATTTAAGCAAGCAACAGCTTTTCTCTTTCTGCTATAGTTTTCTTTCTATAGGCCAAAAACATAAAAAAAACCACATTATTTAAGGGGCCGTAACTCCTGTAAGGGGTCATCTGACAACTTCGATCCTATGGAGACTTTTGTAGAGTTAAATGAGCTGAACATTTGAGCAAGCAACAGCTTTTCTCTATCTGCAATAGTTTTCATACTATAGGGCAAAAACATGAAAAAACTACTATTTTTAGCTCACCTGACCCGAAGGGTCATGTGAGCTATTGTCATCACTTGGCGTCCGTCGTCCGTAAACTTTTTAAAACGTTAACTCCTCTGACACCACAAGTCCAATTGCAACCAAACTTGGTATGGTTGTTCATTAGCATTCGGTGCTTAGAACTGATGTGGGGATTTTTGATTCGTCGTAAAACATGGCCGCCATGGCTAAAAATAGAACATAGGGGTAAAATTCAGTTTTTTGCAAATAACTCAAAAACGGCTAAAGATATCAAAATTCTGGCATAGGGTAAAAGTGATCAGCACCTCAAGATCTACCTACCCTGAAATTTTGAAGAAAATCCAACGACCCATGTAGGAGTTATTGCCCTTTTTGTGGATTTTTTGCAAATTTAACACCTGTTTAGCTCAATATCTTAAAAACTATACTAGATATTTGAGAAATTTAAATTGCATATTGTTAAGCACATCAAGATCTACAAAATATGTAACAGGGTCAAAGTTGTAGGACATTTCCTTTTAGGAGTTATTGGCCTTAGAACGTCAAAATTTAGCATTTTAACAGCATTTCCTCATTACATTGAAAACGTTAACTCCTCTGACACTTTAAGTCCAAATGGAACCAAACTTGGTATAGTTGTTTATTAGCATTAGGTGTATAGAACTGATGTGGGGATTTTTGATTGGTCGTAAAACATAGCCGCTGTGGCTAAAAATAGAACATAGAGGTAAAATGCAGTTTTTTGCAAATAACTCTTAAACGGTGACAGATTTCAAAATTATGATTGGGCACAAAAGTGATCAGCACCTCAAGATCTACCAGCTCTGAAATTTTTAAGAAAATCCAACAACCCATGTAGGAGTTATTGCCCTTTTTGTGGATTTTTTGCAAATTTTGCACCTGTTTAGCTCAATATTGTAGGAGTCAACCCCCCCCCCCCCTTTTTCTATTTTTTTAAAGTAATTAATTTAAGATTTATTCATTAATAAAGTATTGGGAGAATGTTGTTTATATAATGTTAAGTTTATATAATGTTAACTTTATCTAATGTGTTCATAAACATGGTTAGCAAGTTTTAATAATACACATGTGTGTATTGGGTAACAGGTGCTACATAAATAAATTTTTAATTAATTAACAGACAAGTGTTAATTGATGTTGTTATCTATTATAATAAGCAACCTGATCATTGTTATATTGTTATTGTTATATTTTGCTAGTTATAAGTGAGAAATACTGTATAATGATATTTGTCAATGAAGTTGTAAAATTTTCATGTCATTGTTTTGAGACATTCCCCCGATTTTTACTGACATTCGAAGACCACTAAGATCGCTATTTTCAAAGTTTCTAGCCTTTGACATCACTTTAAACCTATTTCGGAATTATTCTCATATATGTTGGAAACCTAGAATTCAGTTTAAAGTTATTGACAATTAGTATTTACCGCTAATTCGATGAAACATGCCAGCCTTCATTCACGGCATGTCTACGTCTTCCGCCATTTTTGCTTCAATGCGCCTAACGATCTGATTGGTCTTCCGTATTTAGAATATAAATAAATTTTATTTTTAGATACTGTTGTACTGAAACGTTATGTTTTTATGTAAAACTTTAGATTTTAATTGTAAAATTAATTATTATTACTTCTATTGTGTATCGACTCGATGTATTGTATTGTGATTGGTCAATAATCGTGCATTGCGGTATCTGTGCACTACGGTATTATTCTGATTGGCTGAATTGCTGCACTGCAGTACTGTGCACCAACACGCGCGTTTTTTTAATAAATACTGAGAAACGTCATTTCACGTCGCTTTTGCCCTTTGAGATCACGTCAATTCGGACGTTTGAAAGTAAGGAGAGCCATTTAAGTTAAAGTTTATTCATTTAAAGTATCTTTGGCTAACTTTTAGTATTTTAAAGCAAACGTTTTCTTACGTTATTTACGCTAATGTTTCAGATTTACGTTTTTAAATGAAAAGCAAAAGAATCTCACGGAAAGTAGTTGTTTTGAAATTTTTGGCAGTAAAACTTATCAGAAAGTATGGAAAAGTGATTTTTCAAGAACTTTTATTTATTTTTAAGACAAGATTTTAAGTAGAAGTTTTCTTTTACAAGTCCAATCAGAATACATCCTAGTTTCTTTGCAAAATAAATATTTTTAACTTAGTTATTTAGATTGAAACTCACAAGGAGGAGTAAATCAACTTTATATTTTATTGATAGATTGAAACTCTCAAGGAGGAGTAAATCTATGAGGTATATCTGAGAGGTCTAAATTTTTTCAAAGAAGTTTTGTTTGAGATAAATAAATTGGAATAAAGTATTCTTTATCTTTGCTAAATAATTAAAGCAAATTTATTAGAGTTGCATACTTGCCAATCTGAACAGTAGTTGTAGACAGACTTGGAAAAATGCACTAAATAACATTTTGCATATAAACTTTTCTAAATCTGTTTTATTGCATTAAATCTATAGTTATAATAGTATCCATTTCATTAAAGATTTCCCATATATATTATTTTGGATATTTTCTTTGGAATTGTCCCATTAGTAGGGAGACATACGTTTGCCAAATCAGTCAGTTAGATTTGGACATTGTCTCATAAAAAGTGCACATTAAGTTACACTAGCGGTTGTGGCTGGTACTTGAATGTTGTACTTCTTTAAATTTGAAGTAGGAAATATAGGTTCTTATAAATAAAGTTTAAAACAGTAAGGGAGACATACGTTTGCCAAATCAGTCAGTTAGATTTGGACATTGTCTCATAAAAGTGCATGCTTGAGCAAAACTAGAGGTTGCGTCTGGTACTTGAGCATTGTACTTATTTTTAAATATCAGTTAGGGCTAGGTTGCATAAATAAAATTTAAAACTGTTAGTATAGACATACGTTTGCCAAATCAGTCAGTTAGATTTGGACATTGTCTCAAACTTACACTTTGAACATTCAAAGCTGTAATCCTTAACTTTTGTATTGAGAGTAAATTACATATATAAATAGGATTTAACTAGGTATAAGTTATATTTACCTTTATTAGAGTAGATACTACTCTTTCAGCCTTCTCATAAGATAGATTTAATTATATTGAGACCTCATTTGTACTTACCTCAGATATACCTATCTATACATATAACATTAGATATTTGTAATTTGTTCTACTAATATATGAGTGGAAGTTTTAAAGCATATAAGTTATATTTGGCTGTCATGATATGAAATTGGAATAATATCATTGTTATAGTATTCTCATGCCTATAATAAAGTACTAAAACTTGATATTTTAGTAATTTGAAGTAGTCAGATAGCTCAACTGTCAGTCAGTCAAATAGTCAATTGGTTGGTCAGTCAGTTAGTCAGTCAGCCATTCAGTGGCTCATTGTGGAATAAATATATGTGAATAACATTACCCCAGATCTTTTCACATCAATAATTAAGAATATTATAGACTATTAGGTGCATTCGAATTGTGACCTGAAATAAAAATACAGTAACAACTCTCTCCTTGGTTTGGTAAAACACTTTATCTTTTATACACCTGACACAACTCAGTCGCTACATTTTGGTATCCTCGGCGGGATCTACTAAAATAACTTGTAGATCCAGTGAAACGAACTAATAGTTGTCATGGTTAAAAGAAAAGTTCAAATTCCTCCAACATTGGGAGAGAGCGAAATTGAAACTGATAATTTTGAAACTGACATTGAAATGAGTGAAAATACTGAAACTTCAGATTTTGAACATGCCCATGAGGACACAATTGTCCATAGGCCATTTTTATTTAATACACCCCAACCTAGTACAAGTAGGGGTTTTCAAATGCCAGAAAGCCCAAGATTAAGGCGAAGTGTACGGCTCTCAAAGAAAATGCCAACACAAGCCCAAGAAAGTGGTATTGGTAGTGGCATGGGTGAAAATCATATGCAAGGTGATAGTGAAAGTTTGCAAGGCATGCTACAAAATGCTTTAAAATTACAAGAAAAGACAAATCAGGCAATAGCCAAATTACAAAATGTGGTTCAGGGAAGAACTTTTCCCGTACATGCGCAAGATAGCCATCCATTATCAGAGACTATGCCAAATGGTAGTAGACCAGAGAGAATAACCCCAGTTAGACCAAGACCATTAGTAGACATCAATGATTCCAGCACCAGTGATGAGTCTTCGGACGAAGACAGAAACCAGATTTTCCCAACCAGATCAAGGTCACAGAGTAAGACAGCTCAGGGCTTTAAACTTCCAGCATTTACTGGTAAAGAGAAATGGGAGGTCTGGAATAACAGATTCCAAGCTGTAGCAAGTCTAAACCAGTGGGACGAAGATTGTAAATTAAGAGAACTTTTACCAAGACTTCAGGGTGCTGCTGGTGATTTCGCTTTTGACCAATTGCCACAGAAGACACTGACAAGTTATAGAAAATTGAGTAGAGAATTGTCTAATAGATTTGGTGTCTATGAGAATAAGAAGAATTTTAAGGTCCTGTTTAACAGGAGAAACCAAAAAACTGGTGAAACCCCAGAAACTTATGCTGCCGAGTTGAAGCGTCTTTATGACAAGGCTTACACAGGCAGAGATATCAGAATACGACAGGAGGATTTACTCCAAAGATTTGTAATGGGACTAACAGACCATAAGACAAGGATCCATTTGGAACTCCATAAGGAACCAAACTCCATAGAAGAAGCAGTACAAGAAGCAATCACTTATTTAGAGACCACACATGGGCCACAAGAAGAACAAAGTAGCCGCTTTAAGAAGCAAGTTCGACAAGTCAAGACTAATGGGGGGAATAATAATAATTGGAAAACTGGCAAGTTAAATGGTAGAAAGACCAATGATAATGAGTCCCAGAGTAAACTCAAAGAAAAAGAAGGGAAGGATAAGTTTTCTGAAGACCAAGTGGACCAGATAAGCAAAATTGTCCAAAACGTGTACCAGAAATGCAAAGCTGAAGAGCAAACTCAGAGAAATATTAATCGTGATAGTAACTTCAGAAGAAACCCTCCAAATCAGAATGGATTTTATCAAAGATCAGATCCAAAACCAGCAGAAGGAAGAAGTTTTGTTTGCTTCCACTGTGGGCAACCCGGTCATTATGCCAGAAACTGTTTAAGTAATAATTTTAGGAAGACAGATTCAAACTCCAGACCCAGACCCCAACCTGAATTAACCAGAGAGAAGACACCAGATCCTACAGTGAATAGGGATCAGACAGGGAGACAAACTGGATTCCCTGGCTTTGCTTTAAACTAGAACGGGCCAGTTCTGCTGACCGAGAACTGACCCTCCACTCTCAGGAAAATGGTCAATCGTACACAGGGAATATTTCTAGACCGCACAGCAACTCAATTGTAAAAGATAATTTTTTGTTAGAATCTTCCGTGATCGAGAAGATTTCTGAGAAATCCTCCATGATTGAGAGGAAAGACAAAGTTGAAAATTTTATTTATGATCCTTCCGTGATCGAGAAGGACCAAACTGATGTCTCCGTGATCGAGAGACAGAATGAAGTTGAATTTTTGAATTTAGCCCCTTCCATGATTGAGAAGGGTAGTGTAGATACCTCCGTGATCGAGAGGGATATTAATTATGTTGCAAATGTTGAACCTTCCGTGATCGAGAAGGACATTTGTGACAAAGGTGACAATTGTTCAAGCTGTGACGACAGTAAAGAACACAATATGACGTATCCACATTATGTTGGACGTCAAGTGCTCCGAAGCCATGGAGTCTATATTAAGGGTTATTTACAAGGCAAAGAAGTGAATTTCACACTTGATACAGGAGCATCTCGTACGGTTTTGTCGAGTAAAGTCTTTAATGAAATTCCTGTCCTTAAAAGACCCGAATTAACAAAATCTAGCATGTTAGCTAGTGCTGATGGCAAACCCCTACAGGAATTAGGGAAAGCCTTGTTTAATGTCAAATTAAGTGACTTAAGTTTTCAATTGGAAATAGTTGTAGCAAATATTGAAGATGAAGCCCTTTTGGGTTTAGATGTGTTGATGAAGGCCGATTTTGGGCCAGCTGATATACAATTGAGTGATGGAGTTGTGTTGCTGGGCGGTACTACTATTCCTTGTGTCCGAATTGGCTTACCTGAGAGAGTAAGGAAAGTTAGAGTAGCAGATGATTTTTGCATTCCTGCAAGGAGTGAAGCTTTGATAAATGTTTTTGTTGATAAATTTGAAGATGATGTTTTTCTTAAAAACCATGATTTTGTAGTAGAAAGCAATGAATTTGCCAAACAAAAATATTCTATTGTTTTGGCACCTACTGTTGTTAATATTGAACATAAAGTGACTAATTTAGTAAGGGTAGTTAACCCTTTTGATGAAGATTTTCTGCTTTATCAAAATACTGTTTTGGGTGAGGCTGAAAAATTGGAAAATGAGCCCACAATATTAACATCCTGTGAGGATGAAAATGAAATAGAAAATTTTTCTGCAGTTCGCAGAATTAAACTGAAAACGGACAACCAGGAATCTGAGTTTGTACGTAAGGTTCAGACAAATAATATAGATAAGAAAGGTACAATTGTACCTGATCATTTAAAAGAGATGTACGAGTCATCCTCAAAAGGCAGATCAGAGGAAGAAAAACAAGTTATTGCTGACCTATTAAATAAGTTTTCTTCTACCTTTTCTAAAAGTGAGACTGATATTGGTCAAACCAACCTGATAGTGCATGAGATAGATACTGGAGATGCACAACCCATCAAACAACCGCCGAGACGAGTGCCACTTGCCTATGCTGAAGAAGAAAGAAAATTGATTGATAATATGCTGAAGCAAGATATTATACAGAAGAGTAGCAGCCCATGGGCCAGTCCTTTAGTCCTCGTTTTGAAGAAATCAGGAAAGCTTCGTCCATGTGTGGATTACCGTAGGGTCAATCAGTTAACTAAGAAGGATGCCTTCCCTCTGCCTAGAATTCAAGATTGTTTGGATACTCTACAAGGTGCTAACTTGTTTAGTACATTTGATCTGATTTCAGGATTTCATCAAATCCCTGTTAGTAAAAATGATATTCAAAAGACAGCTTTTACTACAAAATATGGGTTGTATGAATATAAAACATTACCTATGGGTCTTTGTAATGGACCTTCAACATGTCAAAGATTGATGGAATTAGTCCTCAATGGTTTGCAATGGCAAACTTGTTTAATATATTTAGATGACATTATAGTATTTAGTTCTAATTTTGAGGAACATATTGAAAGACTAAATGAAGTTCTTTCAAGAATATCAAATGCTGGTTTAAAATTGAAACCAGAAAAGTGTCAAATTTTAAGGGCCGATGTTACCTTTTTAGGACATCGAGTGTCAGGTGAAGGAATAATGCCAAACCCTGATAACATAGCTAAAATATTAGCTTGGACAAGACCCACTAATGTTACTGAAGTACGAAGAGTACTTGGTATGGGAAGTTATTATCGTCGGTTTATAAAAGACTTTTCTCAGTTAGTCAAGCCTTTATCTGAATTAACAAAGAAGTCCAACAAATTTGAATGGACACCTCAATGTGAGGAAGCTTTCATTAAATTGAAGGAAGCATTTATAAGTCCTGAAATTATGGCATACCCTCAAGATAAAGGGGAATATATTTTAGATACGGATGCATCTGATGTATCCATTGGTGGCATTTTAAGCCAAAATATTAATGGTCAAGTTAAAGTCATTGCCTATGGCAGTAGAATGCTTAATAAAGCAGAAAGAAATTATTGTATTACGGACAAAGAGCTTCTAGCTGTCCGGTATTTTATGGAATATTATAGACAATATCTGTTGGGCAGAAATTTTACTGTAAGAACAGATCACCAGGCCTTAATCTGGTTGTTTAGCTTGAAAGAGCCAAAAGGGCGAATAGCTAGATGGTTGGAGATTATGTCTCCATTTGATTTTTCTGTTGAATTTAGACCAGGACATAAACACGGAAATGCCGATACCATGTCGAGATGTGGTAATCCTAGAGATTGTACTTGTCCAGACGTTGACAATTTAGAATATCTAAAATGCGGACCATGTGAGAAATGCGTGAAGAGGGGTCTTACCATGGTTAGTTCATGGAATAGTAAGGAGAGCTTAAAGGCTGTGAAAACTAGAAAGCAAGTAACAGATGAAGATTCAATAACAAAATGGAAATCCAGCTTCTCTGAGGAGAAAATAAAGTCTTTCCAGGAAAATGATGCACATATTGGTCCAATCTATAAATGGAAAATGTTAGGGGAACGCCCATCTTTAAGGGACTTGGATAGTTATAGTCCAGACACCAGACATTACTGGTATATATGGGACTCCTTGATATTAAAGGAGGGTATATTATATAAAGAATATCTAAAACGTGATGGCACAGGTCATCATTTGCAATTATTGACTCCTTCTGTAATGAGGGATAATGTTATGCATGAAATGCACAATTCTATAGTCTCTGGACATCTTGGTACCAAAAAGACTAAAGAAAGGCTGTTGAGAAACTTTTACTGGTATGAACTTAGAGAAGATGTGGCTTTGTGGATTGCTAAATGTGATACATGCGAGTCTATTAAGCCACAAGTTAAACAGTCTAGAGCACCACTAGGTGTTATGAGTATTGGAGGCCCTTTAGACAGGCTCTCAACAGATATTTTGGGACCACTTCCTGTTACCCCTAGAGGGAACAGATATATTTTAACGGTCTCAGATCATTTTACAAAATGGGTGGAAGTTTTTCCAATCCCAGATCAGACGGCTGAAACATGTGCCTATTTTATCCTCAATGAGGTTATATGTAGATTTGGGTCACCTTTGACCTTACACTCTGACCAAGGTCGGAACTATGAAAGTGAGATATTCAAAGAGCTCTGCTCGATTCTCAATATAAAGAAAACTCGAACAAGTGTTCGAAATCCAAAGTGCAATGGACAGACTGAGCGTTTTAACAGAAGCCTTTTGGCTATGATTAAGTCATACTTATGTAATGAACAAACTGACTGGGACCTAAATTTAGGATGTTTAGCAGGAGCCTATAGGTCCACCCCTAATGAGTCTACAAATTTAAGCCCAAATTTAATGATGTTGGGACGGGAAGTAAGAATGCCCATAGATGTCCCATGCCTTGAACCAGGTGAAACTGAGGCCGAAGAGCCTGGAAAATATGCATGTCAGCTGAGACAAAAGCTAGAAAAGGCTCATAATGTTGCAAGAAAGCACTTGCATAAAAACGCTAAAAGGCGTAAAGATTTTTATGACACAAAAGTCAATTTGATCAAATACAAAGAGTTTGATCTAGTTTGGTATTTAAACGAGACCCGGAAAGAGGGAATTAGTCCGAAATTACAGCCCCTGTATATAGGGCCATGTTTAGTGACCAAGAGGTTTAATGACCTCAATTATCAAATTCAAATTGATTGTGAAGGCACAAATAAGGTTGTCAATCACAATAAGTTAAAACCATATAGGGGAGATAACTGTCCCAAGTGGATAAAACTTATAATAAAGAGAAATAAAGCCTTACCTTAAGGTTGTTGTTATTTACTTGCCAATAGTTGTTTTGTCATTGTTGTTGGATGTTGACTGGCGACTGACCATGTTGAGTTATCTAAAAAAAAAAAAAAAAAAAAAAATTTGTTGAATTTTTTTTTGTGGATTTAAAGATAATATTTCCAATTTTCAAATCTTAAATAGGATTTGAATAAAATTTATGATGTTTCTCATGGAAATCGAAATCAAAAGTAAATTGAAAAATTTACAGGGATTTGTGGTGAGAACTTAGAATATTGATTAATTTTATATTTGAACTTCCATGCATATATTGTGGGACAAAGTACTTGCCGAATTTGTTGGTAAGGGTCCCTCTGTTATCTTTCCAGATGAGGCGCTACAACATCTGTACTTTGTGTGATCCCAACAACAGTCCGTACAAGGGACAAAAGAAACGGGTTTTACAACATATCATGATTGTTCATACTGAGCCGGAAGATTGCCTATTCCACTGCAGAATTTGTAAATATAAAACCTACCAGTTTGAGGATTTGATCCAGCATGTTGTCCAGTACAGGCCACATGAATGTTTCAAGAGGAACATGACATACCGTGGAGAAACCATTAGGGTAGACTACGAATACTTTGTGTTGAATGAGTATTGTTTCAGACCAAAATATGGAGATCACTTCAAGCTAGAACCCAGGCCAACTAAGGGAACTGGAAGTCGTAACAGACCCATCTCCATTTCGTCAACTTCCTCTGTTTCCAGTCAGGGAGGATTTCAGTTGCAGATGGACGGAGGGTATGCTTTCGTAACAGGGAAATCTGCATACTTGCCCTCATTCAGACTCCCAGGAGTGCCACCAGTAAAATTTGAACCTGCCGTAGCTATGGTTGTCCCCATCAATTCAGCTAACGTGCCCAGCACTTCTGCTTCCATCCCCAGTATGTCTGCCTTAGTAACCGGCACTTCAACCTCAGCCACCACAGCACCCAGCATATCTGGTGTAGCCCCTGCTCCGTCATATGCTCCTATGTCTACCACTGAGGAGGGTAGCCTCTTTTCGGAGATGACAGATTTAAACGTCCCAGATCTGGATACCAGCCTTAATATGGATGGCTTACTTGATTCACCCCCACCTGTAATTGACCCTTCCATAGACTTTCTGAACACCCCCCCTGCATCACCGTTGGTTTCCACCCCACAATTAGCTTCGCCAGTAAGACGGGTCATTATGGAGGACCGTCAGATTGAGGAAGATCTAAGGGCTCAATTACTACCGCCATCTCAGGAGGTCGATTTGAATCATCCAGTCAGCGAGTGGCAAGATGTTCCTCTGAGCTCTGTTACACCATCAAGACCAGAGAACTCCTCATCCTCATCATCATCATCTAGCTCTGGAAGTTCCTCATCGTCATCATCAGGATGTTCTGAAGTTGCAAAGGTATTAGACGTGATCCACAACTTCCGTTCTGAAGTATCCTCTTCCTTGAACAAGATTGTGGGTACGATGGAGTCACTTGTTAAGTTAAACGAGAAATTAGAAGCTCAGGTCAATGGTCTTCGTGAAGTAGTAAGAAAACAACGAGATGAAATTCGAGACCTGAGAGACAATATGGGCACATCAACTTCCAGATGGCCATCCCCCAAGAGGAGAAGATATTAACTGAACTTTCGGACTTTCAAACTTTTATGATCATGGGTTGAAAATTTACTTTTGTAGTTGTAAAATTTTGGTTTTGAATCGGTAAAAAAAAAAAAAAAAAAATTTCCAAAACATTTTAAAGTTTCATTTAAAATTACAGTATTTTAACAGAAATCTTAAAAGGTTAATTAAGTAATATAACTTTCAGTAACGTACCTTTCTTAGGAGCCATAATTATTTGGTATTGTCCGTTTCATATACTTAAATTTAATTACTATACTCCTGAGTCCATCCGTACTGAAAATAAAATAGATAGAAATTCAATTGAATTCAACTTTAAATTTTTATTTAAACATTTATCATGTCTTAATGATATCTTAAAGTATTTTATGCATTTTGCATAACTTTATTAAATGTGTATGATATTATACATGCATATTTTGAATGAAAGTGATAGTAGAATTGCTGATGTTAAATTATAAAGTTTTTTTACTTTATTGAAACTAAAAGCAATTAAACTTAGAAGTAATATTTACCTTTGGCTTGATGATTCATAATGATAATCGATCATGTCCGATGCTGACAATCTAAATAAAATAAGAGCTGAAAATATGTTCTAAAATGCATTTAACCTTTGGAGGTCATGATGCTGGCGATAAAGAGATCTTGGAAGTTCCTAGTGCTAAAATAGATCAAAGATCGCTATTAAAAAGTAAATATATATACTTATGTATATTTTGATGTACTTTGGAAAATTTTCCCAAGTTTATATACATAAACGATGTGAAAGTATAAAGTTATTGAATTTGTGGGGACACAAATTTTGACAAGGGGGATAAAATGTAGGAGTCAACCCCCCCCCCTTTTTCTATTTTTTTAAAGTAATTAATTTAAGATTTATTCATTAATAAAGTATTGGGAGAATGTTGTTTATATAATGTTAAGTTTATATAATGTTAACTTTATCTAATGTGTTCATAAACATGGTTAGCAAGTTTTAATAATACACATGTGTGTATTGGGTAACAGGTGCTACATAAATAAATTTTTAATTAATTAACAGACAAGTGTTAATTGATGTTGTTATCTATTATAATAAGCAACCTGATCATTGTTATATTGTTATTGTTATATTTTGCTAGTTATAAGTGAGAAATACTGTATAATGATATTTGTCAATGAAGTTGTAAAATTTTCATGTCATTGTTTTGAGACATTCCCCCGATTTTTACTGACATTCGAAGACCACTAAGATCGCTATTTTCAAAGTTTCTAGCCTTTGACATCACTTTAAACCTATTTCGGAATTATTCTCATATATGTTGGAAACCTAGAATTCAGTTTAAAGTTATTGACAATTAGTATTTACCGCTAATTCGATGAAACATGCCAGCCTTCATTCACGGCATGTCTACGTCTTCCGCCATTTTTGCTTCAATGCGCCTAACGATCTGATTGGTCTTCCGTATTTAGAATATAAATAAATTTTATTTTTAGATACTGTTGTACTGAAACGTTATGTTTTTATGTAAAACTTTAGATTTTAATTGTAAAATTAATTATTATTACTTCTATTGTGTATCGACTCGATGTATTGTATTGTGATTGGTCAATAATCGTGCATTGCGGTATCTGTGCACTACGGTATTATTCTGATTGGCTGAATTGCTGCACTGCAGTACTGTGCACCAACACGCGCGTTTTTTTAATAAATACTGAGAAACGTCATTTCACGTCGCTTTTGCCCTTTGAGATCACGTCAATTCGGACGTTTGAAAGTAAGGAGAGCCATTTAAGTTAAAGTTTATTCATTTAAAGTATCTTTGGCTAACTTTTAGTATTTTAAAGCAAACGTTTTCTTACGTTATTTACGCTAATGTTTCAGATTTACGTTTTTAAATGAAAAGCAAAAGAATCTCACGGAAAGTAGTTGTTTTGAAATTTTTGGCAGTAAAACTTATCAGAAAGTATGGAAAAGTGATTTTTCAAGAACTTTTATTTATTTTTAAGACAAGATTTTAAGTAGAAGTTTTCTTTTACAAGTCCAATCAGAATACATCCTAGTTTCTTTGCAAAATAAATATTTTTAACTTAGTTATTTAGATTGAAACTCACAAGGAGGAGTAAATCAACTTTATATTTTATTGATAGATTGAAACTCTCAAGGAGGAGTAAATATATGAGGTATATCTGAGAGGTCTAAATTTTTTCAAAGAAGTTTTGTTTGAGATAAATAAATTGGAATAAAGTATTCTTTATCTTTGCTAAATAATTAAAGCAAATTTATTAGAGTTGCATACTTGCCAATCTGAACAGTAGTTGTAGACAGACTTGGAAAAATGCACTAAATAACATTTTGCATATAAACTTTTCTAAATCTGTTTTATTGCATTAAATCTATAGTTATAATAGTATCCATTTCATTAAAGATTTCCCATATATATTATTTTGGATATTTTCTTTGGAATTGTCCCATTAGTAGGGAGACATACGTTTGCCAAATCAGTCAGTTAGATTTGGACATTGTCTCATAAAAAGTGCACATTAAGTTACACTAGCGGTTGTGGCTGGTACTTGAATGTTGTACTTCTTTAAATTTGAAGTAGGAAATATAGGTTCTTATAAATAAAGTTTAAAACAGTAAGGGAGACATACGTTTGCCAAATCAGTCAGTTAGATTTGGACATTGTCTCATAAAAGTGCATGCTTGAGCAAAACTAGAGGTTGCGTCTGGTACTTGAGCATTGTACTTATTTTTAAATATCAGTTAGGGCTAGGTTGCATAAATAAAATTTAAAACTGTTAGTATAGACATACGTTTGCCAAATCAGTCAGTTAGATTTGGACATTGTCTCAAACTTACACTTTGAACATTCAAAGCTGTAATCCTTAACTTTTGTATTGAGAGTAAATTACATATATAAATAGGATTTAACTAGGTATAAGTTATATTTACCTTTATTAGAGTAGATACTACTCTTTCAGCCTTCTCATAAGATAGATTTAATTATATTGAGACCTCATTTGTACTTACCTCAGATATACCTATCTATACATATAACATTAGATATTTGTAATTTGTTCTACTAATATATGAGTGGAAGTTTTAAAGCATATAAGTTATATTTGGCTGTCATGATATGAAATTGGAATAATATCATTGTTATAGTATTCTCATGCCTATAATAAAGTACTAAAACTTGATATTTTAGTAATTTGAAGTAGTCAGATAGCTCAACTGTCAGTCAGTCAAATAGTCAATTGGTTGGTCAGTCAGTTAGTCAGTCAGCCATTCAGTGGCTCATTGTGGAATAAATATATGTGAACAACATTACCCCAGATCTTTTCACATCAATAATTAAGAATATTATAGACTATTAGGTGCATTCGAATTGTGACCTGAAATAAAAATACAGTAACAACTCTCTCCTTGGTTTGGTAAAACACTTTATCTTTTATACACCTGACACAACTCAGTCGCTACAATATCTTGAAAACTATACTAGATATTTGAGAAATTTAAATTGCATATTGTTAAGCACATCAAGATTTACAAAATATGTAATAGGGTCAACGTTGTAGAACCTTTCCTTTTAGGAGTTATTGCCCTTAGAACGTCAAAATTTAGCATTTTAACAGCATTTCCTCATTACATTGAAAACGTTAACTCCTCTGACACTTTAAGTCCAAATGGAACCAAACTTGGTATAGTTGTTTATTAGCATTAGGTGTATAGAACTGATGTGGGGATTTTTGATTGGTCGTAAAACATGGCCGCTGTGGCTAAAAATAGAACATAGGGGTAAATGGCAGTTTTTTGCAAATAACTCTAAAATGGTGACAGATTTCAAAATTTTGATAAGAACAAAAGTGATCAGCACCTCAAGATCTACCAGCTCTGAAATTTTGAAGAAAATCCAACAACCCATGTAGGAGTTGTTGCCCTTTTTGTGGATTTTTTGCAAATTTTGCACCTGTTTAGCTCAATATCTTGAAAACTATACAAGATATTTGAGAAATTTAAATTGCATATTGTAAAGCGCATCAAGATCTACAAAATTTGTAACAGGGTCAACGTTGTAGGACCTATCCTTTGAGGAGTTATAGCCCTTGGAACGTCAAAATTGAGCATTTTAACTGCATTTCCTTATATTGAAAATGTTAACTCCTCTGACACTTTAAGTCCAAATGGAACCAAACTTGGTATTATTGTTTATTATTATTAGGTGTATAGAACTGTTGTGGGGATTTTTGATTGGTTGTAAAACATGGCCGCTGTGGCTAAAAATAGAACATTAGATTAAACTGCATGTTTAGCTCACCTGGCCAAAGGCCATGTGAGCTATTGCCATCACTTGGCGTCCGTCGTCGTCGTCGTCCGTCGTCGTCGTCCGTCGTCGTCGTTAACTTTTCTTCAAACTTCTTCTCCTCTGAAACGGCTGCACAGATTCAAACCAAATTTGGTCTGGTGGTACTTTAGGGTAACCCCCACAGAACTGATGTGGGGATTTTTGATTCGTCGAAAAACATGACCGCCGTTGCTAAAAATAGACCAAGGGGGTCAGACTACTGTTTTTGGCTTGTAAATCAAAAAGTATAAGAGATAGATGAAATCAGATGCCACGCTACTGCTTCAGCATCAAAAGCTCTACAAAAGTCTCCATTGAGTCGAAGTTGTCAGATGATGCCTTATGGGAGTTACGGCCCCTTAAAGGTGAAAAATAGCATTTTTTCATGTTTTTGGCCTATGGAATGAAAACTACTGCAGATAGAGAGAAGCTGTTGCTTGCTTAAATGTTCAGCTCATTAAGCTCTACAAAAGTCTCCATAAGGTCAAAGTTGTCAGATGACCCCTTATAGGGGTTACGGCCCCTTAAAGGCAAAAAACAGAGTTTTTGGCCTATAGAATGAATACTATTGCAGATAGAGAAAAGCTGTTGCTTGCTTAAATGTTCAGCTCATTTAGCTCTACAAAAGTCTCCATAGGGTCGAAGTTGTCAGATGACCCCTTTAAGGGGTCATGGCCCTTTAAAGGCAAAAAATAGTGTTTTTGGCCTATAGAATGAAAACTATTGCAGATAGAGAGAAGCTGTTGCTTGCTTAAATGTTCAGCTCATTAAGCTCTACAAAAGTCTCCATAAGGTCAGAGTTGTCAGATGACCCCTTATAGGGGTTATGGCCCCTTAAAGGCAAAAAATAGAGTTTTTGGCCTATAGAATGAAAACTATTGCAGATAGAGAAAAGCTGTTGCTTGCTTAAATGTTCAGCTCGTTTTGCTCTACACAAGCCTCCATAGGGTCGAAGTTGTCAGATGACCCCTTATAGGGGTTACGGCCCCTTAAAGGCAAAAAATAGTGTTTTTGGCCTATAGAATGAAAACTATTGCAGATAGAGAAAAGCTGTTTCTTGCTTAAATGTTCAGCTCATTTAGCATTACAAAAGTCTCCATAGGGTCAAAGTTGTCAGATGACCCCTTATAGGGGTTATGGCCCCTTATAGGCAAAAAAACAGAGTTTTTGGCCTATAGAATGAATACTATTGCAGATAGAGAAAAGCTGTTGCTTGCTTAAATGTTCAGCTCATTTAGCTCTACAAAAGTCTCCATAGGGTCGAAGTTGTCAGATGACCCCTTTAAGGGGTTGTGGCCCTTTAAAGGTGAAAAATAGTGTTTTTTGCATTGGAATGAAAACTATTGCAGATAGAGAAAAGCTTTTTATTGCATTCGGCTCATTTAGCTATACAAAAGTCTTCAAAGGGTTGACATTAAACCAGGTGAGCGATTCAGGCTCCTGGGAGCCTCTTGTTCACCTTTAAGGGGCTGTAACCCCTATAAGGGGTCATCTGACAACTTCGACCCTATGGAGACTTTTGTAGAGCTAAATGAGCTGAACATTTAAGCAAGCAACAGCTTTTCTCTATCTGCAATAGTTTTCATACTATATGGCAAAAACATGAAAAAACGCTATTTTTCACCTTTTAGGGGCTGTAATAGGTCATCTGACAACTTGGACCAAATGGAGACTTTTGTAAAACTTTTGATGCTGAAGCAGTAGGGTGGCATCAGATTTCATCTATCTCTTATACTTTTTGATTTACAAGCCAAAAACAGTAGTGTGACCCCCTGGTCTATTTTTAGCAATGGCGGCCATGTTTTTCGACGAATCGAAAATCCCCACATCAGTTCTGTGGGGGATACCCTAAAGTACCACCAGATCAAATTTGGTTTGAATCTGTGCAGCGGTTTCAGAGGAGAAGAAGTTTGAAGAAAAGTTAACGACGACGGACGCCAAGTGATGGCAATAGCAGCTAAAAAAAAATTGAAGTAATATTTACAGTTTTCGAGTTATTTACGAAATTGTGATTTTTCAGTCCGAAAAATGGGACTTGGTCAAACGTTTTTGTGGGTGCAACTCCCTGGATATTACTGAACGGATGTTGCTGAAACTTTACACACTGATAGGGTACTGTTAATAGGTGATCATCCCGTATTTTGACAACCTATTTCTATCGTTTCTGAGAGAATATATTGCTTGAATTGACATACCACACAACTTTTATGTGGCAGCGGGGGACACATGGCTACGCGTAGCAATCTTGTTAATTTTTTTTTACCTTGAATCTTAGGAAGCAACTTTGTGACTTTTAATAAATCTTTGATTGATTGATTGATTGGAAGCAACTTTGTGACTTTAAATACATTTTTGATTGATTGATTGATTGATTTGACTGAAAACTTTATACATTTATATCAATAGGAATATCTTACACAGGTAGAAGTTCAGATGGGAGTGATGTTTTCTCATTGAGTTTACTTTACACATGTTACAAGCCTGCAACTAAACACAGCTCTTTGTGCATTGATGGTTAGACTTTTAACACGGTAAAATTTGAGCTTACTAGTAACATACATTAGTAAACAACTTTGAAAAAACTGTAGGAAACTGTTAATATTTATGGACTGGACTGGGAATTAGTATACACTACGCAGCAAACATTATACTTGATTTTAAGTATCTGTATGCATTTAACGGTAAGGGTCACAAACCCCAAATACAAAACCAGCATTGTTTTGATGATCTTAAGCATTTTAAGTAAGCTTACATGATTAGTAATAAGAACAAGAGGCTCCCAAGAGCCCGAATCGCTCACCTGAACTACACAGATACATACATTGTATATTTGTAAATATTATTGTGCTTAACCATATGCGATTTAAATTTATGAATTATCTTGGCTAGACTTCAAAATATTGGGCTTAACAAGTGCAAATTTGGCAAAAATTAGGAAAAAGAACAATAACTCCCACATCAGCAGTCAGATCTATTCAAAATTTCAGGACAGGTAGATCTTAATATGCTGATCACTTTTGATTCTTGCACAATTTTGTAGCTGAAACCAGTTTTGAATTTTTAGCAAAAAAATGAAATTTGCCCCTATGTTCTATTTTTAGCCATGATGGCCATGTTTTTTACGAATCAAAAATCTGAACGATAGAGTTGTAGCATATAAGCTATCAAACAGTGTGCCATGTTAAGATGCAGTTGGTCTTACCGTTTCAGACAAGTCAGGGGAAAAGTAATGAACAAAGGTAAATATTGACGCTTTAAGGGCCATAACTCCTAAAAGAATGGTTATACAGCTTTGACGTTATTACATGATTTGTAGATCTTGATGTGCTTAATCATATGCTATTTGAATTTTTGTAATATCTTGTATAGTTTTCAAGATATAGGGCTAAATAAGTGAAAAATTTTGAAAAAATTCAGAAAAAGGGCAATAACTCCTATGTTGTTTGTTGGATCTCTTGAAAATTTCAGAACAGGTAGATCTTGAGATGCTAATTATTTTTGTCTCCCATCAAAATTTTGATATCTGTTACCGTTTTTGAGTTATTTGCAAAAAACTGTAATTTGACCCCTATGTTTTATTTTAAGCCATGGAGGCCATATTTTTTGACAAATCAAAAATTCGAACGACAGAGTTGTAGCATTAATGCTATTAAACAACTGTGCTAAGTTTGGTTGAAGTTGGATGTATGGTGTCAGACAAGTTAATCTTTGAAATCAGGGAAAAAGTAATGAAAAATGGTAAATTTTGACGCTTTAAGGACCATAACTCCTAAAAGAAATGGTTCTACAGCTTTGACCTAATTACATGAAATGTAGATCTTGATGTGCTTAATCATATGCAATTTGAATTTTTAAAATATCTTGTATAGTTTTCAAGATATAGGGCTAAATAAGTGCATTTTTTTTTAAAAATCCAGAAAAAAGGGCAATAACTCCTACATATACATCGGTTGTTGGATCTTCCTGAAAATTTCAGGGCAGGTAGATCTTGAGGTGCTGATCACTTTTACCCCCATGCCAGAATTTTGATATCTGTTACCGTTTTTGAGTTATTTGCAAAAAAAACCCTGTAATTTGACCCCTATGTTCTATTTTTAGCCATGGCGGCCATGTTTTTCAACGAATCAATAATCCCCACGCTAGTTTTATACTACCTATGCTAATTAACAAATGTGCCAAATTTAAAAGCCATTGGACTTATGGTGTTAGAGGAGTTAACGTTTGAAAAATGTTAACGACGACGGACGACTGACGACGGACGACGACGGACGCCAAGTGATGGCAATAGCTCACCTGGACCTTCGGTCCAGGTGAGCTAAAATGTGGTAACTGACCTGTCATTTGTAAATTTATTTAAAATTTTTATTTCAGAAACTGCCAACAGTTCTCAAGATGAAGATGTTATTGTAACCAGTGGTACGCTTTAATAAATCAATTATTTTGTACCTTTATTTTTATACCCCTGCTTGGAAGTACTGTTTAGTCTGTTAATCCGTCCGTCTGTTTTTCTGTAACAAAAAGTTTTGTCACAGTTTTCTCAGCAACTACAAAAGATAGAGTCAAACTCAATAAATTTACATTTACAAACTGTACATGCATATTCATATGTATATATTCTATGAACTAGGCTGAAATCTTTAATTTGAAGTACTTTAAACAATATTCAATGTTATAATTACAATCACCACTGGCCCCATACAGGAAGAAAAGTCGGATTTTTTTAAAGACTTATACTTTGTCATACTGAACCATTTACCAAGTTTCAACACATTCCCATGTACAGTTGACCGAAATTTTCAACTCGGCTTTATATCAGTCCAACCCTTAACAGGAAGTAAAGGTTAGACAGGCCTGGAAGCCAATAAGGACATATACATATACATGTAGTTTGTCATACTGAACCATTCCATCATTCTATCAAGTTTCCAACCATTCTCATATTCCGTTTCTGAGAAAAACTTGATGGAATTTCGGACGGACCGACCTAAATTGATAAGTAATACTTGATGTTCCCGACATTTCGTTCCGGGGGGAGGGGGGGCATAAAAAGTGTTTATATATATGGTGGATAAATTATTTTACTTTTATATTGGAGAGAAATTGACTTTATAACAGAAAGTAGATTTGTTGCGGGTTAATAAGTGAGTGAGTGAGTGAGTCGGTGTTTTACGCCCGTGCAACGCTATATAAGTTATTTACAGGCGATGAACATGAAAAGGATGATAAAATGAACATGAAATGATGATGATAAATGAAATATGGGGTGGGGTGGGAAACATGGGAACTGTAAATTTTGAAGAACCACAGGCAAAGGGTAGAGGTGGGTATAGGGCGGAAAAATTAGCCTATGTGGTGCACTACTTGGTTGCGGGTATAGAGTCACATAACATCATAGGACAATACTACATGCTAATCATGAATAGGCTGATGCATGTACTTTAAACAGCCCTCCTTAAGTTTTATAATTCATTCATGGTCTATAACATACTAAATATTGTTTTACATTGCATTTTCAAGTTTTTATCGGATTAAGGGAGCAACCATTTGATTTTTATGGGGGGCGGGCTATGGACAAATTTGAAATAAAAAGGCAGGATGCTCCAAATGATGAAAAAAAAAATAGTCAGGACAGCTAAAAAAAATCAGGATGGTATTTTGGGCTATAAAATTTATGGGTAATGTAAAAAAAAAATGCGCTCCCTTAACAAATCTTTTTTTTTATAAATGCAGTGCATTAATAGTATGAGCAAATATCGATAAAAAAGCACAAAATCAGTAAAACAGGAAATTAAAGTATAGACTTGCTGAGGTCCTATATTGTAGAACTTATCATCACATATTCCTTTGACATTTATGGAGTGAAAACCCTTCCTATTTACATGGGCATACTCGCTTTGACCAGATGGCGCTTGGATTCTAATATGGGTCCCATCTACACAACCTATTATTCCAGGAAAACTGGGAATTCCATAGAATCCTTCTTTGATTTTGTTTTTATCTGCTTGTGTATTTGGCCATTTATTAAAATTATATGCTACATTGCATAATGCATCAGAAACATCACGGACAGCTCTAGAAACACTGGATATATGTGGTATCCCATAGTATCGCCAATTACTCTCATAAAACTTCCACTTGCGAAGTACCTCAGAGCCAGCTTAACTTGTATGTCTGCTGGAATTGCATGTGATCTAAGTGTTGGTCTACACAGTCCTGGCTCTATAAGATTGGTAATGTAGTCTACACTATGAGGTGAAAAGCAAAACCGGTCTTTGAATTCATTTTTATCATATGAAGGGTCAAAATGCCGAAAAACTCTTTCTTTTGGTGTCGTCTGCCTACATTGTAGATTGGTCGAAAAGCCATATTTGACCAATGGCTAATATTTTAGCCGACAAAAAAGCACCGGCTAAATATATCCACTGGTTAAGCATACTTAGCCAGTGGATATTTTTTGAGCAAAGTTAACCACTGGGTAACACTAACCAGAGTTTCGAGCAACCCAATCCAGAAAGCTAAGTTGTCCGATCCTAACCATCTCTCCTTAATTATAAATTACCAGTGGCAGTAACAAATCCCGATTGGCCTTGTATTACCATTTCCTCGTCATTGTCATTTTCCCGTGCGGGGCCCGGGTGGCGAATAGGCCCGCAGCAGAGCCTAGCTTGTCGTAAGAGGCGACTAAGGGTGTTGGGATTCTGACGTCGGGTCAGTGCTCAGCCCACAGAGCGACCAAGTGTGTACCCTAGGTGGCTGAATAGGGTAGCCCTCGTCCGCGGGGGTTGTCAGGTCTATAATACGGAAACCCTGACCGCCGACCATATTGGGCCAACGTGTGTGGAGAATGCCACGCTTCATGCACGTAAAAGACCCCTTTGTGGACCGCCAAGTAGTGCACCACATAGGCTAAATTTTCCGCCCCTACCCACTTGTCCCCTTTTCCTGTGGTTCTTCAAAATTTATCGTCCCTCTGTTTCCCACCCCATCCCATATTTCATATATCATCATCATTTCATGTTCATTGTATCATCCTTTTCATGTTCATCGCCTGTAAATAACCTATATAGCGTTGCACGGGCGTAAAACACACTCACTTTTGATCGGTGGATTGATATCTGTTTATATATTGCTCCGTCAATACTATTTCAGTTAAAATCAGGACAAGAACAAATTGAACCAAGAAAACGACACTGGGAATACGTAAAGGTTGACTAAGCTACAATAATGTAGCTTTATGTAGCTCCTTAGACATCATGAGGCGACTAGGGGTCTTGGGATTCTGACGTCGGGTCAGTGCTCAGCCCACAGAGCAACCGAGTGTGTACCCTAATTCGGTGAATAGGGTGGCCCTAGTCCGCGGGGGTTGTTAGGTCTATAATTCGGAAACCCTGACCGCTGACCATAGTGAGCCAACGTGTGTGGAGAGTGCCACGCTTCATGCACGTAAAAGACCCGTTTATGGACCGCCATTGGGCAAGTAGTGCACCACATAGGCTTAATTTTCCGTCCCTATTTCCCGTGGTTCTTCAAAATTTACAGTTCCTTTGTTTCCCAACCCACCCCCATATTTTATTTATCATCATCACTTCATGTTCATTTTATGTCATTTTGTATAGATAACCTATGTAGCTGGTCACATTGAAGGCTGCTGGCTATTTTCCATTGTGGATGTTTTAAAATTACGTTTATATTGTAGGTTGTGTCGTGTACACTTATTCCACATCTTATTTTCTTCAATATGAATATCATAATTATCGTCAAAACTTTTATATAACAAACTGGTGCATTTCAAAGCCCTCTCCCTGACTATCTATATTCATTTAGAGTCTTGAGAGGCTCAAAATAAAATTTCGACCTGCTCTGCTCCATTACGGGTAATGAGTAAGCGAGCATTAGAGGGTTTTATTATTATTATTATCAGAACTACCCCTTCCTAGCTCCGCCTAATCAAAATCATGAAAATGATGTCTTAGGAGCTAGATTATTGCAGCTACTGTTATAAGTACTGTGTACTATAGCCACAATAATGTAGCTTCTTTGACATCTTTGATCTGCCCAAGCAGCTACATTATTTTAGCTAATCTACTCGATTCAATCAGTTGATTCAATTTGTTCTTAATTTTTATTATGACTGAAATACTGTCGACTTGATATTAAACAACAATCAATCAATCATACTTTACGTGTTACCAGTTTTAAGCAGTTAGATTTTGTTTGTTTTTGCACAGCTCTATCCTAATTACTCATCAGATCCAAGGTCTTCATCTATCAGTTTTTTTCTGTATAGCTATTTCAAGAGCAGATGACATATTTCTTCCTTGAAAGGTTGCCGCTTTTAAATTGAATGTTCAGCTTACCTCATGCGAAGGATTACATTTTATCACCATTTGTCGTCATTGTTATACCCCCACTCGTAAGAGAGGGGGCTATATTGCAATCACCTTGTCCGTCCGTCTGTCTGTCCGTCCGGTTCAATTTCTCTGCTTCTACTGGATGGATTGGTTTCAAATTTGGTACACAGCTTCAGCATGATGAGTAATACCGTGCCTCCCCTTTCCAGGTCAATCCATTATCTACTTCCTGTTTTCCAAGATAACTTAGACTTTTTTAGGGTAAAAAAATTGAAATGTTAAATTTTTCGTAACAGATTTCTCGGCTTCTACTGGATGGATTGGTTTCAAATTTTGTACACAGCTTCAGCATGATGAGTTATACCGTGCCTCCCCTTTCCAGGTCAGTCCATCATCTACTTCCTGTTTTCCGAGCGGACTTAGACTTTTTAGGGTAAAAAAATTGAAATGTGAATTTTTTGTAACAGATTTCTCAGCTGCTACTGGATGGATTGGTTTCACATTCGATACACAGCTTCAGCCTGATGAGTTATACCGTGCCTTCCCTTTCCAGGTCAGTCCATCATCTACTTCCTGTTTTCCGAGCCAACTTGACAATTTTTCGTAACAGATTTCTCGGCTTCTACAAAAGGGATTGATTTTATATTTGGTATACAGCTTTAGCATGATGAGTTGTATCGTGCCTCCCCTTTCCAGGTCAGTCGGTCATCTACTTCCTGTTTTCTGAATGGTCGAGTGGGGGTATGCTTAGCACGACTTGTTTACATAATCTTTGAAACCACCGATTAAGACCGCTTTGAAACTTTACACATTTCACATACTAGACACCTTTAGTACGTCCATTATTTAAATTGCACAATTAAAACTGCCGAATAAACGACATAAAATATACCAAGGGTGACAGACTACTCCTTTTGCATTTAAATCAACGTACAAAAGACAGATCAAATTTTCATTGGGTCGAATGTGACAAGTTGCTATACAGGGAATATGGCCCATTGAAGTCGAAATTAATTTATTTTATATTATTTTTAATTTGGCCTTAAGAATGCATCAGATCAGATAAGACATAAAGTTCATAAGAAACCTACCGAACTTGGAGGATCAATCTCAAATCTCAGGGTTACGTAATCGTAACTAAAGTTTGTGTTGTTAATAGCTATTCAGTTGTTTTTGTGTTTTTTGTTTGTTTTTTTTTTTTGGGGGGGGGGGTGTTATGTTGTCTATTTCTTCGTGCTATTCTCGTTCGAGTTTGCTAAGTTTGTCTTTGTTCTGTCTGACTTTTAACATTTAAATTCCGCATCGGTACCTCTTTTTTTGTGCAAAAAAAAAACAAATATTAAAACAAAGATGTTGACTATATTTTATTGCCCATCCATCTACTGTGGCTTGTAATTTGCATGGTTTATACCTGAAAACACAAATACTTATCAATTCCAACTAGCTTAAAACTATCAAACCATGACAAATTAAATATTTTACATGCAGATTTCATAATTTTTTGTAAGTTTTACTTCTATACTTTGAGCTAAGGTATGTACAAGTTAATTATTTTATGCAATCTTGTTCAAATACAAAGCAAGATAAAACGGTTATTTTTTCATTTGACAACAAAAATATCATTTATCATTATATATTGTTATGCGATTAAAACAAAACCCCGCTGGGGAAAGATATAAAACATTTTATCACGTTTAACAATGCAAAATACCTACAGCAGCTAGTTAACGGTCTGACTGCTTTCTTTTTCAAACCATACAAATCCATGCTCCACCTATGTACTGTCACTGAAAGCAGTTTGATGCTTATAATAGCAGTTTCAATCAAATTAATGCTTTAAATAGCAGTTTCAATGTTAAATATAAACAAATTAATGCTTTAAATAGCAGTTTTAATGTTAGATATAAACAAATTGATACTTTTAGTAGCAGTTTCAATGTTAGATATAAACAAATTGATGCTTTTAATACTAATAGGAGATTCAATGTTAGATATCAAAAAAATGTTTTTTTCCCCATATATTCTTAACCTGTCATGATCAATAACAACTAAAATTGGAGGGTGATCGGCGGTTTTACATTTTAATGTTGCTGAACTACGTACATTGTAGTTGAATAGGGCAGCCCCGGGGTCGTTTGATATAATGCGGAAAACCTGATCCCCATAAAGAGGCTAAATTGTCCATGTAAGAGGCTTAATTGTCCATTCTTACCCATTACTCTTTTTTCCAGTGGCAGTCAACAATTCTCCCCGAATGGCCTTGTAACTAAGTAACTAATTAATTGAAATGCATTCCAGCATACATACTTCAATGTACGTTCGATTGTCCCGTCCCATTGGTACATCTTTGCTTCTTTCACCCGTACTTAACGACTTTTAATAGACGGACACTATTGAAAGAACCTCCTGTCAAAGAATTTTTGATTCTATGGTCTACAACTGAACATTAATAGATTTACAAGTGTTTGCCACTATTTCTAATTAAGCATTCTACGGCATCATGCGATGTACATTTTTCTATTAAGTCACACTTTACGTCTTTCTCGTTTTCATAATGTAATTCACATTTTACATGTTTAATTATTACCTTGTACGTTTGCACTTGATCCAAATCGAAGTGTCCATCGTCCACACGGTGATTCTCCCCAAGATTGGACTGTCTTAAACGTCCACTCCATCCTGTTGGAGCCAAAAATTGATGATTGCATGTTATCTATAGGACGTCGGTGAAGCAAATAACTTTTAGTCCCAATGGGTGAAATAAGATATATTTCAATATCACCTCTTCGCCCTGACAAAATAGGTAATGGGTTCTAAAAATATGGAGTATTTTTATCTAATTTTACATATTTTATTAATATCTATTATTAAGTGGTTGTACACGTTTTGTCAAAAATGTGATAAGATGTTTAGTCGCCACATTTTAAAGGAACCAAATACTAAATGTTAAACAGAAAGACAAAAATGAAGGCTCAATATTTAAAGCGCTAGTGTTTCTATACGCCTGATAAAACAGGCTCAACCAAAAGCTTTTGGTACATACATAACAAATAACTTACCAATCCACGAGAAAAGAACAGTAACCCTGATATTTTCAAGATATCTAATGCGACAATGATGACATTTACATGATATATCTATTGTATCAGTTGCAAAGGCCTGTGTTACACTCCTGTAAGAACATTAATACATGTAAGAATTCCTATTAAAATATAGAATAAGGACTTGACAGAAAGTTTGCGTTGTTAATTGTTATTAAATAGTTTTAGTGTATCCGTGTTTTATATGTTGTCTGTTTTTTTTTCGTCCTGTCCTTTTTTGTGTTTACTGGTTCTGTCTCTGCCCTTTCGGACTTTGACATTCGGATGCCCCATTTGTACCTCTAGATCTGCCGCTTACATTGATTGATAAACAACGGGCAGTTTGTGCTTATTGAAACTAGAGAATCCACTTTGGTTAGTTAGTTAGTTATTTAGTTATTGCTTTACTCCGGCTATATCCGGGAGATGAACATGAAAGAGATGATACAATTAACATGAAATGATGATGAAGTGGAGTAAATAAAGGTAATAACAAAACTACCGAACTTGAATGATCAATCTCATAGTCCAGAGAAAATGACAAAAACGAATCAGTCACACCGGAGAACTGGTGGATCGCAATGGTCCTGACTTGGTACAGGCATTTCAAACGAAATGGTGGGTTAAACCAGGTTTTATGGCGCCAAACCTCCCTCTTCCATTGCGATCTTAGGATCCGGTAATGACCATAGAACACAACATAGTTGTGAGACACAATAGGGATATTGAGGTGATCATCTCAGTACAGCACACCAGTCAAACACTAATTAAAACAATTAACTATCATATCTTTTAACTCAATTTTGAACTTTTCTACTAGTGGCTGATAACGAAGAAAGAATTTTTTTAGGGATCGTATGAGACGTATTTTCTTATAGCCCTGCTTCAAAAGTCGGTCACGAAGAAACCGGTGTCTGATCAAAAAATCTGTGAAATGTGTGCAAGCTCTGGCATATCGAATAAGTTGAGAAATATAAACACCGTATGCAGGAGAAGTAGGTATATTGCTCTGTAGATTAGGAAAATTAATAATTTGAAAATTAAAATCGTCTCGTTTATCGTAAATTTTTATACTGAGATGACCACCTGGGTCAAATTCGAGGTGCAAATCCAAGAAAGACGTGAAGCAATTAGATTCGGTGGTCTCTTTAATCTCCAATTCCGGAGGATATATTGAAGGAATCCAACTACCAAATGAAGTGTTATTGATAGAAAGGACATCGTCAATATATCTGAATGTAAGATTACAACCCGTCCGATTTAACTATGGACTTTCGACTGTAGCATAAAGGGAAATGTGCAATCACAACAATGAAAATTTACGTCGTCATGAACAAAGCCAATCGTTAACAATAACCACAAATCGTGTTACATTTGATGACATAAAAATACATTGATTGAATGAATAGGTCGTGCAAACATAAAATCTGATTGGATATTGATGAATAGTCTGGCTGCTTTGGTTTTTCCTACTGTGACGATTTGCGGTTTTTGTTACCGATTGGCTCGTTCATGACGACGTAAATTTTCATTGTTGTGTTTGCACGCTTCAATCGAAAGTCCATAGTTAAATCGGACGGGTTGTAAATGACCTTGCCTCTTTCATCTTCTTGTTCTTTACGAGTCCCTGAAGAAATTCAGTCTCGTAAGAGTATAAAAACAAATCGGCGAGGAGAGGAGCACAGTTTGTGCCCATTGGAATGCCGATTTGTTGTTGAAAAATCTCTCCTCCGAAGGTGACAAATATGTTGTCAATGAGGAAATCAAGCATACTGCAAACTTGTTCCAGTGTGTAACAAATTTTATCTTTGAAAGATGTTTTGGAAAAGAATGTAGAATTATAACCCAAAACAACAAAATTCCTTGAGTTTGAAAAGGCTTTTTCGAGAAGTTTTTTTCAGGCGACATTTTAGTTTTTCGTGTGTAAATGGGGACATAAGGCCAATCGGGTAGGAGAGTTTTGACTGCCACAGGAAAAAGGAGCGATGGGTAAGTTTTTGAATGGGATAATCTAATGCTTATAAATAGGTAAAGAATAAATTCGTGGTCAAAAAAGTTATAGGTTATGCTCATTTATAGCAAAAAATATTGGTTTAATTATTTCAACTGGCCTTATAGTCCCTCGCTGGCCTTAATCTATTCTATTGCGACGAAATTGCTCTGTTCGAATTAGATCCATAACTGACAAACCGGAAGCAAAATAGGTATTGTAGAGCTAGCAGGGCTTGTGTACACTTAAGAAGGCACACAAGCTTAGAATGTTAATTTTTTTGTGAATTTCTGCTCCATTGGTGGCTTTACAAAATCGTCATCATAACAACTTACAAATTTGGTTGATTAATTCCGTAACATGTGATCATTTGTTGAACGTTCGTCCACTTCATAGCAGTCATTACCATGTCCACTGCATTTACCAGACCATATCCAAAGATGGGATGGGCTGAGCAAAAATAAATTAAGTTTAGACATTAGCGTACCATACACAACATCAATATAACAAATTTGAACAAGAGCAGAATTTCCGTGGCCTCCGCTGAGCGGCAAAAATTCTACGTTTGCTCGCTTTACAGAAAGAAGAGTGACCGACCAGAAAACGCTTCCCATCACATGATTGTTCATACTGTGGTTTCATTATTATTCGTGGGGTATCGATTTTTGTGTTTTTCGTGGGTGGCATTGACCCACGAAATATGATACTCTACGAAAAGGTATTTTAATATTGATCTGTATGGTGCAGACTTCAGAACCACGAATTTAAGAATCCACAAACTTATCAATTTTATCAAATCACGAAAATTGGTACATGTACCCACGAAAAAAAATGAAATCACAGTAATCGTTAGCTTAGTGTTATGGAAGTTATATTAAAATGTGCTATCGTTTACTTTGACACATTGAGTTTGCTTTACTTGATATACATATATTTACTTTGAAAAGATCCTCCATTAGTTTGCCAGTCGTAATCAGAAGCAGTTAGACCAGATTTTTTGCTAGTACAGACAAGCATATGCTGAATATCTCTCCAAGTAAGGTCTGGTCTAGAATGTACATAATAACAAAAACCATGCGTCAAATATCTTTGTTATGCAACTGGTAAAAGAGTACGTTTCATAATATCAAAACGGAGTATGTTTCATAATTTTCCAAGAGCCCTTTATGGCACTTCCATTTATGACATTTAATAGCCCATAAAAATAAAATTTTTTGTCAAAACAATAGAAAAGTAGCATAAGTTTTTGTCAAAGGTTTATTTGAATCAAATACAGGACGTCAACTGTTTAGCAGATGCGATCAAAATGTATATAACATTTAAATATACAGACTTTTTATTGCTCGATACCACTTAATGCAAATTGAGTTGTTAAAATATGCCATAATAGAAAATATTACATACACGATGTCGTCTTACCATTAGCAGCTTTTAAAATAAAAATATTCACCTTTTTGCCAAGACAAGGCTTATTATCCCGCTAAGTGTTGCTATAGAATAAGAATTCCCGCGATCTGTGAAATCACACTTATCTCCGGGGGCTAACAGGTGCTACAACGTTCATATAAAACTAAATTACAACTATGTTTCAGTAGACATATTTTAAAATGCATTTATGAAAGACTTCATATTAGTCAAATTATTTAACTATATATATATTACTCTATTTTATTGACCGGGTTGGTCACAGGTCAATTATTTCGGGATTCTTCGTTTAAATCTTATCTAAAACACTGAGAAATTTAAGCTCCGCCCAACCTTGAGAAAAAAATAGAGTAATACGAAGGGCATATTATACAAGAGGTCCCAGAAGCCTGAATTGCTCACCTGTTCTTTAAGCTACAAGGGTCTCATCTAATAGCTATAGCCTGTAAAAGGGGTCATCTGACAACTTCAACCCAATGGGGATTTCTGTAGAGCTCGTATATGTCAAAGCATGAAAAAAAAACAGTATTTTTGACATTTAAAGGACAATAACCCCCATATAACGAGTAATCTGACATATTCGACCCAATGGAGACTTTTATAAAACTTAATGTGCTGAAGGGTTGAGCTAGCAAAAGCTCTTCTCTATTTACATTATTTTTAATTTTATGATGCAAAACATGAGAAACGCAATTTTTGACATTTAATTGGCATAACAGCTATAAGGACAACATCGACTCAATGGAGACTTTAGCAAAGCTCAGTGAGCTGAAGGTTTAGGCAAGCCACATATTTGTTCTATCTGGGATAGTTTTCATTTCATAAGGCAAAAACATGAAAAAAAGCTGTTTCATCTTCAAAGGGCCACAACCACTATATAGGGATCATCTAACTGCTTCGACCCAATGGAGATTTTTGTAAAACTCGATGAGCTGAAGGTTTGTGCTAGCAACAGCATTTTTCTATCTGTAATACTGGAAAAACGTTTTTTTTTACATTTAAAGTGTCATAACCCCTATATTGGACCCAATATAGATTATTAGTAGATCTAAATGAACTGAACGCTTTAGCTAGCATAAACATTTCTCTAGCTGCAATACGTTTCTTTTTACAGGAAAAACATGCTATTTTTTACCTTTAAAGGACCAGTTCCCCTGTAAGGAACCATATAACAACTTCGACCTGATAAACCCCATCGATTAAATAAAACGAAGAGTTAGTCAAAACAGACTTACAACAAAGCTCTAATCAACAATTGAATATACTTATGACGCATATTTCGTTTATTGGACTGATAATGCTGATTAGCCAAACGCATAAGGTGTAACGTAAGGGCGAATAGACACCCCTAACAGTATATATCTACACTTTTCAAGAGGGGGTTTATCTTTATTCTTGTTGCAAGCTTTTGTCAAGGTAAAATCGGGTCACTTACCTGTCTCCTGCTTCTTTGTTACACATATCGTAATCTTCGTTTATACATGTATCTATGATTTTTTTTATGCCGTGAAGCACTTACATTTATAAGGAGTCAGTAATACTTTTTATATGGCTTTCAGAGATCGACAACAAATATGTTCGCTATCTTACCATTGGGTTATCATTGTCACCTCCATACGCTACTGTCAATATACTGGCGCCAACACCGGCGTATGAGGCAGGTTCTTGGTGAATGTTTGGGCTATTAGTTATAATTGTGTAGATACTGTTTCTAAGGGAAAGTGTGGTTGGGTTACAACCAGGTCCTAAATTATCCGCAGGAAACACAAAAATGTTTCCAAGGCCGTTCCGTCCCTACAATCAGGTAAAAAAATGTTTACAGAAATAGTCTACGTTTTTAAAAAAAAAAATCTGTTAAGCTGACACAATCAAGTCCGAACGATAATGATACAGACCACTAAATTTTCATTTATGAAAATGAATCATCAACAAAAGGGAATGTGCAAATCCTCAATATGTTTAATATCTGACTTTTTAAAAAGGACGAATGTGCCAATGAAAAACAGATGCCGGCACAATCGAGCATTTTCAAATTGTGTAAGCTGGCAATGAATGTTTCATATTGCCTTTATTAGAAACAAAATATTTATAATGAAATGCATTCAAATATCGAAAGTCAAAAATAAAACACATAAACAAGGTCTAAATTGTCGTCAGCAGGTTGAGGTCCCATCGCACTGCGTGTTAAAAACAAAAAGCCAACAATGGGACATTCGAGTGTCAAAAGTCAGAACGGGCAACAACAAAAATCCAGTAAACATGAACGAGAACAGCACTATAAAACCCACAAAAATTGACTTAAAATCGGGGATGAATAATTTGTTTCTGACAAAATGCTCTATTCTATCATAAAGAGCGTTGTTCATATTTACAAACTCCGGAATAACACACGAGATGCGAAACATAGTCGTCTTAAAAGATAGAGTATACCACACTTTAATTTTCAAAAAGGTCTATAAAATAGTTTACTACAATAATTTATAGAGGCTTCATCATATTAAACAAGAGGCTCCCAGGAGCCTGAATCGCTCACCTGGTCTTAATGTCAACCCTTTGAAGACTTTTGTATAGCTAAATGAGCTGAATGTTTAAGCAATAAAAAGCTTTTCTCTATCTGCAATAGTTTTCATTCCAAAGCAAAAAACACTATTTTTCACCTTTAAAGGGCCATAACCCCTTAAAGGGGTCATCTGACAACTTCGACCCTAAAAAGACTTTTGTAGAGCTAATTAAGCTGAACATTTAAGCAAGCAACATCTTTTCTCTATCTGCAAAAGTTTTCTTTCTTTAGGCCAAAAACATTTTTTTTTTGCCTTTAAGGGGTCATAACCACTATAAGGGGTCATCAGGCAACTTTGACCCTATGGAAACTTTTGTAGAGCTAAATGAGCTGAACATTTAAGCAAGCAACAACTTATCTCTATCTGCAATAGTTTTCATTCCATAGGCCAAAAACACTATTTTTTACCTTTAAGGGGCTTTAACCCCTATAAGGGGTCATCTGACAATTTTGACCCTATGGATACTTGTGTAGAGCTAAATGAGCTAAACATTTAAGCAAGCAACAGTTTTTCTCTATCTGCAATAGTTTTCATTCTATCGGCCAAAAACTCTATTTTATGCCTTTAAGGGGCCATAACCCCTGTAAGGGGTCATCTGACAACTTTGACCCTATGGAGACTTTTGTAGAGCTAAATGAGCTGAACATTTAAGCAAGCAACAGCTTTTCTCTATCTGCAATAGTTTTCATTCTATAGGCCAAAAACACTATTTTTTGCCTTTAAGGGGCCGTTACCCCTATAAGGGGTCATCTGACAACTTTGACCCTATGAAGACTTTTGTAGAGCTAAACGAGATGAACATTTAAGCAAGCAACAGCTTTTCTCTATCTGCAATAGTTTTCATTCTATAGGCCAAAAACATGAAAAAATGCTATTTTTCACCTTTCAGGGGCCGTAACTCCCATAAGGGGTCATCTGACAACTTCGACTCAATGGAGACTTTTGTAGAGCTTTTGATGCTGAAGCAGTAGCGTGGCATCAGATTTCATCTTTCTCTTATACTTTTTGATTTACAAGCCAAAAACAGTAGTCTGACCCCCCTGGTCTATTTTTAGCAACCGCGGCCATGTTTTTCGATGAATCAAAAATCCCCACATCAGTTCTGTGGGGGATACCCTAAAGTACCACCAGACCAAATTTGGTTTGAATCTGTGCAGCCGTTTCAGAGGAGAAGAAGTTTGAAGAAAAGTTAACGACGACGACGACGGACAACGACGACGACGACGGACGACGACGACGGACGCCAAGTGATGGCAATAGCTCACATGGCCTTTGGCCAGGTGAGCTAAAAACACAATTTAAAAGAGTTTTAGGCAAACGATCAAAGAGTTAGTTATCCAGAACATAAATGTTTAAGTTTAATTCAGAGTATTTTGCGTTCATTATTACCAATTGTGCTCCTTCTTCAATTGCGTCCTCACATGCTTTGAAAGGTAAGAAAAATCGACAATCGCTTTGGCCAAATGCATTGTTGTAAATCGAGATGTCGTCTCGTTTGTAGCTGTTGCCGTCGGCACAAAGAAATTGAGAGACTGTACTGGTACGTGTTTGGATAGAAATACCTGAAATACATTTTGATATAGTTCAAGTGCTCATTTTACAATTAGGTACCAAACTATGGTGTGTTCTGGGAACCCAAATCCCACAAAATTTCATCAAATCTGCGCCCGCTAAGTGTTCCTATGACCTAAAATTAACATGAAAGTGTAGAAAGTCCCACAACTCGTATAAAATTTGTTTTATCAAAATGGCGGTGCGATATAATCAATTAAATATCATGAAAAACAATCCTACAACTTTTTTTGGTTAAACAGTCTCAGAGGAGTTGCGCTCACAAATTGTTCCCTTGACCTAAATGAACAAAGTTGATAAAGGCCCAACTCCTACATGTATAAAACTTGTCGAATCAAAATGGCGATGCAATATGATCAACTACATATCGTGACAAACAATCCTACAAAATTTCATCAAAATCCGTTGATCGGTCTCAGAGAAGCTGTGCTCACAAAGTATTCATATGACCTAAGGTGAAGAGAGTCGATATAAGTCCTATAATTCCTATAAATTTTGTAAAATCAAAATGACGGCGCGGTATGATCAACTGAATTTCATGACAAACAATCCTTCAAAATTTCATCAAAATCCATTGAGCTGTCCTGTCTCAGAGAAGTTATGCTCACAAAAGTGTGACGGACGGATGGACGGACGGACGCAGACCATTACTGGGTCCCTCCGTCGCGTTGCAGCGGGGACAATAAAAGATAACGATATGTGAAATAATGCAAAAATACTGCAATCAATGTACAATGCTCGCTTGTTTTGTGGTTGGTCCAAGGTCAATTTCAAATGCATATAATTCAAATCCAGTCAAAAAATGCATCCTTCTGAAACAAGGAACATAAAATATCAAAACGACAAATACACGCAAAAGCTTTGTAAAAAATTCCTGGCTTAGGACAGGAACATATAAAATGTTGCAGGATTGAACTAGTTGTTGTCCAAGTCCGCTAAGAAAACAGAGCATTAATGACAGACTGACCTGAAAAAGCAAAGCGAGGCATGGTACAGCTTATCGTGTTTAAGCTGTGTACTCAATCCCTTCAGTGAATGCCAGAATCCCGTTACAAAATTTTCCTTTCTTGACCTTTAAAATGGCCTTACAGTACACGGCTTGGAAAACCAGACGTTCGCCGATGACTGACCGAAGTAGAAGCTTGGTTTAGCTCATGCTTAACTGTGTACAAAACTTGAAAGTAACCCCTTTTGTAAAAGCCGATAAATCTGTCAGGAAATTTTAAACAAGCGGCTTGATAGACGGACAAGGGCGATATAGCTCTCTCTTACGAGTGGGGGTATAAGTAACAAAATACAAGATTTTGTTGTTATAAGTCTTTCGAGATGTATTGTTTCCAGATCGTTGTTAAATACAGCACAGAGGATTAAATATACATTTGTTATGTTTAAAAAACTTCTTATTAGAGCCTCATTTGCGTTTGCATTTTCACTTTTTAACGAGTTTACACTTTGATTTCTTTTTACCTGAACTTCTGTATATTATTGTTAATCAGTTTTTAAAGGCATGTTATGATAACTCTGTATAGACATTACCGTGGCCTTTGGCGCCAAATGCTACCCCAGCGTAACACACATCATTTCCTTTCTCTCCTATGGTCAACCCCGCTACTGCAGTTCCATGACTTTAAGAACAAGAATAATATAATTATATTTATTATGTTTTTTGTTGTTGAAAGGAAACTAGAATTGAGAGGCACTGATTAGAGTTCTGTTGTTTATATGTGTGTTTTTGAATGTTGTTCGGTTGTTTACTTTTGTTCTAATTTTGTTCTTACCTTTTTGGACTTAAAAAAATCGTAATTAAGCATAAATGATATTCAGTGGTCTTTTATATGAATAAGACAAAACTGGCAATGACAGTTTGTCTAGGAGACATCCGCGTTGGCACCCAATCATGTTTATAATTACTTCTTTTCTAATGTCCTTTCATTTTGATGTATTGCCTCTATGCATACATTTAAAACAAGAGGCTCACAGGAGCCTGAATCGCTCACCTAAACTACACAGATACACATATTATGTAGATATTATTGAGCTTAACCATATGCAATTTAAATTTCTGAAATATCTTGTTTAGTTTTCAAGATACAGGGCTTAATAAGTGCAAAATTTGGCAAAAATTACGAAAAAGGGCAATAACTTCAACATCAGAATTTGGATCTTTTTCAAAATTTCAGGACAGGTAGATCTTTATATGCTGATCACTTTTGATTCTTGCACTATTTTGATATCTGTATCCATTTTTGAGCAATTAGCAAAAAACTGCAATATACCCCTATGTTCTATTTTTAGCCATGGCGGCCATGTTTTTTGACGAATCAAAAATCTGAACGATTAAATTGTAGCATATAGGCTATTAAACAAGTGTGCCAAGTTTAGATGCAGTTAGTCTTACGGTGTCAGACAACTTAATCTTTGAAATTTAGGGGAAAAGTAATGAAAAATTGTAAATTTTGTCGCTTTAAGGGCAATAACTCCTAAAAGCAATAGTCCTACAGCTTTGACTTAAATACATGAAATGTAGATCTTGATGTGATTAATCATATGCAATTCTTATTTTTGAAATATCTTGTATAGTTTTCAAGATATAGGGCTAAATAAGTGGAAAAAAATTAAAATCAATAACTCCTGCATCGGTTGTTGGATCTTCTTGAAAAATTCAGGGCAGGTAGATCTTGAGGTGCTGAACACTTTTACCCTTGCCAGAATTTGATTTTATCACCATTTTGAAGTTATTCGCAAAAAAACTCGAATTTGACCCCTATGTTCTATTTATAGCCACGGCGGTCATATTTTTTTGCGAATCAAAAATCCGAACAATGGTTTTGTACACATAATGCCAACATACAACTGTACCAAGTTTGGTTGCAATTGGACTTATGGTGTCGGACAAGTTAACGTTTGAAAAATTGTTAAAAGACGACGACAGACGACGACGGACAGCAAGTGATGGTAAAAGCTCACGTGGACCTTCGGTCCAGGTGACCTAAATAACTAGAATACTGACAAAGTCAGAAAGGGCCCCGCGGAAAAAACATTTAAGTGTTTTCGAAATCATATGAAATTTCATGATAATCACTAAGGCATGCTCTATATGAAACTTCAGAGTTGTATAAAGAGCATTTGAATTTTATTGTTCAAAAAGTCAAATTCAAAAAATCTGTGATTTTCGATCAAAACAGTTTTTTTTAAATCATGCGAATCATGACATGCTACTCAGCAACTGTACAAAATTTCAAAACTGTAATGTCAATAGTTTCTGATTTTAGTGTTCACAAAATCAAATTCTCAAAATCTGTGATTTCTATCAAAAAAGTTTTTTTCCAAAAATAGTTTGCATATTTGCACGAAATTTTAATATGCCAATCATAATATGCTACAAAGAACTGTGTTGTTAATAGTTTTTGAGTTTTAGTGTTCACAAGAATTTGTTGACAGACGGACAGTCAGACGAACAAAGTGAAAACTATAGGACGTCCGCATCGAAGATGCGGGGCCTTAAAATTTACTAACTACCGACTTACAGTTTATCTTTTCCGGGAACCGTAGGGCTTCTGAAATGTATTTCAAAACATGCAAAATGAAACTGATTAACATTTTATTGTTTAATCCCTGCAATATACTTAACTCCTGATTAGTTATACTATAATTATCATTAGGAAGTATTTCATAAGGATCAGATATCGGGTGGTACATCAACATCAACATGGACTGGGCGTTTTTTGTGCAGATGCATTATTTGGATATAAAAACAAATCGGAACAAGTGTTTGCAATCAAATATATGTTAATTTTTTTGAAAATGTTTTATTTACTGAAGCCAGTTATTTGTTTTCAAATTTTTTAATATATGTTAGCTCTTCTAAACCTTTTTATTGTTTACATATTATTGAAATGTAATGCTTTCCTCGTGCATAACTCAGCATCTGGTAAGAGGTCATTATAAAAGTTTTTAGAACCACGAGTGGCTGCATATTGTGGACCTGTTGGCGGGACTTGTTGGCAGGTCATAATAAAGAAAGTGTGACAGCTGACCATAGATTACCAACATGTGTGAAGAGTACCACGCTTCGTGCATACAAGAGCAGTCTGCGCATCGCATAAGGTTAGTTTTCTACAACTTCGGCACCTCTCTTTTTCAATTTTCACTTTTACTTTGTATCTTATCCTACTCATTTCATGTTACCTATACATGTATATGGTTTGCTACATGTTTTGCGCTTTTCATTTGTTATGTAACTACTTACTCGTTAAACGATGAATCGTAATAAACATCATGGGTTGATATCTACAAAATATAACAAAAATGTGCAACCGAAACAAAATCAAAATTTAATTGACGTTTGCTTACTTGTCTAGTGAACTTGGTTGTAGCTGCATGTTCCGTAGTTTTGCTTTGCTTCTGTCAAACATGATTTTTTTTTATCTTATTTGTTTTAATTTTTGATTTTTTTCGAATATTTTGCATTATACTTTTATTCTGAGACCAATTTCAAAATAGTAAGCAGTGACCACTAGGCACATTGACGGCTGCAGACTGTTTTTCGTTATTGATTTTAAGTATTCGCTGATATATGTTAGGTTGTGTCGCGTTCATTTATTTCGCATCTCATTGATATATTCTTTTGATTACCATTCCAGAGAACACCAATATTAGTCCCGTTGTGTCACGATTATCAACTTATGTAGAAAACAAACTTACAATTTGATTGACTAAGTCACTGTGATTCTGGTCCAACCAAGACAGCTCAACAAATCCAATCTGAACACCTTGCCCTGTGGTCATGTTCCAAGCATCACGAACGTACATGGATGGCGTCAGGGCTGGTTCATCGTTCTTAATGAATATTATATAGGATTTTTAATGTTTTCTAATTGCAAAATATTAATTTGCTTCTAAGCATGTGACATTTAAATTCATAACGTTGCTGTTGTCAAATTTGATATTACACAAATTAAATTATAAAGAACACGTCTATCTCTTGAACATAGTTATTGTAATATGATTAAGGCCCTGCCTTTTAAGCGAGCATCGAAAGTCTATATTATACCCATTAAAAATAAATCCATGTGCTCAACCGGCTAAGTGTAACTTTTATAAAAGGAATTAGGTAGTAGCAAAGTCTGACCCCACCCAACCCAATTCATATGCACTTGAGAAAGTTGTTATTAAAATATCTGGGATCAATAACTACTTATTAAAAATTCAATTTAATATTTGTGCAAATAATAAATCCTGTAACATTCTGGGACGACATTTAGCGGGAACGAAATTATCCCTTTATGGATTACGTGACGTCATTTCCTTGTTAGAGTATTTCGCGCTTCTTCAGCAGACCAAAACAACATTCAGATTCTGTCAGGTTTTGTGAGATTTTCTGAGTATCAGTGTTTTATTTGAAGCATTGGTAACAGAAGGTACATTAAGAAACCTGGCGGAAAAAACGGTGAGGCAAAAATATCATGCAGGGCTGAGGAGAGTGATTGAAACCCCACACACAGGATGGGACTCTACTTTCATTTTCAGGTAAGAACCTTTTATTTATTATTATGAGTAGGTTTTATTCAGTATTTATGTATTTTTTTTTATCTTACTTAGAATTTAATAAAGCTAGGTCAGTACCATGCATTTAGTATGACTCGGTAATTTCCGGAAAATCGTTTTTCAGCGGAAAAGAGCGAATGGTGTTTAAATATAAATCTGTGTGTAAAAATAAACAATTGGATGAATGAGGGTTTTATCACTGTTTTTGAATTTCCATTTTTTTATTTTTGCATAACATATTATGATGTATTTTTTATGAGCCCAGAGGGTTGATTGTTGTACTTGCTCCGTGCCTATTATTTTTTTCACTCCGTAAAACTAAACCTGTTCCGGTTTTATCGTCAGTATATTTCTGGCACATCTCAAAACATGCACAATGCCGTAGTGCTCGCATCTGCGATGCTCGCTATTATATAAAATGGCTGTTAGGTGTTAGCAGTTCCAAAACCATTTTACAACGAAGTATATTCTGTATATGTACAAAATGTATAAAAATAAGGAGTATTCTTTAATCCCCATTGCATGAAAGATGCAAGACAAAGCCATTTTCTTGTGATAAATGTTGGTCTTTTAAACAATTGTAATGTCTTTAATGTACTCTGGTCAGGAGCCAAAATTTTCGACTATTAAACGTTTTTCCTAACCTTGATTTTTGCAATGTTCTGACCCTACAAAGGCAATATATTAAGAAAAATTCATAGGTTGCCGTGCATTTTCTTTGCTACAGACGTTTAAAGGTGACCAATTTTGACGATTGTGTTCATTTTTAGCAATTTTTGCCCAAATTTGGACTATTTTCATGAAACAAGAGGCTCCCAGGAGCCTGAATCGCTCACCTGATCTTGATGTCAATACTATGAAAACTTTTGTACAGCTAAATGGGCTGAATGTTTAAGCAAGAAAAAGCTTTTCTCTATCTGCAATAGTTTTCATTTTAAATAAGCAAAAAACACTGTTTTTCAACCCTATAAGGAGTCATCTGACAACTTCAACCCTATGGAGATTTTGTAGAGGTAAATGAGCTGAACACTTAAGCAAGCAACAGCTTTTCTCTTTCTGCAATAGTTTTCATTGTATAGGCCTTTACACCTTTAAAGGACTGTAACCCCTATAAGGGGTCATCTGACAACTTTGACCTTGTGGAGATTTTGTAGAGGTAAATGAGCTGAACACTTAAGCAAGCAACAGCTTTTCTCTTTCTGCAATAGTTTTCATTGTATAGGCCTTTACACCTTTAAAGGACTGTAACCCCTATAAGGGGTCATCTGACAACTTTGACCTTGTGGAAACTTTTGTAGAACTAAATGAGCTGAACATTTAAGGAAGCAACAGCTTTTCTCTATCTGCAATAAATTTCATTCTATACATAAAAACACTATTTTTCGCCTTTAAGCGGCTGTAACATCTATAAGGCTATAAGGGATCGTCTGACAACTTAAATTTGACCTTATGGAGACTTTTGTAGAGCTAAATAAGCTGAACATTTAAGCAAGCAACAGCTTTTCTATACCTGCAATATTTTTCATTCTATAGGTCAAAAACACTATTTTTCGCCTTAAAGGAGCTGTAATCCCTAAAAGGGGTCATCTGACAACTTCGACCTTATGGAGACTTTTGTACAGCTAAATGAGCTGAACATTTAAGCAAGCAACCGCTTTTCTTTATCAATAAAATAAGTAGGTTGGTTAAACCACACATAAAAGGTAAAAATATCAAATATAAAACTAATATAAATTAATAAAGAATACATCTAAAATCTAAAAAGCCCAAATTTTCGGCTTTCAGCCTTCGTCAGGGGCAGAGCAAAGAAAAAAATCTCGACCGCCACGGTCTGAGGACAACCAACAAGTGCCACACAACAACTTGCCACACCACAACATTTATTAATCTGCTTTTCTTTATCTGCAAGAGTTTTCATTCTATAGACCAAAAACATGAAAAAACGCTATTTTTCACCTTTAAGGGGCTGTAACCCCAAGAAGGGGTCATCTGACCACTTCGACCCATTGGAGACTTTTGTAGAAATTTTGATTCTGAAGAGCCTAAGATCCTTCGGATTTTTTTCTATCTGTAATGGTTGCTGAATTATAAGCCATTTTAAGTGATTTTACCCTAGGTTCTATTTTAGTAACAGCGGCCATCTTTTTTATTGAATCATTTTAAAATGAGGATCGTTTGTTGCCAACATGTCATATATCATTCTTACAAAGTTTTAAGTTAAATTGGTTCAGTGGTTTCAGAGGAGAAGATTTTTGAAATTGTAAACGGACGACAGACGACGACGGATACATAGTGATGGCATAAGCTCACATGGCCTTTGCCCAGGTGAGCTAAAAAATTAAACTTAGAGTATTAAACTTTTCTTATACTCTCTGATAAGTTGTATCTGGTAGAAATTAAGATATCAAACTTTAAAAAATCATATGTAGGTGTGGATATAAGACAGTTTTGTCACATTTAAATCTATTTTAGGGGCAGTTTTTGTCATTCCAAAATTCCCTAAAAATGCTGATTTTCTCATTTTTCTTGCAGCTGATGGTTAAAACTACATTTGTTTTGTGGTTTCTTAATGCGAAAATATCTAATCAAATGTTTTAGGAAGCAAAAATGAACGACTAGTAAATATTTTTTTCATTAGATGACTTTTTCCAACCCAACCCCTATTATCAGAAAACCTAACCTGAATTCACCAGCAATTTAGGGTATAAATTTTTAATTAGCGATTACTCCAAAACTACTTGTTAAAAGATCATATTTTTTAACACAATTTTATGGTGTACATATATTAAAAAAATTATTGCCATTGTCCATAAATTTTGAATTATTTTAAAATTATTTCCAAACGAGATTTCAACGAGACCGAAACCTGACCAGAATACATCCTTAAGACAAACATGTAGTTGAGTCTTCAAGAACAAGTTGTTCTTGGATACATGTTACACATTTCAGGAAAAATTAAAATCCTAATGTATTAATTGTCAATTGGCAATCGGTACGTTTTGAATAATCTTTGGAGCTCAGTATAAATTTCATATAACTTTTAAAATATCACGAAATTTTGTTTTTGAGAGTTATTAGAGAAAAAACTGGCCTTTGCTTAGCTATAACATAATCATGATAATGTGAATCGATCGACAGTTCTTTACAATTAAACAAGTATTTTTAGGGAATGCAGTCGTAAGGACTTTTTAATAATGGTAATAATATAAACGCAATGGCTATTTATCCGGCTAGCTGGAAAACAAGCTTGCAGTCTATTCGTCTGGCCTATAGAAATGTGCATGTCACGAGCGCTTAGCAGTAGTAGCCTGCGACCACCATCTCTTATCTCTCATGAGGCTATGACTGAAATGGCGAACTTCATATAGGCGATAAATTTTAAGATTCATTTTCTTCTTATGAAGAATTACGATTGATAATCCGTCAATTTGAAATAAGTAAACATGTAGAATTTTATAAAAGATGTTCCTAAACAATATTGTCGGCAAGAAAAAGGGAAATTAAAAAGGAAATTAGAAACGAGCTTCAATTATGTCAGCTTCGCTACTGCTGCATCAATGGCGGGAAAGATCACCATAGACTATCATCGGAACAAAAACAGAAAGAGAGGTATAGTATAATATGTATAAATCGACGGTTTTTTCTTCAGTTTTGCTGCTTGTGCGTTGTAACTTGTATTAATGTTCTCTCGTCTGTAATTTTCAGATATTAAAGATTATGTAGCTTCTGTCTCTGACCCAAAAACCTTATTCTAACGCATAAAACATTTAAGATAGAGCATAATAAATTTTGGTGCAAAAACTCCAAAATAATACATAAGAAATACTTACAATTGACCACATTAAATCAAGTTCCCCGGTACTCTTTAACTTGTATTCTGCAACGGGTTTCACGTCTTTAACCTAATTCAAAAAATTAAAAAAACTTTTCATTCACTAAATATAGCCACAGACGAATAGGTTCAGTAAAGAACGGTTAAAATGATATTTCGTCCAGCTTTTATGCCTCCACCCCCCTTTGCGACGAGTTGGAGAGTACTAGTATATTGTTTTACTGATAAACTTTCATCCGTCCCGCAAGTTTTCAAGACATTTCCCATAAGACTCAAATAATTTCCAAACCCATAACTGTCCCGTGTGGGCCCCGGGAGGCGAATAAGCCCGCAGCAGAGCCTAGCTTGTCGTAAGAGACGACTAAGAGTCTTGGAATTCTGACGTAGGGTCAGTGCTCAGCCCACAGAGCTTCGGGTGAGTTAGTTGGTGTTTTACGCCCGTGCAACGCTTTATAGGTTATTTACAGGCGATGAACATGAAAAGGATGATACAATGAACATAAAATGATGATGATAAATGAAAAATGGCAGTGGGGTGGGAAACAAAGGACCGGTAAATTTTGAAGAACCACAGAAAAAGGGGAGAGGTGGGTAGGGGCGAAAAATTTAGCCTATGTGGTGCGCTACTTGGCGGTCCACAAAGGGGTCTTTTATGTGCATGAAGCGTGACACTCTCCACACAAGTTGTTCCACTATGGTCGGCGGTCAGGGTTTCCGTATTATATACCTGACAACCCCCGCAGACGAGGGCCACCCTATTCAGCCACCTAGGGTACACACTTGGTCGCTCTGTGGGCTGAGCACTGACCCGACGTCAGAATCCCAAGACCCTTAGTCGCCTCTTACGACAAGCTAGGCTCTGCTGCGAGCCTATTCGCCACCCGGGCCCCGCACGGCACCAGCCCACAGAGCGACCAAGTGTGTACCCTAGGTGGCTGAATAGGGTGGCCCTCGTCCGCGGAGATTGCCAGGTCTATAATATGGAAACCCTTACCGCTAACTAAACCTTATTGGTCAATGTGTGTGGAGAGTGCCACGCTTAATGCACATAAAATACCTCTTTTTGGAATGCCAAGAAGTGCACCACATAGGCTAAATTTGCCGTCCCTGAGGTCTTCAAAATTTACCGTTCCTTTGTTTCCCACCCACCCCCATATTTCATTTATTATCACCTTTTCATGTTCATCGCCTTTAAATTGCAAGGGCGTAAAACACCAACTCACTTGTCCATATTTAAGTGATTTCGAGCTGATCATGATTACAGAAATCCGGTCTGTAGATTTTTACCGAAATTATGACCCGTGAACATAAAAAAAAAATTGTGGAAAAAAAATGTTTTCCAGGCTCTTTTTCACGTACCTATTACACAAGACGTCTTAGGCGCCTTTTTAATATTATGACTTTGTAAGATGCGCAATGACATCTATCAATGTCCAAATATTAAAAAGCACCGAAGACGTCTTATGTTATTATTGCGGGGGCATCATCGTAGAGACATCTTTATTGGCAGTCCACTAAAGAGCGCTCAGAAACCTGACATCGGGGTCAGGCCGCTTTGCCCACAAAGCGACTGGGATGTGTGCCCCAGTTGGTTAAATGGGGCAGCCCTGGCATCGAGATGCGGGGTCGTCAGGCGATAATGCGGAAAACCTGACCGCAAACCATAGTGGTGCACCGTGTTGGGAAAAATGTCACGTTCCTCGCACGTTAAAGAACCCTGCTGCAGGTCTCGGTAAGAGTAGGACCCGTAGGATCCCCATTCAGAAGGCAAAATTTCCCGTCCCAACCCATCACTCCTTTTTCCAGTGGCAGTCTAAACTCTCCTACCCGATTGGCCTTGTGTCCCTATTTCCTCCACTTCATCATCATTTCATGTTCATTGTATCACCACTTTCATGTTCATCTCCCGGATATAGCCGAAATCGCGCAGCTTGGGAGTAAAGCAATAACTAACTAACTAACTAATTATTGGCAATACAGGACCTTTACTCCAGACATGGTATACTTAAGAACGGGGGCATTACCGTATCCTTTTCTAGTTTTTTTCATTTAAAATGCAGCTTTTACTCAATGATTTCGACACCCCAAGATAGTGATCTGTTGAGAAGGTACAAATGTTGAGACATGGGAAGCAGGTTCAAATAAAAAAAAATCCGACGAGTGAATTCATCATTTAATCAACAACTCCACTGAGGAGAACCTATTTCTAACATGACTTTAGACAAAACGTCTACAAATGTGTCATTTTAAATGGCGGAAATTTATCTACCAATCGATGGTTGAATTGCACTTTATTTTAAAAGTTGCATATAAGACACAGTACCGTGCACATGTATTTTTCTAATTGTATCACTTTATTAGCAGGTTGATGTTGTTTAACTTAAATGTAAGGATTATTTTTTTGCTTATCTCGCGTTTTCTGTTTTTTTAATATGATAACGACAACAGACTTTGTTCTTTAACGTACGCATATCACAACACATGTTCTTAAATTTAACTACATTAAGGATATTTCTCTAAAATAATAACTGACAATAAAAGACATTAAATGAACAGTTTCAAGTGTTTAACACACGTTAGGGTTCCGGATGGTGGTTTTGCACACAGCAGCACCAAGCTTGCAGGTCAAGGTCCATTCAGACACCTGACACCGGGTCAGACCGCTTTGCTCACTAAGCGACATGAATGTGTGCCCAGGTTTTTGAATGTGGCAGTCCTGTCATAATAATTACCGGGCTCGTCAGGCTACAATGCGGAAAACCTGATCGCAGACCATAGTTGTGCACAGGGTCGGGAAAAATATCACGTTCATAGCACATTGAAGAACCCTCCTGCAGGTATCGGTAAGAGAAGGACCCGTAGGATCTCCATGTAGGAACGCTTAATTGCCCGTCTCTACCCAACACTCAAATTTCCAGTAGCAGTCACAACGCCTTCCCGAATGACATTGTGTCCACATTTCCTCCACTTCATCATCATTTCATGTACATAGTATCACCCCTTTCATGTATATTTCCTGGATATAAACGAAATCGCGCTGTTGGATAGTCATGCAACAACTACCTGACTTACTAACGATTGCGCAAAATAAACAAGAGGCTCCCAGGAGCCTGAATCGCTCACCTGGTCTTGATGTTGACCCTGTACTTTTGTACAGCTAAATGAGCTGAACATTTAAGCAAGCAACAGCTTTTCTCTACCTGCAATAGTTTTCTTTCTATTGGCCAAAAACACCATTTTTCACCTATAAGGGGCCATAACCCCTATAAGGAGTCATCTGACAACTTCAACCCTATGGAGACTTTTGTAGAGCTAAATGAGCTGAACATTTAAGCAAGCAACAGCTAATCTCTATCTGCAATAGTTTTCATTCTGTAGGCCAAAAACATGAAAAATGGCTATTTTTCAGGGGCCGTAACCCCTATAAGGGGTCATCTGACAACTTCGACCCTATGGAGAATTTTGTAGAGCTAAATGAGCTGAATATTTAAGCAAGCAACAGCTAATCTCTATCTGCAATAGTTTTCATTCTGTAGGACAAAAACATGAAAAAATGCTATTTTTCACCTTTAAGGGGCCGTAACCCCTATAAGGGGTCATCTGACAACTTTGACCAAATGGAGACTTTTGTAGAGCTTTTGATGCTGAATCAGTAGCGTGGCCTCAGATTTTCTCTATCTCTTATACTTTTTGATTTATAAGCCAAAAACAGTAGTCTGACCCCCCCTAGTCTATTTTTAGTAACGGCAGCCATGTTTTTTAACGGATCAAAAATCAAAACACAAGTTTGGTGCAGGACACCCTAAGGATCATTCATACCAAGTTTCATTAAATTCTGTTTGGTAGTTTCAGAGGAGAAGATTTTTGAAAAATTGTTAACAGACGACGACAGACGACGACGACGACGACGGACGCCAAGTGATGGTAATAGCTCACATGGACCTTCGGTCCAGGTGAGCTAAAAAGCAAATGATTATTAAAACGTTGAAATTAACACATATTACACAGTGTTTTCCATTCATAGATCGATGTAAATTTCATATATGAACAGAAACAGCCTGTCGAAGCAGATAAAAGTATATTAAAATATGAAAGTAGTGAACATCATATTACGACAGCTTTAACATCATTTCTATGACAGTTGGAAAAAATCAAATAAACAAAAGAATATTTTGTTTTTTTCACGTTGTGTGACTTTCCAGGCTTTGTGATTTTGCTCCATTGCATCTTTTAAACTGCATACCATGGTGAGGTTAAGTGCCTATAAAAGAACATCTTGTAGTAATACGCTAAATGAATCCTAATTTATGCTGAACATTTAACTAAACAAAGCACATGTCTTCAAAATGTTAACCGATCACTGTCATGACAATGGGATAGTGAATATAACAAAATATACTACCCTAGGATCTTTTTTCAATGCCATCACATCTTCATCTTTGTCGCACGTTTCGCAATCAATCAGTCCGCGTTCATTCACTCGAAGCAGATATTCAGTCTTGGAAAGCTGAAATGGTTATATAAAATACATTAGAAGTAGAAGGTATAAAACTTATAAGAACATTTCTACTGGGCTTTTGGTGACAATTTCACCCTTTTCACGTCAAATGTCAAAATGCATATACGCACGAGAATGAAAGCATTTTTTTTTAACTTTGATTTAACTTTTCGTATCAATTTGATGTCAGTATCTATATAATGTTCATACTATGAAAATCAATTTGATGTCAATATCTATATATTGTTTATTCTATAAAAATCATTCCAAATTTAATAACCAGCTCGGTTTTGTCATCCTCGGAAACCCAGGGGTTCCTCTCTCGCTTACTCATTCATCACGTGGTGAAGGAGTAGACGAGAGAAGAGCCCCTGGGATTCCGAGGATGGGTTTTGTAAACAATTACTAACTTAACACATTTGGCTAGTAAACGGTAGATTCTCCTTGTACATGTATGGTGAAAATTAAAATAAATATATTTAAATATTTGAAAAAAATGGTATTTATTCATGTCCATTTACAGATATTTAAAAAAACACTTGCTCATGAATTAAATATTAGCCAAGGACTTCAATATATTAAAATTGTTTACGATTAATAATTAACCCAAACTTACTGGTTTAACTAACTTCAGAGTTTGTATGTCTTTAATGATGTCCATTAAGTTGTCCTTCGTACTCTCGTTGATCAGTGTTACTAGTATCTCGGAGGTATTGGGTTCTTCGCCTTCTCCATGGGCATTTACAGCGGGAGTACACAAGAGCAGAGCAAGAACGGACAAAGCAATGCCAACCCACATGTTGACAGTCCTAAAACCAAATAAACAAAATAAAACATCATTAAGCGTACCTCTATTAGCATGAGTAAAACTTGACTTTTCAGGCAACAGATAATATGTAAGAATAAGCCTTCTGATTAGTTTTTTTTTAAACTGGTGCTAATGAGAGATTACTTTCTGAAATATACATAAAATTCATAAAATTATAATTTACGGTAAGCGTTTGAAATGCTTCGAAGTGTTTAGAGAAGCGGATACAAGTTGCAACAAAAATAAAGTCTATATAGATCATTATTTTTGGTACCTGGTTTGTAAAAAATAAATAATAGTGATTTATCCTAATTAGATAATTTTTGGCCGGATTTCACGGAGTGAAAAATCCGGGTTATAAAATGGTGAATGTCGGGCGGGCGGGCGGGCGGGCGGTGAAGAAATTCTCGTAACAGTTTTCTCAGAAACTATAAATCACAGCCACTTGATATTTGGTATACAGCATCGGGTTGAGGTCCCATAACGTGGGATGTGATTTCAGGTCTGTCGCTCACCTACTTCCTGTTTACCGACTTATTTAATTTTTTTCCAATAATGTCCAATAGTAGAAAATTTTCGTAAGAGTTTTCTCAGCAACTATTTATCATAGCCACTTGATATTTGGTATACAGTATCAGGGTGAGGTCCCATAACGTGGGATGTGATTTCAGGTCTGTCGCTCACCTACTTCCTGTTTACCGACTTATTTATTTTTTTCCAGTAATGTCCAATAGTAGAAAATTTTCGTAACAGTTTTCTTAGCAACTACTAATCACAGCCTCTTGATATTTGGTATGCAGCATCAACATGGGCTCCCATAACGTGGGATGTGATTGCAGGTCTGTCGCTCACCTACTTTTTGTTAAAGAAAATCCGGCCATTTCTGTCTTTGACCCATTTTTTGTAATTTTTTTTTTGTCAACTTAACATTATAAAACACATACAAGTTGAACAAAACTTGCTGACATGGCCCATAACTAAAACTGCGTCGCACTTAACCGCTTATTTGCAAATGACTTTCATTAATCAAAGTGTTTGCCATTTTCAATATTTGGGAAGAACCGCCCTAGGTAGCTTTTGAATAGACGAAACGCAAATCAGGCGTAGAATAATTTTCAATCTGACACTTTTGTTATAATTTTTCTTACTAAATTTCTCTGCAGGACTAGCTGTAAATCAATTAAAACTTATACAAAAATATTTTAAGCATTTCTGAAATATTAAACATAACTTACCCCTTCGCGTAAATCTTTCAACTGAATTATACTTTTCTTTTTGTCGCTGTGCGAAAACGATGTGCAACATTTTGTATCTTTTAAGGCATTAATAATTTGCAAACGTTAATGACTGTCAAACGATGTCATTAGATAATCATTAGCGTTTTTGCTTTCCCGTTAACAATCATTGTCAGCAAATGTTAGTCCTCTTCTCAGTTTAGGACCTTTCCAGATCTAACAAAAAAAAAGAAACTCTCATTTAACAAGCAATAAATGATTGTAGATTAAAATAAGTTGAATTTTTTCTCACTAAGATGGATATGGAAGTATTTATTCAGTCAGAAGATAAGGTATATGATGTACATTTTAGTTTTGAAGTTGATAAATTTAGATTCGAATTTTAATACAAAAAGCTGCCATTGTGAGCGGTTTGATTATGTAGATGCCCAGCAATTCATTTTTAAAACTAGTTCAATTAGGGATATCTGTTCATTATAAATACAAATATAAGATTTCCGAACAGTGTCACTGCTATAAATTCTTGATAACTAAAATAATAATTGTAGACTTGTGTTATCCTTTTTTCCCACATTTCGTTACATTAATGATGTCACATCACACTAAACATCTAAAATATCCTCGATTTGTTTATTATTGATATCTTATACATTCCCAGGATTTTGACATCAAGGTTACAACTGATTCTATTATCCGTTTAAAAAATGTTTAAACCGTAACTAGGGTTTTCTTACCCCAAAACATAGGTTGAAAGTCTTAGTTTAATTTGGTTCCCATTTTGGCATTTAGGGTTTAATTGTTCTATGCTCTATATAATCATGTGGTGTTGCTTTTTTAAAATGAAGAGCTTTTTAACTGTAAATTGTATAACATATTTTTTTCCGATTTGAAGGGAGAAAAACATTAAAGACAAGAGCCATCCCTTCAGAATTTTCTTAAGGGAGTACGAGCCTGAAATTTTTTGTAATTAGAAGTTATTTAAAATAGAAAATTTGGATAGAATAGCTCAAAATAGCTAGACTTTATGAAAAAAGTTTTCAAAAACATGGAGCCGTTTTCGAGATATAAGCACCTAAAAATATGGCGGAAAAAAAACTTCTGTAGATTTTTCATAGGAATAACATTGACAATTATTCTCCTTTTTTAACATAATAGCAATTATAATTAGAATTGGTTGAAATTTTTTTAAAGATGTTTATTAGGACCTTCTCTAATTAGTTCTGAACAAATATTAGGAAAACATGTTGGAAAATTGTTAATGCATTTGAATGGATAAAAGCCGAGATAATCCTGAAAATGTTCAACAACTGAGGCTCGTACTCCCTTAATGAAAGATTTTTGAATTGTTTTGACTGAAAGAATAAGTTAAAGGTAGAAACGAAAGTTCGGATAAGTTTGACCTGAATGTTTATAGACCTCAATGAGCTGACAAATTTTGCAATAAATAGTTATGAGAAAATTACTACTTTAGAGAGTCCTCTGTCCATTTAGGCTGTATCATTGAAAATCTTTGAAAAGGTTGGCAGACGGAGTGCATGCACTTGATGAACGCTCAAATGACCCTTCGGATCTGGTGAGCGTATAAAACTGAGCCATAACTCACAATTTAATATCACCACCTGAAAAAAAACAGGTCCCGTGCGGGGCCCGGGAGGCGAATAGGCCCGCAGCAGCGCTAAGCTTGTCGGTAAAAGTCCACTAAAGAGCGCTCAGAAACCTGACATCGGGGTCAGGCCGCTTTGCCCACTAAGCGACTGGGATGTGTGCCCCAGGTGGTTGAATGGGGCAGCCCTGACATCGAGGGATGCGGGGTCGTCAGGCGATAATGCGGAAAACCTGACCGCAAACCATAGTGGTGCACCGTGTTGGGAAAAATGTCGCGTTCCTCGTACGTTAAAGAACCCTGCTGCAGGTCTCGATAAGAGTAGGACCCGTAGGATCCCCATGCAGGAGGCAAAATTTCCCGTCCCTACCCATCACTCCTTTTTCCAGTGGCAGTCAAAACTCTCCTACCCGATTGGCCTTGTGTCCCCATTTCCTCCACTTCATCATCATTTCATGTTCATTGTATCACCACTTTCATGTTCATCTCCCAGATATAGCCGAAATCGCGCTGCTTGGGAATAAAGCAATGACTAACTAAATAACTAAAAAAAAACCAGAGGAAATTTTAAATATAAGTGTACATTTTGTCAAAGGATTTCGAGAAAATTTCTGAAAATAAAATGTTTTAGAAGGGACTGTATTTATCAGATTTGCACCCATTTGTTGTCTTATGCTAGGTCTATAATTTCTTTTATGTCAAAATGATTTAATAAAATTTTTATGCAAATCCATTTATATAAGGGTTTGAGAAGGGTTGTGCCCCGTGCGGGGCCAGGGTGGCGAATAGGCCCGCAGCGAACCTAGCTTGTCGTAAGAGCCGACTAAGGGTCTTGCCCTCAGAGCGACCAAGTGTGTACCCTAGATGGATGAATAGGGTGGCCGTCGTCTGCGGGGGTTGTCAGGTCTATAATACGGAAACCCTGACCGCCGACCATAGTGGACCAACGTGTATGGAGAGTGCCACGCTTCATGCACGTAAAAGACCCTTTGTGGACCGTCAAGTAGTGCACCACATAGGCTAAATCTTCTGCCCCTACCAACCTCTCCCCTTTTCCTGTGGTTTTTCAAAATTCATCGTCTTGTTTCTCCCCATATTTCATTTATCATCATCATTCATGTTCATTTCATCATCCTTTTCATGTTTATCGCCTGTAAATAACCTAATAAAGCGTTGCACGGGCGTAAAACACAAACTCTGTCACTCACATTGAGAAGGGTGTCAGATTAGATATACATGTAGGTATACTGTTGAGTTATGGACGGACGGAAGCCCACTATAATACATCACTTTTTTGTCGATGAATGCATATGGTTCCTCTGTCTATAATGTGTTTATTTTCCATGTCGTTAAACACTTTATTTATCAAAGACTAATATATCTGATCTTGTCAATTAATGCTCAAAGGGAATCAATTGGACTGTAGTTAATTTTTGATTGAAATCACAGGAGGAAAAGACACAACTGTTTATTTCATAAAGACAAAAAGCTTAGAATGTAGTTTTATATTGTAAAGGATATGAACATGTACATGTTTTGTTATTTAGTCAATGGATATAAAGATAGCAATCCACAAATGACCACTTAAATACAAGTTCGAGTTAAAATTAATTGTTTAATTTTCAAGGCCGATCCAATGGTTCCAAGTGTGTTATATCTTGATTTTAAGGACCACAACATTAACTTTTCTTCATCGACTCAAAGAAAATATGCTGAATCTCTCTAAATAATGGACACACTGTGTGTTCAGTTAATTCAGTAATTGTTAGATACATTCTGTCCGTTTAAGTATTGAAATGTTCCCCTAGTGGGTTAACTAAAAAGAGTGAGTGTGTGATGCACCAAGATGATTGCCTCAATCATATATTTGTGTTTCATGACAACGTGTTGTTAAAATATTACCATTTTATTTAAATTAAGCTTCGGGGTGTCTGCATCGCTTTTTACATTAATGAATAAAGTTATACGCCTTTAAGTGAGTCTTTGAATGCATGGAATAAGTCTCTTTGGGATACTGCAATTCATTTTACACTTACAAGAAATCTGTGAGCCAATGCTCACTGGATATACTCCCACTTTCACAACTATGCCTTGCGTAAAATACAAATGTTTCGGGAACCGGAGAATAGATTCTCTTCGGATAGAATAACTACCCACAATACACCATGGTCAACCATCAGCGGTTATCGACCCAGTGATTTCTAAACACAATACCAAAACAGGTATAATCAAAGCGCTAAAGCGTTTAAAGGCAGAGCTAAATCAAAGCACTTAAAATAAAGAACGATCTGTGTTTCATAAACTTGAAACATAGCACATCAGTTTTGTTTGTTTCCTCCGCACACTTACACATTTGTTAAGAAATCTGTAATTAAGCTCCGCCCACTTGATCAAAAGTCAAAGGTCAAAAATGCTTAAGTAAACGTTAACGAGTAATGATACACGATATGTAGTGCACATTTATATTGCATTTATGTTGGGGGTGTAAATATGAACCTCCTATTTTAGACAATACGTATAACATTTAAAATACCATACACGAATGATGTTCTGTAATAGATCCTCTGGTAGCAATATTGACTGACCGATTTACCCTGTCTAGACGGAAAAAAAAACGCGAAAATCAGATAGCTTTATGACGCTATAAGGCTCTGCCTAAAAACGGTTAATTTGGTTATGCTTGAGTGAAAAGTATTCAAAGCCAAAAGATTCGAACAGGGATCCCCAATCCAGGATATCAACCATGTGCAGTACAAGGAAAGAAACTTGATGTTGTTGTGGAGTTGCCCTTAGGCTTCGGGGGGTCCGACGGCATTTAGAAGTGGAGCCGTGATTGGCCAACGACGGTGATGCTGGATCCCGGATGGGAAGCAGACAACACGTGTGTCCAGTTCAAGTCACCATTGAGATAGGACGTCTGCTGACAACGTCTCGTGTTGGACAACACTTGAGGATAGGTATTCTGGCTATATTTGTGCATTCTCACACACATACATAAGTCCCAGCCGTCTTAGGGTTTAACCTGTGTGCCGTAGATTATTGAAGTAACCTCGGGTACAGGCACTAAACGTAAAATAGACCACTCGTAATTGGTAGGGCGGAAAACCCCAGCAGGTTCACACTTCTCCTTTGCATACTTTCACCATATTGGCGCTGCGATATTGACGCTTGGTGGGCCATTTGTGATTTGTTAGAACCACGTGTTCAGAGATTGAACATTGATTTATAGCCAGCGTGGTTGCCTATTGAAGTCAGTGTATTTTTTAACGTCCTGGCTTGTGTTTTTTCTGTGATTTGTCGATCTCAGAAAGTTTTTGAATATTCCCGAGAAGGAGGGTATTTTGATCACGAGATTTTAACGTGATTTCGCTGAGATAGCGAGACTTCCATTGCAGAAGTGAAATTGTAAATTTAGCGGTTTGTTTACATTGTAATTTCTACTTTCACTTTGATTTTTGAGTTGTTTATAACCGTGAATGTACATTGATTGATATTTTGTACATATTGTTGTATTGTTTATTGAATAAAGAGATTGTTTTTGTGAATAATATTCAATAAATGTTAGCTGCTTACTGCAAAGTCTGACTTTGTGAACAAAATATTGTGTAATATATATTTTGTGATCAATAATTATTTGTAAGCAGTGTTATTATGTCAGTAATGATGGCCAGCAATAAAGTTAAAATTAATTCATGCCATCCAGACAAATTACTGTCATTGCCAGGCATTGATCCAGCATGTGCCATGCAGATTATGTTGTGGAGGCAACAGCAAATCAACATTACTGTTGACATCCTGAGGGGCATACCAGACTTTGTCCCAACCCAGGATTTGCTTGACATAATTGACTTTTCACCCTCACGGTCGCCGTACTTTGGTACTCAAACCCAAGGTGTCAATTCAAGCCAACCCCAGGACGACAACATGTTGCAGACCTCGGACCGTCTTTCTGTTGGTAGGGGACCTAGTCCCGACACAGATAGACAGGTTAAAGCCCAGCCACAACAGAAACCACCACTAGTGACAAAATTTAAACAAGCAATCACCAGGTTTGCTGATAATCAGCCAGATGGCACTATGCTAGCTACACAGAATGTGCCACAGCCAGCAGTGAGTGACAGCAAGTCAGAGCCTGAGCCAGTCCAGCTTGAGGCTCAAATTCAAGCCATGGAGGAAGGTTTCAGCAGTGAGTCGGAGGACACAGGAAACCTTATTGGTCAGACTCATCCAGAATCAGTAGAGCAGATGTCTGTCGGTATGGGATTTTATCCCTACCCAGACACCCAGTCAAGGAAACACCATGATTTGTCAGCACAGGAGGAGCTAACTTTAAAAGATGAGATGAGACTGGAAATCTTGAATGAGATGATGAGAGATTTGCAGACACAGTCCTGGTCAACAGGGACTGAGAATGACACATCACCAACAGTTAAACCCGATAATGATCAGGTGGCTCCACAGCCACAATTGTTCAATTCAATAAGCCAGTTACAGGGTGGCCAGAACCAACATCAGACAGCCACAATTCCAAGTACTAACAGGGCACCTGTACAAGGTTTTCACCAATCTCCGATTCAGCAGGGACTTCACCAGCCCCAGCCAGCATCGGCAAGTGCTCCAGTGCTAGGTATGCAAACATCACAACCTGTGACTCAGCAACAAGGGAGTGCTTGTTACACACACAAAGTTGTACCAGCTTTTCAAGGTTCTCACCGACCTCAGCCAGTACCAACTTTTGTGAAACCACCTCAGCAGGTACGCAAAATACCAGCTCAAGCACAGGTAACTTCTGGTATAGCAGCAAGGACAACCAGTCCACCAAGATATAACAACCCAGCAGGAGTTCATTCAACACCTCAGTCTTGGTATCAGCAAGTTCCAGCTCAACGGGAAGTGAACAACCCATGGGGACAGACTCAAATCAGTCCACAGTTTACACCAAGGGTGCCAGATATGAACCCTCGCGTACACCAGCAGCAGATGGTAAATGTTAACACACCTGTGGCAGTGCATCAGAGCAGAAGGCTACATTACAACTCTGAGTCAGACAGCGAGTCAAGTGACGAAGATAGACCTTTAGATGGAGAGACGGGTAGATTTGGCCCCAGGCCAAGAAACCCAGTACCAGAGAGACCATTTGAGTATAGCGAGCTGAGTAGAGCCCTAAAGTTTACAGGGAAGGGGAATTGGAAAGCTTTTTTCATGAAGTTTGACAGCTATGTACAAGAGATTGGACTAACACCAGACCAGAAATTACATCAGCTGTTGTGGTGTCTGGAAGACAAGGCACTAGATTACCTTACACTGCTTAGAGAGCAGAATAGGCAGTTAACCTATGAGGAGGCGACTGGTAGGATAGCCAAGAGATTTGGTCTACAAGAGCTGCCAGAAACCTTGCAAATCAGATTTCAGACATGTGCCCAGAGCAGACACGAAACCATAGACGAGTGGGCGGACAGAGTTTTCACATTGGCAGCTAAGGCCTTTGTTGATGCCCCAGCAGACTTCATGTTGAAACAGGCTATCTATAAATTTTGCCTGAGCTGTGTGGATGCTGAAGCAGGTCAACATGCTTTTGTTTCAAAGCCAACTTCAATGGAGGCAGCCATTGACACAATTAAATGGTACCAGCATTCCAGGGCAGCTGTGAAGGCAGGAAGGACACAGTTACCCAGTGAATCTGGGTGTAATGATGTCAGAATATACGGTGTCAGTAAGTCCAAGATGGATGACCAGAGTTTGCAGCAGCAAATTGACAAACAGGCTAGACAGCTAGAAAATGTTACTGAAATGTTGAACATCTTGCTGGAGAGAACTTCACCAGTAGCTGAGCCAGCTATGGGATTCAAATCCCTGACTGAGTCTCCAAGAGAAAGTCTTTAGCCAAAGAGGGAGCGTTTTGAGAAGAACCAGGGTGGTCGACAGGGCGTCACATGTTATAAGTGTGGTGAAGAGGGCCATTATGCCAGGACTTGTCCCAGGAAGCGTGGTGGAAAGCATGCCGGACAGAGTTCAGACTCAGAGACAAAGGAATCACCACAGAGTAAACCAGATGGTCATGGTTCAGCAGGAACATCTAGTGTTGGTACACTCGGAGAGGCCAGTGTGGCTAGAGTGAAAGTTTCCGTGCTTGGAAGAGAGGTGCTAGCCCTTGTTGACACAGGAGCCCAGGTGACTGTTGTTAGAGACTCAGTGTTTGAGAAGGCTTCAGAGAAACCACATGGGGTATGTGAGACGGTGCTCCATGCAGCTGGAAGAGATATGACGATTCCCAGCTTGGCAACAAACCCCACTAACATCAAAGTGGGAGGAGTGGATTTCTGTCATGGTTTGTTCATTGCAGCGATTGATTGTGACATGATCCTCGGATATGATTTCCTAAGAGGATACAGGTTCATCGTAGATCTAGACGAGTTCTTCCTGGTGAATAAGCGGACTGGCCAGAAAATTCCACTTGTGGAAGGAAGTGAATCGAAGTTCACCGGCTTATATAAGGAGGTTAACAGAGTAACGTTGAAACGTTCTGTTGTGATTCCTTCTTGTCCTGTTGATAGAATGGAGTGATTCCCAGTTGTGTCAGGATTCAGTGATTGGGTCTGTTTGCAGTCAATTACAACCATCAAGTGTGTTAATTCCAGAAGTGGAGGAAGTGGCAACCGTAGAAACGGTAGAAGTGACAACCGTAGAAACGGTAGTAGTGACCCAGCAGGTGGAGGAAATCTGTGTTAACACAGCGTCTCAGGCCATAGATTTCAATGCTATTAAAGTGCATGACAGTGTTATAGAGACTAGGGAAAAATCATTGACCTTGTTGAACACCCAGAACCAAGGTGAATTGGAGGCCTTGGGGTGTGAGCTCCAAGATGACTGTGTGATCCAAGTCCTTGGTCCCAGTTTAAAGGGGATGGAAGGCATGATAGAGGCCAGTGATGCCAGGCTGAGCAAGCCGATTGTGCATATAGCTCCCGCCTATTTTGTGAAGGGGGAGGAGGAGTTGGTGAATGGTTACCACCCGGATTTTATTTTGAGGGCCAGTGTATGTAGAGAAGTGGACCGAAGTATCAGGCCAGAGAGGTTAAAGTCAGACAGAGATTGCCGTTTTGTGTGTAATACCCCGTGTATACGGGATAAAAGTGCCATGGACGGTGCTTTGGGGTCCTCAGCCCCAAGTGCTGCTCCGGATTAGATTTTCCATGTAGTGAGGGCAGGTTTAGGGATTGACCCGCTCTCTGGAGTGTGTACATAGCAGTGTGTATAATTTGTATATAGTTATTTTTGTATTGTGTGATTTTTGTTTGGGAAAAAAGGGAAAGAACAAGACCCCGGCAGCGGGTGAGTTTCGGAGAGCATGAGTGCTAGGTTGTAGCTTGGCGTAGCAGTGAATAATGGGTGCTCTTGGAGCGAGCTAACCATGTTTAGGACAGACCCATAGGGGGCTGTGGGGGCCCAAGGCTCCTAGTCCCGGAGTGGAGGTGACAGGATGGACCTTCCTGTTGTCATATTTATACACATGACCGTGTCACTGGGACAGTGAAGATCCCGTGATGGAGAACCCAGCAGGGACAGATTGAGATGGCTGCTTGGGTTAGAGGCTATAGGCTAGTTTTTGTTAGGGGCTCTACGGCGAAAGTTTTAAGAATGTTTTTGGTTTCCTTACGTATCCCCTAAGGAATGATTTTAAATTGATTTGTATTTTGATATTTGGTCATGTTTGCTGTTGTAGATAATTCATTGTTGAGCTATGTTGTAACGTTAACTTGGATATTTTGTTTGTCGTAGCTGTTTTCCCAGTTGAAGCTGGTAGTTTTTCCTATGAGATTTAGGAGTTTGTTATATTTTGGCTATGATCTGTGTCTTTGTGGTCTAAAGTGATTTCAGATGTTTTTGTCATGTGAGTTGACAGTAGTTATTTTATACATGTATGTGTTTTAATTCCCAGGGTGATAAGTTTTAAGCGCCTGGTCCTTGGGGGTGGATTTTACATGTAGGAGCAGATGTTGTCAGTGACGTTCCGTGAAGTTAATTCTGATTTATTGTTGTTGTCACTGTTGCCCAGCGGGGAGTTCAATTAGAAGTTAGTCTTTGTCGGATGTAACATCCTCCTTTTTAGAATGGAGGGGGGTGTTGTGGAGTTGCCCTTAGGCTTCGGGGGGTCCGACGGCATTTAGAAGTGGAGCCGTGATTGGCCAACGACGGTGATGCTGGATCCCGGATGGGAAGCAGACAACACGTGTGTCCAGTTCAAGTCACCATTGAGATAGGACGTCTGCTGACAACGTCTCGTGTTGGACAACACTTGAGGATAGGTATTCTGGCTATATTTGTGCATTCTCACACACATACTTAAGTCCCAGCCGTCTTAGGGTTTAACCTGTGTGCCGTAGATTATTGAAGTTACCTCGGGTACAGGCACTAAACGTAAAATAGACCACTCGTAATTGGTAGGGCGGAAAACCCCAGCAGGTTCACACTTCTCCTTTGCATACTTTCACCATAATGTTTAAACAGTTTTGAATTTAACAATAAGACATTTCTATGACCAATAAATATTAGAAATTGATTTGTAAAATCGTGTCAGACAAGTCTGAAGACCTTGCTTGTAATTATCCACGGGGACCTCTGGTCCACAATGAAATGTAAGCCTGTATATCGATATCTCAAGGAGTAATCTCTCATCAGCAGCATTTGAGTCAAACATTGAAAGATCAAAAACCAAAAATATTGAATGAAAAGTTCTCTAAACCAAAAAGTACGAACAGGAAAGCCAAATCCAGCACCGAGGATATCGATCATGTGCATTACAAGGACAGAAACCTGGTGTTTTAAACAATTTTGAAATTAACAATCGGGAATTTCAATAACCAAAAAAAAAAAAAAATTAATGGTAAATCCGTGTAAGACAAGTCTGACGACCAGGTTTGTGATCACCTTCGGGGACCTCTGGTCAACTATGAAATGTAAGCCTGTATATCGATATTTCAAAGAGTAACCTCTCATCAACAGCGTTTGAATCAAACATTGGAAGATCAAAAACCAAAAATATTGAATGAAAAGATCTCTAAACCAAAAAGGTCCCGTGCGGGGCCCGGGTGGCGAATAGGCCCGCAGCAGAGCCTAGCTTGTCGTAAGAGGCGACTAAGGGTCTTGGGATTCTGACGTCGGGTCAGTGCTCAGCCCACAGAGCGACCAAGTGTGTACCCTAGGTGGCTGAATAGGGTGGCCCTCGTTCGCGGGGGTTGTCAGGTCTATAATACGGAAACCCTGACCGCCGACCATAGTGGGCCAACGTGTGTGGAGAGTTCCACGCTTCATGCACGTAAAAGACCCCTTTGTGGACCGCCAAGTAGTGCACCACATAGGCTAAATTTCCGCCCTATCCATCACTCCCCTTTTCCTGTGGTTCTTCAAAATTTACCGGTCCTTTGTTTCCCACCCCACCCCCATATTTCATTTATCATCATCATTTCATGTTCATTTTATCATCCTTTCATGTTCATCGCCTGTAAATAACCTATATAGCGTTGCATGGGCGTTAAACACCAACTCACTCACTAAACAAAAAAGTTCGAACAGGAAAGCCAAATCCAGCACCGAGGATATCGATCATGTGCATTACAAGGACAGAAACCTGGTGTTTTAAACAATTTTGAAATTAACAATCGGGAATTTCAATAACCAAAAAAAAAAAAAAAAATTAATGGTAAATCCGTGTAAGACAAGTCTGACGACCAGGTTTGTGATCACCTTCGGGGACCTCTGGTCAACTATGAAATGTAAGCCTGTATATCGATATTTCAAAGAGTAACCTCTCATCAACAGCGTTTGAATCAAACATTGGAAGATCAAAAACCAAAAATATTGAATGAAAAGATCTCTAAACCAAAAAGGTCCCGTGCGGGGCCCGGGTGGCGAATAGGCCCGCAGCAGAGCCTAGCTTGTCGTAAGAGGCGACTAAGGGTCTTGGGATTCTGACGTCGGGTCAGTGCTCAGCCCACAGAGCGACCAAGTGTGTACCCTAGGTGGCTGAATAGGGTGGCCCTCGTTCGCGGGGGTTGTCAGGTCTATAATACGGAAACCCTGACCGCCGACCATAGTGGGCCAACGTGTGTGGAGAGTTCCACGCTTCATGCACGTAAAAGACCCCTTTGTGGACCGCCAAGTAGTTCACCACATGGGCTAAATTTCCGCCCTATCCATTACTCCCCTTTTCCCGTGGTTCTTCAAAATTTACCGGTCCTTTGTTTCCCACCCCACCCCCATATTTCATTTATCATCATCATTTCATGTTCATTTTATCATCCTTTCATGTTCATCGCCTGTAAATAACCTATATAGCGTTGCACGGGCGTTAAACACCAACTCACTCACTAAACCAAAAAGTTCGAACAGGAAAGCCAAATCCAGCACCGAGGATATCGATCATGTGCATTACAAGGAAAGAAACCTGGTGTTTTAAACAATTTTGAAATTAACAATCGGGAATTTTTTTTTTAAATGGTGGTTAGCGCTAGACGGCTGCTCCCACATCGTAAGTGATTTTTTTGGTATTTTTGCTGTACTACACTGACAATTTTATAATAACACTTGGTGTGGAAGTTCCTATAGACATTGTGCGATACTGAATGCCATTTTGAAATGAATCTATTTATGAAATTATATTGAATATCACCACTAAACTTTCTGTTTACATATTTATTGGGATATATAGTGGTCAATCAACCATGAATCAATCGAGAGTATATAGGCTATTTATAAACACTACACAATCAATGCTCCAACGTCAAAGTATTAATAGTAATCACCAATACAGGCCACGTATCGAGAAAGTTAACTTTCGCACTCGTCGCGGTACTAAGGGTGGAAGGAGAGTTCAGCGTCCCATACGCACGATTCTGAATACTGCTAGATGCAATTTCACGTACAAAGGAACTGGTGTAAATCGTGATAATTTGATCCAGGTTTCTGATAAATATCAGACTGAAAATCTCATCCCAGCACTTATTACGATCAAAACCGATTCCAATGCTCGCCGCAAATCAACACTAAACCTAAACAATCTATTACGGGTTAAAACGACCAACACTCACCGTAATAGCACTTTATCACTAACATTGCTTAATCCAAGATCAGTGAAAAATAAAACATTATCAATCAACGACTTCATACTTGATAACGAGATAGACGTTCTAGCGTTGACCGAGACATGGATGGGTACCGATATTGACAATAGTGTTATTTCAGAACTTATTCCAAACACGCACAAAATTCATTGCATATCGAGACAAAACCAAAGAGGTGGTGGAACCGCTGTAGTGTACAAAACCAACATTAATATGACTTTAGTTAAAACACCGAGGTTCACACACTTTGAATTACTCGAATGTTTAATCGACTCTAAAGACCGCCGTTTTCGTCTCTGCATTGTTTACCGTCCACCTCCATCTAAATCGAACAAGTTTAAAAACTCGACTTTTTTCGATGAATGGTCAGATTATTTAGATCGTATTGTCGTAACCACCGAAGATGTGCTGATTTGTGGAGACTTCAATTTTAATGTGAATGACTCGAATGACTCTGACGCTCAAAAATTTTTACATAGTCTGTCAGAACATGGTCTTTCACAACATGTCACCGGGTCGACTCATGTTCGTGGACACACCCTTGATCTCATCATAACACGAGAGGACAGCGCTTTGATGTCCGAGTTACCAGTGATACGTAATCCATGTTTATTCGACAACAAAGGTAACTCCACCAGTGACCATTTTGCCATAACAACATCAATCAACATTGAAAAACCATCCAAAAAACGAGAGACTGTTTCCTTCCGAAAGACAAAAGATATTAATCTAGACTAGTTTAAATCCGATGTTCGAAACATAGAAATTAATTCAACCCTACAATCTGCAGAAGAAATCGTTGATGTGTACTATTCGGAATTAAAATTCGTAATAGACAGTCACGCTCCGGTGCAAACTAAGCAAATTGTTTTACGACCAAACACCGAGTGGCACAATGAAAGTCTTCTTGAAGCAAAACGCAAACGTCGGAAAGCCGAGCGTCGGATGTTAAAAACGAAACTTGAAGTTGATAGATTAATATATAAAGAGAAATGCTCTACTGTCACAAAACGTTTGTTTGAATCCAAAAAGGAATATTACTCAGGGAAAATTAGAGAGTCGCAAAGTGATCAAAAAAGGCTTTAAAAACTAACAAACAATCTCATGGGCAAATCGAATGAAGTCATTCTACCAACTTATGAAAATAGTCTCGATATTTCTAACAAATTCAACAACTTTTTCGTCAATAAGATTGAAAAAATTCGAAACGAACTCAGTTTATTGTCTCAGTCGAATAATGTCGAACCAGATTTTCTTCGTGAAGATGTCGAATTCAAAGGTGTTTCACTTTCCACGCTGCAACCAGCGTCCACTGCCGAAGTTCGAAAACTTATCATCAGCTCTTCCTCTACGTCTTGTGAATTAGACCCGATACCTACCTTTCTTCTGAAGCAGTCTATCGACGACATTCTACCCATCATCACAGGAATCATAAACTGCTCAATCAAAGAGTCATGTGTACCGCAATCTTTTAAAAAGGCTATCGTTAGACCACTTCTTAAAAAGCCTGGACTGGACCGGGAAGTACTTAAGAACTATCGCCCAGTATCGAACTTGTCGTTTGTCTCAAAAGTATTGGAAAAAAACAGTTGCGCTTCGTCTCGAAAGTCATTTGCAAGCAAACTCATTATATGATGACGTACAATCAGCCTACAGGACTGGTCATTCAACTGAGACTGCACTACTACGCGTCCACCACGACCTGGCACTTGCACTTGATAAAAACTGTTGCGCCGTATTGTTAATGTTGGATCTTTCCGCGGCTTTCGACACGATCGATCACTCCATTCTGATTAAACGTCTTGAACACACATTTGGAATTCATGACTCAGCCCTTTCATGGTTCAGATCATATTTGGAAGGCCGAACTCAAACTGTTGCGATAGACTCCACCTATTCCGATTCAATTACGTTGAAGTTCGGTGTTCCTCAAGGTTCCGTCTTAGGGCCAAGGCTTTATTGCATGTTTTCAAAGCCCATTGGAGAAATTTGTAAAAAGCACAACATGCTCTATCACTGTTATGCGGACGATTCTCAAGTCTACTTAGTCATCGAGCCATTAGGCAACTGGTCTGACATCTCTTCTCGTCTAGAGGTTTGCATAAGTGACATAAGTTCTTGGATGAAAACGAACTTCCTAAAGCTAAATGAAGATAAAACCGAACTGATTATATTTAGTCCGAAAAATCGAGTGAAAGATCTACAAAATTGTCAACTCATTCTCGATGGTACAATAGTGACTGACACTACATGCGTAAAAAATCTTGGAGTTCATTTAGATAAGACACTTAGCATGGAACAACATATATCAACCGTTTCGAGATCATGTTTTAATCAACTAAGAAATATTGGAAAAAATCGATCCTATATAACAGACAGTGCCTGTAAAACTCTCGTATGTTCGCTAATTACATCAAGGCTGGACTATGGTAACGCACTTATATATGGAATCAATTCAGCTTCACTCAATAAACTTCAAAGAGTTCAAAATGCCGCGGCTCGTATGATTGCTCGACGCAGGAAATATGACCATATAACGCCAGTTCTTATAGATCTTCACTGGCTACCAGTAAAATTTCGCTGCGAATTCAAACTTCTCGTGTACGTGTTCAAGTCACTCCAAGGAACAGCTCCTGCTTATCTCCAAGAACTTCTGACTGTATACAAATCGGCTAGATCCTTACGTTCCGAAAGTTTTATCAGAATTCAGCCACCAAGAGTGAAAACAAAAACTTATGGCTCGCGCAGATTTGACATGGCAGGTGCTACTTTATGGAACAATCTTCCCAGTGAATTGAAAGTGTTAGACAGCCCTGATGCTTTTAAGTCAAGACTTAAAACTCATTTATTTCGTTTGGCCTACTCTGACTTTTTATAGATTTTTATTATCCATTAGAAACTTTTTTCTTTTTTCTTACTATATACACTTTTGTTTAATTTACGATCTTTGTATCATTGAAATTTTTAAACTTAGAAAATGTTCTTTTATCATGTTTATTCATTTTTTGTTTGGTTGGCTGCTGATTTTATTATTTTATCTAAATTTTAATATTCTTAGATAATTTTTGGTTTTTATTAATTAATATATACATTTTGCATTTTATACAAATTTGCCTTTTAGATAAATATTTGATAGCATTTCCATTTTTACTATTAAATAAATTTTATATTATTACTTAATATTTCATGCGATTTTTACTTATTTTTAGACTTAAAATGTATTGTTTTTAAGTAGATTATCTATGTTCGAAGGATTATGTACATTTTATTTATCAGTTTTATTTCATGCTAGATTGTAAAGCGCTTAGAGTAATTTGTAATTAGTTAGTGCGCTCTATAAATACTGTAAATAATAAATAATAATAATTTCAATAACAAAAAAAAAAATAGAAATTTAATGGTAAATCCGTGTCAGACAAGTCTGACGACCAGGTTTGTGATCACCTTTGGGGACCTCTGGTCCACTATGAAATGTAAGCTTGTATATCGATATTTCAAGGAGTAACCTCTCATCAACAGCGTTTGAATCAAACATTGGAAGATCAAAAACCAAAAATATTGAATGAAAAGTTCCCAAAACCAGAAAGTTCGAACAGCTAGGAAAGCCAAATCCAGCACCGAGGATATCGACCATTTGCATTACAAGGAAAGAAACCTGGTAACAATTTTGAATTTAACAATCGGGAATGTCAATAACAAAAAGACATAGAAATTTAAAGTCGAACGACCATGCCTGTGATTACCCTTGGGGACTTCTGGTCCACGAGCAGCGGTTATCGACCCAGTGATTCCAAAATACAATACCAAAACGGGTATAAAAACGGTGAATTTGGTTATGCTGTATATCGATATTTCAAGGAGTGACCTCTCATCAGCAGCATTTGAAGCAAAACATTTGAAGGTCAAAAACCTTAAGTGTTGAATGTAAAGTACGTACTAGTAGTAAATTTTGAAGACCACTGAAAAAAAGAGTTTAGTAAGTGCGGAAACGCGTTCTTTAATTTACAATTTCTTGTATGCTTGAAACCACTGCTGATTCATCAGGGGAAACATATTTTTTTAATTGAAAGTATTGTTGGTGAAGCTTGTGGTCTTCGTGATACAGTTAGTAAGACGCCTTAACTGTGCATTGTTTTGTAGGAGACTTGGGTGCGCTTTCTATAAGTTGGAGTATACAGCTTTACTTTTTTATTTTCTGTTTTTTTTAATGTCCCTGATTGTTCATTTACTCCAAACTTGAAGGGTGTTTAAAAGTTTTCACCATTCAAAATCTTTTTGCAGTATTTTTCTTTCAACAGCCAATTTTACTATGTCTCTTTGTTTTCGTTTCCTCACGGCTTCAAAGTTTTGACTTAAATCTTTGATTCATCTTTCGTGGTTTTACGTGCGACCTGTTTCATTTATTGGTAATAATTTCTATTCTTTTCATTCTTTTTTAACCTTCTCCTTTCTTTATTTTCCTTTAGTCTTTCTTTTGGTGAAGGCTAGGTTTGATTTTGAAGATAACCTTTTCTTAAGGAAATGAATAAATAAATTAATCAATTGATAAAAAAGATCAATTTTTATAGTGCCACACTATTCTATGTAACTATATATTTAATGGACTGGAAGATCGCAATGAAAGTGGGAGGTTTGGCGCCATCAAACCTGGTTTAACCCACCTATCGTTTGAAATGCCTGTACCAAGTCAGGACCATTGCGATCCACCAATTCTCCGGTATGACTGATTCGTTTTTGTCATTTTCTCTGGACTATGAGATTGATCATTCAAGTTCGGTAGTTTTGTTATTACCTTTATTATAAATAAACAAATACAAGTTGTCGGGGATGGGGATAAAACGTACAATTCGTCGATACAGGGATAAATATTTAAGTTTATTTTTCTTGTTTAAAAAAGAAAATATGATTACATTGTTTATATATACATGATATATATGGAATTGTAAAATTATCAGTATAATGCTACGTAACGCTCGGCGATTCATGTGACATGTTTTCGGGCATAAAGTTTTGTGTATTTAAGTAAGCCAAGAAAGGCATACATGTAGCGGCTTGTAATTTGAGCCATCTGCACAGTTTTATATGTATATTTCATGAATGAATTTTGAATAAATGAAATAAATACAATTTTAGTGTAATTTGTCGTTGATTTTTGAAAGACTTTAGTGTAATTTATCGTTGATTTTTGTAACTAAAGTATAGTGCCAAAGCGTCATGAACATATAAAGAAGTGGGACATTTTATTCTGACTGGTTGCATAGAACATCTCAAATTTGAGAATTTCTTCAACTATAATTTTCTGTTAAAAATTCCTATATAACATTGAGGAAAATCTCAAATTTTAGGAAAAACTCAAAGTTAAGATGTTTTATGACACCCAGCTGGCTTGAAAAAAAATATGGTATTTTTATCAAAATAGCTCTTCGATGATAACAAAACCAGTCTTAAACTTCGAATTCTATGCATATTTTATCGGAAAAGGTTTGATAAAAATTAATCATGATAAAAATTAATCCTTTTACTTGTCATTTTCGAACGAATTTCTTCAAACTTTGATTGATCTATGGAAACACTCCGTTACGACATTTTTGTTCTGATGTGACGTCATTTTCTATACTATAGACGTCACTAATTAAAATGGACAAAATGATAATTTTATTATATTTCAGAGAGTAGTAAGATCAGGTCATTTTTGCGTAATTATTGTCCCGTGCGGGGCCCGGGTGGCGAATAGGCCCACAGCAGAGCCTAGCTTGTCGTAAGAGGCGACTAAGGGTCTTGGGATTCTGATGTCGGGTCAGTGCTCAGCCCACAGAGCGACCAAGTGTGTACCCTAGGTGGCTGAATAGGGCGGCCCTCGTCCGCGGGGGTTGTCTGGTCTATAATACGGAAACCCTGACCGCCGACCATAGTGGGCCAACGTGTGTGGAGAATGCCACGCTTCATGCACGTAAAAGACCCCTTTGTGTACTGCCAAGTAGTGCACCACATAGGCTAAATTTTCCGCCCCTACCCACTTCTCCCCCTTTCCTGTGGTTTTTCAAAATTTACCGTTCCTGTGTTTCCCACCCCACCCCATATTTCATTTATCATCATCATTTCATGTTCATTGTATCATCCTTTTCATGTTCATCGCCTGTAAATAACCTATATAGCGTTGCACGGGCGTAAAACACCAACTCACTCACTCACACTCACTTGTTTAATTATTAAGTCTTTTATTAGTCCTCCATCATTAAGAAATAAGACGAAGAAGAAATTTCGTTGTAACGCGTTACAGGCTTAAAAGACAAATGTTAAGTCTCCGGAACTCTAATTATATAGACGAAGTGAGTTGGAAGAATTAAAAAAAAAAAAAAAAAAAAAAAAAAAAACCCAAAACAACACACAAATAATTATATACTTCGTTTGAATAATTTGAGAATAAACAAAATATTTAAGATCGTTAATTTTAGGCTTTGCTTTTAATTTGGTACCAATTTCTTGCGCGACGTCTATAACTTCTCATTTCATCTTCTTTCAGATGAAGTCGAAATGAGAAGTTATAGACGTCGCGCAAGAAATTGGTACCAAATTAAAAGCAAAGCCTAAGATTTTGTAGTTGTTTGTGTGTTGAACGATCTTAAATATTTTGTTTATTCTTTGGCATTTTCATTATTTTTGGTAGAGCGCCTCTGATGAGTCTTGAATAGACGAAACGCGCGTCAGGCGTAGCAAAATTTATTGTCTGGAACTTTGTTGTCATTTGTATTTCGAACACACGTGAAGGTTAGCACTGCTGGTGGAGTGTAAATTCCCCGAGGTTAGCCCGCTCCGGCACCAACACTTTTTGAGTTGGAGAATACATCAAAGCTTTAAAATATCCGTCTAAATTTCAAAATTGTCTAAACCCTAAGGTTCTTCCTACCCCAGACATAGGTTGATTATCTTAGTAATAATTTGGTTCCCCAGTTTGGTATTTTTGGTTATACTGTTCTATGCTCTTCATATTTATACAGTGTTTGGCATTTTCATTATTTTTGGTAGAGTGCCTCTGATGAGTCTTGAATAGACGAAACGCGCGTCAGGCGTAGCAAAATTTATTGTCTGGAACTTTGTTGTCATTTGTATTTCGAACACACGTGAAGGTTAGCACTGCTGGTGGAGTGTAAATTCCCCGAGGTTAGCCCGCTCCGGCACCAACACTTTTTGAGTTGGAGAATACATCAAAGCTTTAAAATATCCGTCTAAATTTCAAAATTGTCTAAACCCTAAGGTTCTTCCTACCCCAGACATAGGTTGATTATCTTAGTAATAATTTGGTTCCCCAGTTTGGTATTTTTGGTTATACTGTTCTATGCTCTTCATATTTATACAGTGTTTGGCATTTTCATTATTTTTGGTAGAGCGCCTCTGATGAGTCTTGAATAGACGAAACGCGCGTCAGGCGTAGCAAAATTTATTGTCTGGAACTTTGTTGTCATTTGTATTTCATCTTCTTTCAGATGAAGTCCCGTGCGGGGCCCGGGTGGCGAATAGGCCCGCAGCAGAGCCTAGCTTGTCGTAAGAGGCGACTAAGGGTCTTGGGATTCTGACGTCGGGTCAGTGCTCAGCCCACAGAGCGACCAAGTGTGTACCCTAGGTGGCTGAATAGGGTGGCCCTCGTCCGCGGGGGTTGTCAGGTCTATAATACGGAAACCCTGACCGCCGACCATAGTGGGCCAACGTGTGTGGAGAGTGCCACGCTTCATGCACGTAAAAGACCCCTTTGTGGACCGCCAAGTAGTGCACCACATAGGCTAAATTTTCCGCCTCTACCCACCTCTCCCCTTTTCCTGTGGTTCTTCAAAATTTACCGTTCCTTTGTTTCCCACCCCATCCCCATATTTCATTTATCATCATCATTTCATGTTCATTTTATCACCCTCTTCATGTTCATCGCCTGTAAATAACCTAAATAGCGTTGCACGGGCGTAAAACACCAACTCACTCACTCACTCACTCTTTCAGATGAAAATAACAAACTGCTAAATGAAATGTTATATCACTCCTAGGAACTCGCAAATCGATCCAGGAATCACTTTAAATAGGCGAATAGAGTCTAAAGAATTTTACTTACATGTTAAGGATTTTCATAACCCTAATTTTATGTCGTATGGAAAGCCGTAGTGGATCTCCACATTAGTAACTTATTTACAATTGGTGTCAATGGGGAAATGTTCAAGTTCCATGAGTTCGATATTTCGAACGAGCGCAGCCTTAATGATTTTTAAGAAAAGTTTTTTTTTCGATTTGCTTTGATAAATATAAAGTTAATGCAGTTGAGAATAAGAGAAATCTTTTGCTGAGTTTAGTAAAAATTACCTGGATCGATTCGCGTGTCATAGGAGTGTATATACTTCGTAAATTATGCTCACTATTTATAAGTATCAAATAAATTAGAGTTACTCCTCTTTGTGTGCACTTCCTACAGCTATAATTACCAGTTATAATTACCAGTTGTGTATTAAACTGGACTTAATTGCAAATAGGGCTCCTGCAAGCGCAAGTCTCCTGCTCTTGCTAGTAAAAAAGTTCTCGATCAAAGATTCAAATCATGAACCCCAAGCCTTCATTTAATCCTTAAAATTATGTCAATGATGGCTTCATCAAAGTGCTCATTAATGGCTTTTTGTAGCAAATCCAAAGTCCGGGCTTAATCTATAGGGTAGCTCATTGATAGTGAAAAATAAGCCCCAAACCAATAGCACAGACAAATTACAGACTTTTGGGATTACTTTCGCAATTCTTTAAAATAAACGATAGCTTGTAACTGTAACTATACTAGTTATATGTGCCATAGCATAAGTTGAATTATGTTATTAAACATTATATCTTTTTCCCCTTATCTTATTTCATTGTAGATTTTATTCATAAATGATGGTGCATTAGGCACTTGCACCAAGTACTAATTCCAAAAGATGTCACCAAAGCTGTGACAGAAGTAGAAGACGGCTTAAACGAAAAATGTTAGCTATTAAAGAAAACTGAACATTGGACAAATATATTTTGTTAATGACAATTGAAGCCTTAGTTTTAGCCGGACTGGATCATCACAAGACAAAATTCTTGAACTAAATTTCCTCTCATTATGTGAATTTTGAAAGCAAATTATGCTTAAACACACACACTGCGAGTGAGAAAGTAATTTGGTGTGTCACGCCCTTGCAATGCTATATAGGTTATTTAAGGTTATGAGCATGAAAAGGATGATAAATTAAACATGAAACTTAGGAAAAACTGTTTTAGCGCACTAAAACTGATGTCTCCCCTTCCTTAAATAACACAAGTTCAATTTTGAGGTCAAAAGGTCAAAGTCACAATGACATACATTGTACAACAAATTGTTTAATAATTATACATCTACATTCTAAAGCCCGATGTCAAAGGATAAAAAAGTTATGGCCTGGAAAGCTTTGCATGTCAAATTAGCATTTATTTGACATTGAAGTCACAGGTCAAGGTCATTAACATTAGTGACACATTGTTCCCATGATGACACATTATCATGTAAAAAATCAAAGCTTTTTGTTGAAGATTAAAATATATATGGCCCAGACATGTTTTACATGTAAAAATAGCATTAATTTTATCTTGAGGTCAAAGGTCAAGGTCATATGAAGGTCATTCTGGTAGGCGACCCATCATCTCATGTTGATACATGCACATGTCAAATATTATAGACCTATGTCAAAGAACAAAAAATTTATGGCACAGACACACTTTCCATGTAAAATAAGCATTAATTTAACCTTTAGGTCAAGGTCATATGAAGGTCATTCTGGAACACGCCACATTGTCCTATGGTGATTCATCCACATGCCAAATATAAAAGCCATTTGTCAAAGAACAAAAAAGTTATGGCCCGGAACACTTTGAATGTAAAATGAACATTAAATTGATCTTAAGGGCAAAGGTCATATGAAGTTCATTCTGGTACGTGACACATTGTCTCATGGTGATACATCCACATTCCAAATATCAAAGTCCTTTGTCAAAGAACAAAAAAGTTATGGCCCGGAACATTTTGGATGTACAGTTAGCATTAATTTGACCTTGTGGTAAAAGGTCAGGGTCATATGAAGGTCATTCTGGTACGCGATATATCGTCTCATGGTGATACATGCACATGTCAAATATTATAGCCCTATGACAAAGAACAAAAAAGTTATGACACAGACACACTTTCCATGTAAAATTAGCATTAATTTAACCTTTAGGTCAAAGGTCAAGGTCATACAAAGGTCATTCTGGTACGTGGCACATTGTCTTATGGTGATACATCCATATGCCAAATATCAAAGCCCTTTGTCAAAGAACAAAAAAGTTATGGCACAGACACACTTTCCATGTAAAATTAGCATTAATTTAACCTTTAGGTCAAAGGTCAAGGGCATACAAAGGTCATTCTGGTACGTGGCACATTGTCTTATGGTGATACATCCATATGCCAAATATCAAAAAGCCCTTTGTCAAAGAACAAAAAAGTTATGGCCTGGAACAGTTTGGATGTAAAATTAGCATTAATTTGACCTTGAGGTAAAAAGTCAAGGTAATATGAAGGTCATTCTGGTACGCGACACATCGTCTTATGGTGATACATCCACATGTCAAATATCAAAGCCCTTTGTCAAAGAACAAAAAAGTTATGGCCCGGAACACTTTGGATGTAAAATTATCTTTAATATGACCTTGAGGTCAAAGGTCAAGGTCGTATGAAGGTCATTCTGGTACGCGACACATCGTCTCTTGGTGATACATCCACATGCCAAATATCAAAGGATAAAACAGTTATGGCCCGGACACACTTTGTATGAGAAGAAGAAGAATAAGAAGAACGAAGAACTGACACAAATTTGTTTGTTTATGTTTGTTGTGTCGCGTACACTTGTTCCACATCTCAATATCGTACAAAAACAATATGTCTCCCCCTTCTGGGAAGGGGAGACATAATGATGGTGATAAATTAAATATGAGGGTAGGTGGGAAAGAAGTGGAGGTTCCAATGGTGTATTCGAATGTAAAAATCCGGAAGGGCAGAGACAATACGAGAAAACACCAACAAGAACGGGACAAAAACAGACAACATGTAATACATGGGAACACAAAAATAACTAGATATCAATCAACAACGCAAACTCCAGTCGAAACGAGGGTGAACTCAGGTGCTCTGGAAGAGTAAGCAGTTCATGATTGCTATAGCACACCCGTCGCGTTGTCAACAGTCAATTCAGTATGTGAAATACGGTACAGGAAGCCAAATAAAAAAAATTACGGCAAACGAACATCTGCACTCATCTGAAAGATCGAAATCCCATATTTGTCTATAAGTGCATGATGTCTTCCATAAAAATTATTGAGTGAAGACAGCAACCGAGGAGCAATATAAACCTGTGGGAGCAATTTTTGTGTTAAACTTGAAGTTCTGCAAAAGAAATCGATGCAAGTCCCGCACGCTCTGGAGTAACGAATCAATTGAGATACGTAAACTCTATAAGCTGGAGCGGACGGAATGTTGCTACACAAGAAGGGAAAGTTGACGATTGGAAAGTTGAAGTCATCACGTTTGTCATAGAGCTATGTTAAAAGTTTTCCATAAGTGTCAATTTTTAGATTTAGATCAAAATATGAAGCAGACTTCCTAGAATCCGTAGTGTCCTTAATCTCAAATTCCTGAGGATATATAAGATGGAGAAACTCACCAAATCGTGAATTGTTCTGTGATTAAATGTGTTATTAATCATTATCTTTTTTCTCCTTATCTTATTTCATTGTAGATTTTATTTATAAAAGAAGAAAATGAATAAACTATATTATTGAATCACCGTATATCGGGTTATTTTCGCAGGTCGACGGAAATCGCGAAAATAAATCCTGCGAAATTTTCCATCTAAAGCAAATCATATACAAACACATTCACAAACCGCGAAAATAAAACCGCAAAATGTTTTCACATACCTTATGACACAAAAAACGCTAAAATAACCCGCTTTACTGTGTTCAACTGTTACAGTAAAAGAGCGTCATCATGGATTGCATGTATTTTTTTTTTAAATGAGTGATTTTCCTCACTGAAAATAACCTGATATACGGTGATTTAATGATACAGTTTATTCATTTTCTGTCCCGTGCGGGGCCCGGGTGGCGAATAGGCCCGCAGCAGAGCCTAGCTTGTCGTAAGAGGCGACTAAGGGTCTTGGGATTCCGACGTCGGGTCGGTGCTCAGCCCACAGAGCGACCAAGTGTGTACCCTAGGTGGCTGAATAGGGTAGCCCTCGTCCGCGGGGGTTGTCAGGTCTATAATACGGAAACCCTGACCGCCGACCATAGTGGGCCAACGTGTGTGGAGAGTGCCACGCTTCATGCACGTAAAAGACCCCTTTGTGGACCGCCCAGTAGTGCACCACATAGGCTAAATTTTCCGACCCTACCCACCTCTCCCCTTTTTCCTGTGGTTCTTCAAAATTTACCGGTCCTTTGTTTCCCACCCCATCCCCATATTTCATTTATCATCATCATTTCATGTTCATTTTATCATCCTTTTCATGTTCATCGCCTGTAAATAACCTATATAGCGTTGCACGGGCGTAAAACACCAACTCACTCACACTCACTCACTATTCATTTTCTTCTGGGACTCCGGTTTCCTCCACCATTAGGATTAGGTCCTACATGGTAAAAGCTGCTAAACACCAACACACTTTTTATCAAAGGTATAATAGCGCACTAAATATACATTTAAGCACAAACCCGATTAAAACCAGCTGATTACAATTAACAAATCGAACATTTAAAATACAATGTATTTATTCATGTAAAATTCCTTTATCTTTTAAAATTAAATCTTTTGTTACAACAACAAATAAAATATTTAAAATTGTTTTTGTACCTCTTGCTGTTGTAGGCATATAGAACTGGGTTGACTGCAGACTTCAGCCACAAGAAATACGTTAAAGCCTCATAGCTGAGCAGTTCAATGTCACCTTTTTTGACAGATTTTATAATAGTATAAATTGTGTATGGCGCCCATGTTATAAGAAATACACACATAAGAATTCCTAGAGATTTGATTGCTCTCTTTTCTCTCTGTTTAATAAGTGCGTTTTGATGTTTCGAGATTTGTGAACCTGTTGATGAATTGTGACTTCGTTTTGAATTCTCGTTCTCCTTGTTTGACGAATAAAGAAACGATTGCATAGACGATGCCGATTCGACGGACTTGCAGGTGCTACGCCTTTTAAAGCTCCTTCGAAATACCGAAGAAATACGAAACATTGTTCTTTTACGCATTTCAAGAATGATACAAGAATTGACAACAGCTAATAAGACTAATGGAATAAAGAACTCCAAGAATGCGGTGGTTGTTGTGAAGAGAAAATTATATGCAAACTGCACTTCACAAATTCCATCAATATTAAAATCTACAGCATCGTACCAAACGTCCCAGAAAATAATAGCGGGACTGTAAATTAGAAACGCTAACAGCCAAGACAGTATTATCAAAACGCGACATTTCGTCATTGTTTCTAATTGGTTGTAGGAAACACCACAGCGTAACAGCATTAACCTGTCATAACTTATTATTATCATCATAAACACGCCCTCGACACACACGGTGAAATCTATTACGTAAAACACCTTACATAAGTAATACCCGAGCCAAAAAGAACCAACTGACATGGTATAGAGTAGGTACAAAGGCAGCACAACACTACCTAGTATCAAATCAGCAATTGCAAGATTGAAGATGTACGTATTGTAAACTGTATGTAGTTTCTCATCTTTGATATAAGACAGCACAGTAAGGGTATTTCCGAACACATTTAGAATAGATATTATACTGCCAACTGTTCCGAATATGACGAAAACATACAAAGGAAACTCTGGGAAATCTTCGTCAGACAAATCTGTTGTGTTGTTCATCTTGAAGATAATATCTGAAAATAAAAAAGGGAATTTATCTGCTTATTTATTTAGAATATTAAAGGTATTTTCGCGGGCTGTACCACCAACACAATTAACGAACATTCAATATTGCGATATGTATTTCTTTATCCAGCGGTCATACATTTGTATGCAACATATTCAAACTAGAATACTGAGAAAGTCCAAAAGATATCGTCGATTTCAAATCTTTTTTTTCTATATAGCAAATATTTGACAGATAAACATCAATTTTGATAATAGAATCCTCTAATAGTACTAATTTACTGTGTAAAATTTCCCATTTGTTCCCCTGCAGGTTTTAGGTTTTAAGGTTTCCTTGGCATAAAATTGCAGACGAACAGACGAAGAGGGAAATGTGAAAACTATAGATTTTTCGTAAATACCGATTGACAAATTGTACATAACAAGGAAGAATCTTCATGTGTGAAGAAAGCAACCTTGTAATGGATATGTATCTTCAATATATTTAACAAAATCAGTAAACCAAGTCAATTAAGGAGGTGCAGTTATTACAAAAATGGAGAGGATATAATTTTCCTAATTTTTATCGAAATAAGTCTCTAAGTTCATCACCCGTGCGGGTTTCGGGTGGCGAATAGGCCCACACCAGCGCTTAGCTAGTCGGTAAAAATCCACTGAAGAGCGCTCAGAAACCTGACATCGGGTCAGGCCGCTTTGCCAGCAAAGCGACTGGGATGTGTGCCCCAGGTGGTTGAATGGGGCAGCCCTGACACCGAGAGATGCAGGGTCGTCAGGCGATAATGCGGAAAACCTGACCGCAAACCATAGTGGTGCACCGTGTAGGGAAAAATGTCACGTTCCTCGCACGTTAAAGAACCCTACTGCAGGTCTCGGTAAGAGTAGGACCCGTAGGATAACCATGCAGGAGGCTAAATTTCCCGTCCCTACCCATCACTCCTTTTTCCAGTGGCAGTCAAAACTCTCCTACCCGATTGGCCTTGTGTCCCCATTTCCTCCACTTCATCATCATTTCATGTTCATTGTATCACCACTTTCATGTTCATGTCCCGGATATAGGCAAAATCGTGCTGCTTGGGAGTAAAGCAATAACTAACTAACTAACTCTAAGTTCATATTTGAAAATTAAAATTGCCTTGTCCACTTCATCATTATCTCATATGTTCATCTTCCCGATATTTTAATGTGACTTCTCTCTTCCATATTGTCTTATTCTATCATTGTGTTAATTGCAATTATTTGTTGTATTGCTTGTATACTACTCTCCTTAAGGAGGACAATACAGAATATATTTCTTAATTTTGATTCGGATAATTATCGTTTTATTTGCTGATATCAAAAGATTTTTTTTTCGAAGGAGAGGCTACTAAATTAAATTCATGAGACTTAAATAGACTTATATATCAATTACCAACATTTTACCAGATTTTTTTTTATTAAATCGATACTTTAATTTCCCAACAGCCTGTGTAAAGTTGTATTTTAATTAAGGTTCGAGTGGGTTACTATACATGCTATAGTTGGCTTCGCCCATGTAACGGAAATTAATAGGAATTCTGGTGTTTTCTTTTGGTATGAAATTTTAAGGTTTGAGAAACAATGAAAAAATGAATGCACAAAAAACAAAAACAAAAAACCAACAACCGAACTTGCAGGATAAACTCAAAATTCCCGAGAGAAAAATAAAAAACATAACAAGGCAGACACTGGTTGTGTTTGTAGATAAAATACATTATATTTGAGAAGAAAAATGCGATCTAGAAAAGACAAGCGGAATTTTCACGCGCATTATCTAAACACATGAACTTAAAAACAGGCCCCTAATAAATATTAAAACCTTGATAAAATGAAACGATGATAAGTAAAAAAAAATCATTCTAGTTTCATTGATTAAAAAATTACTTGATATATTTTCAAATACTAGTGTGAGGTGAAAATCTTAAGCGAAAGCATAAATGCTCAATATAACTTTTTCAATAATTTATCTCATCTTCCTACCCCAGACATAGGTTGATTATCTTAGTAATAATTTGGTTCCCCGGTTAGGTAGTTTTGGTTTTATTGTTCTATGCTCTTCATATTCATATAGTGTTTGGCATTTTCAATATTTTTGGTAGAGCGCCTCTGATGAGTCTTGAATAGACGAAACGCGCGTCAGGCGTACAAAAACTTTGTTGTCATTTGTAAATCAATGGATCTAGGGTCTAAAGTTCTGGGATCTAGATTAAAAAACTGGATGTCAAATCAATATTTTACTCTTTTTTTCTGATAGACATTGTCCATTCTCGCTCGTGCAAGTTTAATTTTTCCAGCCACAATTTCTGGCATTTGTATGAATACATTGTAGCTCTAGTGGTTGTGTGAAATTTCACATATTCGACTGGAACGAAAGTCAATATACAAGGGTCTAACGAAAAATGATATAAATAAATAATATACGGTCTTTTGGGAGGGGGATGGTTTCTATTGAGAGAACATACACATGTAAAACGATAAATCTTTACAAGTCAAATTATTAATAATAATAAAAAGGGTCTAAAAATTACAATTTTTTTTAACATGTTTTAAAAATTAGATTTAAGCAAACATGTGACCCTCAAAGAAGTTGTATATTGATAAAGCAATCTATGTATCATACTTTTAAAATCGAAAACATAAATATTGATCATATTTTGATCAAAATGAAAAAAAATGTTGTTCTAGGTTGAAAATGAAGTAACCCGCGTACAATTCATAGATGTCCTACAGTTCAAGCATTTGACATGTATAAAATGATGCATTAAATTTTCAATATTACCGGCGTTCAAATAAATGATGTAATCAGTTCAGGCAATCGACATGTATGAATGTATTAAAGTTTGAATAATACATCTATACAAAATTGATAATACGATTATCATCATGCCAAAGACTCAGGTGTTGATCAATTGTGATATTGATATCGTTCAAATTTCCGTTGTAGACGGACAAACACAGGTTAATTGAAAAGCTTTGATGCATTGAGTATTGTATATTTTCCTAATCTCGATCGTGATGTCTGTAAAGTAAATTAAATTGGCAGTTAATACGGAATAATAGTTGGAATTCTACCACGCTTATTTCATTGGCAATAGATTAAATATTCATTTAGCATTAAATCATATCTGTTGGTGAAGAAAATCTATATTATAGTTACTTACAAAATGCTACTTTTCAAACATTTTCATAATTAATCAGACATATGAAAAATATAACTTCGATAAATATTTAAAATCTTCCGAACGTTCTGATTTTTCACTTTTGAATACTGATCACGATCCTATAAACTTTTTCAATAAAAAAGTATCACATTATAAAACAACATTATTTCCCAACGGAAATAATAACACAAATTTCAAAGAAGAGACGAAATAGGGTACTACATACTAGCAAGTAATTTTACATCCCAGCTCCTTTGTTCTTACAGGGGTGATCTGAACCGGATCATTGTACACCCTGTTCTATTTTTTTTCAACTCTTTTTGTTTTTTTTCTCTTGTTTTTCAAAGCACGTCAGGGCGATCTTTTACTGACACAGCGCGTCCTTATGTAACAACTATTACATACATTCCAGAAAAAATGGTATAAAAGAAATGATTTTTTTATCAGGTTTTATAGTTCTAACATTATAACCTGTCACTTGGCTAACATGTTTGTGAATTATATACACCTTATTAGAAACACTATAAAGGTTAACCTGAAAAGGATGAGAAGTGTAAACGACTCCTCCGTTTTCCACTATTTCCAAGTTCAAAAGATCCACAAAACTTCGAAAATCTAATTTTATTCTAAAATACTAAATATCATGTTTCGTCAAACTGGACCGGGTAGTTTCCAAACTTAGCGGAAACAGTGATATAGCATGCAAGATCTTCAAAAGATTAAAGGGCAATAACCCTAACAGAATTTTGAAAATCAAATTCTTCAAATAACATACAAACCCTATTATAGTGCACAATACCAATTTGAATACAAGCTACAAACCAAGTTGAATTTGAAACATTAATGTCGGAACAGTTGAGCGAAACAAATTATTCGATTATTTTTTCACAGATTCTAATTTCAAAGGGACATAAAAAAAACTTGAGATTCGCTATTCGTCTAAACAAGTTCTTAACGTTGGCGTTTTCATCAGATTTTTTCTCCAGAATGACTATATAAACCAGTACTATTTTTTTTCAATTTTGAAGTTTAAAAAAATACCATTTCGATAAAATTCGATATCATTAAAACACAGAAAACAGTAAAAGTATTAAAGATACTACACAGTGACACATAGCCATATTAACCACTACCGTTCTTCAACGGGCGTAAAACACCAACTCACTCACTCACTCACTCACTCACTCAATTTTGATGTTACTCTTTTCATGATAAAAAAAACCATTTTCTTTCATATAACAGATACTATATGGTGACATACCTTAATATTTAAACATTGTAAATCCAGTAAAAAAAGACTCTTTGCAAACTCTATTGATTGTTCTTAGCCATATGAGTAAACCACTATACCGTTATCAATTCGCGGAATGTTGTTTGCCAACAGATGTTATAACACAATATAAGATTCAGCTGCTCTGACAAATGGTTTTAATCAAGTCTCGCCAGTGGTCATTTAAATCGCTAATGACCTAACAGGAATAAAAAGAAGACTAATGACGTGCTATTAAACAATTTTTTTTCTTTAAGTTATCTGCCTAAATGAATAATACACGTACAACATTGTATATTGAAGGTACCAATTACATGTATACAACAAGATTCGAAGACGTTCATAATTCGAATTATGTTTGTGGCGTGTCCAAAAATGTTGTGGGTATTTTGGCGTTAAGTCACATTTATATTAAACGATGAAGATGCTACTGTTGCAGTCGAAAGAATGTCGCTCGTGAAAGATCAACCGAAATTTCCTTTGAGAAATGATGTTAATGTCTTCTTCTCACCCCGAAGGGGAGGGGATGAACCCCAATATAAAGGTGTACAAAGATGTGCCAAAACTAGGGGTAGGTTTTTTCTCAAAATTTGTACTGAAATGGGTGTAGTTTTAAGACAATTTTATATAAGCGATGGGTACCAACCATTTCTTTTGAAATGCCTGTATCCCGGGACTTAACCAAGACCATTGCGATTTTCAATTTCTCTTGTATGTATCTGCTTTGTTTTGTCTTATATTCTTGAATATATGAGATTGGTCATCCTAGCTCGGTAATTTTGTTGTTACCTAGAAGTCTTTATTTTAATTCTAATTGAAAAAAACTTTGATTTCATATAAAAGATGGTAATGTTTTGTCCATTATACAGATATGCAGCATGAGCTTTATATTTTTTTAATAATTATGACATTATGTTTCCTATTTTTTTGTGTATATAAATATGACCTACTTTAAAGTTTACTGAATATAAATAAGGGCAATGAAAATTGTCGATTTGATATAAATATGGATCATAACATGAAATATGGATAACGAATTCGAATCGAAAATGGCACACCGCCACCCTAAAAATTACAAAGATACCCCTGGCTGGTAGGTCAGACAAAAATATCAATTATTTACATGTAAAGTAATAGGATAAGATGGTCTTAGTTAGTTTAAACATATTTATTTACCCTGGATTGGGAAACAAGCTTAATGCTTATATTAATCCCTTTCCAGCTAGCAGATTGCGAGTGTGGCCTTTGTAGCGGCCCCCATTGAGCCTACTCTTATCGAACTCTACAAAGGGGTTTTTAACGTGCATGGGGTATTGCTCTCCCATACACGGGACAACCTTTTTTTCGTCCCTTCCGAAGGACTAGCATCGGTTCTTGAGACCATCCTCACAAATGGTGTCAAGAGAGAGTCGGAAAATTGGTTCATGAAATTTTCACCCCAGACGAGGATCGAACCACGAACCACGGTGTTAGTAGCCCGACGCGTTAACCACTACACCACCGGCTCTATAGATCTATAAGATGGTCTTCAAAGTATTGGGTCCGGCAAAACCAAATCAGATTTCAAAACTTCTGTCACGATGTGGACAATTTAACTATTCGACATGTATAATATCAGGTAAAGAACAACCATGTATGTAATGGTAGATAATGATACAAAGACAATAGTATTAGTGAAAACATATAACATACCGCTTTGAAAAAAAATACATTTTTTTCTTCGGAGGGGGATATACGTCAATGTATATTGATCAAAACGTAAATACTAGTACTATTGTTCTGAGTATTTGACTTACATGTATTAATGTTCATTATTAAATGATTTAAATTTTAGATCTAATATTTGTATATTTATTTAGAAAGCGAACCGTTCAGTCCATAGAAATAAAAAATTCTTGAAAATATTTGATACTTTTTTTATTTTTAAAAATTACTTCTTTTATTTTAAGGACATTAAGCAAACAATTATTGATTAATCTTTAATTTTTAAAAGTTTTTCCGTTTTTTATTAAAGCAAATTCTACTAGGTCGATATTACTAGTACTTCAATCCTTTCATTAGCCTCAAATACCAAGTGACATTCAATTAATATTTAACTTAAAGTTTTCAAATTTGACATTTGAGTGGTACAATATAGGAACACTATTCAAAGTAAAATATGTGCGGGGGAAATGTTCAGGCAAAAATGTGCTTTCTTTCACTAAAAAATTGTCAATAGTATAAGGTTATTCTTGGCCCTACTACACTTTTTGTCATTGTCATACAAGGCTGTTTTGATGTACAACCACTAAGATTTTCTTTTAAATAAGTTCGATCTGTCCTGACTCTTTAATATGGCACTGTAACCAATGACCTAATTGCCTAAAATAATAGACAATGCAGTTGTGAAAAAAGTATTTTGTTTTCCTATTTGTAACGTCTTTATAAACCATATTTTGCAGATTTTTTTTTCATTTACCATGCATTTCTTGGTGCATACTAATATTGACTCTAAAACTCGATTGATTGTTGTTCGAGTTTTGTCCCGTTGGCGATATTTTAGCCATTATCGGGACATAAACAAGTTGTGATATATAACTATGAAGTCAGTATAAAACTTGTTACAGAATAACATGCAATAGGAAGTAGTTTTTATCAATTTATCACTTACCCGAACTGCAAACCCAGTAGCGGTAGCTTAATAGATCCAATCAGATTAATTAAAAAGTTCTTATTTTCATAAAAGAACCAATTTCATGAACCAATTTCATTTTGTTACATGAACAGTTTGAGAAAGACAGAAGTTCTTATGAGGGTTCAAATGCCGAAAGTCCGAAAGGACAAAAAAAAATCAGTCATGAACATGATACAGATAAAGCAACAATTCGAGAAGTGACGAGAGTCAACTCGTGTTCCTTTAATATTGCAGGAATAAAAAAAATGCCAAAAATTAATCAAAGTTTACAAAACTGTAGTCAGTACATAAAACATTAAAACATTGTAAAAACATGTTTGGTAAAGGCAAGGAATAAATACATTAAGACGTTTTTATGCGGTTAAAGGAAATACTAGTGAATATTTTGAAATTTTAACTTTTCTGTCGGTTTTAATGCACCAACTTAATAGATACAGATCGATTACCCCATGCATTTTCCTGACTTTCTGAATATAATCATCCAAAAGAAGAACTTTTTAACAAAACACTTATCAAATATGGGCTTTGATTCATAGTGATTTTTCATCCCAATGTAATAACAAATCCCTTGAGAGTATAAATTATTAATTAAGATATAGATATATCGATAAATAGTATTAATCAGCTAATTTAATAATATCCATTAAATAATAGTTTGGGTGTATCAATTAAAATGCAATACCCATGATACCATCATCAATATTTAGAATGGTCTCGACTCTTTATTTCAATTCAATTTTGAGCCTACATGCCTAAAATTTCATTATTTTGTAAATAAATCTTGCATAAATTGAACACATTAAAATTATTTTAGTAACACTTTTATGAAATTATACCGAATGGTTGAGATAATGTATTTGATCTGTTGATTTATAATGAGTGAAAACATCAAATATTTATATTGAAGAGAATGTCATTCGATTAAAAAAAAAGCTAATAAATCGAGATTCTCCAAAGTTCTACACATGTTTTCAAAGGTTGGCAACGTGACGGGTGTGCTATAACAAGCAGGAACTGCTTACTCTTCCTGAGCACCTGAGTTCACTCTCGTTTCGATCTGAGTTCACGTCGCTGAATGCGGTTTTGCTGTTATGTGTGTGTGTGTTTTATGTTGTTATTTGGTTTGTTTTGTTATGATGATTTTTTGTCTACCGGTTTTGTCTTCGTCTTTACGGTTTTATGATACTGATTACCCCTTTGGTACACCTTTGCTTCTTGCATACAAAAAATACAATATTTGCTTGCTTAAATGTTCAACTAAAGAACCTTTTATTAAAAAGTCTCCATTCAAATGAAGGTGTTGGACGGGCTCTTAAGGTGTACTGTTCATTAAAATGTCGAAGTTCTTTATTTGCACACAGAATGAATACCAAGGCAGAAAGTGAAAGCTTTTGATTGCTTAAATATTTAGATTAATTTGCAATTGCTTTTAATCTCTTCTGTGTGGAAGTTCTTAGATTACTGTTGTTAGCTCACCTGGCCAAAAGCCATGTGAGCTTATGTCATCACTATGTGTCCGTCGTCGTGCGTTAACAATTTCAAAAATCCTCTTCTATGAACACACTAAACCAATTTAACTGAAACTTTGCAGGAATGATATATGACAAACGATTTTCATTTTAAATTGATAAAAAACATGGCTGCTGTTGCTAATTAATAGAACAGGGGATAAAACAGCATGCGAATAACCCAAAAACGATGACAGATAAAACAAGAATGGAATTCCAGGGTCCCCCGCCGGAGAGGCAAAAATTATCAAACACGGCTGATTTGTTACCTCGAGCAAGGTATTAGTGGTTTAAACATTTGGTATAAATTTCATGAAAATCCGTCAACATCTATAGGGATGAGAGCGCTTACAAGATGCTGATTGTCGAACTTGACCAAGGTATTAGTGATATAAACATTTGGTATAAATTTCATGAAAATCCAACAAAATTTGTAGCCTTGAGAGCGCTTACAAAAAGTTTGACGGACGGAGGGAAAGACGGACGGACGCCCGGCATTTCTTTGTCCCTGCTCCGCGATGCAGCGGGGGACAAAAATTCTGGCATATGATGAAAGTGATCAGCAGGTCAAAAACTTCCTACCTTGAATTTTTGAAGAAATTCCAACAAACCATGTGGAAGTTATTGTCCCTTTTCTTGATTTTCTACGCTTTGCACTTAATTTGTCTTATATCTCAAGAACTATATAAGATATTGAAGTTATTTCAATTGCATATTGTTCAGCAAAGTAAGCTCTACAAAACTGTCCATTGGGTTGAAATTGTCGGATGACATCTTATAGTGGTTATGGCCCCTTAAACCCCCAAGATCGAGGTTTTGGCCTTGTAGATTGTGAACCATAAAAGATAGGGAAAAGGTTTTGATTGCTTAAATATTCAGCTAAGTGAAATCTACAACACTATCTATTAGCCCAAAATGTTCAGATGACTATTAAAGGAGTTACGGCTCCTTTAATGCCAAAAAAGTGGATTGTACAGGAAAGATTGTGTACCATTGAAAGTTGTGTCATACATTTGCTTGCTTAAATGCTCAGAGTTAAAGAGCTTTCTAATGGTTTCATGCCATGAATGTTAAATATTGTTACAATAAGTCATTGAAGCCAGGTGAGCGACTCAGGCTCCAGGGACCATCTTGTTTTATAAGTTAAAATAATGTTTTTGTCTAATAGAAAAACAAAAATATTTCATAGACAGCAAAACACTCAATAAAGTCGAAGTTGTCAGATGATACGTGTTTAGGGCGGGGGGTTCATTCAAGTGAAAAATCGTGATTTTCTTTTCAATACATTAAAGTTAAAACTTTTGCATGCTTTACAAAAGTATTGTAAACGACCATATCATTAAAATGTAATGACGCATTACCTGATTACAATGTAACAACCAAATGTTGTTACAACGTAACCAAATAATGTTATTTGAAAAGCTTTTAGTAATTGATTATTGACCATAGCATCAGTCGCCAATAAAGTGACAAAATATACAGGGTCATCAAAAGGTGAAATGTAATTTTATATTGGAAGAGAAATTACAAGTTCTTGTAACGACTCTTTTAGTGTATGTCTACAGGCCAAATGGCCGCTTAAATAGATATCATGAACCAAACACTGGCCTAATGATTTTCTGTTGAACTGTTATAACTTTTCGTTTACAAATCTGTACATTTTTCTGTTTTGTCCGAAAAGGAATGAAAACATGAAAAAAAATATAAAATGAAACTAAGTATGAGAAAACAAAAGACTTTTGACTACCACTGGAAAAAGTATGATAAAAGTAATACAATATAGTTCTATGAGAGGGGAGCTTAATGTTGTCCGAACTGCAGATTTTGGTCACGTGAGAGGAACGGAGCACCACAATAATGACTTTGAAATGATCTAGGTTTTTCTAGACCACTGGATAAACTTGCAATAAAATCGTTAATTCCAGTATATGATATTCATAAATGTCTTTGGAGTCAACCTGCATTGTATATGTAACGTTAATAAGTTTATGACCTATAGTAAAAATATTTGTATCTACATTTCAAAAAAGATAAATGTCACTATTCCTGTATATGCAGAAATTCTGCTCGGATCATTACACGGGTTTTATCTATTAGTCATTCAGGTTGATAGTTTTATCTTGCATCAAATAGTAGGTTGACAGTCATACTTTGTTAGGAAATAAAATATAAACAAGAAATCTACTGCATTACTTCCAAGCAGAACTAATTTAACTGTATCAGAGAGATGAAAATAAAAGGGGTCATAAAATAAACATTTAATCATAAATGGAGGAAGCAAAGACAAACGCCCAGTCGAGAATTTTTAGTTTTGGTGGGAGTGAATTGAACCGGGCAATCAGACCCTTCGGGTCCTCTATGTTCTTACGGAGACTTGCAGCAGGATTATTTAATTTCTACATGGCGCACCGCTTTCGCATTATAGCTTTACTACCCCGGTATGCTAGATAACATATCCCAGTTGATCCATGGGAAAAGCCGACTGACACGATGCCACTAGACATCCGTACGAACACTGACAATGACTGAAGCACAAAAGAGTGTTTCCCTGACGATTTGTGATTTGCCAGAGTGAAAAAAAACATAGTTCTACTTTAAATATAAAAATAAAACAAAGAAGAGCATACATAAAAATTTGACGATTCATGAATGTATCTTTTAAAATATAAATATTTTTACATATATCCCTTTCACATACACAAGATTTTCTTATGTGTTGTTAGAATTTTCAAAATATGAAATTTTATACATGTAAGTAATGTAATATTTAACGTCATGTCGTTAACGAGGTCTACATAAATTTCTGAAAACGCGTTGACGTTTCACACATCCAATCAATTCTTACTACAATCTCGTAAATGGAAGCTTTTTTGGACAAGCGGTTTATAATGAAATAGTTTAAAAAAAGCAGAGGCACAAATGATCACGATAATAAAAATAGAAATAGCCAAACGAACAATAAAATAAGAACAAAATTTAATCTTTTGAGTATACAATTTGTTTAATTTAATTACATACCTTTTTGATTCCTTGAACAACAAATCCTGATAATGCTTTACATTTTTGTTCTGTTCTAATTGTGGGAATTATTCTTATAGTATTCTTATCATTGATTTTTGAACCTCCCTCATGCAATGACACTTAGTGTTATCAGTGTTGTTCTAGCTGACAATGCTGGACTAATTACAAATAACTATGCCATGTCTCTATTTATTTCTGTAATTAAGAGGAAAGCTGTCGGAAACATCGAATTATCAGTAACACCCATCGATACTATTATTGATACTAGAACAAAATTGATAGTTTTAGAAAGTAAAATTCAATATCCCCGATTTAATTACATTAGGTGAATACAAATGGATTTGATAAGATATAATAAATGTCTAATATTAATTAAGGTTCGGACATTCTAGTATTATAGGTATCAAGAATAATATTATTTGGTTGTATACTCTGTGTTGGAAAAGAAAAAAAATCACGATATCTGACGCATTGGGATTCTGATTACTATTGACTCGTAAGGATATGTTGGCTTATCACTGTTAGAGCTAACCTTTACGGCATACCTGTCACTTTTCTCTTCATTTGAGTATATTATCCACTTATTCTGATAATCGTCCCCTCAGTATCGCGACGGAGGGACCTAGTCATAGTCTTCGCCCGTACGTCACACTTTTGTGAGCTACACTTTTCTGAAACAGCTCAATGGATTTTAATGAAATTTTGTAGATTGTTTGTTATTATATGTTGTTGATCATACCACAACACCATTTTTATTCGACATTGGCTACGTGTAGAAATCTTGTTTCAAAAGTAATTTGGCCATAATTTCTCTAAAGAATAGTTGCCGTTAATCGTAATAAATAAAAAGCAAATAAAAGGATAAAAGGCGCATTGTTTCTTTCAATAAGAACGCATATCAAGAATCTGACAAGGAATGAAACTTAAAATCTAATGGATCCCTATCTTAAGTAAACACCTGATCCTTATCATGAGTGGGATCGATTTTGTATTAAAGACGAAGGTTTAAAAATATCATTATTCCTACTGTTATTAAGAGACTGTCTTAACTCTCTATGGAAAAAAATTGAGTGGTTTTAGCTCAACAGTTTTAATCGATTTCAGAGTTTTTAAGGTTTAAATTGGTTACTTTCATGGATTAGTTCAAACTTATTACTTCATTTACAAAACATAAATCAACTGGAGATAAGAAGAAAAAGTCCTTTGGGTATATTAAATGATTTTCAACATACTTAATATTCGGACCATTAAATTGCTGTTGTAAAGGACAAGATATAATAAAGTCATTTTCTTATGTTTGTTACCTTTACAACCTCATAATCACAAAGGAGTAGGTTCAGTGATAGCCAAAATCGGCCCAAAATTTCAACTTAGGGTAAACTTCTTTAAATAAGTGGGAAATATGTTTTGAAATCTTGTATTTTTAAGGAAAGCAAAAACCTAGCTGTGAAATATTCGACAGGTAGGTGAAAATCGGGCTAAAAATCATATGATTTCATGAAATATTTAGATTTTTGACAATTTTAGGGAATTTTTTGGTGAGAAATCTCTTAATTCAACATTGAGCACACGCATCGATAAATACAATTTTGTGACGATATGCATATTTTTGCCCGACAAAAAGATAGGGAAACAATTAAAGTTGTCGACGAATGTGCTCTATACTAATTTAAAGAAAAACCACTTACAAATCCTTAAAATTGAAGCTAATATTGAAATTTTCTGACTTTTCAGCGAGTTTATGACGTCATAATATCAAGCATGTTGCTGTCATCATGTGAAATCGATTGAATATGTAAAGTTGGGTTATCTAATGACTGAATTACATCACACAACTTGAAAATTTGGTAAAAATATGGGGCCAAGTTCAGTACTTACTGAACATACTCCCCCAAAATAAAAATAAACTTATCTAATTGAGTTACAACTTTGCTAGATAACTTCTAAGATGAACAAGGTAAAGTCGAAAAAGCAGAATTTCAGCACAATCTAATTCGTTATGTCATATATTGGAGTGACGACATCAAACTGTGCGAAATTGGCCTTTTCGTAAAAAAGTGAGAGAAAAATTGTGCAAATCAATATTTAAAGTGGTTTTTGGCAAATTTAACTATGGGCCACATACCACAATTTTTGTGTGACTAGCATCTTTGTTTAAGATGGTTATTTACACAATTTTTTTCTGCGTGGCTCATAGTTAACTTTGGCAAAAAAACCTTTTTACACTTTTTCACCAATCACAACGATTAAGCCGCATTGAGTAATCATTTTAACATACAAATGTACCAGTTTCAACAAAATCATGTTGATAATGTAAATATTAACTAATTCCAAATATATAATTCATTTTGTCAGCTCATTTTAAAGATTTCAAGATTAAGGGCCAAATAGGGTATAATCATCTTGTCAAATAAAGGTATTAACAAAATTACCGAACTTGGAGAATCAAATTCAAATGTCTATAAGACAAGACAAAACAAGGAAGACATACCAGATAAAATGAAGATCGCAATTGTCCTGACTTGGTACAGACATTTCGAAAGAAATGGTGGTTTAAACCAGGTTTTAAGGCGCGCCAAACCTCCCCTTCCACTGCGATCTTTGGGTCCGGTAGTTACACAAAATACAACAGGTTTGTGAAGACATATCAGGGATGCTAAGGTGATGATCTCAGTACATCAACCAGCCAAACATACACTAATCAAAGCAAGAACTACCCATTTCGTCTAACATGATATTGATTTTTTCTACCAGTGGCTGATAACGAAGAAAGAATTTGTTTAGAGATCGTATGAGCCGTATTTTCTTATACCCTTGGTCTAATAGTCGGTTACAGAGAAAGCAGTGTCAGATAAGAAAATCTGAAAAGTGTGAACAAGCCCTGGCATATCGAATAAGTTGTGAAATATAGACACCGTATGCAGGTGACGTTGGTATGTTACTGTCCAGGTTAGAAAAATTAATTATTTTAAAATTAAAATCGTCTCTTTTATCGTAAATTTTTGTAATGAGATGACCACCCGGGTCTAATTCGAGATGTATATCCAAGAATGATGTAAAACAAGTGGATTCGGTGGTTTTGAAGTGATTACCCTTAATTGATTAAATAAATTGTCTACTACATTTTTGTAACTTGCGTCATTAAGAAGAACCTAAATTAACCAAGAATGTGTACCAATTTAGTGTGAATATGTATATCATTGATGCTTGATTGGATCAGAGGATAAATATCCAAGATATAAAGTTGGAGAGGTGTGTCTTAGTGATTTTGAAGAGAATTAACAACATTTAAAAAAGTACGAGCATTTCTTATTAGGAATTTCAGTAGATAGAAAAGCAAGATTGGCAACTTATTTGCTTGAGGCGCCCGGTTAAGGATGCTCGCTGGTCTTGTTTTGGTTTTTCTGTCATTTTTTCGGAATCCTCTGGATTTTACCATCAAAATAGGGTTAAAATTTTTGCCCACGAATCCCCTATTTTCTTGTTAATAATGTCTTTAGTATGTCATAAAGAGGTTATAGACAAAGTTTTATCAAATCCTATTTATTCTGTCATGGATAGTGCTAATGCTAAACCTATGAAAAAGTCAGGGAAAACCTTTTCCCGCCAAAACTTTAACGTCCATTATCTTGAAAACTAGGTCACGAACCTATCAATTTATTTTTCTTATTTTATACCTGTTACTATTATCTTTTCATTTAAGGCATCAAATTTGAAACCTATTTATTTTCAATAATAGTAGCGAACATCCTTAAATAAAAAAAAAGTCTCGAAGAACAAGGTATGATAAAAGCACTAATTTCGCCCCCAAATTTTGAAATTATTTTTTAAAAGCTTGAAATATGCAATATATATACTTTAAATGGTTGAAATTTACTATATCAGCATGGTTTAGTTTCCAAAAAAGCCCACTGTGATGCTAAAATAATTACCTAAATAGGCTTAAAAAATTTAACATTCTCTGTGCTATGGGCCACCTTAGGGCCATTATTTTTCATACTACGTTCAGTGCCAAGAGCCCACTTTTCGGCCACTGTTTACTAGGAACGTTACCATACAGCTAAGGATAATATGACGTACCGTCATTGTTCAACATTTCCAAACACTGGATACGAATACTTTCTTTTTGCCTTTTTATTCCCGTCTTTTTGGTAGAACCCGCAATTTATACTTAAACAAATACTTAATAACACCAAAAAAATTAGTAAGTTTTTTGGATTTATTAGAAATAAAGGTTTCAAATGTTTGATAAATCATCTAAATTTAATAAGCTGAAAAAAAAGCTCAACTATCGTTAAAATACCTTGCACAGGGAAAAAATTCTAAGAATTTTAAATATTATGATGACTAAGTAAAGTTCAATTGAAATTTTAAATTTATTGCATTCAAACATATTTGTTTATTAATAATCAAAAACAGTTTTGTCATAATTTTCTTTCTTGTTTTGTTGAAAAAAAAACTTCTGGTAACATCACTGACAAAAGGTAACATAAATGACAACGTAGTTACATCACTGACTTAAACATATATAAAGACAATATTGCTAACATTTTCATGAAAATATCTTTGTTTCTAAAGTAAACATCAACATTTTATACCATGCAATAAAGACATTACATGTATGACTTACAGCTAATATTAGACTACAGATGGGTCCGAAACAAACCTGTATGCACACCAAACTTAGAAAGTAAACCAAAAGTTTACTATTTGTTTACTGTCATGATGGTTTCGTTTACTCTGAGTAAACCATGGTTTACTACTAAGTTTACTTTCAAAAGCAAACCAAACCAGATATCTAGCTATTTTGGTTTACTCAAAGTAAACCACACCAGAAAAGAAAACTTAGTTTACTACGTCAGAGTAAACCAAACCAGACTGCGTGTTTAGTTTACTCAGAGTAAACTAAACAAAATTAAAAGTAAACCAAACCAGGTCTCTGGTTTGGTTTACTCTGAGTAAACTTAACAAGGCCAAGAGTAAACCAAACCAGACCACTAGTTTGGTTTACTTTTAGCGAGCATGCGCAGTAAAGGATACACTGTTTACTAGCCGATCTGCGCGTAAGACCATTGAATTTTTATAAAATAAACAAGACTGAGAGTAACAAAACCACGCCGCTGGTTTGGTTTACTAAGAGTAAACTAAACAATATAAAAAATAAACCAAACCAGGCCGCTGGTTTGGTTTACTCAGAGTAAACTAAACAAATTAAAAGTAAACCAAACCAGGGTGCTGGTTTGGTTTACTCAGAGTAAACTAAACAAATTAAAAGTAAACCAAACCAGGGTGCTGGTTTGGTTTACTCAGAGTAAACTAAACAAGATTAAAAGTAAACCAAACTAGAGGCCTTGTTTGGTTTACTCTACTAAGTTTAGTTTACTTCGGAAAGCAAACCAAACTAGAAAAGCAAACCACGGTTTACTCTGAGTAAACCATGGTTTACTATCTAGTTTAGTCAAGTAAACCAAACCAAACCAGATAAGTAACCTAAAGGTTTACTTTTTGTTTACTTTTGTACAGGTTAGGTTTGGTCCCACCTGTATCTCATTATCTAACCATAACAGCAATGACAAGGGTATGTAACATGACTGACATAATCTTTTAAATGTGATTCCTTTTATAAAACTTTGACATAAGAACAAAAATCACTTTAAAGAAGCATGGCTACTTGAGAAGATGTGTAATCAAGTACATATAATTGGAAAATGTCTTTTACTTTCAAGCTTAAAATGCTTTTTATTATGATATTTGACATATGAACATAATTTGAAAGTATATGTGTGCTAACTGCAAACGAGCTGCTCCATTGACATCTATTAAGTGCAATTAAACATAAAATCTAGGACTTTTATCATTTTCAATTTTATATTTTAATACTAATACTTTCACTTACATATTGTACTGGAGCAATCATTACTTTCCAAATAAAACTAACTGCAACAATAAATCAAAGAACCATTAATAAATAAAAAAAAAACCCACAAAAAAACCCAAACCTTAAAGTATTTTCAAGAACAAACAGTTCAGTCACTTGAGTTTTCGTTGAGATATTTCACAATTTCCATTAAAAAGACTCATTGATAGAATATTTTTTTTCCATCTTTTACAGGTGCAGGAATAATTGTAGGGTTTCTATGTTGTACCAACATTCATCTTTGAGAGTTCGTGGCCAAAAATCAGCCTGTTTGTTGTACTTCTTCCAACTTTAGACATGTTACATAATATACATCTGGCTCATTGGAGTCAATTCCTAAACCTGGGTATGGTGTATCGTCTAACAAAACTACTACATATTGCCCAATTAGCTCACTAGGGGTGAATCCTATCTTGAATGATTGATCATCTCCATTTTTCTTGTTTCCACTCAATCCTGGTTCAATTTTTTCAATATTTCCCTCTACATTATCTGTTCCCATTTCATCATTTTCATTTGTTTCGTTTGTTTTCATATCATCGATTTTACTTGTTAATTTTGTTGCCATTCTACTGTTTTCGTGTATTTTATCTGTTGTCATTCTATTGTTTTCGTGTATTTTATCTGTTGCCATTCTATTGTTTTCATGCATTTTATCTGTTGCCATTTCATTGTTTTCACCTAATTCATCTGTTGTCATTTCATTGTTTTCAGTTATTTCATCTTTTGTTTTTTTCACTGTTCTCAAATATTTTATCTGTTGTCGTTTTTTTGCTTTCACCTTTTTTTTCTGTTGCCATTTCATTGTTTTCACCTGTTTCATCTGTTTCAATGTCATTGTTTTCACTCGTTATGTTTGTTTTTATTTCATTTTTGTCACTTTTTTTCTTTGCCTTTCTTTTTTACAGTTTACAAATTCATTTTGTTATTCATTTGCCAGATTCTCATTTTCAACAGTTTCTCTATAGGAAGCACTGGAACAAAATGGTTAGCAATCAGTGATCTCTTTTCATTTTTGATTTTGTGTTTGTCCATATAACAAACAGAATTCTGTTTTCACAGACATTTACTCTGGGGTGGATGAGTCTGTGTAAATCTTTTCTGACGTCGACATTTCCCAACTTGGGATAAATAGAAAAGACTTTCTGACGTCATACAGAAGACATGGCTAAACTTTGCCATATGCCCATATAAGTGTTCGGTTTTCTTATCTTCATGACTTACCTTTCATATATTTTCTTTGTGGTATTTTTGCAATTCAAACGGTTTGTTAGTTAGTTAGTTATTGCTTTACTCCCAAGCAGCACGATCTCCGCCACATCTGGGAGATGAAAGTGGTGATGCAATGAACATTAAATGATGATGAAGTGGAGGAGTTAGGGACACAAGGCCAGATCGGGTAGGAGAGTTTTGACTGCCACTGGAAAAAGGAGTGATGGGAAAGGACGGGAAATTTAGCCTCCTGCATGGGGATCTTACGAGTCCTACTCTTACCGAGACCTTCAGCGAGGAACGTAACATTTTTCCCAACACGGTGCACCACTGTGGTTTGCGGTCAGGTTTATCGCATTATCGCCTGACGACCCCGCATCTCTCGATGTCAGGACTGCCCCATTCAACCACCTGGGGCACACATCCCAGTTGCTTTGTGGGCGAAACGGCCTGACCCGATGTCAGGTTTCTGGGCGCTCTTTAGTGGACTTTTACCGCTAAGCTTAGCGCTGCTCTGGGCCTATTCGCCATCCGGAACCTGCACGGGTGTCAAACGGTCTGTGCCATGTTTATACTCATCAGTTAGTTAGTTAGTTAGTTATTGCTTTACTCCCAAGCAGCACGATTTCGGCTATATCCGGGAGATGAATATGAAAATGGTGATACAATGAACATGAAATGATGATGAAGTGGAGGAAATAGGGACACAAGGCCAATCGGGTAGGAAAGTTTTGACTGCCACTGGAAAAAAAGAGTGACGGGTAGGGACGGGAAATTTAGCCTCCTGCATGGGGATCCTACGGGTCCTACTCTTACCGAGACCTGCAGCAGGGTTCTTTAATATGCGAGGAACGTAACATTTTTCCAAACACGGTGCACCACTATGGTTTGCGGTCAGGTTTTCCGCATTATCGCCTGACGACCCCGCATCTCTCGATGTCAGGGCTGCTTCATTCAACCACCTGGGGCACACATCCCAGTCGCTTTGTGGGCAAAGCGGCCTGACCCCGATGTCAGGTTTCTGAGCGCTCTTTAGTGGACTTTTACCGACAAGCTTAGTGCTGCTGCGGGCCTATTCGCCTCCCAGGCCCCGCACGGGATATACTCATCAGAATGTATTGCAAAAGCCTTTTGACATCAAATTTTGGTGGGTCATCTAACACTTTCTTAAGATTTCTATCTTGAAGATAATACTCATCAAACAGGGTTTGCTCTATTATAATTCTAGTCCGAATTTCAATCATATGTCTCATTCTCAAAGACATGCACACATCCAATGTAAGCAAGGCATTTCCAATCTTCCTTTACAGAGACAAAAAATGCAACATACGTCTGTTGTACGTCATCTGGATATATATAGTCTGTTGGTCAACAATCAGGCCTGAGTTTACAATTCAGTTTACATTACAAGCTAATCTATCATAATCTACTGGCCAAATTGTCATTTTTCTACTTATGTCTAGACAATTTTTCTTCAGGTCTTTGAATGTTATGCATTCATTAAAGCTACTTAAGCAGTCTTCGAAGAACTGATCTTTATTAGGTTGCTTGATTGGTTCAGATGGAGCAGATGAACTCTCTTCTTTTCCCCTTTTGGAAACCTTCTATGGAAAATTTACTTATGTAAATACATGCTTCACATGAGGATCTGTATGTTTACAACGACAACTGATGTCTCTCACATGTATTACTCACTTTTGGGCCTGAACTAAAGAATATTAGGTAAATACTATATAACACTGATAGGCTATAAGGCAAATACTATTAAGCATTGATCCTTTTCATAGCGGAACAACTTGTTAGCAGAAAACATCAATTTACCCCTATGTTCTATTTTTAGCCATGACGGCCATCTATGTTTTACGACCGAAAATCCCCAATTAACTATACCCAGTTTGGTTCCAATTGGACTTAAGGTGTCAGAGGAGTTAATGTTTTGAATGTAATGAGTAAAAGCTTAGCAAATGGTCAAAGGGGAATAACTCCTAAAATGAATTGCCCTACAACATTGACCATGTTACATATTTTGTAGATCATACTGTTCTAAAAATATGCAATTTTGATTTTTTAATGATCTCATATGGTTTTCAAGAAATTAAGATTAATAGGTGCAAAATTTATTTAAAAAAATCAAGGAAAATGGCAATAACTCCTACATGGGTGGTTGGATCTTCTCCAAAATTTAAGGGCAGGTAAATCTTGAGATGCAGATAACTTTTGGTTTCATCAGAATTAAAAAATCTGACACCGTTTTAGAGTTATTTGAAAAAAAAAACTGCAATTCACCCCAGTGTTCTATTTTAGCCATGGCTGCCATGTTTTACAATCAATCAACAATCCCCACATAAGTTTCATACATCTAATAATAATAAATATTTGTATTTAGTTTAGTTCCAATTGGACCTAAGGTGTCAGATAAGTAAGCGTTTTATATGTAACATGGAAATGCTGTGAAAATGGGCAATTTCGACGTTCTAAAGGGAATAACTCCTTAAAGAAATGGACCTACAATGTTGACCTTCTTACAAATTTTGTAGCGCAATTTAAATCTTTAGAATATCTTGTATAGTTTTTAAGAAATTGAACTTTATAAGTGCGAAATTCATAAAAATCAAGAAAAAGGACAATAACTCCTTATTGGGTTGTTGGATCTTCTTCAAAATTTTAGGGTGGGTAGATTTTGAGGTTCTGATTATGTTTACTTTGCCAGAATTTTGCTATCTGTAGCCGTCTTTGAGTTATTTGCAAAAAACTGCAATTTACCCCTATGTTCTTTTGTTAAACCACGATGGCCATGTTGTACAACGAATCAAAAATCCCCACATCTGTTCTAAGCACCAAATGCTAATAAACAACCATACCAAGTTTGGTTGCAATTGGATTCATGGTGTCAGAGGAGTTAAATTTTCAATGTTATGAGGAAATGATGTGAAAAATGTTCAAATTTGACATTCTAAGGGCAATAACTCCTTAAAGGAAAGGTCCTACAACTTTGATCCTGTTACATATTTTATAGATCTTATTGTGCTCAACAATATGCAATTTAAATTACTCAAATATCTTGTACAGTTCTCAAGATACATGTATGGAGCTAAACAGGTGCAACCTTTGAAAAAAAATCCACAAAAAGGGCAATAACTCCTATAGGGCGCTGGACACAGTGCAGGTGAAGTTGCCATAGATGACAGAGTATGGGTTTGATTCCAGCTCAACCCCATGCTGGATTTTCCGGTGTCAACGGCTTTAAAAAGATTATTTTCATCACTGTTGGCACACGGACACCCCTTCTAATTTTGCAGCTCACCATATCTATTCTATATTATATCAATTACTTTACAGAGCTGTACGCAACACCATTTATATATAAATACTTCTATTACTACACCAGTTGCGGCCAATTCTCTACCTTTCTCTCCCTACCCACCTAATGTTCATCGTGTACTGTGTTACAATCTTAGATTGTCTACGAGAAGGCTTAACTAGGCAACCGAAAGCTAGATTTTTATCTAGCCTAGGTGGTCTAGGGCGCTGGACACAGTGCAGGCGAAGTTGCCATAGATGACAGAGTATGGGCTCGATTCCAGCTCAACCCCATGCTGGATTTTCCGGTGTCAACGGCTTTAAAAAGATGATTTTCATCACTGTTGGCACACGGACACCCCTATCTAACTTTGCAGCTCACCATATCCATTCTATATTATATCAATAACTCCTACATTGTTGAATTTTCTTCAAAATGTCAGTGTAGGTAGATCTTGAGGTGCTGATCACTTTTACCCTGCCAGAATTTTGATATCTGTAGCCGTTTTTGAGCAATTTGCAAAACACTGCATTTTACCACTGTGTTCTATTTTTAGACATGGGGGAAATGTTTAAAGTTCAACAACGAACCGAAAATCCTCACATCAATCTTAAGCACCGAATGCAAATGAACGACCATATCAAGTTTGGTTGCAATTGGCCTTATGGTGTCAAAGGAGTTAACGTTTTAAAAAGTTTACGGACGACGGACGCTAAGTGATGACAATAAATGATGATAAAAAGTATGCGTGTGTTTGACTCACCTTTTTCGATTTTTGTGGCTAAATCTTTATATTTTTCCCACCGTTCTTATGAAGTCTGCATCACACAGAAAGGGTCTTGGGTAATCTATTAATTGTACTAAGAAAGACAAGTCAAACCCATCAGCAAAAGTTGAAAAGTATTATCACTGACATGGAATTTGAAATAAACCTTCGTAATGCCAAAACTGTTTTCGTTGAAGAGATATTTTAACAAAAAACTGTCTTGGTCAGCTGTGATTTTCGGTTCTTACAAACAGATAACCACACCATTTTTGGAGGTATTATACGATACATAAAGTTGCAATTTTAATTTTGAAACAGGTAGTTTTTGAAGTGTTAATTATCTTTTAAATATGTTTTATGAAAATTCACCCAAATTACTCAAGCAATCTTGATATACTCTTAATTAATATATCCAGCAGAACATAGTAGGATAAAAAAACAAATGCAAATACTTCTATCTTCGAACAACATTTTGGGGCAAACCTTGGGAACGCAGATTCCTCCATTTTAGAGAATGACGCATAATTGTATAAAATCATGTTATTTTGAATAAAAACTTGAAACTTGAAACTTTAATATTTGATTAAACGCCTATTTCTACATACAAAATATACACACGGCAGAACCATTAAGACGAGAAATAATGTTGACGGAGGGGACATAGACGTAAAATCCTTGAAACGGATTAAAACACAGGTAGAATACACAATTTGGGATGGATATAGTCAGAAAAGGTAAGCCATTTTATTTGTTTACAAATGATAATAGAAAAACTGAAGCGTACAGTATAGAGAAAAATGAACTAGCTAAATATTTATGTTTGAAACATTGAAATCGGCCATGTAGTTTTCGAGAACATTAACAAACCAATAGCCTACCCTCGTACTATAGCACACTTTCAATACGAGCAACGTGTAGCAAAAACCACTTTTTTGTGTTTTTTTTAAAGTTTTGTGCTCTTTTAATGATTTTTGAAATTGTATAGGCTGTTCATCAATTTGTTCACGAAGCCATGGACTGCAAAGCATGTCGCTGTCCAAGAAAAAGGGGTACATGCAAATAATCTACGTTACGGACGAATACATGCATGATTTATAATGTATCAGACAAATGGTGCGTGTATATACTTTGTCAGCGACTGTCATATGAACGTCGTGTCTTAACTGCAAACGACAGTCTGAGTTAAATTTATTAATATTAAATAAAAAATGTATCAGTATCAGTTCTGGTGCCGCCCCGTGGATGCAACAACCTTCTCCTTTCTTGTAATTGTAAGATGGCCATTGGTGTGTTCGTTCCACAGGCGTTTGGGTCCAGGATTTTATTTTATTATAAATAATGTGTATATAAAAAATTTCATCTCGTCTCTATACTATTTCCGAAATAGTGTGTATATAAAAATTTTCATCTCGTCTCTATACTATTTCCGAAATAGTATAGAGGCGAGATGAAAATTTTTTTATACACATTATTTATAATAAAATAAAATCCTGGACCCAAACGCCTGTGGTTTGTTCGTATGAAGCTTCATGTACGTAATGGTTTTAGTTATGCCAACACTGCAGAACCATATACATGTATCTTAAAGGTCAGGGGTATGTACATCTGTAATGGTTGTCAGCATGACTTAATACATTGTCACATAAATGACTCAAGTTAAAGTTTTTTAGATGGTTCAAATGTCTTCATCTGCAAGTGAATTGGCTAATCATGATTTAAGATTGGATAGAAAATAAACAATTTTGCGTTTTCTGTTTATTTGGATAAGTCGTCAATCGTACATGTATCCAAAGTGTTCAATACTAATGTGTGTTATGTAGGTCACCTGTTTGTTCCATTTGTCGTGAATAACAATATTATGCTTCTGCATTAACATAAATTCATCTTGACTTACATTTTCAGCATGTATAACTCTGGTTACAGTTATTGGTAAATGTCCATAGCTATGAATCTGCAAGTGGTGGAGAGTCGCCCTAAAGTTTTCACGTTGTCCGTCCGTCCGTCCTATTGCCCGTCTACAACTCTTGTGAAAAATATACCTTAAACTAAAAACTACTAACAATACAGTTCTGTACAGTTGGCAAAACTTATATAATTTTGATAGATTTTGAAGACGGGCTTTGTGAACACTTTAACGCCAAAACTATTTACAATATCCTTCTGATTAAGTTGCAGGGTAGGTTCAGTGTAGCATGTCATGATTAGTATATTAAAACATATTTCATGCAAATCCATAAAATTTGTTTGAAAAAAAAAGTTCATAGAAAAATCACGGATTTTCAAATTGGACTTAGTGAACAATAACTGAAAAACAACTTTTTACTAATACCGTTCTGAAAACACTTAGAGTTGACGCAAAATAAAAAGATTACATAGAGGCAGAGGAGGCAGTTGCCTCCTCAGTTTTCAAAAAAAACCAAAACAAAAAACACTACAAAAAAGAAAAATGGAAGATGGTTTCATGTTTCTTCTTCATGATTGAATCAGTCTTTCAATAAAATCGGGTTGATTGATCTATTCTAATATTAAAGAATAAAAAGCTTTCATACCTAAATTAAGGTCTCATATATATAATAGCAGAAAGCTGTAGTTGATTGTTGGTGAAAATGTTGGTTAAAACGTGAAGGAGGTTTTACCGTGAAACCGTTCATAAGTGATAAGATTTTGGGCTCTGTCTTTTTCCCCTATTTAATAATTTTGGTCAAATTGGTAATTTCTCTCCCAATTTACCAGCATGACCTCCATATTAATAAATGAATGACCATATAGTTTACGTGTTAAAGTGGCGACTGTTAGATAAAAATCTTTTTCTATATCTTCATACAATATATCGTAGTATCGGATACTGTAATAAACTGTCAGATTGTCACTGCCGCACTCCTTTGTCAGTCTATTTCTTTAAACAACTGTTGGTAGATTTTATTCTGATGTCATGACGTGTCTGCGAATTTTTGCTATTGGTCGGTCTTATTATCAAGATGGTCGATTTTAAATCACAACAGGTCTTCTTTCATGTTTGTCAGTCTATATGGGCAACGAAAAACTGTCCATAGTCCAATATGTAGACAAGCTCTAGATGAATGACCTTATCACCACTGGATGGATGGTCGTGTTTTGAACAGCTTAGTTTCTAGTTTCCTTCTCGTTTGTATGTTTAAAATAATAAAAGCTCGATGTTAATGATTTTTGCAATTAAAACTTAGGAAAAGTGTATAATGTGGATAGCATTCAGCGCCTTTAAGTTGATCTTTTTTTATAACTACTATCTAAATTAATATTGAAAATGGTATCAGGATTTGCAAGAAAACTGGATTCCCAGACCCAGACCCCCGCCTTCTGGTATTGCCTCCTCTTTCATCGGAGGCAATTTACGGCCTTGAAAAAACATATATATACTCTCTCAAAAAAGAAACGCAACATGTAAAAAATTTGAAATTACGTCGCATACAGAAGTCGAGTTTTATATCACCAGTTGTTGCAATATCATTATGAAATTTTACTTGGCAATTGTAGAGGGGCCATTTTTTCTTTAATTGTTAAAATTTTTATACAATGTCGACAAATCGAGTGCGCATGCCAATCAGAATTACGTCATGAAGTTTGTTTGCAAGGCAGTACTCAAACTGCCATCTCCATATTAAAAAAGAACGTTCCGCACAGGATTTCAATATCAGATTCTTATAACCCACAAGTTTGTGTTTTCTTTCCGTGATTTTTGATTGCGCAATTAGGCGTTGGCGCATGCGCATATCCAATTTAATCAGTAGATGCACGATTTTTCATAAGATCAAAATTTTCAGAAGGTCTTTAAAAAGCAAAAATGTCTTGTGTTTTACGTTTGTTATGTGAATGGTAAGGATTCTCATGTACCAGTTTGACTCTTGATGCACTACACTCCTCCCAATTTTTCAAAATCTCTGAACCGTCCTTCTCATACTGTTTGCCATTTGTTAGAATGTTTTGCAGAAGCTTTCTTTGTAAAAATTGGTATTTTAGTTCACGACAATGTTTTGGTGCTGATATCACTCTGGATAAATAATCAAAGGAGAATTCCCTTGTTCAAAACTCCTTCAACCGATATGTCGTGTGTGGGGGAAATTCACGCCTCATATTGAGCCTGATATTATCCACTTAAGACAGGATTATCGTTATGATAATGATGGCATCAAAGAAAGGAAGATTTTTGCTTGGTTATGGAACCAAAAAAGTAACCGTTTCAAATAATGGTTACCAGAATTACTGGATGTTAGCTAAGACTATCAATTTCTATGATTTTTCAAAGTTGGAAAAGCGCAAGCGCTAGCGCCACCCGATGTTTTTAAAAACCTCGGGTTTGGGAGCTAAGGCTTCAATATGTATGAAAATGGGAGCCAGAAGATCGTATACAGCGTTTTTTTAAAAACCGAGAGAACACAAGTGAAGTCGTAATTTCATCATTTAGTCGGTATTTCTACAGTTGGCGCTACGCCTTTGTTGGCTGGTAAATTTGAATTTTGTTTACATCACACGTAAGATTAATCATTTCTAAATGATTCTGCAAAATTTCACATTCGTACGACAATTTTTAGTTGAAATTCAATAGTTTTTATTTCAATGGTATTTTAAATATCTTTATTTGTTGCGTTACTTTTTTGAGAGAGTATATTTGGCAAACTTGTACCGATAAATAATATGAATGAGGGAGGTTTGGGTGCATTAAAACCAAGTTCAACCATATTTTTAAAGGCCTGTTCTAAATCAAGACCATTGCGATCCCTTATTTCTCCGGTGTGTCTGCGTTGTTTTGTTTTTTTCAGTTCCACTTTTCAGATTGATTCTTCAAGTTCGGACGTTTTGTTATTACCTTTTATTATATTTGAATGATTGGTTGGGATTAAGTTGATGTTTTAAACTTTGTAATATGCATTACAGAATTTATTCCCCGTCTGAACGCTGACATTTTGATGTTGTGGTAAATAGAGCATTAGGTAAAATAGTTTTTTTCCAATGATTTTTGATGTTTTGTGTTTACTATGAATTTTTAATATTAACGATGACATTATGTATTACTTTTTGCAGTCAACATAACAAGAGTGACCTGTCTTGTATTTGTATCATCAGAACACTGTCAAATTATGTACCTCTTAATTGTATTTCAGTTACACCTGTTCACTGCAACGCAATTATTTTGCATGTATCGGTCCGTTACCAAGTTGTATTGTATGTATTTAGAGTCATTTTGTTATGCTTGAAATATACAAAAAATTATTGAACGTTATTATTTGATATTGATATTTTCATTAAAACAAAACTTTATTAACTTCTTTTACTTGTATAGAAGCATAACTTACCTGATTATTACTCTATACAGGCCTGTTTATATTAACCAGTTTGAATTGTCCGTGTCAATGTAATCAAATCGAGCACACTGTTCGTGAATGATTTAAAAATATACCATTGTTTTCGACAAAAAGAAATTAAATCCTTATACAATATGTTCTTGTTTATATACTGGGCATGTTTTTATAATTTATTACATTCATATTTTTGATATTTTCGTGATTAAAAGTTGAAAATTGACATAAACTGTGAAAAAATTGCATGTATCGTCCGTTAACAATGTTTTTCTCCGTAATGGTTCTGCCGTGTGATATATATTCAATGGCGTTTTACAATACATAAGATACAAAATCATATTATACAATATATACCAATGGTGTTGTACAATACATACGATACAATATATACAAAAAAGCAATAACAGTTCAAAAAAGTGAATAATAGTCCTTAAAGAAAAATGATTTCAATTGCTGTTTAAAAGTGTCCAAAGATTTGCTCTGTCGTATGATAGGAGGAAGTCCATTCCACAATTTAAGGCCTACGGTGCCAAAACTTCTATCAAAAAATGTCCTATTCTTATTGAAGGGAACAACATAAGTAAAAGAAGATGACTTAGATGATCTTAAATTACGTTTTGATACTTGATTATTCAAAAGTTCCTTTAAATACAATGGAGCATTCCCAACAGTACAGTTATACATATATGTTAAAATTTTGAAATCAATACGAGCCTGAATTGGCAACCAATGAAGATCGTACAATGCTTGTTTCGAACTATCGTACTTGGAGCGATTTAATACAAGTTTTGCACACATGTTTTGTATTCTCTGAAGTTTCAATAAATCAGTTTTAGAAATACCATATAAAACAACATTACGAAATCAATATGTGATACTACTAGAGACAAAACTAAAATTTCAGTTGCTTCCTTTGATAAATATTTTCTTACACTTTTTATCTTAAAATAATTGTCCATGGCAGTGTTATATTTTTTCTTTATGTGATCTTTCAAGGACAAAGTTTCATCCAAGAATACACCCAAATATCATTATACATTTCTGTAAATTTACTATTATATAGAGTAGTTATTTTCAATGTTAAACAAACGAAACATGCACGCACTCCACATAAAAAAATATAAAGATCACATCTAATTTGCAAATCACTGAATAGTTAACCCAGGTGATCCGATTTTTTAATTGTTTTTTTAAGTACCTTGCTGTAATATTTCTTTTTATTCAGCTTTTGCATTATTCATGTGTAATTTGACGTGTATTCAAAGAAATAAATCTCTTGTTGCAACTTGATCAAGCGATATGTAGTAAAGATAGTAGCAAATTACCGAACTTGGATGACATTCTAAATTGTCTAAGGAGAAAAAAAGACACCAACCAAAGACATAGCGGAGAAATTGAAGACCGAAATGCGCCTTAAGCAATTGAAACGGTGAATTTAACCTTATTTTATGGATGAAATAAATCGAAGAAAACTCCAATAAGGAAAAAAATATGTAGAATTTTCAAGGATATAAATATTCTTTTACCAGGTTTCATTCTCAATTTCTTTTCTACATTAACTGTTCAATACAGACATGGTTATTAACACAGTCCTTTTGTATTCCTTTATCACAATGTCGACAAACTGTTTTAATTTGGTGTCTTGTGCCATATCCATCATTGTCCGAGCACACACTGCAGTCTCTCTACTTGTATAATTTTCCTGAGTGTAACTCTTTCCACGCGATGCCTGGAGGGTTCGACAGATTAGCGGGAAGGGTCAATAAATGTTCACTAGCTAACGCATCCACAATAGATTGGGTGAACTGAAGTCGGCTTTTAACGGGTCTTTAACTAGTATTTTGACAGTACAAGATGTACGCATTGATGACCATACGTTGGATGAAATTAAAGACAACCTTTCTCCAACTTTCTGTTGCCATTGTAGCTAGTAACCATTTTGTCGGCAAGGTTTACACCACCCATTTTCTTGTTGTAAAAGTCTAGAACTTTGGGTTTGCCATGGACATTTTGATTAGCGGTTTCGCTTGTACTTATCACTCTTACTGGCTTTCGGCATTGCCGCTCGCGATAAGCACAAATCATTAGATCACCTTGTCTTACGTACTTGAATTCTCTTTCTGCCAGTGTTATATTCTTAATCATATTTGGCATGAACCGGTTACTTCGTAATGTGTCTGTAAAAAGTTCCTTGCCTTAAAGAGTTCTCGCGATAATTTAATAGACGTGAAAAAAGAATCACAAATTAAATGATAATTGATTCTAAATAAATTAGCTTCTGTCATTAAAGTATGAATCACGTGAAACCCTTTTGTTCTACCAGCCGAAGTATTGTCAAATTTTCTGCGACGGTAAATCTTTGCATGAAAGATATACCCAGATATAGCTTCCGCCAACACAACACCTTTACTCGGAATTTACAGCTTTAAGACGGAATACAAATGTATATTGTAGGATGCAAGATCTTCCCCTCGTTACAATTAGACTTTCATCAATGCTCAGTGTTTGATTAGGTTTAAGATAAACCTTAGTCTAACCGTAAAACAAATCTATTATTGGCTGAAATTTTGCTGCTGGGTTGTTATCTTGATGCTCCCGGTATGGAATGTTACTATTGTCAACTAAATGAAAAAACTTAAGCAGAGATTGGAATCTGTTCCGAATGAGCATTTTTTGAACCACGACGTCTCCCGGCTTACAAGTTTACAATGCCAGTACTCGGCAATGCTAGGCTTTTTAATCAGACAAGCTTATTTTCAAAATAACGGACAAAAACTTTAATCGCCTGTACGACTGTCATGACTGTTCCTCCGACCTTTGCCTAGCCATGTATTCTTGAACATCTGCTTATTATATCTTGTCTTCAAATGGTCTCCAAAGCGTACCTTATATATTTTTGAACACTCTAATTGGAATAATGATCTGAAAAACTGTATGTTCTCAAAATTATGTTTCTCTCTTCTAAACAACGTTAAAAACAGGCACATTTCAGATTATGAAACAATTAGAATTGCAGGTTCTGATTTCTTTTTTATTTTTAAAGTTTAATTGTACACATTGCAATCATAACTGTGTATTTGTCGAATAACCACGTAAAATATGTGCATGCAATAAAAAAAGGATTTCAGTTTATATTTGTCTCGCACTTTTATAAATTTTTTTGTCGCATGCATTTAGAAATTGCAAAGATATTTATTTTTTTCTTTATGTGTTATTTTTTAAATTTTTTATTACAAGCAGTGTGTGTGTGTACTAGTACTTTTTATTCGTCTTGATACTTTGCTCAGATTTTAGGTATAAGTGTTGAACAATTTTGCAATCAAGCAGTGTGTCCACATGTGAAAAAAATAACAAAAATTCGTACAAAGTCGAATATTCACATAATTACAATTTTGATCAATCGGAACAAAACATTGGCGAACTAATGAAATTCATTTTTTTTCTCTCAAAAAGTATTTGTCGCAGGCTCATTGCATTAGGGAAATTTTTGCTCAATCAGATTTATGACATCCTCGGAAACCCGGGGGTTCTTCATTCGCACACTCATTCATCACTCGACTCAGAACTGTGTAAAACGAAGGAATTGATACGTATGGACCCAGGGGTGATGAATGAGTGTGCGAATGAAGAACCCCTGGGTTTCCGAGGATGATTTATGATGGTACCTCATTTTTCGCGGTTTCTTAATTAAAATTGAATTAATGTATTACATTTACCGATCGTTTCCATAACACTCCGTTGAATGAAAGCAGCAGTCATGAAAAGATAGAAAATACTACTGGTGTAGACAAAAGATGAGGCATATTCTGCGAGCCAACCACTTCTTCAAAGTTTGGTTGTGCTAGGTCCTCTGTTGGAAACACCCTTAACCAAGGATCGTTCGGCCTTAATTCATCTTCCATTCAAATATTATCCTCTTCATCGCTCTCATCATTTTCATGATCAGTCTCTATGTCAGATTTACCGTCTGAGGAATCTGAAAAAAAAAAAAAACTCATCTTAAGGATTTTTATGACCAATGAAAATATGACGTCATGTATACGTCATTAACTTTTATGAGAACATTCTTTCCCGGATTAAGTAAAAAGACACGTGTAAAAGTAATATTTTTGCAAGATTTAAAAATCATATTAGGACGGAGCCAAAGTTTTCCGGTCTTCTATGTAGATTTAAAAGCATGTGTCCGAAACAAAAGGCCATGACCAACTCATTAAATAAATTAAATAAAATGAATATTACATATCACATATACACGGTAGGTCCCGTGTCCGGCGACAGGATTGTTTTTTCGAGAGGCATATACAATTGTCCCGGTTTTTTCAAGAGAATAATCAATAAAAATGTAAAAAATGTCGATAATGAACGTTTTTTTTACTGAAATCGAAAAAAAAAATGGCACTGATGGGGTGAGTTTATTGTAGTATTATCATATTGTATAACCACACATAATCGTTTAAAAAGAAAATGATTCCTAAATTGAAATATGAACTTTTTTTTAGAATTTTTGCATTTTAGCATTTTTCAACACTTGTGCGTCAAAAATTTGGCATGAGATAGCTATGCATTATCAGGTGACATCAATATTATATATTGGCATGCCGAGTCTTTAATGTTATTTGTTTAATCTTACATTTTTAAAAATTTTTAAAAAAGTACCCATCCAGGTTTTTTCAAGAGGGGTCCAGGTTTTTTCAAGAGAGGTCCTGGTTTTTTTCACACTTTATATAGAGTGAGTGAGTGAGTGAGTTGGTGTTTTACGCCCGTGCAACGCTATATAGGTTATTTACAGGCGATGAACATGAAAAGGGTGATAAAATGAACATGAAACGATGATGATAAATGAAATATGGGGGTGGGATGGGAAACAAAGGACAGGTAAATTTTGAAGAACCACAGGAAAAGGGGAGAAGTGGGTAGGGGCGGAAAATTTAGCCTATGTGGTGCACTACTGGGCGGTCCACAAAGGGGTCTTTTACGTGCATGAAGCGTGGCACTCTCCACACACGTTGGCCCACTATGGTCGGCGGTCAGGGTTTCCGTATTATAGACCTGACAACCCCCGCGGACGAGGGTCACCCTATTCAGCCACCTAGGGTACACACTTGGTCGCTCTGTGGGCTGAGCACTGACCCGACGTCAGAATCCCAAGACCCTTAGTCGCCTCTTACGACAAGCTAGGCTCTGCTGCGGGCCTATTCGCCACCCGGGCCCCGCAAGAGAGTTTGTGCGTCTTGTAAACTTCCCAAATTAATATTTTTAAAACAGTCAATGCTAGTTGAAGACAAAAATACGGTAGTTTCATTTTCAAGGGAGAATTTGTTTTTAATTTATGTTGATTTCTTTCTCGTTTCATCAAAAACACAAACAAACAATATTTGTGCAGAGTAACATATCTTTCTATGACTTTAAAAATAAAACAATGCGATACACAAAACTCAGTAATGAATTCATTTTAATTTCTTTATTTTATTGACATCTTTAGATTGTTAACCAAAGACTAAACACACGCACATACACACATTTTATATAATGAAAATGAAAACCATTTAACCATAGAATACCATACAAACACACACACAAATACATACACGAAAAAAAAAAGATCTATGAAGCAAATGCGCTTTAAAGTTGTCTTCCAATGTTTCCAGCGTACTGCAAATCCATCTGACAGATTGATTTAATCTATTGACCGGGTTGGTCACGGGTCAATTATTTCGGATTTCTTCATTTAGGCACCGACCATTTGATTTTCGGGGGGGGGGCTAGGATTTTCACCCGCTGCGAGGGCCAGCTTATTTTTTTCCCATACACTCAATGCTAGAAAATAAAGGTAATAACAAAACTACCGAACTTGAATGAACAATCTCATATTCCATAGAAAATGACAAAACGAATCAGTCATACCGAAAAATTGGTGGTTCGCAATGGTCCTGACTTGGTACAGGCATTTCAAACGAAATGGTGGGTTAAACCAGGTTTTATGGCGCCAAACCTCCCTCTTCCGTTGCGATCTTAGGATCAGGTAATGACCATAGAACACAACATAGTTGTGAGACACCATAGGGATATTGAGGTGATCATCTCAGTACAAAATGAGGGCCAGATTATTTTTTTCGCCCTATAAGCCGGCCAGACTATTTTTTTGGCCAAAAATCAGAGCTAGAATATATTTTTCTTAAAAATCCCAAGCCCTCCCCAACTAAATCAAATGGTTGGCGCCTTAAATCCTTCCAAAAAGATCGAGAAAATTAAGTTCCGCCCAACCTTATGAATAAGATAGAGTTATACTCAATAGAATATAGCAAGCAGGAACTGCTTACTCTTCCGGAGCACCTGAGGTCACTCTTGTTCCGACTGGAGTTCGCGTTGTTGATTGATATTCAGTATTTTGTGTTTCCATGTTTTACATGTTGTCTGTTTTTTGTCCCGTTCTTGTTGGTGTTTACTGGTTTTGTCTCTGCCCTTTCGGACTTTTGACATTCGGATACCCCATTAGTACCTCTGCTTCTTACATGACACATCTAAATATAGAAACATGCAATGAACATGCATTTCTGATATTCTTATTATAGATAAATGAAGTACAAGACACGTAAGCTGCATTTTGATGTATACTTTTAAAGGATTCTATATATTTGAGTATGCTATTCAATGTTAACTTTTTGTGTTATAGATGGATCAAACAGATAAATTCAAATGCTACTACTGCAATACACAATCAGATTACGCATTCATCATTTTGGGACATTGTATCAACAAACATTCAGAATGTTTTTTATCCATCAAAGAAAAGACCACAGTCAACAACAAATTAGAATTTTTTTCTAAGCATTACAACATTATTCCAAAAGTAGAACTTAACTCTAATAAAACAATTTGGCTGCGATGCAAAAGCGATGAAATTAAAGTTTGCACAGAAGTTGAAGACAAAGGAATTAAATTGATTGATTGATTTATTGATTGGTACTGTGCATGCAATATGTTTAAATGTATATTTATTCAATAGAAAGAGTAATAGTTATCATTTTTAGCGTGTACTATTAACAAAATCCAGTGCCTCTCTTCCCTCAATTTTTCAAAAAAACCAGGACCCCTCTCGAAAAAACCGGACAAGTTGTCGTGCCTCTCGAAAAAAACCGTCTTTTTTTAAAAATCATATTTAAGGCTGTTTTTTAAAATTTTTTTTGAAAGAACTGCAATTATTTGAACCTTTTGAATACTTTGAACCATCTTTTTTATTTTGTTTCATTTTCAAGTTATAATTTAAACAATTTTTTGAAAACCGACAGGTGAAAAAACCTGGACCTCTCTCGAAAAAACTGGACAATTCCTCTCGAAAAAACAATCCTGTCGCCGGACACGGGACCTACCGTGATATATGTATCTTTCAACCACTACCCCAAAAGAATTAAAAGATTTGTTTTTTTATACACGATTTTCTACATACCATTAGAACAAACCTTTACTGTACAGCGTGCTGTTACACGTTTGTGCCACATATATTAGCTGGCGTTTTTTGTTTCGTTTTGAGCTTTTTTGTTCTATTTGTTATTGTTGATGTTGTTTTTGATTGAATCATTTATTTTCTTAAAAGATTTGTTTGCTAATAAAACAATAAAGCATACTATTGAAATATCTACTTTTTGAAATATATTTCCTGCAATAAGAAAACACATTGTTGTATTAAAAAGCCGGATTTTCAGTTTGACGCCGTCAGAACAAAGACCAGGTTTGCATTGTGACGTTAAGCTATTTTTAACGTATCTGACGGAGTATTCCCTGCAAGAAAAACAAGCCTTGGCACTCAAGCAAAAACAAACTTTAATTTTGTCTTTATCCTTTCCCACTTTTGACGTTCGAATGCCCTATTGGTACCTCTTTGCGTCCATCACCCGGCCTTAAGACCAGATCAGGTGTTGAAGACAAACACGTATACAGACAAGAACGGAATTCCTGAGTCCCCCGCAGAGCGAAAAAAAAAATCTAAGCCGGCTCGTTTAAACAGGAAGTAGGTAAGTGGCAGACCTGAAAACGCATCCCACCATATGAGACCCCTACCTTAAGCTGCGAACATGTCAAAATATCAAAAGCCTAGGATTAATAGTAGCTAACAAATATCGGTATGTTACGAAAATTTTCCCAAATGCATCCCACCTATTAAGACCCCTACCTGAAGCTGCATACCAAATATCAAAAGTCAAGGATTAATAGTAGCTGAGAAAAAGTGTTACGGACGGACGCTCGGCATTTCTATGTCCCCGCTCCGCTTTGCGGCGGGGGACAAAAACTGGAAGCCCTAAAAAGTCGAGTCCCGTGCGGGGCCCGGGTGGCGAATAGGCCCGCAGCAGAGCCTAGCTTGTCGTAAGAGGCGACTAAGGGTCTTGGGATTCTGACGTCGGGTCAGTGCTCAGCCCACAGAGCGACCAAGTGTGTACCCTAGGTGGCTGAATAGGGTGGCCCTCGTCCGCGGGGGTTGTCAGGTCTATAATACGGAAACCCTGACCGCCGACCATAGTGGGCCAACGTGTGTGGAGAGTGCCACGCTTCATGCACGTAAAAGACCCCTTTGTGGACCGCCCAGTAGTGCACCACATAGGCTAAATTTTCCGCCCCTACCCACCTCTCCCTTTTTTCCTGTGGACGTCAAAATTTACCGGTCCTTTGTTTTCCACCCCATCCCCATATTTCATGTCATTTATCATCATCATTTCATGTTCATTTTATCATCCTTTTCATGTTCATCGCCTGTAAATAACCTACATAGCGTTGCACGGGCGTAAAACACCAACTCACTCACTCACTCACTAAAAAGTCGATCTGTAAGTCTTCTTCATAATGAAATACAGTATAAGAACGGTTATTTTGGTTATGCTGTATATCGACATTTCAAGAAGATAACCTCTCATCAGCAGCATTTGAATCAAAATTTCGGAAGCTTAAAAACCTTTAGCGTTGAATGAAAAGTACTCAAAGCCAAAAGGACCGAACAGGGAACCCAAATCAAGAACCGAGGATATCGACCTTGTACAGTACAAGGTAAGAAACGCAGTGTTTTATACAATTTAGATATTAACAATCGAGAAGTTTAATTTAAAAAAATATCAGAAATTTAATGGCAAGTTCTTGACAGACAAGTCTAACGACCAGGCCTGATATTGTGTTTATACCACACATGTAAGCTAAACAACATTAAAAAGGTGTTACATGTAAGAACATATTAAATATTGTAACAAACTAGTCATATTAATTTTGTTTCAATATCCAAAGAAAGACAACAACAGCGTTGTTATTATAACAACCGAACCAGTTACTGTCTTATTAAACTAGTATTAAAATTGTACATTAACCCAAATTTGCGGCATATCAAATTAAACGTAGTATCTTTTTTTAATTCCTTTTTTTGTTAAAGGATTATAAAAAATAAATTATGTAGAGCTATGATGTAATTTGATATACACCAAAACTAAAAAAAAAGTCGTTAAAAGTGTTTTGTTAACTAGATAGTGTTTCTGGATTTTTTAACTATCCAACATTTCTTTTCAAATACGTGTCTAAAACTGCTCTACCAAATGTAACTAAATCTAGTACCGGTATGATTTTTATTTAGGGGTCCCGTGCAGGGCCTGATGGCAAATAGGCAGCAGAGCCTAACATGTCGTAAAAGGCGAATAAGGGACTTAGGATTTTGATATCTGGTTAGAGTTCAATAGTGGTCAGTACCCTAGGTGGCTAGATATCATTTCCCTTGTCCGCAGGGCCTGTCAGGTCTATAATACGGAAAACCGGTGATCTTAGTGGGCAAACAAACGTGTGTGTAGATTGACACACTTCATGCAAGTAAAAAGGTCCCTTGAAGACCACCATGTAGTGCATCGAACAGTCTAAATTCCCCCCCTTTTCTGTGGTTTTCAAAATTTGCTGTTCCCTTTATTACCCTCCTACCCCAATATTTCTCATCTTTTTATGTTCATCACTTTTATATGACCTATAAAGTGTTGCAAGGGCGTAACACTAACTCATTTATTGTTATTTCGGATGTCATTAACAAAACTAACGTTTGATTCGGCAAAAACAATTGCCGCTAAAATAAAGTATAGGGGTAAAATCATCATATAACTAAAAAAAATATTAGATAGAACAAATAAAATGGGTCTTTATATTATCTCTTAAAAATCAAACGTTCTACAGAGTAAGCTTAAAATTTACTGAAACAACGCCATATTTCAATGTATTTCGCGGCTATGGTCTTAGCTGTAATAATTTAGCTCCTTAGACAACTTTTAAATTAGATAGAGTAAGCGAGCATTAGAGGATTTTATTATTAGAACTATGGTCCTCATTACGAAAAATACTAACGTTTTTAAAGGTCAAGGACGACGGACACTAAGTGACGACAACAGTTCACATGATAAATCGGGTCAGGTAAGCTAAAAATGTTCATGAAAGTTCATTTTGACTCAGTGTGGTTTTTATATCCATGCTTCGAACATGTCGAAGAGGTGGTAAACAGTTACACCCCTTTTTGTTTTTCCCCTGTCCAGAACACAACTTTGCACACAATTGTCTACTTGACATAGAGATCTGATATTTTGCATACTGCTTTATTTATTGAACCACGTGGTGTAAAGTGGTTTTATTTTTCTAGGCCATTTTCTTATTTACGATCGCGAATAATTCAGGTCTTTGTCCAATCTGCAAATACAAAATGTATACATAGGAGTTATTTACCAGCGGCGGCGTTAACTATCACTTTAAAAAAAAAGATGTGCGAGCATCTCCATACCTAAAGAACTATAAGTCAAGGTGACTGAAACGTGATATGGTAGATCAACACACCCATATTTTGACCGTAACCTTGACCTTTCGGTCGAGTGACTGGCATTCTCAATACATAACAACTGCAATGCTTAAAGTCCAGAAACATTTTCACATTTCAGAAAGTCTAAGAGCAAGGCTAATGAAACTTGGTAAGTCTTTTTGGTAATAGGATAAAGTGCTACAGTTGCATTCTCGTCTTTTGACACTGGGTTTTCAGTTGAGCTACTTAAATAATTTTCTTTGATCTTTTGAAAACCTTTAAGAGTTCAAGTAACCGTAATAATTTAATATGAAATAGGCATTGCCCAACTGCGAGCACAGCATAATTCTGATAACAGGTTGACAAATATTTTTTGTAAATGCATGTGAAAAAAACTCTCCACATTACAACATGAAACAGAACATATGGATCCTCTTTTTGCTCTCAAATGACGAAGTTCCACACCTCAGTTGAGGAATAAAATCTTTATGAAATCAAAATATCACTCTGAAGAACCCCATTCCCGCAAAGACGTGGACACTTTTGATACTGAAACATTTGTTTACAAGTCATTTATTTACCTAAATTTTAAAACATGACTTGTGCGAGGCGCGTTTTGGTAAATTTCCGAGTCACCCGAAAGAAATATTTTGATAGATTTATTTTGAACCAAAGACATATACCGTTGACGTGTAATAGAACGTTCAATTTGGGACAAGATGCTTTGGGAGATTGAACATGTTGAACGTAAAATAGAAAAGTAAGAAAAAATCAATTAAAGTTTGGTTACTACAAAAAATGAAGCAACTCATTGTCATCAGAATAATTTTCTCCTTATATTCTATAACATAGGTAATTTTTGGAATGCGATAGACAAAATGGGTAATCATTTTTACTTTCACTCTGGATTCCTTTTAGAAGCATATCCGGACGAAAAAAATCAATATCAGCATTAGACAAATTTCTCGTGCGAACGTGCCCGCTACGAGCTGTGCTCGCTATAGTTTGATGAAAATATATGACTTTACAAGAAATTTATATTCCTGACTGGACTGGTGTTCTATAATAAAACATGGACAAACGAAACATACTGTAGTGCACACGTGGACTTTATACATGTACGACTTTGTACCACAGTTTATAAGCAACTACATGCTGCTGCAGAGGCCTGATATTTTTATTTGTCGTTTCCTATAGTATCATATGGTGTATAGCGTTTTCATCCTATTAGAACATCAACTTCCTGTTTACCGAATGCATAAATATTTGGGGCTTGAGTTGTATATATGTGGTGATGAGCTCGCATTCTTCTGGACAGTCGTTTTTTGCGCTTACCCATGACGTCATATCCGCTTCCGGTCGGCCATATTGGATCTCGTCGATCCTTGTGCTTCCGGTGTTTTAAGGGGAGATAATTCCGGAAAGTCACCGCATGGTAAAAGGCTAATATCTTTTTTGTTTCTTGACCGATTCCTTTCGAGTGTGTTGCATCGTCTTAAGTTCGCATTGTCTTTCGGGAGGCACTTTGTGGTGGTCAGTGGTCGGTGGTCATTCAGGGCTTGACCATTAAGTGACCATTTCTTATTTCTACCAAAAGATGGGGTTGTTGTATATTGTTGAAAAGGTCGCAAGGTGTAGATTCAATTTCTGAAATGTTTGAGTCGGTAGTGGTTAGTGGTCAGTCAGGGCTTGACCATTTAGTGACCCTTCTGTGTTCTTGTTGGATACTGGACATGTAACTGCTTCTCCAGGAATCCGCCACCCGTGTGTATTACCTGTCAAATACTGCCTTAACTTCCTGGTAGTGTTCACCATTACATCTATATGACTGAGTTTGAATTTGACTATGTAGTACCAATGATATAATAGTAACCAGGATCGTGACAAATGAACTTATATATATATTTATATTTAGGGTCTAAACAAAACCAGAAAACTCTTACTTAACCGTCGAGAAGCAGATTGGATCTTAAAAAAGATGCAAAGCTATTAAAAAAAATCATACAATTAATTTATTGATAAATTAATATTTAGATATGGTAAAGTCTGGTGATCCTATTGTGGTCTCGATTTTCGGAAAATTTAGAATTCCAACAGGTACATCTTCATCATTGCTCTGAATATTACTATAAAGATTGTAGAGAAAACAATGTAATTTTGACATTTCATTGACCGACAAATGAACAGATTTAGCTTTGGTTGATCGTTTTAACTTATAATTGCTACAAATAATTATTTACTGAAACTTACAGTGCAATCCAATTGTCACATCGGTACAATATTTAAAACTATTGACTTAATTATTTTAATTTCCTTTTTTTATGTTTAGAGTAATTATATCTCTTCTATATAGAACAAAAGGGTGAAAAAAGGATGAGTGTTTACCGGTTTTGTCGTTGCCCTTTTGGACTTTTGACACTAGAATACCCCATTGGTGACTCTTTGCTTCTTTCTAGCAATTGGATGAATTCCATACAAACCCATCTACCTTAAAATACTAGTAGCCCGTGTAGGTATCGGGTGGCAAATAGGCCCACAGCAATACCAAGCCTGTCGTAAGAGGCGACCAAAGGTCTTGTTATTTTGACATCGGGTTTGTGCTCTGTCCACAGAGCGATCAAGGTGCGTACCCTAAGTGTACCTCAAAGATCCTAAAAGACCCCAAGTAATGCATGACATAGCGTAAATTACAGTCCCTATACTCACCCTGCCCTTTTCCGGTGTTCTTCAAAGTGTACTGTTGCTTTGTTTCCCACACCAACACCATAATTATCATTATCATTTCATGTGGATTCAATTTTATCATTCTCGTCATGTTTCTTGCCCTTACATAACATTTATATTGTTGCTAGGACGTAAAACAACTTACTCACTTATCATGCAAGAGTAAACAACAGTAATGTTGCTGACATCCTCAATTAAAAGTTATGGTAAATGTATGCATGTTTTGAGCAAAAAGAAATTCAAATTATTCCGTTGGCTTCAATTACTTTTTTGTCATTGAAATTTCCGATTGTCAAATTCAAAAATGGTTAAACACCAGGTTTCTTTCCTTGCAATGCACAGGGTCGATATCCTCGGTGCTAGATGTGGCTTCCTTTAAGAACTTTTCATTCAATATTTTTGGTTTTTTACCTTCCAATGTCTTGATTCAAATGCTGCTAATGAGAGGTTACTCCTTGAAATATCGATATACAGCATAACCAAATTAACCAGAGAAGCGCAGTGAAATTTTGCTGTTGTACATTGTACATTTATCAAAATCATTTCAATATGTGGATCGTGTCTTTCTGGCACATATTCAATATTCTTTCGTTTTCAATAAGTTTTAAACCAGTTTTTTGTATTGGTTTCCGATTCATATTAAAATAAATAATATTTGGCTTTTATTTCAGGCAAAACAAAAAAATAAGAAATAATAGGAATAACTTTGTTTTACCGAGTTCTTAAACCGTTTGTTGCTTCATGTGTTTACGGTATGTTTTCCTTGTTTTGTTTTGTCTTATGGAGATTTGAGATTGATTCTCCAAGTTCGGTAATTTTGTTATTACCCTTATTTATAAGAATAATAGTTTCATTTTCATTCTAGAACAATAATTTCAAACTTCAACCAGTCAATAGGATTCTTAAATCAACAAATGAGACTTTCTAAGAGAGAAAAATGCCCATCGGGCTCTCTTTTAAATAAAATATGAGTTTTATTTGAAAAAGTACAGGTTTTCAGGGCATAAATGACATAATAAAGATAAAAGGAAGAAGAAACTGACAAATTTAAATCAATAGTTATGTAAAATTTACAATGTCCATATCTTGCTAAATTATATGGGCTAAATACATAAATTAAAAGTAACCAGAGTCTCCCAGGAGCCTTAATCGCTCACCTGGTCTTGATGTCAACCCTATGAAGACTTTTGTATAGCTAAATATGTTATACATGTATGTTTAAGCAAGAAAAACCTTTCTATATCTGCAATAGTTTTCATTCTTTAAGCAAAAACACTATTTTTCACCTTTAAAGGACCCCTTAAGAGATCATCTGCCAACTTCAACCATATGAAGACTTTTGAAGAGGTTAATGAACTGACTGTTTAAGCGAGCAGCAGCTTCTATCTATCTGCAAAAGCTTTCATTCTATAGACCAAAAACACTATTTTTCACCCTAAAGGGTCCGGAACCCCTGCGGAGTCATCTGACAACTATGACCATATGGAAGCTTTTAGAGCTAAATAAGCTGAACATTTAACAAGCAACAGCTTTTTTGTTTTAGTAAAGGTTTTCATTCTGTAGACAAAAAAACATGCAAAATTTTATGAAGGGCCGTAACCCTTATAAGGGTCAACTGAAAACTTTGACTCCTTGAACTTTCTAAGAGCTTAATGAACAGAATATTTAAGCATTTATCTGCTATAGGTTTTATTTTTTAAGCTAAAAACATGAAAACACTTATTTAGGGGCTGTAATCCTTCTAAGGGGTCATCTGACAACTTCAACCATATGAATGCTCTTGTAAAGCTAAATGAGCTGAACATTCAAGCAAGCAAAGGCTTTTCTCTAACTGCAATAGTTTTCATTTCATAGACAAAAGCACTATTTTTCGCCTTTAAGGTTCATGGTTACACTTCGAATAAAATGGTAGATATTTGACCTATTTTTCTAGTCTATGTACGACTTAAACGACATATAGAAACAGAAAATAGAGTGTGGCAGCGCCTAGATATAAAAATCGCCGATCATTTTGCTTTCAAGTTTACAAAATTACTTTTGTTGTTTTCTCTATTCATTTTCTTTCCGTTCAAATTGTCCCATTAATAAAGCATGAATTACCCCTAAGTAACCTTTTATAAAACCAATTGTGAGTAGATTTAATAACACCAATAATGAAATTACCTTGCACGTGGAGGCCAAATGACAGGGCATTGTTGATATTTGGCTATATTTGGGTGAACTGAAAAACGCAAAGAAAATGCCCCGACAAAACGGATCAAGTGTACACGTGCAAAATACTAAAAGTTTATGCAAAAATTATTTATCTAGACGCTGCTACGCCTTATTAAGCAATTGAATGTGTAGTTTAGGCTCCACATAGACTGAATAAAGACGTAAAATATCGGTCATTTTTCCAAAAGGTAAAGATGAACCTTAAGGGGCTGTTACCCCTAAAAGGGGTCATCTGACAACTTCGACCCTATGGAGACTTTTGAAGAGCTAGATGAGCTGAACATTTAAGCAATCAACACATTTTCTCTATCTGCAATAGATTACATTCTATAAGCAAAAAATACTATTTTTCACCTTTAAGTGCTTCATTGCAGGGTAATCCAAATGTACAACTAAGCCTCTTTCAATTCTGTTGACTTCAATACTTACGGCAAAAAAAAAATCCGGCCTCCAGAAATATTACGATTGTTGTTATTCTAGAAATGGTGGCAATCAAATGTGGATCCTGAAAGAGCTGATGGAGATTCTTAACTCTAAATCAGTTTCATCTTGTAACAGCATCAAAACATTCGATTTCTCCACACTTTACACTTCTATTCCACATGAACAACTGAAATCGCGATTGGTATAGCTGATTAAACGCAGCTTTAGAAAAAAATGGAAAACGCAAGTACAAATATTTAGTAGTCGACTATTACAAGACTTACTTTGTCATCAATGAGTCAAAGAAAAAGAACAAATTTACAGAAGCCCAAATAATCGACATGCTCAACTTTCTTATTGACAACATCTTTGTTAAGTTTGCTAGATGTGTTTTTCAGCAAACAAAAGGGATGCCAATTTGCACTAATTGTGCACCTTCGCTTGCTAATTTGTTTCTTCATTCATATGAAGCAGACTGCTTACAATCTCTTCTAGACAAAAAAGACCGTAAACTAGCTCTCTGTTTCAACCGTTGATGATTGATGATGTCCTTTCACTAAAGAATTCTCAATTTGGTGCCTTTCTCCATTTCAGGAGCTTGAGATAAAGGACACAACGGATTCTAGGAAGTCTGCTTTATATTTAGATCTACATCTCGAAATTGATTCTCAAGGAAGACTTTCAACAAGGCTGTATGACAAACGTGATGACTTCAACTTTCCAATCGTCAACTTTCACTTCTTGTGTAGCAACATTCCATCCGCTTCATTTTATGGAGTTAACGTATCTCAATTGATTTGTTACACCAGAGCGTGCGGGACATCGATTTCCTTAGCAAAGCGACAGGTCTAACGCAAAAATTGCTCACACAAGGTTATGTTGCTCCTCGGTTGCTGTTTTCACTCAAGAAATTTTACGGAAGACATCATCCACTTATAGATAAATATGGGATTTCGATCTCTCAGATGAGTGCAGATGTTGGTTTGTCTTTTGACTTCCTTTACTGGATTTGACACGCTGAATAAACTTATAGAAGTAGGAACTGCTTACTTTTCCGGAGCACCTGAGTTCACTCTTGTTACGACCTGAGTTCGCGTTGTTGATTGATATTCAGTTATTTTGTGTTTCCATGTTTTACATGTTGTCTGTTTTTGTCCCGTTCTTGTTGGTGTTGACTGCTTTTGTCTCTGCCCTTTCGGACTTTTGACATTCGGATACCCCATTGGTACCTCTGCTTCTTTAAGGGGCTGTAACCCCTATAAGGGGTCATCTGACAACTTCGAACCCATGAATGCTTTTGTAGAGCTAAATAAGTGGAACATTTAAATTTGAGCAAGCAACAGCTTTTCTCTATCTGCAATAATTTTCATTGTATAAGCCAAACACATGAAAAAACGCTATTTTTCCTCTTCCCTGTTAGGGGTCACCTGGTAAGTTCGACCCTATGAATGCTTTTGTAGAGCTAAATGAACTGAACATTCATAGGGTCAAAGTTATCAAATGACCCCTTATAGCCCCTAAATTTACATGTTTTCATGTCTTTGGCCTATAGAATGAAAACTATAGCAGATAGAGAAAAGCGGTTGCTTGCTTAAATGTTCAGCTCATTAAGTCCTTAAAAAGTCTCCATAGAGTCAAAGTTGTCAGAAGACTCCTTGTAGTGATCATGGCCCTTAAAATAACATTTTGCATGTTTTTGGCCTACAGAATGAAACTATTGCTGAAGAGAACAGCTGTTGCTAGCTTATTTAGCTGTACGAAAGTTTCCATGGGGTCAAACGTGTCAGATGACCCCTTATACGGGTTACGGACCTTAAAAGGTGAATAATTAATGTTTTTGGCCTATAGAATGAAAACTTTTGCAGATAGAAAAAACAAAACATGTTGCTTGCTTTAACATTCAGTTCATTAGGCTCTACAAAAGTCTTCACAGGATTGAAGTTGGCAGATGATCCCTTAAAGGTGTTATGGCCCTTTTAAAGGTGAAAAATAGTGTTGTTTGCTTATAGAATGAATCTTTTGCAGATCATTGTAGAGAAAAGATTTTTTAAACCTAATCATTTAGCCCATTTAGCTATACAAAAGTCTTCTAAGGGTTGACATCAAGACCAGAGGAGCGATTCATGCTCCTCGGAGCCTCTTGTTTTAGTTGTCAACCTGGATGTGTAGTTTGTCGAGTATACCCTGCTTTTACTAATATCTATGGAAAAATTTAAGAAGTTCCCAAACATTTGAAAATATTTAAATATTTATTCATAGTATACTTCAGGTATACAGGTTCACTTTTGAACCATCTGATTCTAAAATAAATTACTTACGAACAATGAAGGTGGAAGTCGTAAAAAAGAAATTTCTTCTCCAAAAATCTTAATTTAAATTTATTACAATATTAATGGCAGACAACATCAAGGATATTTCACCCGATCCGTTTTGTTTGTTTTGGGATGTTTCTTTGATTTTTGTTCATTATAGTGATTATGGTCCATTAATGTATTTCCTATCATTAAATAAATAAACAAAGTTTTCATTGATTGCCGAGAGAGGAACCACTAATTCGGGACTAATTAAAGCATTTAAGCCTAATGGAATTTTTGATTGACATTATATTTAAACATGAAATTCTTCATTGTATTTTTATGATATGTTTTGATAGTGATGTCGATGTTAATGTCTTTTATCATTTTCCTTATGTGATGCTTCCTTAACTTAAGATGATAAGCAACTGTCGTTTCAAATCAATTAAATATTGGTAAATATCATTGGGCCCATGCTGATTTTGAATTTTATCTTTAGCATATACTACCCTGGTCAAGAAAATTGTATTTCCCTGAGAATTGTTTGACCTAGGCAGTGCCAATCCAATCACTTATATCCATAAAAAAAGAGGGATTTAATCTTCATTTAAATGCCTGCAGCCATATAGTGAAAAAAAAAACAGGAAAGGTAAAAAAAATCATTGTTAATTTAATTCATGAGAAGTTTAATCTACAGAAATAAGGGTTATAAATATTGTGTATTGGTAATTTCATATATGTTCTAGACTGGTATTTTATATAAGCTGTCTGTTCCTATCAATTAATGACTGGTATTTTAATGAGATATCTCTTGAGTTCTTTTCTTTTGTACAAAACAGCTGTAAATTTTATACTGAATTAAGAAAGTATAATTTTAAGATCGTCTATTTATCATCACATTTGTCGTTTAATGGAACCAACACTTGATTCAAATTTCATGAATAGGTTTAGAAAAAAACAGACTTTCAAATGGATTTGTTTTACCTTTCAGGTCAAGCAATTGGATGTATTCCATACAAATCCATAAACCTTTAAATACCATTGTATTCCGTGTAAGGCTCGGGTGGCAAATAGGCCAACAGCAGTGCCAAGCTTGTTGTGAGAGGCGACCAAGGGTCTTGTTATTCTGACATCGGGTTTGTGCTCAGTCCACACCGATCAAGGTGTTTACCCTTCGTTTACCTTAAAGATCCTTTTGTGGACCGCAAAGTAATGCATTTGCAAATCCTACCGACCCTCCCCTTTTCCAGTGGTATGCATTTGTTTTCCTTCCCATCCCCATATTCATGTTGATTTACTTTTATCTTCGCACATTTTATATTAACACCCTTATATAAGATATATAGTGTTGCTAGGTCGTAAAACACCAACTCGCTCATCCCGACAAGCTTAAAATAATATTACAAAAGTTTCACTTTGCCAGAGTAACAAAGTCTGAATAATGCTAACATTCTTAATTTTAAAGTTATAGTACATGTAAGCGTGTTTTGAGCAAAAACTAAATCAAATTAAGCCGACTTCCGATTCATCTTTAAGTAAATTAAATATTTTGCTTTCATTTCATGCAAAACAAATCGCTAACATCTAGGTGAAATAAGCAAAGGTACCAATGGGGTATCCGAATTTCAAAAGTCCGAAAGGGCAGAGACAAAACCAGTAAACACCAACAAGATCAGGACGAAAACAGACAACATATAAAACATGGAAACACAAAATAACTGAATATCAATCAAAAACGCGAACTCCAGTCGAAACAAGAGTGAACTCAGATGCTCCGGAAGAGTAAGCAGTTCCTAATTGCTATAGCACGCCCGTCACGTTGCCAATATTACATTCAGCGTGTCAAATCCGGTAAAGGAAGACAAAACAAAACCCTTTGACAAACCAACATCTGCACTCACCTGAGAGATCGAAATCCCATATTTGTCTATAAGTGCATGATGTCTTCTGTAAAATTTCTTGAGTGAAGACAGCAACCGAGGAGCAACAGGAAAATATTTGGTTTTTACCGAGTTCTTTACCGTTTTTGCTACATTTGTAATATCAACTTGAATTTTAGTGATTTTAATTATCGTTTAAAAAAAATTATCAAAGCAATTTTAACGTGAACTCGCCTTAATACATGCAATAATATCAGTAATTTTGTATTAGCAAAGTACGTTATAATAATATATTGTGTGTCGATTATTTCATTTAACATTCTACTTTTCGAGGAACTCTTATGATACACTTTTGAACCATCTGTTTCTAAAACAAATAACTCATTAACAATGAAGGTGGAAATCGTAAAAAAGAGATTTCTTCCCTAAAAAATCTTAATTTAAAATTTATTATAACATTTATGGTAGGTAACATCAAGATTTTATATAACCAGAACTATTTTGTTTGTTTTGTGGCGTTTCTTTGATATTTGTTCAATAGTGATTAAATTCCATTAATGTTAGTTGAGGGTTGTGATGTGGTTTACAGAATAGAGAATAATGGCCTAAATTATTTACAGATACAGAATTTTTGTTACAGATAAATAATAATTGACTAAAATTATAAAGAATAGACAATAAACATATACAGAATAGAGAATAATGGCCTAAATTGTTTATAGATGCAGAATAATGAGCTAAAATGACAAAGAATAGAAAATAATGTAACATTTAAAGCTAATGGAACTTTTAATTGACAGTATTTTTCAACAGGAAGCTTGTAATTTTAATGATATACACTCACTTCTATCTCATTATCTTCATTAATAATATATTTGATATTGGTGTCGATGACTTTTACCTTATTTGATACTTCCTTAAACTGAAAATTATCGCCACTCCTCAAGACAATCAGCAACTAACTTATTTAAAAATATTCAGCTTTTTTCAAATATAATTTTTATGACGAAAGATTGTCCTATTAAAATAAAATAAGCATTTTTACATGAGCTAATAGAGTTGGATTTTGTGTCCAATTGACGAATTGTCTGGGACAATTATATTAAATGATGCCCGCTAGAATTTTTTTTTGGTACACAGGAACCATCACTATATTGAATTTGAAATTTGACAGGGCGGTCTTGAATGTCATGTCGTGTGTCCTCGTTAATTATAGATCTAGTAACCTCCTAGTTCCTGTGACTGATATAAAAACATCCCTGATGCCGAAGAAACGCAGTTTATGGACTGACTTTATTTCGAAATTGACAGATTAATTGATATGAATAATCTCTAATTCCCTGTTCAGGACTAAGCTAAATTCTCGCCAAATACTACTTAGAACTGTGTAGAGAACAATTTGAAATTGTGTAGGATGGTTTACTATTACAAATGACATGTAGATTCTAAGCGACTTTAGTAAGTGACTGAAAGAGTTGGCGTTCACACCTTAACTAGACTATATGTTTTAATAATATGATTTTAATAATATGATTTTAATAATATGACTGTATGATAACAATGATAAAGTGATCTTAAATTGATGGTAAGAAATATGAGGTGGGATAGAAAAGGAAGGAGCAGTTTTGGAATTTGGAATTTGGAAGTTCAATTGATAAGCTTCGTGAAAAGAGAAGAGGTGGTTAGGGACGCAAAAGATAGTCAATGTGATGCACTATTTTGCGATCCACAAATGGATCATTTTCGTCCAAGAAGCGTGGCACCTTCATGTGTCGCCGACTACTTTGTGCATCGGTCATGCTCTGTATTATATACCCGACAACCTCCATGGACGCATACCAATCCATAAAGCAACCTAGGGTCGCCCTGTAAGCTGAGTACTAATCAGATGTCAGAATCCAAAGTCCCTTAGTCGCCCCTTACGACAAGCTAAGCTCTTTTGAAGGCATATTCGACACCCAGGCCCACAGAAAACAGATAGAAGTAGGGCCCGATTGGTTTCATGTGGTAAGCGAAATTGCCCGACCAGAAACTGTCCGTTGCCTGTTCCATGGTATCGTAGTTTATGTTTTAAAACAAGGCAAAGTTGGGAAAGCGGTAGTATCACTTGTGAGCATTGACTAACAATTTTCTTGTTTAATTAGTTAACGCTAATGTTATTAATGTACATAAACTAAAATAAATACCGCTGACATTTAGAAGATTAACTTTAATCAGTTGGTTTTTGTTCCATATACGAAATTCGTTTAAATCTATAATATATTGTGTAAAATAATAAGAACATTAAGTCAATCAACGAGGGCGAACGTTTTAATTGGATGCTCGATAGGCTTTATAAGTGGAACTTCAAATCACCAATAATTTAAAAATCTGAAACATCGAAAGGGTAAGTACATGTATAATATGTTTACAATATTATTAATGTTGACGTTTGTTGAAAAACAACAGAAGTTAGAAATTATTTGTAAAATTTCTTTAGGGAAAAAACCAACTGCATCATTTCTTTGTCTAGTTTATCGAAGTCATAATTGTAATTCCAGTTTGGCATCTAGTTTTAAATTTTTGTCTAACGCTATTCATATTCTTAAGGTGATCGGCGTTTATAATAGTTTGTGTACAGCGCCTCTGATGAGAATCGTGTAAAACGAAACGTGTCGGGCATAGCAAAATTAATTACCATGAACATTGTTGTATTCCATTTTGAACATGGTGAGCGTTTGTAGTTTTTAACAAGAAAGGAATAACTGAGTTCCCCGCCGAGCGTCAAAAGTTCTAAGTCTTCTTGCTTAACAGGAAGTAGATAAGTGACAAATCTGGAAACGCATCCCAACATATGAAACTCCTACCTGAAGCTTCATACCAAATATCGAAAGTCTAGGATTGTTAGTACCTAAGAAATCCGTTACGCGTTGCGCCGAGGGACAAAAAATATATTATTCCTTCACATGCATCTTCCGATGAAGCGAAATGAGTGCTGCTGGAAGTTAGACAATAACTTACTTATGAACAATAGGCGGTGTCAATAATGATTTATAATAGAAAATTATGAGATGTGGAATGAAAGAACCTTAGTGAGCACGCTCACATACCCCACGCGTGCCGCTAATGGACTATCAATGTTATTCTTGAGGAATTAGTATCAAGCTACAGGAATCAATAATATTGAATGATTGTAAAAGTGAATGTGCAAGTATTTGAATATCATAACAAAGTTATGTCGAATTTCTTAGTCCAAAGGGCCATAACTCCGACAAAAATTTGGGGATAAAAAAATCCTTGTAATATGCACAACTACATATGGTGTACTTCTTGCATACTAAGTCTCTTAAAATTCTGATGGTTGGTTTAAGAGGAGTTTGGTTCACAAACTGTAATCATGATTTTCTGCAAATTTCTAAGTCCAAAGGGCCATAACTCCCGCAAAAATTTGTGAATCATAAATTCCCGGTAATATGGACAACAACATATGGTGTTCTTCTTGCATACCTAGTTTCGTTAAATTCTGTTCAGTAGTTTTAGAGAAGTTGCGATTACAAACTGTAATCATGATTTTTTGCAAAATTCTAAGTCCAAAGGGCCATAACTCCCACAAAAATTTGCGAATCAAAAATTCCCGGTAACATGCACAACTGCATATGGTGTTCTTCTTGCATACCAAGTTTCGTTAAATTCTGTTCAGTAGTTTAAGAGGAGTTGCGATTACAAACTGTAATCATGATTTTCTGCAAATTTCTAAGTCCAAAGGGCCATAACTCGCACAAAAATTTGCGGATCTAAAATTCCTGGTAACATGCACAACTACATATGGTGTTCCTCTTGCATACCAAGTTTTGTTAAATTCTGTTCAGTAGTTTAAGAGGAGTTGCGATTACAAACTTTGATCACAGACGGACGGACGGACGGACCAGTCAAAAACATTATACCCTTCGCAACTTCGTTGCGTGGGGTATAACAAGTGAACGCGACACAGCTCACAATCATGCGGCAATTCAGAAAAAACCACAATGGACAACCGCCGAGGCCAGTAGGCGCTACTGATAATTATGATCAAGCAATGTAAATGAGAATGAATCATAAGCACTGTTACAATATGTAATGTTCATGAGTAATAGCTTGTGTTAAATAGTTTCATTTTATAAGACTTCATAAAACTAAATTAATTTTTGTAACACAAATTAAACGACCATCTCTTCATAATTTACAAATAAAACAAGGGAGATAATTCACCAAAAAATATGACCAAATATTTAAAAAGATTTGTATTGTAGACAGAAAAATAATCTGGTGACCCCCAGTTTTTATTGTTTTATTTCAAAATATATTGTAAGTTATTGATTTTATCAAATAAAAATAATATTTAAATTCGTAGATTTTTTCTGCGACAAGATTTTATGCTAATTATTTGGCCTTTCATATAAAATCTATTGTAATTTGGGAAGGCTTTGAGTCTTAATTTTGCTAAAACAAGCCTGGAAAGGGGGTCCAATATTTTTACACAAGATAAAGTATAATCCTTATACTAATATATAAAAAAATGGACATTTTAAATTCGGCATTATTTTTGGGGTCAGGTGTCCTCACTAACCTTAAAGCAGAAAAAATACTGTTTTTTTTCTTCAGTTTTATAGGATTGCAAATGATGTAAAAATATAGATAGAAATTTCAAGTTTTTGCATTTTACGGACAAACGGTAAATATCTCTTTAGAAGTTTTTAATATTTTGTAGTACTTATCAATCTCTATAATACCACAAAGTTTGAAGTTGCTCATAACTTGGGTTACAGCGATATGACAATGTCTTATATTATGAACTTTTGCTATTTACTAATTTTCATTCTCATTTATCCAACTTATTTTTAAAATTTGGTAGTACAGGTAAAAAATTCAAAGTTGGATAAGTGGGACCAAAGGCAGTTAAGAACGAAGGAACTTTAATTAGAGATTGGGTTGTGTGAAAGGTCAAACTAACAGAAAATTTTGTCCATGTTACAATAAGACTTTTATGGCTTTTTAAAAGTTTACTGTCAGAAATTGGCTAAGTAAAATATAAAAAAATCTATTTATAAATCCGAACCAGTTTTTGATGCTAGTAGATAAACATGGATACTGTTTTTTAACAAAAATTGAACGATTTTTTGTTTAACTTTCAAATAAAATTAAAGTCATAAGCCAAGTTCTCACTCAATCTATCTTCTGATGATGGATGATACATTGTAGTTAGGAAAAGTAAATTTCAGTTTCTGATGTTTTTGATGTTCAAAGTATTTATTTTTTTAAATGTTAAGCCAAATTAAGAAATTCTACAAAAAGTGTCTTAACTTTCAGCAGAATAAGGAAAAAAATGAGTTGTTTTTTTTCAGATTTTTTTTTATCAAAGATTCAAAAACAAGAATATGTCCAAAAGACATAATGCCCCATCTCGCAACAATTATTTTTTTCGCATTCACTAAAGCATCAACATGGTTGCTATTAAGGCACTTGTCAATCAGAAGGAATAGACTTCAAGCATGCATTGTGCTTAGCATCACTAGGTGCACCTACCATAACAATATAGTAGATGTGGCACATGTCAGTAAGTGAGAATGGTCTTTAACCAATCTTCTTTAAGAGGCCATCAATGCGGAAAATATAGGTCACAGCCAGCATTCGAAGCATGCATTGTGCTTAGCATCAATAGGTGCACATACCATACCAATATGGTTGATGTGGCACTGGTCAGTAAGAAGGAATGGACTTTAACCATTTTTCTGTACGTGATCATTCATGTGGAAAATATAGTTTACATCCAGCATCCGAAGCATGCAATGTTCTCATCATCACTAGGTGCACCTACTATACCAATATCATTGATTTGGCATTTGTCAGTAAGTGGGAATTCGGAAATATGGGGATTTGGGACGGACGGACGAACGGACCCGAACACTATATTCACCTCTACTTTTGTAGTTGGGGCATAAAAACTAAAGCCTCTATAAACAAACCAAATTTTTGGACCCTTATTTTTTGTGCAAAAAGACATGACCATACTTTTGATGTTAAAGATAATGTGAAAAAACGCAAACAACTGTGAAGCTACTTTTCATATATCAGCATGTCCTGAAAATTCTAACTAAGGCACGGACCATTTGATTTTCTGGGGGGGGCCTGGGATTTTTTTGAAAAAAATTTCCCGGCCCTGATTTTTGTAAAAAAAAAATAATCTGGCCAGCACCTAGGTTGAAAAAAATAATCTGGTTTCAATCTTGCCAATTGAAAAAAAAATAATCTTGCCAACAAAATTTCCTTGCTTAGTATGTGTGTGAAAAAAATAATCTGGCCCGCAAAGCGGGCGAAAAAAATTTCCCGGCTCAAGGTAAAATCCCAGGCCCCCCCCCCCCCCCCAGAAAATCAAATGGTCTGTGCCTAACTGTTTTCATACCAGTTTTTAAATTTGAATTTGTAACAAAGTTCCAAACAAAATTAGGTTTTTTGTGCAAAAACAAAAAAGGATTTTCTTTCTTTCTTTTTTTTCTTTTTTTTTATTTGTTTGCTTTTATTATATGCATGGATGAATATAGGATTTGATGTACATTCAGGCACAGGGCAATGATTTTCTATCTTAACCAAGTACATATGCACAATGAAAAAAAAAGATTTTTCAAACAATCAATATTTATAACATTGAACAATTTCAGCTTTAATGTTTATTTTTCTTGATGATGATATAAGTTTTTTTTCATTATTTTACTTTGAAAAAAACCCTGAGAAATGAAAATTATTTAAGTAAATAACTAAAATATTTTTTTTTTACATTTTCAATTCCATTGTTTTTTTTTTCTGTTTCAATTCCCAAAAACAAGTACCATATACTTGCATCTTCTAAACTTGTAATTTGGAACAAATTTACTGTCATAATTTCTTCATGGCACCTTATAATCTCTTAAATAAACAACCTACCAGGTGAACAAAATCAAAGTTGGATAAATGGGAAGACACCAAAATAGCAGCCATTTTAAAATCCAGGCACTTTTAAATTTAGGCGGCCATCTTGGATTTAAAAATTTCACATTTTCTCATTTTGCAGAAAAACCGTAAATATCGCTTCAAATATAGTTTTCATCAAGCTCTATAATCCTACCAAGTTTCAAGGTCCTCACCACTTAGGTAACCGAGATATGACAATGTCCTATATAATGAACTTTTGCTATTTACTTAAAAAAAAAACCAGCCATTTTAAAAATTTGGAAGTCCTTAAGAAGTGGAGTATTACTCGCAACATCAAAATCTACCAGAATATTAATTTGTATCAAAATTCAAGCACTTTTAAATTTCGGCGGCCATCTTGGATTTAGAAATTTCACATTTTCGCATTTTGCGGAAAAAAAAACAACGTAAATATCGCTTTTGAGGGGATAATCTTGTAGTTCTCATCAAGCTCTATAATCCTACCAAGTTTCAATGTCCTCACCACCTAGGTTACCGAGATATAGCAATGTCCTATATAATGAACTTTGCTGTGGAAAGTTTCAGTAAGCTCATTCTTCACATCTGTTCGGCTATTCCCGGACAAGCGTTTGGCAGAGTGCGGAAGAAGAATAAGAATAATAAGAAACGGAGTAAAAACAATATGTTCCCGAACTTCGTTTGGGAACCATAATGAATAACATGCAATTTCGATGATATGATGTCCCGTGCGGGGCCCGGGTGGCGAATAGGCCCGCAGCAGAGCCTAGCTTGTCGTAAGAGGCAACTAAGGGTCTTGGGATTCTGACGTCGGTTCAGTGCTCAGCCCACAGAGCGACCAAGTGTATCCTAGGTGGCTGAATAGGTTAGCCCTCGTCCGTGGGGGTTGTCAGGTCTATAATACGGAAACCCTGACCGCCGACCATAGTGGGCCAACGTGTGTGGAGAGTGCCACGCTTCATGCACGTAAAGACCCCTTTGTGGACCGCCAGGTGGTGCACCACATAGGCTAAATTTTCGAATTTCCGCCCCTACCCACCTCTCCCCTTTTCCTGTGGTTCTTCAGAATTAGCTGTCCCTTTGTTTCCCACCCCACCCCATATTTCATTTGTCATCATCGTTTCATGTTCATTGTATCATCCTTTTCATGTTCATCGCCTGTAAAGTTGCACGGGCGTAAAACACCAACTCACTCACTCACTCACTCGATGATATGATTAATGAACACTGCTGATGATAATGATTGATATAGGTTATATAAAGGCGATTGATAAAATGAACGTGAAATGAGAAATATCGGGTTGCATGAGAAAACAAAGGGACAGTAATTTGAAGACCACAGGAAAAGGCAAGATGTGAATAAGGGGCGCAAGATTTAGACTATGTGATTCACATATCATTTACTATAGTATTTAAGAATTAACTGAAATCCAAAGCAGATTTTGTAAATGTGCACCATTGTTAAAAATTTAGTTTATGGCTTCTATAAACCAACAAATTATTACAGTTGATACTTATATATGAATTGATATATTGTGGGGAAAAATCTAGTAGATAATATTTTTTCCATAAAAAAATATAAAAAAATTGGATAATTGAATCGGCGTATTAATATTTACATCTGTCAATCACATTGCACGTGGCGTCTTTAACACTGCAAAGTGTATATAAACTTCATTAATTGTTGTATTCCGGAATTCGGTAATACTTTCTTTGCGAATTAGGCGTAGCTTAAATGATCGTTAATACAATCAAATTCTTTTGACTTTTTTAAAGGATTACAAGCAAAGGAACCCAATTTTCTTAAATTTCTTAAATTTATTTATATAGATATCATAAACTATTATTATCCGTCTAAATTTCAAAATTGTCTAAACCCTAAGGTTCTTCCTACCCCAGACATCTGAAATCGCAATTGCCACAGCTGATTAAACGCAGCTTTTTCAAAAAGAATGGAAAACGCAGGTACAAATTTCTTGTAGTCGATTATACCAAGACTTACTTTGTCATCAATGAGTCTAAGAAAAAGAACAAATGTACAAAAGACCAAATAATCGACATGCTCAACTTTCTTATTGACAACATATTTGTTCAGTTTGGTGGACGTGTTTTTCAGCAATCAATAGGGATTCCAATGCGCACTAATTGTGCGCCTCTGCTTGCTGATTTGTTTCTTCATTCATATGAAGCAGACTTCTTGCAATCTCTTCTAGACAAAAAAGACCGTAGACTAGCTCTCTCTTTAAACCTCACGTTCCGTTATATTGATGATGTCCTTTCACTTAACAATTTTCGATTTGGTGACTTTCTCCATCTCATATATATCTACAGGAGCTTGAGATAAAGGACACTAGGAAGTCTGCTTCATATTTAGATCTACATCTCGAAATTGACTTTCAATGAAGACTTTCAACAAGGCTCTATGACAAACGTGATGACTTCAACTTTCCAATCGTCAACTTCCCCTTCTTGTGTATCAACATTCTGTCCGCTCCAGCTTATTGAGTTTACGTATCTCAATTGATTCGTTACTCCAGAGCGTGCGGGACTTACATCGATTTCCTTGGCAGAGCGACACGTCTGCCGCAAAAATTGCTCACACAGGGTTATGTTGCTTCTCGGTTGCTGTCTTCACTCAAGAAATTTTACAGAAGACATCATGCACTTATAGACAAATATGGGATTTCGATCTCTCAGATGAGTGCAGATGTTGGTTTGTCATAGGGTGTTGTTTTGTCTTCCTTCACCGGATTTGACACGCTGAATGGACTATTGGCAACGCGACGGGTGTGCTATAGCAAGCAGGAACTGCTTACTCTTCCGGAGCACCTGAGTTCACTCTGGTTTTGACTGGAGTTCGCCTTGTTGATTGATATTCAGTTGTTTTGTGTTTCCGTGTTTTCCTGTTGTCTGTTTTTGTCCCTTTCCATGTTGGTGTTTACTGGTTTTGTCTCTGCCCTTTCGGACTTTTGACATTCTGGTCCCGTGCGGGGCCCGGGAGGCGAATAGGCCCGCAGCAGCGCTAAGCTTGTCGGTAAAAGTCCACTAAAGAGCGCTCAGAAACCTGACATCGGGGTCAGGCCGCTTTGCCCACAAAGCGACTGGGATGTGTGCCCCAGGTGGTTGAATGGGGCAGCCCTGACATCGAGAGATGCGGGGTCGTCAGGCGATAATGCGGAAAACCTGACCGCAAACCATAGTGGTGCACCGTGTTGGGAAAAATGTCACGTTCCTCGCACGTTAAAGAACCCTGCTGCAGGTCTCGGTAAGAGTAGGACCCGTAGGATCCCCATGCAGGAGGCTAAATTTCCCGTCCCTACCCATTACTCCTTTTTCCAGTGGCAGTCAAAAATCTCCAACCCGATTGGCCTTGTGTCCCCATTACCTCCACTTCATCATCATTTCATGTTCATTGCATCATCATTTTCATGTTCATTTCCCGGATATAGCCGAAATCGTGCTGCTTGGGAGTAAAGTAATAACTAACTAACTAACTAACTAACTAACTAAATTTGACATTCGGATACCCCATTGGTACCTCTGCTTCTTTTGTCCCGTTCTCGTTGGTTGGTGTTTACCAGTTTTGTCTCTGCCTCTGCTTCGTAGCCCTCTCCGGCGTCAACACTTTTGTGTTTTGAAAACACATCGATCTACAAATTTTCCGTTTAAATATAAAAATTGTCTTAACCCTTTGATTCTGCGTACCCCAGACATAGGTTGATATTAAACAAAGTTTGGTTTTCATTTTCGGTATTATTGGTTTTATTGTTCAATGCTCTTCATTATCTGGAACTAGTATTTGGCTTTTTCAATATATAGGGTAAAGCGCTTTGATGAGTCTTGAAAAGACGAAACGCGCGTCAGGCATAGCAAATTTTATTGTCTGGAACATTGTTGTAATTTTTTTTATCAATTATGTTACTAGGGTGTTTCTTAATTTTGAACATTTGATATGTTTTAATTGATTTTGTTTTTGTAAACATACCCCTAGACGGAGGAAGAACGAAGCGTATTTTGTTAGCCGAGTTGCAGCGTAAACAACACATGCAACGACTAAGCTTCTTATACAAAAAAAAATAGGGGATGGTTGTGCCCAACATTTCATTAGCATATATGCAATTATGTCTGCAGTTTGCTAATTAAAGTAATTAATTAATCCGGATACCTATAGCCGTCATCGTTCCGGAATTACCCTCCGTTTTTTTTTAATGTTTGAAATTATTTCCACTGTTTGTTAGCCCGCTCCTACACCAACACTTTTGAGTTGGAGAAAACATCAAAGCTTTAAATTATCCGTCTAAATTTCAAAATTGTCTAAACTCTAAGGTTCTTCCTACCCCAGACATAGGTTGAATATCTTAGTAATAATTTGGTTCCCCAGTTTGGTATTTTTGGTTTAATTGATCTATGCTCTTCATATTCATATAGTGTTTGGCATTATCAATATTTTTGGTAGAGCGCCTCTGATGAGTCTTGAATAGACGAAACGCGCGTCAGGCGTAGCAAAATTTATTGTCTGGAACTTTGTTGTCATTTGTATTTCTTACAATTACAAAAAAATCCACAAAACTTTTCCATTAACTATGCTATATATTTAAAAGATTTTATATAATAAATTATATTGGTAAGTTTACTACATGTTTGAAAATGTATGCACAAAATGTTTTTTCCTCAAACATTGCAACTTGATAGAAAAATGAAAACCATATTGAAGTTTTTTCCCTACGTGTTAAATTACGCTAAATGATGTTATCAATATGAAAATTTCGTAGCGATTTATTAAAACTAATCCTGCCACTGAACATAATTTTAATTTGCAGGTAGGGTAACAAACATTAAAAGACTAAACTGAATTAAATTCGTATCATGGAATATACCGTAGAACCTTTGATTGCGAATAGCACAACCATGTAGGGTCATACAAATTCAATGCTTTTAATGAAAGAGGCAAGGTCATTTAATCTTACATTCAGATATATTGACGATGTCCTTTCTGTCAATAACACTTCATTTAGTAGTTGGATTCCTTCAATATATCCTCCGGAATTGGAGATTAAAGAGACCACCGAATCTAATTGCTTCACGTCTTTCTTGGATTTGCACCTCGAATTTGACCCAGGTGGTCATCTCAGTACAAAAATTTACGATAAACGAGAGGATTTTCATTTTCAAATTATTAATTTTCCTAATCTACAGAGCAATATACCTACTTCTCCTGCATACATTGTTTATATTTCTCAACATATTCGATATGCCAGAGCTTGCACACATTTCACAGATTTTTTGATCAGACACCAGTTTCTTCGTGACCGACTTTTGAAGCAGGGCTATAAGAAAATACGTCTCATACGATCACTAAAAAAATTCTTTCTTCGTTATCAGCCACTAGTAGAAAAGTTCAAAATTGAGTTAAAAGATATGATAGTTAATTGTTTTAATTAGTGTCTGACTGGTGTGCTGTACTGAGATGATCACCTCAATATCCCTATTGTGTCTCACAACTATGTTGTGTTCTATGGTCATTACCGGATCCTAAGATCGCAATGGAAGAGGGAGGTTTGGCGCCATAATACCTGGTTTAACCCACCATTTCGTTTGGAATGCCTGAACCAAGTCAGGGCCATTGCGATCCACCAGTTCTCCGGTATGACTGATTCGTTTTTGTCATTTTCTCTGGACTATGAGATTGATCATTCAAGTTCGGTAGTTTTGTTATTACCTTTATTTACCCCTATGTTCTAATTTTAGCCATGGCGGCCATATTTTTTGACGAATCAAAAATCCGAACGAAAGAATTGTAGCAATTAAGCTATTAAGCAACTGTGCCAAGTTTGGTTGAAGTTGGATGTATGGTGTCAGACGATTTCATCTTTGAAATTCAGGGGAAAAGTAATGAAAAATGGTAAATCTTGACGCTTTAAGGGCCATAATTCCTAAAAGAAATGGTTCTACAGCTTTGACCTAATTACATGAAACGTAGATCTTGATGTGCTTAATCATATGCAATTTGAATTTTTAGAATATCTTGTATAGTTTTCAAGATATAGGGCTAAATAAGTGCAAAATTTTGAAAAAAAAAATCCAGAAAAAGGGCAATAACTCCTACATCGGTTGTTGGATTTTTTTGAAAAATATAGGGCAGGTAGATCTTGAGGTGCTGATCACTTTAACCCTATGCCAGAATTTTGATATCTGTGACTGTTTTTGAGTTATTTGCAAAAAACTGTATTTGACCCCCCTTTTCTATTTTTAGTAACAGCGGCCATGTTTTTTGACGTATCAAAAATCCTAACGCAAACTTTTTGCACAATAAGGAACAACCATATCAAGTTTGGCTGCATTTGGCCAAGCAATTTCAAAGAAGATGTTTGAAAAAAGCTAACGGACGACAGACGACGGACGACGGACGCAAAGTGATGGCAATAGCTCACCTGACCCTTCGGGTCAGGTGAGCTAAAAAGGAGTGATGGGTAGGGACGGGAAATTTTGCGTCCTGCATGGGGATCCTATGGGTCCTACTCTTACCGAGACCTGCAGCAGTGTTCTTTAACGTGCGAGAAACGTGACATTTTTCCAAACACGGTGCACCACTATGGTTTGCGGTCAGGTTTTTCGCATTATCGCCTGACGACCCCGCATCTCTCAATGTCAGGGCTGCCCCATTCAACCACCTGGGGCACACATCCCAGTCGCTTTGTGGGCAAAGCGGCCTGACCCCGATGTTAGGTTTCTGAGCGCTCTTTAGTGGACTTTTACCGACAGGCTTAGCGCTGCTGCGGGCCTATTCGCCTCCCGGGCCCCGCACGGGACTTTATTCCTAGGGAAATGCAAACTGTAGCATGATTTATATTCCTGAAGGGAACTGTAGTGATGTGCGCTTGTGATGTCATTAAATTGATATTCCTTGAGGTATTTTCTATAATATATATTACGTTATATAGAAATGTACAATCGAATTCCCTAAGGGAATACAAGCTGTAGTAATGTCTACGTCATGCTATAATAGTTAAATACATATATATTACATGTTACAGTTTGTATTCCCTCAGGAAATATAAATCTAAATCTTAATATAACTTGTTACAGTTTCTATTCCCTCAGGGAACAAAATTGTATATCACTGTATAACATGAAGTAGATATTACATATTTTGTATTCCCCTCAGGGAATATGCATGTTCTTCACTAAATAGCATGCTACAGTTCGTATTTCCTCGGGTAATATAAATCTACATCTTTATTTAACTTGCTACAGTTTCTATTCCCCCAGGAAATATTATGATTGTACATCACTGTATAACATGACGTAGATATCATCAATGTATTCCCCTCAGGGAATATAAATGTACTTTACTATATATTGCTACAGTTTGTATTTGTTAAGGGAATATGATTGTACATATTATGTTATAATTCCCTCAAGGAATATCAGCTGTCAAGAAAACGGCGCGAAATTAAAGATGAAAACACGTGGTAGATTCCCTTAAAGAACCTTGAAAAAATAGTTCTCATGTGCGTAGAAATTTTGTGAAAAGAGACTGAAATTCCCTAAGGGCATTATTCAGCATAACAAACTGTCTTGCGGCCAGCTATGAATTCTGAACCACTATATATTGGAGATTGTTTGTACAAAATTTCATGCTTTTATCTCGATGTGAAATATTTTGGTGAAAAATCAACTTTATCCGCTCCACTATTATAAAATAGTATTCTTTTTTAATTTCAGATTTTGACAAAATGGACAATACGACTGTGGAACCAGAGGAGGACGATGAAAGTTTGGCGGTCCATGTGCTCGTACTCTATGGCATGTTCATAGTTATGTGTATTTTCTTTGGACTTGTTGGGAATGTTATGACAATAATAGCCTACATACGAGATGAACAACTCCATACAGTGTACAACACATACTTGTTAAATCTTGCGATCACAGACTTTCTTCTTAGTATTGTTAGCATGCCTTTTTATGCTGTATACACTTTATCGACGTATACGTGGTATTTCGGCTATCATTTTTGTAAAATTTATATGGTGATCGACTTTACGTTATGTCTAGAAAGCGTTATAATCGTCACGATCATAAGTGTAGACCGATTATTGTTGTTAAAGTTTGGTCCTCATTACCCTGTGAAGATGACAATGAAAAATGCGTTTATTCAAATAGGCGTTTCGTGGCTAATATCCTTTTTATTTTATAGTCCAGCAATCATAGGTTGGGATATTTGGACTGGAGAAAATATAGTTGAAGACAAGGATTGCGATGTGCAATTTGCTTACGACACAAAATTCACAACAACTACGGCCTTAATTGAATTCGGTATCCCGTTTCTATGCATAGGTATCGTGAACTGCATCATTTACCAAGAAATTAGAAAAAGGAAATCAGTCGGAATTTCAAAGAACCAGCAAAGCACCGAAGGAAATAGAAAGTCTAAAAGCGACATGAAAGCGGTCAAATTTCTGGCAGCATTGGTTTTAGTCTTTTTTGTCACTTGGTTGCCTTATACAGTAACCACTATTTTTATTTCTTTTTGCGATGATTGTGTGGGTGACAATTTATACCAATTTTTCAACTGGTTGCTTTGGTCCAAAGCAGCATTGAACCCCTTTTTGTATGCTTATAACAGCACACGTTTTAAGAAAAACTTTGAAGATCTACTACCGTTCTTGAAAAATGAAAATGTTTCGAGAGAAAGAGCAGCTCAATCTGAAACTCTTCAGACAGTCAGCTAAAAAGATGTTTCAAGTCCAAGTGTACAACGAGTACAAACAAAAGTAAAATATTAAGCTGGGTTAAGATATTTTAAATTAGATACATATATTTGAATATATAAATAGTGAACAAAATAAAAATGTTTTTATATCACTACTCCAGTATTTAAAGGCATATTGTCTACGAAAAATAATTTTTTGTAAAACAAAAAAATTGTCGTCAGACTATTCGTTTTGTTTATTTTGAAAGGTACAAACGTTCAAAATACCACTAAGGTACCTTATAACTTCAAAAAATGAAAAATATATAATATTTGTAAAGCTTTATAAAAATTCATATTCATGAGATGTAGATCAGCTGTAAGCATGCGCACTATACTTTCTTTGATAGTTCTTGCCCGTGGTGCATAATCTATTTCTCGAATTTTTAGCTCGGAAGAAAATTAAAACGGTAACCAAATATTAGAGCTACTTAATGAATAAAACTGACAATTATTGCCTGTATTAAGTTTTGAATGTGATTTAAAAGGTAAACACGAAAAATATTGGATTTTTTTCAACATATCAATGTTTTCGGGGACAAAATTCGAGATTCCGATTAGTTTCCGCGTTAAAACTACTCAGTCTAAATCTGTGTCAATGTGACGTAATGCAGGTAAATAAAATATCAATCAATATTGTCGAGCTATTTTGATCAAAATAAACAACTTTTGAGGCAAAATTTCTGGCAAATTTGATTTTCAATATTCATTTTATTGCATTTCGGTCTAATTGACACAAAAAAATTGAGGGGTAAAAAAAATGAGTTTGCCGTAGACAATATGCCTTTATATTCGTATTCGATTATGTCAAAGAGATTCACCTAAAATGGAAATAATACGAACATAATACTAAAACGATGTGGATAGATGTTGAAAGGGACACTTTGCCAATTGGGTGAACGGCTTCAGGCTACCATTGGAAAAAGGGGCAAGGTCGGGCAATTTAGCTCCCTACAGGTGATCGAAGAAACGTGACAATTTTCCCTGTCAGGTTTCCATTATACGGTTGTAGCGACGCCGGTACGCATGATGACAGGATTACCCTAATCACAACATGAGCACACGTTCTGTGCATGGACATAGCGGCCTGGCCGGACATCAGGGTATTGAATGCTCTTATTTGATTTTGACTGACAAACTTAGTTCAGCAAGACCTGCAAGGGGTTTTACAATGTATTAATAAAAAAAAATAAGAATAAATTGTGATGGACAAATTTATACGTCAATGTATTTAAAACCCCCCAAAAAAACCAAAAAAAAAAACAAACAGCACATTTGGTAAATGTACATGTACAGTTGAGGCCAATTCTAACATCTCTTTAGAACTAACAGAAACTGTCAGGAATCTATTCTTATTCTGTTCGGCTGACAGTTCTTTGACAGTTTATGGCAAGCCGTGTCCTGTCATAGAACAGTTATGCCCCATGACATATTTAGAACTGTTCTAAGCCCTGACAGTTCTATGCTGTCTTACGCCCTGACAGCTCTAACCTGTTCTGCGCCCTGACAGCTCTTGACAACTCCTTACAGTTCTAAACCCTGAGGTTTTAAAATTTTTCTGGTTCATTGTCTTAAGGAATAAAAGTTGCATGGCTATCGGGAATACAATTTTAAAAAAAGCTAAAAACTTTTAAAACAAAATAGCTGACAAAACATTACAATAAACAACACATGACGTCATTTAGAACTGTCAGAGCCCAAAACTGTCATGGAGTAGAGCAGTTCTAAGCTGTCAGGGGTTAGAGGAGTTCTAAGCTGTCATGGCCCAGAACAGTTCTTGAAGTGTCAGGGGCTAGGACAAAGTATGACACTTCTGCCCCAGAACAGATTATGACAATTGGTGTCCTGTGTTAGAACAGTTCTAGAACTGTCAGGAGAGCCTGACAGTAGAGATGTTAGAACAGATCTCAACTGTATTCATCCTGTTTTACCCTATTAATCAGAGGTCAAGATCTTAGTCTCCTCTCACAACAATCTAAATGTAGGCTTTCTTTGGGTCCATTGGTCTCCCGGAACCCACAAAGCTGCTATAACTAATCATAAACTTTTCAACAAGTAAAAAGCTGGTTAGATCTTTCGCTAATGGTCACTCAAACATGTTGGCCAAGTGGCTTGCTTGATCTATTTTACAAATTTTTGTAGTCTTTACAATGATGGAAAGGAAATACAAATGACAACAAAGTTCCAGACAATAAATTTTTCTACGCCTGACGCGCGTTTCGTCTATTCAATTGTATCACAAAAAGTTAAAATATGATAAAAGCGAGTTATTATTGTTCAACTCACAGTTTTTGCAAGTGAGAGGAAAGTACATGCAGTTATAGGTCTGCATTTGTAAGATTTATGATGTTTAAAGGGTTTCATAAAGTTTAAGACACGTCAAACATTCTACCCTAAAACACCCTCCCCTTTTCGGTTTGAACTTTTAACTTTAGGTCAATTTTTGGCCGGATTTCACGGAGTGAAAAATCCGGGTTATAAAATGGTGAATGTTAGGCAGGCGGGGGAGAAATTTTCGTAACAGTTTTCTCAGCAACTACTAATCACAGCCACTTAATATTTGGTATACAGCATCAAGGTAGGGTCCCATAATGTGTGCTACGATTTCAAGTATGTCGCTCACATACTTCCTGTTAAACGAAATCCGGCCATTTTTGACTTTTATTATAGCCGTTACTCGGCGTCCACACCCGTCCGTCATCTTTTGTTCAACTTTAAAAATATCCTCTGAAATCGTTTTGCAAAGCTTTTGTTTTTCTTCAACTTAAAAAAGGTCAATTATGAAATACGCAACTTGCATATAATTCGGTCACTGTTTATTCTCATAGTACTGATATGTTTCATTCTTCTTCAAAAGCAAGAGGAAGTAAAAAATGTGTATACAAAACTTTCTGTTGTTAAATTCTAACCTGCTTGAAACCGAAGCTACCTAGGGTAAAAACAAAATGTCAAAAAAATCTACAGGGGTATAACCGGCTTAGGTTAACACTGGAAAACGAACGACGGGAAAAAATAACGACATATGGTCTCAAAATGTTTAATTGTATTTCACAGTTTCATATGTGTAAGTGCATTCTTGCCCGGTGTGATATGCAACCAAACAAAAGTGGTAATTTTTACAAATTCAATAGAAAGTTAAATGATTGCAAAAGTCAAGCAATCTGGTATAACAACAAAGAATACTCAGACTTCGACTGTTTCAAAAGTATGATTAAAATATGAAGAATAGATCTTTAAAATGTCCTGCGATGAAGCAGGCATATTTAATTCATGCTTAATTCAACGTTCACTTTTGTAAACGTTAAGGTTAATACAGACAGGTGTCACATTACTTTTGTATCTTTAAAAATGCAAAATTTAAGACCCCTGTCTAAAAAGTCAATAATAAAAAATAGAATATTTGAAATTATTGAAATGAGTAATAAATATTCAATTGTTGAACAATTGCATCAATCGTTTCTTGAATAACGCAATTTTTGACAAAAACAAGGGAGATAACTCACTTCAAAATTACCCTAAATTTACAATGAAATTGAGTAGTAGACAAAAATCTAAGCTGGTGACCCCCTGTTTTCTATGTTTTATTTTAATATATAGGTAAAAATATAACTTTTGACAAAATAAAAACAAGATCCTAATGTAAGGAATTTTTCTGAGACATGATTTCATGCCTAAAATTTGGCCTTTCCTATATAATCTATTGTAATTCAGGCATACTTTAACCATTTATATTGCAAAAACGAGCATGTTGACCTATCATTATTTTTATTTTAAATAAAGGATATTAATAACATGTTTCATTTTAGATCATAAAATCAAATGTTTAATGACAGAATTTTTTTTCAGTATAGGTGTCCACATTAACCTTAACGTTTTAAAAAGTTTACGGACGACGGACGCCAAGTAAGTCTCGCCTGCAGGCACCATCACTAAAATAAACTACCTAAGCTTCCAAATAAGACCTTAGTTCACAGAGTCATTGAAGCGTGAAATGGGGTCAGGGTCACACGGCATGATAACAGTTGTGTAGACCATAACCTGAACTGTCTGTATACCCATTATCAGATGCATATCTACTATTCTTTACAAGCAATTCATTGTCCACAAAAGTCTTACAAAAAAGTTTACGCTGCCGCCGTCGCCGGATAGTAGTAACCTATATATGTCCCGCCTACTGCGACTATTCGTCGTAGGCGAGACAAAAATGACACATGTCTTCAGATTTTCAGCTTTAAGGATTGTCAGTATTATCCGGTAAATGGAAGATATAACTAATATTCAACCATGAAACAAAATGCGAAATATTGGTTTCTAAATCTGTTTTTATTTATATTAGTCGAATGGGTAAACAATTTGTCATGATGCTATATTACTCTATTTTATTGACCGGGCTGGTCACGGGTCAATTATTTCGGACTTGTTCGTTTAAATCTTACCTAAAAGAATGAGAAACTTAAGCTCCGCCCAACCTTGTGAATAAAATAGAGTAATACGACCCTCTCAAACAAACTATTTTCATGTAACGTTTCCGATAAAAGGCGGGCAAATGGTTGGACTAGGGTTAAACTTACTGCCCAAACATATCGCCGCGGCGGCATAGAACATGCAGGAAATGCAGGGATACAGATACCCAGGTCTTTTTCTTTTTTAAATTTCGGTAATGGGAAAGAAAGTAAAAAAATGGATTGTATTTAAGTTCAAAATGAACTTTAGCTACAAAAATGTAGCTATAAATGAACTTGAATGTAGTGTTATAGTTATCTGCGGAACCCACAACAGACACACGTTTTTACGCTTAAAGAATACAAGTTATAACGTAAGTTTTTATTCAATAAGTGTAGTCTTGGTGACAGTCTTTATCATAAAAGACAATAGATCATTTATGCTAACATGAAAAAAAAGACCAGTACACGCACACATTTAAATATTCAGTCTTGATTCTCGTCTTTTAATCAATATTGTCAATATCATACTCGCCCCCAGGTTTTGATGTTGTGAAAAATGAGTGAATTTTTGTAACTTTATATTTAGACTTAGACCCCTGTATATAACATGTATAAGATATAATTATATCTTAAACATGTTATATACAGGTCTATAAATTGATTTAAATGAGTATAAGCTGCTATGAAATAAAAGATAACACGTGTCGTAATATTTTTTTTATTGTCTCCCTTAGTATCTTTAATTATCTAATTCTTCTAATACGCTTTATGAAATTATAAAACTTTAAAAAGTTTTCTCACAATGTTTATAGGTATTCTATGCAAGAGAATATGTTTTTTTTATAAATTGATAAATAAAAGTTTTTTTGCAATAGTTAAAACACATTGACACCTTAAATTTTTCATACGCATTTATGAAACTGACACAAGGCCGGCTCTTTGATCTGCAATACACAATCTAAATACAAAAAGCAGCTGGATAGGTCAGATGTATTGTGGCAAAATAAATCGATTGTCTGAATAATGCTACCCTCACCAAATAAAACAACAGTCTAATTTAATTACCATAACGTTACTTGAAAGAAAACGACATTAAATGAAAATGGTAGACAGCAGTCTGATTGTAGTATATTGTGTGTCTATTTCTCTTATCTTTTCAAAATCATACAACGGTCGTTTTATTCTTAAATATCATCAGTTTGCCAGCAATGAAGCACAGACAGTTATACCCCGTATTGTTGAGAACATGATCATTTTAAGCAACTATTTACCCTGTGAAACAGCCTTAAAAAATCCAGCATGTCTTTTATTAAATGCCCGAAGTGCCGTATGTTGCATTTTTCCAATTGTTATAAATACTACAAAATTTAATGCTGCGTTTTTGTTCAACATAATAAACACTTTTTTAACACAACATTCATTATCAGTTTTTGTAGGTGAATAAAAAATGGAACATATTTTCTCTCGGGGGAAAATATGATTAATCAGTGGAAGCTTCATGTATGATCGCATGTCCTCCCGGATATTTTTTTTTCGCGGAAGCCCCACCCTCTCCAGGAGTATACTCGGCGGAAAGACATACCGCCTATTTCTGTAAAAAATGTTTAAAAATTGATTTATTACCTCTAATATCATTGATTCTTACAGGAGTGGATCCAGGATTTTAGTGTATGGGTTGCTAAAAAATGTTTCATGAATATTGCTAAAGTTTTTTTTCGGGCATTTTGAACAATTAACCTTTTTCCAGTCTTGGGTGACAGGGAAGGGGACGTATGCCTGGTACGCCTTGCCCTGGATCGGCGGCTCTTCTTGTATGGAAAGAAAATAAAATGTGATAATTGATATTAAACTAGCATGCTTACATCGTGTACATGCAGATGTAATCTGTAAAAAAAAAGTTTTTCAGACTAAAGAAAAGTAGCAAGCATAAATCGATAACTTATTGGTACCGAGTTTATTCCTTGAAAAATAGATGATCAACAGGTATTAGATTCCTACATACCAGCACTAAATGGTACATATATATCAAATAGATTGAGGGAATATCACTTTTCTGTAATATGTACAAAATATTTAACCAAACAAAAATAAAAAGTGAAGACATTAAGTTATAGGGGATTGAATCCGTCCGCCCGTTACACCTTAAGTGATACCATTTGTAACAGTTATTGAAAACTAATAGATCTAGATCACACATTAAATTTTCCTTTCAATAATGAAACGCACCTCCTATATCAAACTGGGGGGGCAGTTGTAATAGTATAAAAAATGACATTTTTGACAAAACGTAACGAATAGGTAAGGTTTGTACATATCAAGACAGACGTGCAGGTATTAAGTAATATACAAGTAGTTCACAATAAACATCCTGTCTAGGGTGTTGATAACTCAGTAGGATAACCATCATTTAATTCACAGCAGTTTTTATTGACCTTACAATTTGTCTAGATATGGTTACTTTCATTATGTAGATTTGGCTTAGTGACGGACCTTTTAATTTGGGAAAGGGGGAAATGTTACAGTGTAAAGGAGTTGTAATTGTACTTTTAAAGTAATAATTTTGAAGGTTACATGTACACACATCTTGGGGCGAGACTATTAAGAAAACAATTCCATTTTTGACCTTCATGTACCTGAAACAGTAAAATGGTGTAACTTCTTTTTAATAAAAACTTGAAAAGGAACCTTTTCATCAGTCTCTTTTGACCCAATTAGGATTCATTACATGAACAGATGCAGTCAGTATCAGTCATTGTAAATCAAATTAAATCCAGTATTCACTGAAAGGGAATGACACAGTAAGCATCAGTGATTTTAAATCAAGGTAAATCCAGTACTCACTGAAAGGGAATGACACGGTCAGTATCAGACATTTTAAATCAAGGTAAAATTGGATTTTGACAGATATGAACAGATGCAGTCTGTATCAGTCATTCTAAATCCAGGTAAAATCTAATGTTCACTGATGTGAACGGATGCAGTTGGCATCAGTCATTTTAAATCAAGGTAATTATTTAAATGTTCTGAAATGATCTGATACAGTGAATAAAAGACCAAGACAGTGACACAAAGTAACTGTATTTGACAGATATTAACTGATTAAGTTCAAAACAAAGAAAAACAGTAGAAAGACCAATATAGTAATTTACTAGAAAGACATGTATCAGTCCGGAACAGAAAAAGACAGATCATTAACAGTAAATTTACAGTCATCATCAGATTCTAAAAATCAAATATGAACTGTATATGGTAATGTCAGTCATTTTTTTGGTTCATAGTGGGGGCGCATGACCAATCACAGTCATCAATGTTGCAATAAAGTCTCTTAGCGTGGAAGCGGTTGACATGTCTACATAGTGCTCTGGAGTTAGGGAACCTCTTTCCACATTCTTGGCACTGCTCAGCCCAATATGGTAGGTCCATCTTTCATCTGAAAAAGAGAATCAATGTCTAGTCTAACGTTATACCGTGATACAGATACGGAAATTAGAAGAAATAGGGTAGAAAAGCATTCTGCCAAATCATTGCGTATCCCAGGTACATATATTCTGTTTTGAGCAAGGGTACATCATTGAGAGTTTTGTTCAAGTTGTCAGTGAATCGTTGTTATACTCTTGAGGTTACATGGTTTCTTTTATATAATTGGATCTCTGGTTTGGTGACTACATGGTAGAGGTTAGGTGTGCGTTTTTCTTTCTCAGGTTTACTCTTGAAAGTGAGGTGCATGGCATTGGTTTCTTTTACAATTGGTTTTTTTCAATGGTAAAAAAATAAAGCATCATAGTGCAACATGATTTTAACTCATCAGAAAGGCACAGTTCAACTCTGGTGAAGCAATCGCTGATTTTAAAACATTTTTATGTGAATTTGTACATGGTGTATAAATCTGCAAAATGTATAGGTATTAAGTCCTATTCTGTCTAACTGTCTGAAACTACTGACTTCTGGTATTAGCAGTGGGGCCTGCCCGGATAAATTCCACTTTTTCATGGGGCCTGCGAAAGCTTTCAGTCTATTGACATGTACTACTTTACTTTTAGCTTTGGGACCCTCCTGTATCTGGTACAATAAATCTGACAAAAATTTTATCACTGCGAATGGGCCCTCCCATTTAGACTCAAATTTTGGACAACGTCCCTTTGTTCTCTTTTGGTTTTTAAGGAGTACTCCATCCCCCTCTTTAAAACTTGACCTTATTGCTGTCAAGTCATATCGCCGTTTTTGTTTCTCAGCCGCTTTCACTAAGCGTTCTCTAACTGAGTCATACACCCTATCAAGACGGTCTGTTAATTTTTCTACATATGTGGATACCCCACAGGGCTGGTAATTTTGTCGCACATAAATGAGATCAATGGGCAGCTGTACCTCCCGACCAAACATTAAAAAGTTGGGTGTCTCCCGCGTGGTTTCATGAGGGGCCAACCTGAAAGCCATCATTAGTAGGGGAAGGTATTCATCCCAATCTCTCTGATTCTTGGCGATGAACTTACTTAACATATTTTCGATTGTCCCGTTCAATCGCTCTACCAGACCCGAACTTTGGGGGTGGAAGGGGCTATTCCTGGTTTTGTCAATGTGCAATAGTTTACAAAGTTCTAGGAACAACTCGGATGTGAACTGTACCCCTTGATCACTGTGTATCTGAGTCGGGACCCCATAGCGACATATGAACTGGCTCACTAAGGTTTCTGCAATTGTAGAGGCAGTTATGTTTGGGACCGCGTAGGCTTCTGCATAGCGGGTGAAGTAATCGGTCACCACCAGTATGTACTTGTTTCCTCCAAAAGACTGGGTAACCGGTCCCAGTATGTCTAATGCGACACGGTCCATGGTTTCTCCAACGACGTATGTTTTTAATGCTGCTCGGGTGTTTTTAGCCGGGCCATTCCTTTTTTGACATGGTAAGCAGCGGGCACAATACCTCTCAATCGCGTCTTGGTATTTTACCCAGTAAAACCTTGCTCTTACCCGAGCAATGGTCCTCTTGGGGCTCATATGACCTGCTGTGGGGTCATCATGCAGGGAAGTTAAAACTTCATTCCTGAGGTGCTGCAAAATTTGTTCATTTGTGGTGGTGTCTACCCACACCCTAAATAAGATGTCGTCTTTTAACAATAATCTCTCCCATTGAGCCCAATATGATTTGTAATCTTTGCTGAGATATATATGAAATATCTTGCCAGGTTGGTCTCTGGTCTTGCCGTTTCCAATCTGCAACCACCCGGATTATCTTATCTTTTTGTTGAGCATCCTGTAACTCTTTCTTTGTCTTACTAGTGATCCAGTTAGTTGACCAGGCATTGGGTTCAGTGTCTCTTTCAGGCTGAACAGCTCTGACGGATGGTTTTTCAATGTTTGGCTCACTCTCTATGTTCTCCTTTCCTCTCACAGTGGTTACAAGCGACAGGGGGTCGACGAGAAAGTCCATTAGCATTGTTGTGTTTAAGGCCTCTCCTATGCTTGATCTCAAAGTCATACGTTCCCAGAACGTCCAACCAACGTGCTAACTGCCCTTCCTTTCTGGGTTCTTAAAATTGGTAAGCCAAGTCAGAGCTCCATGATCAGTTCTTATACAAAAGTGAACCCCATACAGATAATGGTGAAAGTGCTTGACAGACTCTACTATGGCTAACAATTCTCGCCGAGTGACGCAGTATTGCCGTTCTGGTTTACTGAAAGATTTACTATAGTAAGCTATTACATGCTCACAACCATCCTCCCTTATCTGGGACAAAACACCACCCAGACCTGTCCCGCTAGCATCTGTGTCAAGGAGGAAGGTTTTGTCGAATGAGGGGTATTTCAGGATTGGACTACTGGTAAGGGCATGTTTTAACACCGCATAGGCCTGGTCACATTTCGCGGTCCATCTAAAGAGTTCATTCTTTTGCGTGAGTCTATGTAAAGGTGCGGCTATTTTCGAGAAGTCCTTTATAAACTTCCTGTAGTAAGAACAGGTCCCTAAAAAACTTCTTACTTCCTTTAGGTTCTTGGGAACAGGCCATTGGGTAATTGCCTCTACTTTTGAGGGATCTGGGGAAATCCCTTCCTCACATACAACATGGCCCAAGAAAGTGACCTGTTCTTGAAACAAATAACATTTCTTGGGTGCAATTTTCAGACCCGCGTCTTTTAGCCTGTCAAACACAGCTTGCAGTCGTTGGATATGTTCCTCGAATGTTTCGGAGAAGACAATGATATCATCTAGATAGACGATACATATTTCCCATTGGAGACCTGCCAGTACGTACTCCATTAGTCTTTCGAAAGTAGCTCCTGCGTTACATAGGCCGAAAGGCATCCTCTTAAACTCAAAGAGCCCTTTAGCTGTTGTAAAGGCTGTTTTATGATCGCAATGGAAGAGGGAGGTTTGGCGCCATAAAACCTGGTTTAACCCACCACTTCTTTGGAAGTGCCTGTACCAAGTCAGGACCATTGCGATCTTTAATTCTTCTGGTTTTGTGTTTCTCTCAAATAAAAATTACAACTAAGTTCCAGACAAAAGCTTCTGTATTTTGTTCATGATAATTTTCATATCCCACATGTCCTATTATATTCGACATAAAAAACCGATTTCCAAGAAAAATTTTACAGTGTCATACTATTCTATGTTACTATAAATATTATGGACTTGAAGATCGCAATGGAAGAGGGAGGTTTGGCGCCATAAAACCTGGTTTAACCCACCATTTCGTTTGAAATGCCTGTACCAAGTCAGGACCATTGCGATCCACCAGTTCTCCGGTATAACTGATTTGTTTTTGTCATTTTCTCTGGACTATGAGATTGATCATTCAAGTTCGGTAGTTTTGTTATTACCTTTATTTACATGCATCTTTTGGTGCCATTCCGACTTGGTAATACCCACTAACCAGATCTATGGTGCTAAATTCTTATTGCCTCTTAGTGCATCTAGAGAGTCGTCTATTCGTGGTAGCGGGTAAGAGTCTTTGATGGTATCGCTGTTGATCCTGCGATAATCGATGCATAGCCTTATCGAGGAATCTGCCTTGCGTACAATAACTAAGGGGCTGCTGTAAGGGGACTAACTGGGCTGTATAATTTCATTATCCAAAAACCTTTGTATTTCGTCTCATACTTCCTTCCTCTGAGCGAGGGGTATCCTTCGTGGTGCCTGCTTTCTCGGCGGTGCCCCATTTGTGTTTATCTGGTGTTGCACTAAATGAGTCAACCCAATATCTTGTTTGGACTTAGAAAATACCCCGGTGTTTCTATATAAAAGGTCTTTGACCTTTTTATTTTCCTCAGTGCTTTAATTTTCTCTACAACGTTCTAGTATTTCTTTGAACTGGGGTAAATTCCCCCTTTTAATCCCAACGCTGCCACCAAATGTTAACCCTAAAGGGGGGTGGTAGCAATAGCGCGAGCCGGCACTGGTTTAGTACGTCACTTTGGTTCGTGACTTGGTTATGGTTTTGTTTGTCACTGGTTACGTGACCGTCACTGGTTACGTGATCATCACTGGTTACGTGACCGTCACTGGTTACGTGATCGTCACTGGTTTCGTGACCCTAGCTAGACTGTAGCAATTATTGCGCAGTATCCCTTCTGTTAAATAAGAAGGGCTTCCCAAAGGAATTAATGACTACTGAATCAATTAACTAATTTATATTTATAACTGTGAATTAAATACTATTAACAATACATAACAATAAAAAGCCCAGAATAAGTATTAAAATAGAACAAGGTCCCCCCTTTTGATGAAAAGCGACACCAGCCATGGAGATCGGTAAACAAATCAATAATCCGTCACAGGTCCGGTCAGGTCAATGGTTATCTATGCAAATACAGTAATAGCGATGAGGTTCCTACCAGGGTAATTAGATATGATTATCTACATCTACTGTATGGTTATCTAAAGGGTTGACTATGGTTATCTAGCTTTATTAAAGAAAGCGAACTGAACTCCCTGGTAGCGGGACCACGAGTAACGTCAGAACTACGCTCGGTGGTATTTATATCAAACGGAAGTACCACGGATCCTGTGGTACACCCGTGGTACATCCGGGACCTGACGGTGGTACATTCCTGCTCTTCTGGTTTTCTTCCGAATTATGACTGTTTGGTTAGTTGTTGTACTGAGTGTGTTTACGCCCTTTCAACTCTATATGCTATTTAGGGCGATAACCATGAAGAGGATGTCATTGAGCACAAACCAATGTCAGCATCAAAACTCTTAGTTGCCTCTTACGACAAACATGGTTCTGTTGTGGGTCAATTCGTCAACTGTTTGGTTAGTTGTTGTACTGAGTGTATGAATAAATGGGTGTTTACGCCCTTTCAACTCTATATGCTATTTAGGGCGATAAACATGATTCATTGAAGAGGATGTCATTGAGCACAAACCCGATGTCAGAATCCAAAACTCTAAGTTGCCTCTTACGACAAACATGGTTCTGTTGTGGGCCTATTCGTCATCCTGGCCCTGCACGGAACATATTTGAACTGAGATGATTACCTTAATATGCTTTATATGTCTCACAACCATGTTGTGTTTTGTTTCATTACTGGACCCTAAGATCGCAATGGACCAAGAAGATATGGCGCCATAACACCCGGTTTTATCGACCATATTTTTTATATGCTATTATCAAGTCAGGACCATTCCGATCTTCAATTTCATCAGTGTGTTACTTTTTTCTCTTTTTTTTCTTGCGCGTGAGGCGTAGCCAAATCCGTGATGTTAAAAATAAAACTTACAATAAAGTTCCAAACAGTCCTCGGAACACAATAACATGAAAACAATAGATTAACTATAAAAATACATAGAAAATTCGTCTTAAAATTAAAATGTTAATCAATATCAGTTTAACTGAAATATAACAGTATATTAAAAGTTACCTTTTCGTTCATTTTCACATAGAATGCATGCAAAGCCAAAATTTTCTTCGCATGTCAAGGGTAACGATCCGCTAACACTAACGGTGGAAATGGGTGATTGTAGATCGTAAGATGACTAGCGAAGATGAGCCAAAGCATTTTCTATCCTTAATAATTTCAATGCTCAAATCAAAACAAGATTCAGTTTACATGTAGGACACAGATATTTTTATAAAACTTTTAAGGGCAGGGCTGTAATTCCTTATAATTAGAAATGTTTAGATTTTTTTCAATGGGAATGGTCGTTTACAAATTCTTAAAACATATAAGTTCTAAATAACTGTACATAGCTTATTTACAACAAATATATATATATATCAATTAAGTTGAATTATTTTTCAATATCAAAAGAAAGATAACTACTGCATGACTAAATACTCTTAATAAAATAAAACTTATGTTTGCATGAGGTAGATGATGTTTTAAATCAATAATCGATCAAACTATTATGAGTTTTACCCTTTTGCCAAATTTTCGCCGAACAAACGAAAATATATTTTTTATTGTTAAAGAATTACGAAAAATATCCTATTTAGAACTATGATATTATTTCATACCGCTGAACATAGTGGGCCAACGTGTGTGGAGAGTGTCTCACTTCATGCACATAAGGACCACCAAGTAGTGCACCATATAGGCTAAATTTTCGCCCCTACCCACCTCACACTTTTTCTGTGGTTTTCAAAATAAAGTGTTCCTTTATTCCCCCCCCCCACATACACACCCCAACATTTTTATCATTTTATCATCATTTCATGATAAAAAAATATGTTATTTGCCTATAATGTGGATGAACATTGTTTGCAATAAAAAAAAGATTTAAATGCTATGCTGAGGAAGCGTTATGAAAGTATAGTTGGGTGAAAGTTGTAAGAACACTGTTCTTCATAAGGGATTACATGTTCTTGAACGGTTAAAATAAAAAAAATGTGACTATGTCTTCACATGGAATGAAAATATTGCAAAGTGTTGATGCATTTAGAACTACCAAAGTATCGTAAATGACCTTTACATTGAATGATAATAATCTTCATTGATGACTAGAGACCGTATTCATAAAGCACCCGCTTTTTGAGGACCCATTAACTTTACGGTTGATATAACGGGTATATAACCAGTGCGGATTCCGGGTGGCGAATAAGCCCGCAGCAGCGCTGCGCTTTTCAGTTAAAGTCAACTAAAGAGCGTCCGTAAACCTGACATCGGGTCAAGCCACTTTGAACAAAAGTGCCTGGAATGTGTGCCCTTGACAGTTAAATGTGGCAGCCCTGTCATGATGAATGCAGGGGTCGTCAGACTAAAATGCGGAAAACCTGGCTGCAAACCATAGTTGTTCACCAAGTTTGACCAGTAGGATCACCATGCAACAGGCTTAATTTCCCCTTCCTTCCCATCACTGTTTTTCCAGTGACAGTCAAAACTTTCCTTCTGTCCCCTTTAGTCCACTTTCATGTTCATTGTTGCACCCCTTTCATGTTCATCTCCTGGATATAGCCGAAATCGCGCTGCTTGAGAGTAAAGCAATTTAACTAAATTGCCTGAACTTTTGGTTTCATTTACAGACGAATGCACTCATAACTTGTACATGTACAAAACCTGACATAAAGTTAATTTTATGACTATTTGCCATGTTTGCTCATATAGCAAACATTCAAGTAACCCTGCGTTAACTCATGACTGGTCAAAGCAGACTTGCGACAACATTTTTGACTGGTCATAGCCAGTCACAAAGTCATGACTGCTCTTACCAGACAAGTTATTGTAACAGGTCTGCTCTAACAACTCAGTTTGATAACACGACCGTTAAATTTTTATATTTTAGTTTAGTCGGTTAGTCAGTAGAAAATGAACTATGTCCAGTGAAAGCTTTTACAATCAGTCTATAAAGCAGACCTGTCACGAAGCCAACTTGACCAGACCTATCACAAGAACGCGACAGCTTTTAAAAGCAGACATGGAATTATGAATGGTTCTCAAGTTTATTTAGAACCAGTCGCATGTCTGCTCAAAGTATTGAAGTTAACTTTATTTATGCTTTTCAAGTGAACAAACCGTACAGGTAATGTGTACACACATCTGTACAAGGGCAGGGCTGTAACTCCCTATAATGAGACATGTTTCGATTTTTTTCAATAGGAATGGTTGTTTACAAATTCTTATAACATATATGTTCTAAATTACTGCACATAGCTTATTTACAACAAATATATATATATATATCAGTTAAGTTGAATTATTTTTCAATATCAAAAGAAAGATAACTACTGCATGACTAAATACTCTTAATAAAATAAAACTTATGTTTGCATGAAGTAGATGATGTTTTAAATCAATAATCGATCAAACTATTATGAGTATTAATTTTACTCTTTTGCCAATTTTTCGCCGAACAATCGAAAACATACTTTTTATTGTTAAAGAATTACGAAAAATATCCTATTTAGAACTATGATATTATTTCATGCCGCTGAACATAGTGGGCCAACGTGTGTGGAGAGTGTTTCACTTCATGCACATAAGGACCACCAAGTAGTGCACCATATAGGCTAAATTTTCGCCCCTACCCACCTCACACTTTTTTTGTGTTTTTTCCGTCCCTACCCATCACTCCTTTTTCCAGTGGCAGTCAAAACTCTCCAACCCGATTGGCCTTGTGTCCCTATTTCCTCCACTTCATCATCATTTCATGTTCATTGTATCACCATTTTCATGTTCATCTCCCGGATATAGCCGAAATCGTGCTGCTTGGGAGTAAAGCAATAACTAACTAACTAACTAACTAACAAAATAAAGTGTTCCTTTATCCCCCCCAACACACACCAACATTTTTATCATTATTTCATGATAAAAAAAATATGTTATTTGCCTATAATGTGGATGAACATTGTTTGCAATAAAAAAAGATTTAAATGCTATGCTGAGGAAGCTCTATGAAAGTATAGTTGGGTGAAAGTTGTAAGAACACTGTTCTTCATAAGGGATTACATGTTCTTGAACGATTAAAAGAAAAAAAATATGATTATGTCTTTACCTTACGGTTGATAAAACGGGTATATAACTAGTGCGGATTCTGGGTGGCGATTAAGCCCGCAGCAGCGCTGCGCGTTTCAGTTAAAGTCAACTAAAGAGCGTCCATAAACCTGACATCGGGTCAAGCCACTTTGAACAAAAGTGCCTGGAATGTGTGCCCTTGACAGTTAAATGTGGCAGCCCTGTCATGATGAATGCAGGGGTCGTCAGACTAAAATGCGGAAAACCTGGCTGCAAATCATAGTTGTTCACCAAGTTTGACCAGTAGGATCACCATGCAACAGGCTTAATTTCCCCTTCCTTCCCATCACTCTTTTTCCAGTGACAGTCAAAACTTTCCTTCTGTCCCCTTTAGTCCACTTTCATGTTCATTGTTGCACCCCTTTCATGTTCATCTCCTGGATATAGCCGAAATCGCACTGCTTGAGAGTAAAGCAATTTAACTAAATTGCCTGAACTTTTGGTTTCATTTACAGACGAATGCACTCATAACTTGTACATGTACAAAACCTGACATAAAGTTAATTTTATGACTATTTGCCATGTTTGCTCATATAGCAAACATTCAAGTAACCCTGCGTTAACTCATGACTGGTCAAAGCAGACTTGCGACAACATTTTTGACTGGTCATAGCCAGTCACAAAGTCATGACTGCTCTTACCAGACAAGTTATTGTAACAGGTCTGCTCTAACAACTCAGTTTGATAACACGACCGTTAAATTTTTATATTTTAGTTTAGTCGGTTAGTCAGTAGAAAATGAACTATGTCCAGTGAAAGCTTTTAATTTACAATCAGTCTATAAAGCAGACCTGTCACGAAGCCAACTTGACCAGACCTATCACAAGAACGCGACAGCTTTTAAAAGCAGACATGGAATTATGAATGGTTCTCAAGTTTATTTAGAACCAGTCGCATGTCTGCTCAAAGTATTGAAGTTAACTTTATTTATGCTTTTCAAGTGAACAAACCGTACAGGTAATGTGTACACACATCTGTACATCTAGAAAAAGCTTTTTGTATTATCTGTTTAGTTTTAACCCAAGGGATTCCCCTAGTTCTAATATTAAAACCATCTAAATTAAATGCTGTCCAAGGAGCTACATTATTGCAGCTAGATTTCTACAATGGCTCACAAAGTACGAAAGAAAGTTAAACATATTCTGGCCTGTTTATCAGGGTGACATATTTACTTCAATACAAAACTGTTAACTTGTGATGCTAGATATTTTTGACGTTCTTCCTTAGGATTAGAATTAAAAAAAATAGTTGGCAACAAAAAGACACAGCCAATAGACATTCTTCTGTAATAGTTATTACATGAGGGCTCCGGATCTTTTATTGACACACCGCGTCCTCATGTAATAACTATTTTACATCCCAGCCTTCAAAATATATCATGTAAAATTTAAATACAAACATTAGAATACATTTTGTGCATTTAGAATGAAATAGAAAACATTTTTATAATATATATTATAGAGTATTCTTATTGGGCCTCTTCAATATTCTTTAGCGTAGATTTTCCATCGGTTTCGTGGTCTAGTGGATATGCAGGTAGTCTTGCAACAGTGAGATCCGATGTTCAAACCCCGGTGGAAATTATGCTATTTTTCAATCTTCAAAAAAACTTTGTTGTTGATTTTATAATTTTCTTATGTTCAACTTAGTGAACATTTCTCAAAAAACGTGTTTGAAAAACAAAAGAAAAGGAACAATAGAGTTGAAAAAGTAGAACAGAGTATTCCGAGGGATGATCCGGCTCATATCACGCCTGTTAGAACAAAGGAGCTGGGATGTAATAAAAAAAATCTGTTTGTTCTCCTTTTTCATTGTGAATAAAAAAGGACATGTGTAACAATGATCTTGTGTTTCCTCCTTGCACAGAGACTGTCAAGGTATGAAGACAAATGAGATGGACAACAGTCAGTTAAAGCCAAACTTTGTTTTTTTGTCTGGTCAAGAAAGTGTGTTCCTTTTTGTGTCGATTATAGCATTTAAATTTTCATTTCCTTTTAACATTTTATTTTTTGGGGAACCATCTGGTTCTTTACCATATGACTCATTAAAAATTTAAGTGAATATCTTTAAAAGAGGTTTCTCCCCCACAAAAACGTAATACTACTTAAATGTTACGCAACATCAAGGTCATATATCCAGGATATCAATAGAACCATTTTGTTTGTTATGGGACGTTTCTTTGATTTTTGTTCAGAAGTAATTAAAGTCCATTAATGAAATTTCGTTGAAAAGATAGTTAAACAAAGTTTCATTCTACTGCTGTTTTTGAGTTCTAGATGGTAATAAAGACTAATTCATGGTTAAATATACTGACAATGAAACGCAACACTAAACATTTTAGTATATTTGTTTATTCCTTTAGAATAAATCTTTAAAATCTATGTTAAATGGCTTCAACATGCGTCAGTAATCTTTCGATAAAGTCACGGGCTATAAGTTTTCACCGTCCGTCGTATGTCCACTATTATTGACGAAAATTTCATTTTGACAAGTAAACCTGCATAATTGATTTCAAAAGAAGTCGATATTGTAACCTTAACTAACGTCCTTGAAAATCGCATTGCACGTTTTAAGATGGAACAATAACCAGAGTAATTATAACCCGAATTTCTGACAACCAACGATACCATGTTTTTGGCATGATTCAGCGAGGCATGTCTCGACGTTAAATTGCCCTTAGGATGAACTGTTCTGCGTCGACAATAACTCATTTGGCCCAATAGCATGAACAGACACCCACCAGGAAGAGAACGATTAAGAACACTCCAGCAAGAGAATTACATTCTTTTACAGCACCTACGTGATCGATACCACAATGTTGCCAAAATGGCACGAGAGACTATAGGTGCATCGAAGGCGAATACGACCAAATACAGTCCACAAGTGGACCATTTCATGGAAACATCCTACATCACTAAGACGTCGGAATCGTCTTGCATGGAATCAGCGATGTCAACGATGGACACACAGACAATGGGCATCTGTTTTATGGTCTGACGAGTCACGTTTTCACATACGTCATAGTGGCGATTGCACACATGTTTGTAGAGACGTAGGGGGCCGTTATATTGTTCCGTGAGCGACTGGTGTGGAGGCGGGTAGGGGAGGCATAGCAACAAACTATCGTACACCACTGGTGGTTGTTAATGGCACTTTATCTGGTCAAGGAGATGTCTTGCGTGCGTCGCTTCAAATGGAGGACATATTAGATATTGAAAATGGAAAATATTTATTTATATTTATTACATAGATGCATATGAAATACCGATTTTTCCCAGTGAAATAAAATTGGTAAATTCACAATGTGAAATAACAAAAATATGTTCACTCTTGCGTCCTTTCCGGTCAAGCTCAATTATGACGTCGTGAATTGTATTGCGTTGTCGGCATGACTCCTACAGTCTAAATTCATACGCCATTCAAATAAATTTATTAAAAACTATTAAATAGCGGCATTTTATCTATATAATAAATACGATAATCAATTAGGTCTCATGAATAACCAAAATATGATCACTCGTGCGGGAACACACTGAGATTTAACTCGTGCGCGGAATTCACTCGTATAAATCTGTGTGCGTTCACCGACTCGTGATCATATTTTGGTTATTCACTCGCCCAATTAATTATCCTATAAGTATCAATATCCTATAACAATCAATATTCACAAGGAAATAAACTTTGTATGTCAAATGCTGTAAACGATCTATTCATAATATTTAAGAAACGTAATTGCAATCATTGTTAAAATCTATACTATATTGATATAAATATGATTTTTTGTATATCTTAGTGTTGTGTTTTCATTGTCACTCGGTATATAACCTCTTAGTCTGAATTCTGAATTTTTATGGACATTGTTTTTAAACATGCATCTTGCGGAAGAGATCTTATGATATAATAATTTTTTATGTAAATGATTATGTCTTGTACAAAATGTAATTTTACCCTATATGATAAAACTGAAAAAACAAAAGGGGCCCATAAAAAACATTAAAATGTACTTGCCACCAAAGAACACACAACACGATAATGTGAATAAATAAAAAAAAATATTAAAACAACTTTAAATGTTAACAGCTGGTATAATATTTAAAATCTTAACAAAAGCGATAACTCGACGCAGTTGCTTGAAATTCAACCTCTCTTCAAGCCATAGCGATTGTGGCCACCATTTGTTGGGTGTGACCACATGGGCGACATCTTCGGCTGAAGAGTATAGAACTTAAAAAATTGCGCTTGTGCTTGAAATAAAAGGTAATAATTTAACAAATACAGATTTTATAGGCAGAATGCGAAATAAGCAGGTTCACTTGGCGCCGTTGCCATAGCTATAGTTTCCCATGTTGTTCCCTTATGTCAACACATTAGAGCGGTGATATAGATCCGTTTTTCCATGGACCATACCGGTATTTTACTCTTTTGTTCGATTTAACGCTTTCTTTCTTTCCTGTTTCTATCCTTTTTGCTAGATTTTTCTGTCCTGTCGTCTCACAGTGTGTCTACTAGGCTTAACTATTTCCAGCAGATTATGGTTACTTTTATGAAACCTGGTAAGAGTTGGTCATGTCCTATTCAGGTATATGTTCTTACTCTGTATGGCATCATTTAAAGAAGGGTTCTTTATTTTCAGTCACCATAGTTAAGAATTCCAGATTGTGCGAAATTTGTTCTCAGGGTCTTGTACCTCTTTTGGTGCACTGAAGGAACTTTGACGTGTCTTGTGAGTTAAATTTCTTTTTGATTTGAGGTAACTGGGTGTTCATTGGCCTTTTTTCGGTGTCGCATGACAGAAATGGGTATGTGTTATGGGTGCTGTGAGGAAATGTTCTTAACGGAAGACATTATGTGCTCATTGACATACATGTAAAATGGTTTTCATTCTCTCTGATGGGTAGTTGTTGGTTTGCACAGAGTAAATTTTACATATTTGAGTTGTCAGATTTATTATACACATATTTGATCGTTGGAAATGCATCAAGTGTGGTGTTACAAGTAAGAATTGCTCACTTGATTGATTGTTATTTGTTTTATGTCCTGTCGGAGACACTGTAGCCAAAAGCAATGCTTTATATGAACATTCAAGAAAAAATACTTGTTTCTGACAAAGAAAGTGATTATGTTTTAAGAGACATTTAATGTTAAACAAGGTCAAATATTAACCCCCAAAAATATGCAACGAAATATTAACAATGACATACTAAATAATAAAATTCAATCATTAAAAATGGACACATTAAAATTCAAAACTATCAATAACGGTCATAGTAAATGAGCGATAATAATTATGAGGGGCGAAATAATATTAACCTTTGAGGGAAAAAGAAGCTGTGCATCACTTTGACAATTACAAATTTAACAATTTCTAAGACATTTGATACATTTTATCAAAAAAAAAATTTAATATCATTTTTCTTAAGATCTCTTAAAATCGTTTTAAGCCAAAAGGAGATGTCGTGTGTTCATTTTGAAAAAGTACGGTGTCAAATTATAATTCACAAAATTACATTTGAAAATTAAGTACCACTTTTTATAAGAACCATGCAAAAAGCGATTCATGGGTGGAAAGCCTACACCACTTTATTTTTGATATGTTACTCCTACTAGCACCCTGATTCGATATTTTGTACTCTATTTCCAAACAAGCGTTGGTCCTGAGAGAAAAAAATTATATAGAATGCATTGGAAAATTGTAAGAAAGGGAGATAACTCTTAAAACTGTCAATAATTTCTATAGAAACCATTGTAACAAAATGGGAAGATTTCTCCCAGGACCAGACAGTTATGAGCAAATTGTTATTTATTTCTTAGTTTGTATACTTTGAACTATCTTTTGTTAAAAATAAACCACTGTAGCCTTTCTATCGATGAATCACTTTTCTTCAATTTTGCATGATTCTTAGGTGGAGTGCTACTTAAAGGAACACACGTTTTCCGTTTAGTAACACCCTAAGTTTTGATGTAAATTCAGACCCTTGAAAGTCTCTTCCTTGATTGGCCTTGTGTCCCCCTCACCTTCACTTCATCGTCGTTTCATGTTCAGTGTATCACCTCTTTCATGTTCATCTCCCTGATATAGAAGAAATCGCGCTGCTTGGGAGTAAAGCAATATTTTACTAATTCACTTTTGGGTGAAAATGGAATTTTTAACTGTAAGAAACTAGTATTCAACTCTTTTCAGATTTCTACATTACAATGATCTGCATCATCCATTTGTCATGCACTGAAGATTACAACTAGATAGATGATTTTAGGATGGAAGAACGTTGAGGACAATTGATTTTAGCAGAAGGATGCAGATTTTTATGAGTATATATGTAAAAAAGTTAAAGAAAAAAAACAATTAGAGAAACTAAGTACTATCGAGAAAAAAAATGTTTCAAGAATTACAATTTTGAAAACAATCCTACTTTTTCTCAGAAAATTACGATGGCATCGTTAGAAATGCACTTGAAGAAGTTTTGCTCAACTAGAATATTTAATAAGGAAATGAACAAGATCATCACAGTCGAGAACATGCTTCTTCTTTTGTAATCAAGTGGACATTACTGATTGTAGAGTGTCCGATAAGGCATCTAGTGGTGACCACTTAGGAAAGAAACATGAGTGTCCCTCAAATACAGTGTATTGTTTAAGCTCATGAAATGCTCGGCAGCCTAAACCAAATTCAACAAGTTTTAAACATGTTTCGGATTCTAGTTCCTCTATTCAAAAAGGGGAATAAAAATATGAACGAAAATTGCATTTTGAACCACTTCCTTTGCTAACCTGTTCAGAATTGAATTCCCGTATATACAACACATTTTTTCCGATTGCTAAATTCAAAATTGTTTCAAAACCCAGGTGTCGTTTTAAAGCACATGATTGATATTCTCGATGCTGGGTTAGGCTTCCGCTACTCTGTCCACGATTGAATTCCCGTGAATACAACATATACATTTTTCCGATTGCTAAATTCGAAATTGTTTCAAAACCCAGGTGTCTTTTTAAAGCACATGATTGATATTCTCGATGCTGGGTTAGGCTTCCGCTACTCTGTCCACGTTTAAATTCCCGTGAATACAACATATACATTTTTCCGATTGCTAAATTCGAAATTGTTTCAAAACCCATGCGTCTTTCCTTGTACAGCACATGGCTGATATTCTCGATGCTGGGTTTGGCTTCCTTCTTCGAAAGTTTTGTTTTTTAGTACTTTTCGTCCAATACATTTGGTGTTTTTACCTTCCAATATATACCTTCCGATAGATCAATTAGTAATGGTTCTTTCACATATTAACGTCTGTCATAAAGGAAGTCAGCAATAAATGTTGCAACCAACTTTTTTTCAAACTCGTATCCTCCCTTTCCAAGTTCACTCTCGTTCTATGCCAAATTCAGTTATGTCAGATGAAATGATTCCTGATTAAATTAGTTTTTTGCTGTTTTTGTACGGAGGTGATCAACTATTTTCCCTATTATGTCTCACAACCGTGTTGGGTTATGTGTTACCGGACCCTAGTACCGCAATTGAAGCTTTAAGTTTGGCTCCTTAAAACCTGGTGAAACCCACCATTTTTTATGAAATGCTTGTAACAAGTCGGTACCATTGCAGTATTTAATTTCTTTGTAATGGCTTTCTCTTGTTTTGTCCATTTTTTGAATATATGGGTTTGATCACCCCCTTCCGGTAGTTTTGCTGTTACCTTTATTAACTTTATTTCGCGTTGCTGTTTGCAGTTATTTTGTGTGTCTTTTTGTCTGTCTTCCTTATATCTTCTCTTTTGTCTTGGAATTTATTCTGACCTACGATCATAGTTAAATGTCAGACCAATCAGTACTCCTTTTCTACCGTGACACTGCGTCGGTAAGTGTATAGGCCATAGGCTTTCCTGTGGTAGATTAGATTGCCCGACCTTACTCACCCTTCAACATTCAATTTTTTCAACAGTCGAAAATCGATTCCACGATTGACTGTGTTTCAATTGTGTTTTCATTCCACTTCACCATTTCATGTTCATTTTGTCATCTATTTTATGTTTATGCTTAGGTTTAAAGTAACCATAACTAACATTACTTCAAAATACTAGCAGTTTATAAATCGGTCTGTGTCTAGGGAATGCAATTCATACGATAATCATGTATATTTCTGTCTTGATTTAAAAGGACAGGATCCATTCAGGGTACTATGTACTAATTATTTTTAACAAAACATGTTCAAAATGAGCACTTGTTGCATCCTGGTCGAACTAACTTAAACAACTTCAAACAATGAAAAACAGAAGCATTGATATTCTTAAGACCCTATCTTTTTGTTCCAGTATGATTTTCCGAGCGTGTTTTAATGCTGATAAAAGTTGCATTGTTAGCCGGATATTAGCGACTATTGGCTGTTTTATCGACAAAAGCTTCTTCAATTACAGCTTGAAAAAAAATATCCGCGTATCTGAAAACATGCAGTAAAACAGGTATTTGCATTACAAAATTTATTACAGGTTTGATTTCACTAAAAAGGTGAACTTTCAAAATTTCCGTTCAATTTTTAAGATAGGATCAGAAACCAAGTTCTCCCCTAATTTTTGCATATTTTTGAAGGTATGAGTAATGCACAGTAATTGTGTTCATGTATACCCATGTGAAAAAAAATGATCGATTTGGTCAGGGACAAAATTTGCTCAAATTGGGTAAAATTATGAGCGAACATGTGACCCACAAAAACCTATTCCAGAAACATTAGTATATTGAAAATAAACTCACAGTCACTTAAAATACATTTGTGTTACAATAAATTAGAACAAATTTCCTGACAATAAATTTTGCTACGCCTGACGCCAAAATATAAGTTCAAGACAATTTTGCTATGACAGACGCGCGTTTCGTCTATTCAAGACTCAATAAAGATGATAGAGTAACACAATTACATTTTAAAGAATTTAACTTTGAAAAAGGAAACAAAAACGATCCTTATCATACCTTGTCCCAATTTGAAATACATGTTACAGTAAAGGCCAGTAAAAGAACCCGATATATTCGATAATATATAAAATGGATTTTACTTATCCTTATTGTTTTGTATGTAACCCTTTAAAATGAATTGTCTTGGTTCTGCAAAGCTTCACTTAAGAAATTTTACGGTAGACGCGTGCACTCGTAGACAAATATGGGATTTCTATCCCTCAAATGAGTTCCTATGTTGGTTTTGGTGTAGAATTTTGTTTGACAAACTGAATTGGACATTAGCTCCAAGACAGATTTTATGCAGGCAGGAACCGCTTACTCTTCCGGAGCACCTGAGTTCACTCTTGTTACGACTTGAGTTTGCGTTGTTGATATATGTTAGGTTCATTTTGTGTTTCTTTGTTCTGTTCTGCTTTACTGGTCGTTGCCCTTTCGGACTTTTTACACCCGAATGCCCATTGCTGCCTCTTTTTTCTTTAGAATTCCAAAATTGTGAAAATAATCGCTCATAGATGTATATATGTTATTATGCAAATTATAATATTATTGGATAACGATGGCCAACTTTGCATACATTTAAATACAAAAGAAATTGATGGTTAAACGGTGTAACAATGAATACATTTTCAACTGGTAATTCATCAGTAACAAAGGACACATCGTATTTGTTCAAACTGAAAGGATATTTGTTCAACGCAATTTCCATTTGAAATGATTTAATTGAGTTTCCATTAGTTAACATCATTGAAATAACCCTGTCACCGAATTGACTTCCGTATTGGCATGTGTTGTTTCCTTAAAACAAGTTTTGTGTCTGGATTGGCTTGCTGTGGAAATATATATCAGAAAGAAATGGAAAATAAAATTACATATTGTAAGGTGGTTTGGGGGTATAAGCAAAATCTATCAGATTTTGGTTTAATTTTGTATAATTAAACTTTCATAATCAAACATTAAATGCAAAAATAATTGGGGGTCACGGACCTTTCTACAGATGTATGACCTTGCGAAGTTGGTGACCTAGAGTTCTGTTTTTTCAATAGATTATATAAAGGGAAAATAGTTATTAAGCATCACTGTGAAGGGAAAATAGTTATTAAGCATTTACTGTGAAGGGAAAATATTGTGAACTGGAAACCCATCAGATTTTGATTATATTTCACAAATGATAGGACACATGTACTATCTTTTGAAAAACATGAAAAAAACTTGGTGTCACGGACCTTCTTTTCTAGAGATTTAAGAAAAACGATGTTTTTCCTACACATTTCAAAATAAAAGTTTGTCACAGTTTCCCGCCAATTATCTCCCCTGAAAAAAGAACATCCAGAAAAAGCTTAATTTCTTTTTAAATATCAATGTTATAATTATTTCATTAATAAAATAAATAAAAGAATTTAATTTTGCAGGTCTTGCATTATTTTAGGTCATTTTAATTGAAATAAAGATTAAAATTTTGCAAGATGCCCCAAAAAGATGCTCATTTTTATATATACTCCCGAACCACCAAAATAAATAGGTTTCAGATTTGATGCCTTAAATGTAAAGATACATGTAATAGTAAAAGAAAAGGTATAAAATAAGCAAAAAATAAATTGATAGGTTCGTGACCTTTTAAGATAATTGACGTTACAGTTTTGGCGGGAAAAGGTTTTCTCTGACTTTTTCATAGGTTTACCATGGCGCATCCATCCTCGGAAACCCAGTGGTTCTCTTCTCGCTTACTCGTTCATCACCCCTGGGACATTACGCATGAAATACTTCGTTTTTGATAGTTTTGTATCGATGAACGAGTTAGCGAGAGAAGAACCCCTGGGTTTCTGAGGATGTGGCGCATCCAACAATGTCAAAATGTAAAAAAAAAATAGTGAGTGTAATAGTGAGTACAGCTCGTTACGGGTACGAAGTACCCACGAGAGCGGAGAGTTCTACGGCAAGTTCCCGCGAGAAATTTGGCCAATGCTGATATTGATTTTTTCGTCCGGATATGCTTTCCAAAATAAAAGGTCCGCCGTGATGATAAATTTCGATTCTAATATCAGATAGGCATTGCCTAAATGCGATCACACCACAAATGCAGCATAAATATAAGTTGATCAGTGTTGTATTTCGAATACATTTACATACCTTTGGAGTTGAAAAAGGTTTCGCCCATACAACATGAATCATCACAGATGGGTCCTCTTTTTTGCCCTTTTATGACGGAGTTCCGCGTCCCAATCGAGAAATAAAATCGTTTGAAATTCAGAATATAAGATCTTAAGATCCCCATTCCCGAAAAGACGTGGATACTTTTGATGCGATTGTTTAACACAAGCGATGTGCGTTTTCGTTTAATAAGTTCCGAGTCACCCGAAAGAAATGTTTTGAATGATTATTGATCATAATTTCGAGCCGAAGACACAATGTCGTAAATTTTAGCGTATTTGTCTTTGTTAACCCTTACTATGCCGAAAGCCGATATATCGGCTTTTTCAAAGGTCTTGATCAGTGCCAAAAGCCGATATATCGGCTTACATTGTTTTTGTTTATTCTGTAACGTAACAATGCTCTATGTTACTATGACGTCAAGTCACGAAAGTCTGAGAGGTACACAAACGGGGAGATCGGCGGTGATGAAATGAAAGAACTTTTTCCCGGGGCTGATCGAATTGAAAGTTTTTACTCCCGACATTTTTTGGGTCATGGAATATCGTTTAAAAACAACCGGTGACCTGAATGCTATTTAGGGATTGACTTTCGACTTCCATTTGATTAAAAACACCTTTCCATGAAAATTCTGGCATTGAAAATGACATGTGATCACTTTAAATTATACCTTAACCCTCTTACTGCCGGAGGGACACATATGTCCATATCGGCTGTGCCGGAGGGACACATATGTCCAATATAAATGACATATTTTCCCTATTAATGTAAATGGTTCAAATACACGTTAAATATAGCTTTTTCACCCATAAGAGTATGAAAATATTAACCGCAAGAAAACGAAGGTCAAGTCATGACGTCATTTGCAAATTCAATGACGTCATTTGCCAATTTATGACGTCACATACAGTTTTGCCAATGGCGGAGGCAATGATTCCACCGCAGGATAATGACAGTGACTTTGAAGATGCCATTAACCCAGATTCTGACATAAGTGGTGCAGAGAGTGGTATGGAGACGGACGAGGAAGATGCCCCAGATGATGATGCCGGCAATCATGCACCGTGGGTATGTGTTCCTATTGATGAACATTATCAAATGCCTTTTCCACCTGAAAACTTCATACAAGATCCACTTCCTGCAAATCGACCTACCGTACATGCTAACGCAATAGAATATTTTGATTATTTTACCACAGACGAAGACAACAACAGTAATTTGATAGATATTCTAGTCACTGAAACAAATCGTTATGCCCAACAGCAAATTCAAGAACCCATACCTACACATTCCAGAATGAATGATTGGGTACTTACCGATCGAACTGAGATGAGGGCATTCCTTGGTGTCATGATGGCAATGGGCCTTATAAAAAAGCCAACAATTGAGTCATATTGGAATAAACAAGGTGATAAATTCCTGTCACATTCTCCTGGCTTCTCTGAAGTACTTAGCAGAAACAGATTCCAAAACATTCTTAGATTTTTACATTGCAATGACAATACTCAAGCAGCTCCACGAGGTTCACCCAATTATGACGCTGGATACAAAATTCGACCAATATTTGACATACTAAATCACACTTTTCATACTAAGTACAACCTTGCAAGAGATCTCACGGTTGATGAATCCATGGTGGGATTCAAGGGTAGAACCAACCTTGTGCAATACATGCCAGGAAAGAAGAGTCATCGATGGGGTGCCAAGTTGTTTGTGTTGGCCGAGTCTGATACGGGGTTTACTAGTCAAGTTATGTTGTATGCCGGTAAGATCATTTGAAGCAAGAATGTAAACATTGATATATCTTCTCATGAATTTAAGAATCTCAAATGCTTTTAGATTATTAAAACATTTATTGTCATAAAACATATGTATTCAGTTTGTGACAAGGACAAATTTAACAAATTGTAGAATAATGTGTTCAAAATTACATTTTATTTTCTTACACTGTTTAAACATAGTTATGGAATCAAAAGTAGACAATTATCAACATTGCGAAGTATTAATTTCTTAATACGGTGGGTTTTTTTTCTTCCATCTTACTCTTTATAATATGATAATTTCATAGGGAATCCATATAATTGTTATGTAATATCCATGTATTGTTGAACAGGCAAAGGTACTCAAAGAGGAGAGCATGGGTTAGGTTACTCCGTTGTGACTGACCTCACTGAAAATCATCAAGATAAGCATCATCATGTTGTACTGGACAATGCATTTACCAGTCCAGCTGTTTGCCATCAATTGTACCGACATCAAACTTACGTTACTGGAACTGCACGGGTACATAGGAAGGGTATGCCTTTATCTTTCCGTACACTCCGTGTAGCTAAAGGAGAACGGGTGGCCAGACAACAAGGACCACTTATGGCAATGAAATATAGTGATCGAAAAGTTGTGAATTTCTTGTCAACATTTGATGGACCAAGGTAGCCTATATTAACTTGTTGATTCAATTTATTTATTTGACAAATGAAGTATTTAGTCCGTCCGTCTATATATCTATATACTGTATAATCCAATATGTAAACTTGATATCATAAACTTACCTTTATATTAAAGGTGCATTAAAGCTTATATAAAGTTATGAATATAAATGTCTATGATAATGACACTTCGCACTTCTTTCAAATTCTAATATCATAATTCAGTTAATTGTCAATTGACGATTCCTCTCTTCTATATGGCAAAATGTTCGTTAAATCTTTTAAATTCATAAGACAATGATTTTTGGGATAAATCACATACATTACAAAGTCATTCAATTTTATTTTGGTAGTCTTAAAACCAAAACAGCAGGGGTGTTGAAAAGAGAGTCCCTAGAGTAGTTGATATTTACAATAGAAAAATGGGAGGAGTAGATCTTGCAGATCAACACATTCAGGTTTACGATCCAGATTTCAGATCTGTGAAACTTTGGAAGAAACTTCTGATAAATTTGATACTCAGAGTAATAGGTAAGACCAGAAATATTATATGTATCATGTATGTATTTATATATAAAAGATATACGTGTGCGCGTTTTGAAAATAAAAACAATTTAGTCAGATGTTAATATTTCAAATTCTTCTTTTAATAAGAATGATTTTCATATGAAACACTCATTCAATTTTGACAATTTAGGCACGGACCATTTGATTTTCTGAGGGGGGACTGGGATTTTACCTTAAGTCGGGTATTATTTTTTCGCTCGCTTCGCGTGCTAGATTATTTTTTTCACATACATGTACAAACAAGGCAAGGCAAGAAAATTTTGTTGGCAAATTTCTTTATTTTTTTTTTCAATTGACAAGATTGAAGACATTATTTTTTTTCAACCTAGGTGCTGGCCAGAATATTTTTTTTTAATCAGGGCCGGTAATTTTTTTTCCAAAAAAATCCAGCCCCCCCCCCCCCCCCGCCCCCGAAAATCAAATGGTCCGTGCCATAGCAGAAATAATTTGATCTGACAACTTAAACAAACCATATTGATTATTGCTTAGAGCTGAAATGTTTTTCAAAAATTAATTGTGAATTATAATCTTGAATATGCTTTAAAATAGTTTGCAAAATTTATATTTCTATGCATTTATTTATCTGTCTTTATTAGGCAATGGGTATGTTCTATATCAGAGGACTAGAAGATTGTTACCTAAAATGAGCAGGCTTGAATTTCACTCGCAAATCTATCATCAATTGGTTGGAGACGTGAGAGTTAATCGCAATATTCCAAGGGGACCTTGCAACGGGAATCGCCGTTTGGTGGAAAGGCATTTTATAGAGTATTTGCCAGGTAATATCGAAAATGTTGAAGTTCATTCCAAATCTGAACTTTTTCTTAAAACCATTTTTATGTTTACTTATCCAACGTTTTATTATCGGTAATAAAAAAATCAGGATGTTTCCGTGCATTCGTCACCGTAATTTATATACAAAAGTTGTATAAAATATGTAGTTTAATCACGGAAATCTAGCATAATACTACCCCCCCCCCAAAGAAAAAGAAGCAAAATGCCGTGCGTATCAGCGAACTGGTCATCTGATTTCTTCTCCTGTTGTACATGCAGTTTTACATGAAAAAAATAAATTACACGATTAAACCATCGGCAGAAAATGATTTGTCTGTAATTGATAGTTTATTTATTCATCAATATTCATTATTTGTAATTGCAAAAATACAATGTAAAAATATCATATTATTTCATATACTTCAGATAGAGCTCGTCGTCCATGTATTGTATGTACAAAACAGACCAATGGTGGAAGGAACACGAAGCGTTCTCGTATCCGTACTTACTGTCCTGATTGCAACGTCGGGTTATGTGTTGGATATTGTTTCCGAATTTACCACAAGCGGCAGAACTATGCTACTCACAACCGTGGAAATGTTGAAGAATAAACTTTAGACACAAACACAAACGATTTACAGATGTAAAGTACGTTAAACGCGGAAAACAGAATGTTTCTTTTCATGCCGACGTCGTAATTAGAACAAGTGCGCGATTCCGCGAAATCTTATTCACGTCGTTATTGTGACGTCGTTTTATTGTTACGTTGTACAGTTGGCAGATGTTATGAAGTCTGGAAAATGTTATTCGAAGTTGTATCTTTCATATTATAGCACTGTTGAGCAGTATTTATTTGTTTTAATAAAAATGATATTTTCTTATGAATTTAGTCGTATTTCCCGGCATGTCAAATACAAAGATGAATCAGGCTCGGCAGCTAGAGGGTTAAATAGCCTTTAAGCGTTTTTCAAAATTTACCTTGAAACTTGAGGCTGGGGTACCATGCAGAAGCCCCATTGTTTAGTCACGTGCGTTTAGTTTTCTTTGAATTTTTATATATCTGTAAAAAAAATGTTTAATCATACGCGGTAATTTCTAGCGGAAAAAAACGCATAGGTTTTGCGTTACCCTTTACCGTTTTTAATTAATTTTGGAGTATAACTCTAAAACGGGTATCGAACTTACAGTACAACTTTTACTTAACATAATTTTTTCGTTTTAATGCGCTTTGGAACCAATTATTCACATTCAAACAAAGAAAGAAAGGTAAAAACCATCGAAAAGAACCCCAAAAGTTGTGGCTATTTTGCTGAAAAATAGTATAAATTCTTTTGTCGTAGCATTTTAAATGTATACTTTTAATAGTACCCATCTTCGCTAGCCAAGACTTACGATCAGCTATCTTTCTGAAAAGATAAGTGCTAACGGATCGTAACCCTTGGCCTGCGAAGATGCTTAGTAACAGGCCTAATTATAAATAAAAGATAAAAACGACTGAAACTTATATGTTTTTTTTTTCATAATTAAGAAGGACATACTGTATATTATGCTTATAAAAGTCTTCTTATTAAAGTTATTTTACAAAAAGCAAAAACATTTTAACTCCTTATTGACTGACCGTTTAACTTGAAAGGGGGGCTTGGTTTTTTCCAAAAAAGATCTTCTGAATTAGAAATTCTAACCAGAATAAAAATAAAGTCCCCCCACCTTTTCAAGTTAAATGGTTGGTCCATAAGACGAATTGTTTTTCATGAACGAATTCAAAGTTTTATTTGGAATCGAAGTAGTCAAATAAGATCTGCTGTCATCGCAGTTATTTTTTTTTTTATCAACTCATTTTCTAAAACGTTCAGACATGGAAAAATAAGTGGGGAAAATATTCACTAGCAATTTATTCATTTGCGCTTTTCATTAATATTTGTACATTGCAAATCAATGAAGTAAATATTGTCAACGTCATTATTCAAAATTTTGAGCGAAACGTCACGCGATCATAGGCGCCTTTTCAGAATCAACCACAGAATTCACAGCGTCGTTTGCTAAAATTTAATTTGGCATTTCTTCTTCTCGTTCCTTTCAAATGAAGCATATTGAATAATTATGCTGTGCTTGCTCGCAGGTAGGAAATGCCTAAGTCATATTAGGAATAGGTTCTGGTAGGCGCATTGGTCCATACAAAGCAACTAGATTGTTTGTCTTCATGTACAAAGCGACTGGGATGTTTGTCCAAGCTGATTGAATAAACAGTACTGCCGGGATTGTTAGGCTGTAATGCGGAAAACCTGGCCTTATGGTGGTGCGCCGTTTGCAAGAGTCTTAATTGACTGATCAAATCCACCCCTCCCCCTTTTCCAGTGGCAGTCAAAAGTGTCGTTCCAGATTGGCTTTGTGTCCCCATATCCTCCACTTTTCAAAATTTCATGATCATTTTATTCACCCCTTCAGATGTAGGTTTGTCATAGGGTTTGGTTTTGTCCTCCTTTACCGGATTTGACACACTGAATTGACGGTTGGCGGCGCGACGGTGGATTATCAAGTAGGAACTGCTTACCATTCCGGAGGAACTTACTTCACTGTAGTTACGACTTGAGTTTGCGTTGTTGATTGCCATTTAGAAGAAAATGAGATGTGGAATAAGTGTACGCAACACAACCTACATGTACAATATAACTTAAATTTAAAACATCCACAATAGAAAACAGCCAGCAGCCTTCAATGTGACCAGCTGTCGCTGCTCGCTGTTTTTGAATTAGCCCCTGGATTGAAAATAAACTACATATGATTCAAGCCCAATCCTATATTGCAATGAAAGACCCTCTTCTTGACAAAAAAACAATAAACATAAATTCGACTAAATACAAATAATAAAAAATAATGAGATGTGGAATAAGTGTACGCGACACAACCCACAATTAAACGGCAATTTAGAAAAACCACAATGTACAACCGCCAGCAGCAGTAGTTTTTTATTTCTGTGTTTCATGCTGTATTTTTTTCGTCCTGTTCTCGGTGGTGTTTACCAATTTTGTCTTTGCCCTTTCGTAAGGACTTTTAACAATCAGATGCACCATTGGTACCTCTGTTTCTTTAGTGTTCATCTTCCTGATATGGCTGAATTCGTGTTGCTTTAAAGTTAAGCAGCACTGATTCGGCTATACCAGGGAGATGAACAAAAAAGTAACCAACTATCATCCTCTTTATGTTCAGTTCATGCTATAATTTGACCTAGATAGTGTTGCTAGGGCGTGAAACAACAATTCATTCACACATCCAGTGTGTATCTGTGTTATGAAAAATAAAAAAAGGCAAATAGGTACCAAAAGGGCATGTAGGTCTGGATCGTTCGTGATATTCGTATAAAAAATGTATTGCGACCCCTCGAGTTTTAGATTTTTTCTTTTAATTCTTTAATTGACAATTTAACTATTTTATCTGATAAGAGAAGCAAATACTATCAAACTGAGTTAATGATATTAACTTTACCTATAAACTTTTTTTAAGTACATCAAAAAAAATACTTCAGCGTAAATTTCAAGACCTCTTATTGGCTAAAATCTACACTTAGTCTAACGATAAATTACAACTAAGATTTTTTTTAAAGGGCTGCAGGGTGCCGTTTCAAAAAGCGATCGTTACCCTAAAGTGCACGTAAGCCCATTCAATTTGTATGGGATAACGAGCACGTTAATTAGCGATCGCTCTATGAAACGGCACCCTGAACACTTTGATAGTTCAGTAAAATTAAGTTGTTGTGAAATATTTTCCTAGTATATTTTAAGTTAGCAAGTGAAAGTAAAGGAAGGCGCGACATATATATAATAAAAGTAAAGTTATGGCTACAAATACGATGATAAAAGGTTTTTCATTACTTTATTAAAGGCAATCTATCTTTTTATTAATTGAAAATGAATTTTCTGTTGAAGAAATGAATTTTCACTTGAAGCAGATAAACGTTGGTCACTTGGGTTTTGTTCTTTATAAATCTGTCATTTAAATCGGATGTGAACGTTCTCAATCTCAGAAGTCAATCATCGATGGCAAAGTTTTAATTGGATGCTGGAGTATCTATATAATGGGAACTAAAAATTGTCAATATATAATATATCGGAAAACCAAAGGGTAAGTGAATGAATATTCATTAAAGAAGTTAGATTTATTTGCAAATTTGCTAAAAAAGAACCAACAACTGCATCATATCTTTTTTTATCTTATTTGATCTTAGATTCCAGTTCATCGTGTATTATTAAGTGTATTAATTACGCTCTTTATATTCGTGTAGCATCAATTATGTCGCTCTGATGTATTTTGAATGAACGATACGCAGCGTCAAGCCGTTATGCCCACGGGTGGTTGAATGGAGCGGCCTTGTCATAAATAATGCCAGAAAAATGCAAAATGTGGAAAACCTGTATGTAAACCATAGCACTGTGTGTGAAAAAATGTCACGTTCCTCGTACTTAAAAAGAATCCTGCTTTTGGTCTCGATAAGACTTGAACCCATAGGAACACCATACAGGCCTGGTCCGATGTCAGGTTTCTTGGCGCTCTTTATTGGACTATTGCCTGAAAGCTTAGCGGCACTGCGGGCCAATTCACCAATCGAAAATCACTCGGGTGGAAAATTAAATTTTGAAAAACATGTGGAAAGGAGAGAGCGTTGAATAGGAGTCGAAAACTTAGCCTATGTAGTCGGCGATCCACACAGAGATATTTTATGTAGATGAAGTTTGCCACTTTCTACACAAGAGGCCCAATAGGATCAGCGGCCAGGCTTTCCGTATAATAGACTGGACACACCTTGATCGCTCTGTGGATTAAGCACTAACCGTATTTGATGAATAAGTAGCAGTGTTAATGAAAAAAATGTAAAAAGAAATCATATCACATATTCTGGAGATGCATATTTTCCCCAAGAGCTTTAGCTCTTATGTATGATATTGGTCGAGGGAGAAATGGGATGTGACATGAAATAAGCGTTTTCATATGTTGTTTGTATTTCTTCTGATATTTTGAAAACATAAAAAAGTACACATTCAACATCCACATACAAGTGCATTTAGAACTTAATTCTAAACTATATTGAAAGCACTGCGTGAAAAGATCCATATAAGTGTACACTTATATTGTTCTTTCAAATTGATTTTTTTTTTTTTGGATTGTGGGGCAATAAAGATTTGTTTTATTTATGTGTACGTAGACATACAGCGCTTTTTTACGACATTTCAGTAAAATCCACAAAATTCAAAATTACTTAAGTAAGCATCGGCTTATGCTCGTATACATCCAGATGAAAACTGGAAAAATGTAACATGCATACACGAAACTGGGAAAACATTATAAAAAGAAATGCATTAATTTTTTTTCAATTAAGCTCTTAAAATTTCTAAATCTATGAAAGGATGTTTTTGATATTTTGAGAGATGGATTTTAAGCGTGATTTATTGATTTCTATGTTATGTTATATGTCTATCGTCATATATTTTATTTATCAAATATCTAAAATTTCTGTATTACGATCTTGTCAATATATGATAATAAGCAATACTGATGATCATGAAAAACAAGCAATTCTTAAAATGAAAGAACCTTATGGCCCTGTAAAACTATAACGTTTAAAGTAGCGAACGTGTGCCGACGTCTTATAATATATGTTTAACACACCGGTTTGCGTTGCATAAGTCTTGTATAAGTTAATTATGAACTCGCTACAAACACGTTAAGCGAACGTCAGCGTGCGTTGGTGAACGTCGAGTGGGTAAAAACATGCCTAAATTTTCTGACGTTGGCGAACGTGTTTTAAATAATAAGGTATTGGAATATAAGACATAAGTCAAAAGAACGTTATACACACGCTGATGTACACTATGAAGTAATTTTGCGAAGGTTGATATGTGTTTGATGAACGCCAAACAAAAATTAAACGAACGTGTAACGTCTGACAAACAATAGTCTACCGCACGTTTAGCGCCAGTCTAACGACCAAGTAACCTATATCAGCGCAAAGAGCGTCATTGTAACGAACTAGTTGCGCATCAACTGGTCCTTAATTTAACATCTGTTTAATGTTCATCGCCCTTATAACCTATATTCTTTCCATTTAGGAATAAGTTCTATGTGTGTACAAACCTCTAATTCGGTAAACAGAACATAGATTACCAAGTAGCATAATCGTTCTACAGTGTGTGGCATACCAGGATAAATGCAAAATATCATATCTTTACATTATGTAGTTGCTTTGAAAACAATTTAAATGTTGTATCTAGTATTACAGTGTTAAAACCTAAGTATTCCTTTAACAGGAACTAGACCAAGGAGCATCATTTCGTCTAAGTTCATCTGGTATTATAGGATAAAACTATATGCAAAATGTCAGACCTCTATGTCATGAAGTTGCTGAGAAATCTGTGACATGAATTTATGGTACGGATCAACGAACGAACGGACAAGGGTAAAACAGTATAACTCCTACTTCTTTGAAGCGGAGGTATAACGAATAATAAGCAAAGCTGTTATTTTCTAAATAAGGAAGCGATCATTTGATAATAAGGGAGGGGGTCGGGTGAAAAAAGCAAAAAGCCAAAAATCAGGAAATACAAAGGCAGGACAGTGCTTTAAAACAAAAACAAAAAAAGTCTAACCCGCGAAATATCAAGGCTCCGTGTTTTTTTTTTCACCAAATTAAAAAAGCAAGATGAAATAAATATCAACGTCTTTAAAATGGTTAAAGTGCCGATACACCTTGGTATATTTATAATAACACATAAATATTTAAAGCTCATATCGATTTTATAATTGTAGTTTATTATAAGGGAAAAGACGTCCTTAGTTGAAGAAATTGTATTCTATCATTCTGTCTTTGTTTTGTGGCAATAAATGAAATGTTACGATTTATCTTGAACATGGAAAATATGAAAAAGTATGAATAGAATGGCTGTCTTATTACAAACGCTACCATTACCTCAGTCTGCTATATTTTGTATCGCGGTTGTGTATACTTCTGTAAACATACTTATTTTAGCGAATTGTTTATTTTCACGGATTTCGCTTCAGGCATTTTTCGCGAAATTAAATTCCCGTCAAATGAAATCAAATGTATGAGATTAATAGCATTATGAGTAAAATACTCTTTGTTCGTTGTTCTTAGTTATGTTACAGTAAATGAGTGTATGTAGGAATTAAGTACCTGTGAGGCAGGTAACACAAAAAATGTTATTTTGAATAAGACAGAAAAATAAGTTTGGTCATTTCTTATAAATTAATTTCAATTACATGTTTTCTCATTAATAAAATCAGATGAAAGAATAAAATAATTTTTAATCAATTTATATATTTCATTCCCCAATCGGAGCTCCACCTGATAAAAAAATTACTCCATTGAGAATTAACATTACATGTAGTTTTCAAATTGTAAACACATCATCGAATCGTTTTTAAAAGTTATTATCTATAGCAGGGGCCTGTTTAACAAAACTATCTAAAGATATGTCTAAAGACGTGCATAAGAGATGGAATTGAGATGGTCTTTTGACCATCTTATTACATGTCTAAAACCACACAACAAAGCTATCTTATGGGTATCTTAGTTAATATGGTCTTTTGATGGTCATAATTTAATATTAGCATCGGTTTTAATATTATTAGTCATTGACAAAAATTGATTGTAAATCTTTTCGCTATGTTATCTCGTTTGGCACAGCTGATTAAACGTAGCTTTATCAAAAAGAATGGAAAACGCAGGTACAAGTATTTGGTAGTCGGTTATAAAAAGACTTACTTTGTCATCCAAGAGTCTAGCAAGAAAAACAAATTTACAGAAGATCAAATAATAGAAATGCTCAACTTTCTAATCGACAACATATTTGTACAGTTTGGTGGACGTGTTTTTCAGCAAACAATAGGTATCCCAATGGGCACAAATTGTGCACCATTGCTTGCCGATTTGTTTCTTCATTCATATGAAGCAGACTTCTTACAATCACTTCTAGACAAAAAGGACCGCAAACTTGCTTTATCCTTCAATCTCACATTTCGTTATATTGATGATGTCCTTTCACTAAACAATCCTCGATTTGGTAACTATTTACATCTCATTTATCCGAAGGAACTTGAGGTAAAGGACACTACAGATTCTAGGAGGTCTGCTTCATATTTGGATCTATTTCTCGAAATTGACACACAAGGAAGGCTTTGTACAAAGCTCTATGACAAACGTGATGACTTCAACTTTCCAATAGTTAACTTTCCCTTTCTGTGTAGCAACATTCCGTCCACTCCAGCATATGGAGTTTACAATTGATTCGTTATTCCAGAACATGTGGGGAGTACAACGACTTCCTTGATAGAGCTACACGGCTGACAAGCAAATTGTTAACACAGGGGTACGTTGCTCCCAGGTTGTTGTCATCACTCAAGAAATTTTACGGACGACATCATGTGCTTGTATGCAAATACGGGATTTCTATCTCTCAGATGAGCACAGATGTTGGTTTGACATAGAGTTTTGTAATGTCATCCTTTCCAGATTTGACCAACACTTAATCGATCTTTGGCAACGTGACGGGTGTGCTATAACAAGCAGGAACTGCTTACTCTTCCGGAGCACCTGAGTTCACTCTCGTTTCGACTTGAGGTCGCGTTGCTGAATGCGGTTTTGTTGTTATGTGTGTGTGTTTTATGTTGTTATGTGGTTTGTTTTGTTGTGATGATTTTTTGTCTGTCGGTTTTGTCTTTGTCTTTACGGTTTAATGATACTGATAACCCCTTTGGTACATCTTTGCTTCTTTCTTATAATATATCAAATATAAAAGTAAACATTTTCTCTATTTCATTTCTAGCATTTTATATCGATATGATGGCAAATAAATATAATTTTATAAATGGAAAATTAATAAATCTTCAAACTTCAACTTATCGTTGAAACTTTAACAACAGGTAATTAACAAAACTACATGTTCATATTCTCTTCAAAAAGAAAACTATCTAGTAAACAACTTAGATACAATAGGACCAACAAAGATCAAGTTGGCCAATACATTTGCATGTTTTAAATACTTACGAATTAAGAAATAATTACGTTACACTAGTGTAATTCACGTGCAAAAATAAGTATTGCGTTCAGGAGTCTTTATTTACTTGAATATATAGCAGACTAACTTGTACTATGTAAAAAAGACAAAAATACGGAATAAGGCACGGACCATTTGATTTTCAGGGGGGGGGGGGGATTTTACCTTGAGCCGGGAAATTTTTTTCGCCCGCTTTGCGGGCCAGATTATTTTTTTCACACACATATTAAGCAAGGAAATTTTGTTGGCAAGATTTTTTTTTCAATTGACAAGATTGAAACCAGATTATTTTTTTCAACCTAGGTGCTGGCCAGATTATTTTTTTTTACAAAAATCAGGGCCGGGAAATTTTTTTCTAAAAAATCCCAGCCCCCCCTCCCAGAAAATCAAATGTTCCGTGCCTAAATATTAAGGATTTATTTATTTTTTAAAGATATTAAAATCATTTTTTGGTCTTAAGACCACCATAAGACAATGGTAATCTTAATTTAGGATTAAAATTTGCGATGTCTAAAAATAAGACGTCTTCGATAAACCGATTTAGGACTTAGATTTGTCTATAGACCATCTTTAGACACGTCTTAGTCATAAGACACTTTTGTTAAACAGGCCCCAGGTTTAAAATATTCAGATTGATCTTTATCTAAACTAGATACCAGGGAGATGATAGCCATCTCCAAGGGCCCCGCTCCCATAAAAAATTGTGAACCGGCATTAAACTCAAACTTGATCTGTAACTCATCAAGGTAAACTCACATACCAAAAATTAGTTCATTATCTATAAGCTTTTAGAAATAAAGTCCGGAAAACTGAAATTTTAGTGAATTTTCAAAGTTCAAAGGGCCATAACTCCCATAAAAATTTGTTGACGGGCACAAAACTCAAACTTGATCTGTAACTCATCAAGGTAAACTCACATACTAAAAATCAGGTCATTACCTATAAGCGTTTAGAGAAAAGTCCGGAAAACTGAAATTTTAGTGAATTTTCAAAGTTCAAAGGGCCATAACTCCCATAAAAATTTGTGGACCAGCACGAAACTCAAACTTGATCTGTAACTCATCAAGGTCAACTCACATACCAAAAATCAGCTCATTATCTATAAGCGTTTAGAAAAAAAGTGCGGAAAACTGAAATTTTAATGAATTTTCAAAATTCAAAGGGCCATAACTCCCATAAAAAATTGTGGACCGGCACGAAACTCAAACTTGATCTGTAACTCACCAAGGTAAACTCACATACCAAAAATCAGTTCATTATCAATAAGCGTTTAGAAAAAAAGTCCGGAAAACTGAATTTGTTACGGACGGACGCACGGACGGACAGACTGATTACTATATGGCGTCCGCAACAAAGTTGCGGAGCCCTAATTAATTTATTGAAAAAGTATCTTGATTGTTTAAAACAAAATAAACGGTTGAACGATATTCTCCATGTATCTCTACATATGACCATATTGTTTAATTAATATCAGTATTAAGAGTGTAGAAGTAATATGTTATTATTTATTTATTTATTATCAAATGGAAGAAATTTCATGTATATTTTTGTTCTGTTTTATTCTCTGGTTCACATAACTGAATTGTTATAGACGTTAACTATAAACAAACTTATTCTCATCAAATGAACCCCATCCTTAACATGCTTAATCTACATGTATGTATCGATTTTGAAACTAAACTATTTTCATTAAAAGGCTTATTATTCATAATTATGACCATTTTAATATTTGAACTGGTAAAAATAGTGAAAAATATTATTGACATATACAGATTTTCTTTAAAAGACACTGAGTACAATTTAAATAAATATTTAATTGTACTAGAACTAAAAGTTTTGATATTAATGTATAAATATTTACACCAGCCAACAAATGGATTTTAAGAGCAATACATGTACTTACTCGTCACTTATTATTGAAAATTCAAACAAATTTAACGCACATAATTTCCTATAAACAAGCTATTAATGTATACATATATCTATCGCATTGATGATTTTAATTTTAAATTAAACAGATAAATAGTCCAAAACATTTTTAAACCACAAAATGAACAGATGAACCCTTTTTGTCCCCCGAAGCAACGCGACGGTGGGACCTGTAGTACTCGTCTTCGTCCGTGTGTCCGTCCGTCACACCTTAATGAACGCAGCTCCTCTGAGACTGCTCAACAGATTTATGAAATTTGGTAGGATTGTTTGTCATGATATGTTTGATCATATTGCACTGCCATTTTGATTCGACAAACTTTGTTGGAGTTATGGGACTTTATCGACCTTTTTCATTTGAGGTCATAGGAACTCTTTGTGAGCACATCTCCTCTAAGACAGCTAAGCAGATTTTAATAAAATTTTGTAGGATTGTTTGTCATGATATGTACATGTAGTTGATCATATATGATGAATGAATGAGTAAGCGGGGGTTTCCGAGGATGATCGCCTTTAACTAACCTTTATATCTCACGTTGCAAGGCCGTAAAACGCCAACTCACTCGCTCACTCACTGGGAAAATGTAACATCCCATTTTTTATTATTTTTGCAATTTAACTTAAGTCAAATTTCGGATACAAAAGAGTAATATTTTTTACAGACGCCTCCCTTTTCTGGTCATAAAAACTTGTAGCCAGGTTTTTTGGGGGGTAATTAATTCTGGACACCTACCGGCGAAAGCCCGAAGGGAGGCTTAGGTTGCACTCTGTCCGACTATCTGATTCCGTCCATGTGTCTGTCACACTCAAGTTTGACAAAACAATTCTAGCTTAGAAAAATTCAACTGATTTTTTATATGCGAGTCTCATCAAGTTACAGGCAAGTCAAAGTTTTGTTTCATTCCTCAAATTTTAATGGATTAATGGCCTTTGTTAAAAATATACAGATTGTCAGTTTTCCACACTTTTATCAAATCAAAAACTTATACTATTGAATTGACTTATTGGTATGTATGTTTACCATCATGATGAGTTACAGATCAAGTTGACGATTTTTTTACTTCGCTAATTTTACCAGAAGCTGAACTATTTCTCTCGGCACATTGAAATATTGAATCGGAAGTGGAATGCATTGTTGTTTTTTTTTCAATATTTTCAGCTTGATTGTTGTTACATACGTTAAAATAGTTGAGAAACGCTTTACCCATGGTCTGCATTTTGTTTTGTTTGTTTGTTTATTTGTTTTTTTTTAACTATGAACTGAAAGGGTCAAACTCAATATGTTCAATTTTAGTTATTCTTTTTGGTAATTTATTCTTGTCACTTACTTTACATTATTCAAAGCGTATGAACTTTTCCTCGGACACATCATTTCGTTAACATATTATGATTTCACCAAAGAAAAATGCATCTATTGTAAGATTTGAAGCTAAAACTTAAGATTTTTGAATCCCCAACTATTGGCATTTTTTTCATTACAATTACCGAGTCGATTCTTGACCAAATTCGGTACAGGTTACCCGATTTCACCCTGGAATATGATAACGCACTATCAGCAGTATCAATGTGCATAAAACGGCTTTGCAACGCACGGACAACGGACAATCATTGTGGATCGGGAAGACACTCTTACGGTCAGTTTCTTTTATGTCAATTTCAAGATATTAGTTAACAAATCTTATTAAAAAAAATAACCATGCGGAATGAAAAAAATACTATTCAAGATTTACCTTTTGACGTCTTTTAAGTATAAACACCAATGTTGTTGATGGAATAAAACAAAGTACAGTTGGAGCAGTCAACATGGTCAAGGGGAAAATTCTTAGATCTTTGAATGGAAGTTTATGCAATTAGAAAAAAATAAAACTTTTAAACATACGATTTTTAAGTTATTCATCCGAAAACATTACAAAGACGGCAATACCATCAATATAAAACTGATTTCGGATCATAAGCTTACACAGCGTATGTGTAAAATTCATATTGTTTTAATTGCAAAAACTCCAATTCATAGATCTATCTTAAATTGAAATTAAAAAAAAAATCTTTGAAATGTCGTCATTTGCCACTTAACTTCTCCAACTGTAATCAACATTGCATGGTGTTTAATTTTGTTAGTAAGATTGGCTAATAAATATCTTAAAATTGATAAAAGTTAGACTTACCTTAAGATCGTCTTCCCGATCCACCATGATTTTCCGTTGTCCACGCGTTGCAAAGCCGTTGTATGCAGATTGACACCGTTGCCTTTCCATTATCATGATAGCCCATCGTAGATTTTGCAATAGTGGTCTTATGGATGATTTTTTTAAACCTTAAATGGTGTTTGTGAACGATAACATTTGGTAGTAATAGTTTATGTTACCTATTCCCTCATTTTGTATGATATATGATTATAGCACACATCCAAAAAACAGCTCAGTGGTTTTTCAAAGTTAGGAAGTATTTGTACATTTTTCATTTTTAGCTGTGCTATGACCATAGAAGTATAGACCATAGATGCTATGACTAATGTTAACTTGAAAACGTGTGTAGCGTGTAATGCAAATATTGGGTAAACAGGAAGTAGATGTTTTAGTGGGATTATTCATCTTCAAACTATAAAACTTTATTGGGGGAAGAAACATGCTAATTATAAAAAAGCTGTCACATGTACTTTCCTGGAAAACTGCGACAGAAAATAATTTGATGTCGCAAGACGATAGATAGTGCCAAAGTGACTTCAAGGTGTCGCTTTGTAACAAGTTGTGGGTACTGTGTTATACAAGCCTAAAAATTGAAGGATCTAGATTTTTAATACCAGTCCTGTTCATTTGATTCTATTTTTTATTTCATTTACTTTTCATATATTCTGTTTCAATATGTAATTCCACATGTCACATAATACTCACAGAGCGCCGTATTACACAAGTCTAAAAAATAGATGATCTTGATTTAATATCTGTTCATTTAATATTTTTTTTTATTTCATTAGCTTTTCTTATATTCAGTTTCAATATGTATCCATATGTCACATAATCTTTGCAGTTATTAAACGAGAAAACAGTTTAATGAACTATTGAAATTTATATATTGCAATCTTAAATAGTAATAAAATGTGTAAACTTGGTTTAACATTGCGTATACATATATCATATTTCAGCTAGTAAAATGTGCAACACACGTTCCTGTCATATAAGAGTAGAGACTACATAGGAGACGAAAATTGCATTTCCCAATTTGGTTATGAAGCTATTTGGAGACTTTAGAGTCAGACTTTGGCATTGGATGTCTCCAAATAGTTTCACATCCCAATTTGGAACATAGTTTACATCTTTGATGTAGTCTTAACGATAACAATGTATACGGACCGGACCTCCACACCCATCGTTGAATTCTTGTATGATCTGAAAGTCACCCATATTTGTCCCCCGCCGCAACGCGACGGAGGGACCAAGTAATAGACGTCATCCGTCCATCACACTTTTGTGAGCGCAACTATCCTGAGACCGCTCAGCTGAAATGGTCTCATGATATGTAGTTGATCATACATGTATCACAAGCCATTTTGATTCGACAAAATATAAAAGAGTTAATGAACTTTATCGACTGTGCTCATTTTAGGTCAAAAGAACACAATGTGAGCGCAACTCCTCTGATACTGCTCAATGGATTGTGATGCAATTTTGTAGGATTGTTTGTCATGATATGTTGTTAATCTTATCACAACATCTTTTTTATTTGTCAAATGTTATAGGAGTTATAGCACTTTATAACCTTTGTTAATTTAAGGTCATAAAACAATTTTTGGACGCAACTCCTCCAAGACCCCCAAATGGATTTTGTAGAATTCTTTGTGATGTTATGTTCTTGATCATACATGTATCATATCTTAAATGCAAAAGTATCATTAATATTTGATGAAGAAAGGGAATGTGTTTCGTGTGATTTTTTCTAAACTATTCCATTATTAATTTATGTAGATACATGTATTTAACGAAATAATTAGAAATAAAGTCCTTTATAAATTTAAGAATGTTTTTTTTTTATCAATAATTAAAGAATAAAAACCAAGGTTTTGTACCTTGGAAATCCCTTAAAAAGCTTTATTAAAAGACAATCTATAGTTGAAATAAATATAATCCGTACGACAAATGATGCTCGTTAAATTTTCTTTCACGAAAAGACACGTATTAAGCACATATTGCATTTTGATTCAAATTTTACACCAAGTTAATTTTATTTTATTAATATGAAAAGATTGAAGTGTATGGATTTCGTAAGTTTACTTTATAACATTTGTTGTCTCATTTAATAACTTTGAACGATATATGACAGATGGAATTACATATTGAAAATGAAAAGTTAATGAAATAACAAATAAAAAAAAACATGAACAGGTATTAAAGTCAAGATCCTTTATTAATTATTGAGCATAATATGGTGCCTATAACTTGGTACAAAGCGACACTAAGGAGCCTCACTCACATGTACAACTAGCATGTGACGTCAAACAAAAATCTATCACAGTTTTCCCGGAAAGTACACGTCGGAGCCTTCTAATGTTTGGCACGTAGATTTATCCGATGTACATGTAAATGGTGTAAAATGATCTTATGCTGGAAACCCATGTACATCCTGTTAGTGTTTATTGAATATTGTAAGATGCAGAAAATAAATATCTTCTACAGAAGACCGCTATTATTTGTGTGCTAAAAAAATGCACTAACTGGCCTTAGACGTTTGATGTAACTTAAAAATTCAAACCATTGCCCAATCGGAATTCCCATGCCTATTGAACATTGTTTCGACAATTTTGAAAGCATTATGATAAGCGTGTGATCAACATTTGTCAAAGCACAGCTAGACATGAATTCTTGACATTAATGTTTGACACGTTTTATATGTTATTCATTCTGTTACAAGTGTTTCACTAGACCTATTTTTGGAAGAGCGCCTCTGATGAGTCTTATATAGACGAAACGCGCGTCAGGCGTAGCAAAATTTATTGTCTTGAACTTTGTTGTCATTTGTATTTTGTATCCCATCCCAACCCCATATTTCATTTATCATTATCAATTCATGTTCATTTTATCGCCCTTTTCATGTTCATTATATAACTTTGCACGGGCGTAAAACACCACCTCACTTAAGTGCTTTAAGGAGAACCTGAGTTCACCCTCGTTTATACCTTTTTGGTTGATTTTGTGTTTTTATGTTGTCTGTTTATTCGTGTTGTACTCGTTGTTGTTTACTTGTTTACTGTTTTTTTTTATGGTCAACAGTCTGGCTTTAGTCACTCTGTAGACTGAGCACCGATCCGATGTCAGAATTAAAAGTCTTCTAGGCGCCTCTTACGACAATCTATGTTCTCTTATGGGCCTTTTCACCACCAGGGCTCCGCACAGAGAAATGAAGGCAGGATTTAACAAAACCGAGTCTTTTTAAAATTATTTGTTTGATGAATTGTTGTTTGTTTCATGTCCAGTCGACAGTATTTTAGTCATTATCAGGACAAGAACAACTGAAACAACAAATTGAACTGCAATGAGCCATCAAGGACAAAGCACTCATAAACGTAACACATACCCATAAATGTCATGCGAAATGGTCCAAACTAAAAAAGAAAATAAAACGAACTCAAAAGTCGTGGCAATGTTCCATCAATGCACCATAGGCCATGCACCCAGAACGTGACGAACATTGGTAAATATTTCACACAATCTAGAAACCTTTCACATTTTGACTGACAATGAAGTACCCTTACCTGATGAAATGGTCACACAAGAGGAGGATAATTTACCATATATAGCCAATCCTTATCCAGTTTTACGAAAAACAACCCAAAACTGTCAAAAATACAATGCTGAATTCTGCTTGAAACTACACACATACTGGGGAGGCGAAAAATGGCGATGTTTTGAAGACCACTGGAATAGGAGAGAGGTGGGTAGGGGCGGAAAATGTTAGTGGCGCACTACTTGGTAGTCCACTATTGAATATTTAACATGCATGATTTTACGTGCATGAAGCGTGACACTCGCCACACATGGTGGCCTCTATGCGGTTTTCCGCATTATAGCCTAACAACCCCTGCAGTCATTGTGACAAGGCTGCCCCATTCAACCACCTGCAGGAGCACCATTCCTGGAAACCCAGGCCTGGGCGCCACAAAACATAAAAAAATACTTAAGTCTGAGAATATTCTCAACTCATTGTGACGTCGTCAAATTAGAAAGTTATGATTGGAATCACCATGGAAAATAAGAATATTCTTAGACTTAAGTATTTTTTAAGTTTTGTGGCGCCCAGGCCTGGTGTTCTTCTCTCGCTCACTCATTCATCACCCCTGGGACATTTGGTATGAAATTGTTCGTTTCGAGTTTGAACTTGATATTATTTATATATTGTTTATATGGCGCTGCTGTGGGCATTTTTGTCCCCGGGCCAAACTCGGGACCGTACTTATTTGGAAATGTATCCTTTGATTGACTTTTTTTTACTTTCATTGGGACCCGTGCACGTCTCGGTGTAATTTTGAAGAGGCCAACAGCATCGCTAAGCCTGTTGGTAGAAATTCATGAAAGGGCATTCACAACCTCAGTCGGTTAAGACCTCTTTTCAATAACTTACAGAACAACATGTATGTTTGCCCTTAAATTAATTCCTGACATTGATTGAAAATGTAAGAAATTAAATTATTATAATGGTTATCTCAGTATCAATACTTTTTGACGATGTTTGCTATTTTAAACTTTGGGTGCTTTGCCCACAGAGCGACTGGGATATGTATCACGGAAAATTAAATAGCATAGCTCATTATCCTAAATTTCAAGCTAGTCATGGGTGTTCAAGCCTGATTACAGAAAATTTTACAATAAGCTGCAAGTTAATAGAGTTCCACAAAAAGGGGTGCGGATATGCCACATTCATTGCATGTATTAAAAATGTAAAGGCGTTGCAGGTTTTATTCAGTTCACGTTCATTACCGGATCCTAAGATCGCAATGGAAGAGGGAGGTTTGGCGCCTTAACCTGGTTTAACCCACCACTTCTTTGGAAGTGCCTGTACCAAGTCAGGACCATTGTGATCTTTAATTCTTCTGGTTTTGTGTTTCTCTCAAATAAAAATTACAACAAAGTTCCATGCAAAAGCTTCTGTATTTTGTTCATGATAATTTTCATATCGTACATTTTTTTTCGACTTATAAAATCTAATTTCAAGAAAATTTTACAGTGTCACACGATTTTACGCAACTATATGTTATGGGTTAAGCAAATTTTACAGTGTCACACTATTCTATGTAACTATATATATTATGGACTTGAAGATCGCAATGGAAGAGGGAGGTTTGGCGCCATAAAACCTGGTTTAACCCACCATTTCGTTTGAAATGCCTGTACCAAGTCAGGACCATTGCGATCCACCAATTCTCCGGTATGACTGATTCGTTTTTGTCATTTTCTCTGGACTATGAGATTGATCATTCAAGTTCGGTAGTTTTGTTATTACCTTTATTTAAGACATCCTTTCATTTACATTTTGATAAAGCCGAATGCGCGGTGTCTGACAGTATAACACGTTCTCAATTATATAGTCCATGTTTGTACCAGCTGCAAGCTCTGTATGTTGTCATTTGTATTTCAAGAGCATTTAATGTATGTTTGTCCTACTACAAATGTAATTTTTGTCTGTTTTTATTATTTATTAATTGTATACATGTATGAAGTTGTATTTATACATGTAAAACATAATACAAATGAAGTAGACAAAAACAAATTAAGCAACAATCAATTGAACTACTCGCATGTAAGACTTTTGCCTAAAGCTAGTTCTACTTTGTTATTTTGAATTAAAAATCCATATCCTTCAGTAATTCGTTTGCTACAAGAAACATCAACAAATGATACAAATTAATGCAAGATATTTTTTTTTTATTTCAGAGATTGTTGACCAAAATGGACAATTCCACCATAGAACCAGAAGAGATCGAGGAAGACGACGAAAGTTTTGCGCTCCATGTGCTCATTCTCTACGGTGTTTTTATAGCTCTATGTATCTTCTTTGGACTTGTTGGAAACATTATGACAATAATAGCCTTCATACGAGATAAACAACTTCATACAGTGTATAACACTTACTTGTTTAATCTTGCTATCACGGACTTTTTTCTAAGTGTCGTGAGCATGACTTTTTATGCTGTGTACACTTTAAGTACGTACACATGGTACTTTGGCTATCATTTTTGTAAGATGTACATGGTGATCGATTTTACATTATGTCTAGAAAGCGTAATAATTATCATGATAATAAGTGTAGACCGGTTGTTGTTGTTAAAGTTTGGTCCACATTATCCTATGAAGATGACAATGACAAAAGCGTTCATTCAAATAGCCGTGTCGTGGCTGATAGCCTTTATATTTTACAGCCCGGCAATCATTGGTTGGGATATTTGGACAGGAGAAAACATTGTTGAAGACGAAGATTGTGACGTGCAATTTGCATACGACACAAAATTTACAACAACAACGGCCTTAATTGAATTCGGTATCCCATTTCTATGTATAGCTATCGTTAACTGTATCATATACCAAGAAATCAGAAAGAGGAAATCGGTTGGTATATCAACGAACCAACAAAATACTGAAGGAAACAAAAAGTCAAAAAGTGACATGAAAGCGGTCAAATTTCTTGCAGCATTGGTTATTGTTTTTCTTGTCACGTGGTTGCCTTATACAGTTACCACTATCATTATATCTTTTTGCGATGAATGCGTGGATTTAAATCTCTATGAATTTTTCAACTGGTTGCTTTGGTCCAAAGCGGCATTGAACCCCTTCTTGTATGCTTATAACAGTACACGTTTTAAGAAAAACTTTGAAGACCTATTGCCGTTCTTGAAAAACGTCAAGATTTCAAGACAGAGGACAGAACAATCAGAAACTCAACAAACCGTCAGCTAAATAGATATTTAAAGTTGTAAAACATTAGCAAACAAAGTCAGACAATTAAACATCTGCAAATTGGAAATATATTTAACAGTTAATATAAGACTTGTATTTGTATTATTTACGTGTTAAAAAAATGCAAATATTTTAATAAACAACATAATTTGTTATGAAAAGACATCATTTTAACCATGATTAAAGTAGCTTCCCAAATAAAAAGATATTTTCAAATTCATTCATCATAGCAACTTAAAACGATAGGCATCTACTTCAGAAAGAAAAAAATATGAATTTTATTTCAAAAAGTTTTAAATGTTCTACTGGCCATGGAAGAAGCAGAGATACATATGGGGTATCCGAATGTCAAAAGTCCGAAAGGGCAGAGACAAAACTAGTAAACACCAACAAGAACGGGACAAAAACAGACAACATGTAAAACATTGAAACACAAAATACTGAATATCAATCAACAACGCGAACTCCAGTCGAAACAAGAGTGAACTCAGGTGCTCCGGAAGAATAAGCGTTCCTGCTTGCTACAGCACACCCGTCGCGTTGCCAATAGTCCATTCAGCGTGTCAAATCCGGTAAAGGAAGACAAAACAAAACCCTATGACAAACCAACATCTGCACTCATCTGAGAGATCGAAATCACATATTTGTCTACAAGTGCATGATGTCTTCCGTAAAATTTCTTGAGTGAAGACAGCAACCGAGGAGCAACATAACCTTGTGTGAGCAATTTTTGCGTCAGACGTGTCGCTTTGCCCAAGAAATCGATGTAAGACCCGCATGCTCTGGAGTAACGAATCAATTGAGATACGTAGACTCAGCTGGAGCGGACGGAATGTTGCTACACAAGAAGGGAAAGTTGACGATTGGAGAGTTGAAGTCATCACGTTTGTCATAGAGCCTTGTTGAAAGTCTTCCTTGAGAGTTGATTTCGAGATGTAGATCTAAATATGAAGCAGACTTACTAGATTACAATACCAAAACGCGGGTATGAACGGTTAATTTGGATATGCTATATATCGATATTTCAAGGAGTAACCTCTCATCAGTAGCATTTAATTCAAAATATTGGAAGGTCAAATCCCAAAACTTGAAAACGAAAAGTACTCAAAACCAAAACGTTCGAACAAGGAAGCCAAATCCAGCACCGAGGATATCGACCATGTGCATTACAAGGAAAGAAACCTGGTGTTTTAAACAATTTTGAATTTAAAAAAACGGAAATTACAGCGACAAAAATATTAGAAATTTTATGGTTAATCGTGTCAGAAAAGTCTGACTACCAGGCTTGTGATTACCCTCGGGGACCTCTGGTCCACCAGCAGCGGTTATCGCCCAGTGGTTTCAAAATTACAATACCAAAACGCGGGTATGAACGGTTAATTTGGATATGCTATATATCGATATTTCAAGGAGTAACCTCTCATCAGTAGCATTTAATTCAAAATATTGGAAGGTCAAATCCCAAAACTTGAAAACGAAAAGTACTCAAAACCAAAACGTTCGAACAAGGAAGCCAAATCCAGCACCGAGGATATCGACCATGTGCATTACAAGGAAAGAAACCTGGTGTTTTAAACAATTTTGAATTTAAAAAAACGGAAATTACAGCGACAAAAATATTAGAAATTTTATGGTAAATCGTGTCAGAAAAGTCTGACTACCAGGCTTGTGATTACCCTCGGGGACCTCTGGTCCACCAGCAGCGGTTATCGCCCAGTGGTTTCAAAATTACAATAGAATCCGTTGTGTCCTTTATCTCAAGCTCCTGGGGATATATAAGATAGAGAAAGTCACCAAATCGAGAATTGTTTAGTGAAAGGACATGATAAATATAACGGAACGTGAGGTTGAAAGAGAGAGCTAGTCTTCGGTCTTTTTTGTCTAGAAGAGATTGTAAGAAGTCTGCTTCATATGAATGAAGAAACAAATCAGCAAGCAAAGGTGCACAATTAGTGTCCACTGGAATCCCTATTGTTTGCCGAAAAACACGTCCACCAAACTGAACAATTATGTTGTCAATAAGAAAGTTGAGCATGTCGATTATTTGGTCTTCTGTAAAATTGTTCTTTTTCTTAGACTCATTGATGACAAAGTAAGTCTTGGTATAATCGACTTCTAGATATTTGTAACTGCGTTTTCCATTCTTTTTGAAAAAGCTGCTTTGAATCAGCTGTGCAAATCGCACAGAGTATCTAATAAATGAAGATTTTCACTTCCTGTGCTTTTCTGTTTTCTCCCGGTCAGTCGATTTTTTCCCTTTGCTCAAAATGGATAAAACAGATTTCCGAAAGTTTAAGGCCTAGAATTACCAGAACGGCACTTCGATTGTGATTAGCAATCAAATATCAGTATAGTTCTTTAAAATACAAATGACAACAAAATTCTAGACAATAAATCTTGTTACCTATGACGCGCGTTACGTCTATTCAAGACTCATCAGAGGCGCTCTACCAAAAATATTGAAAATGCCAAACACTATATGATTATGAAGAGCATAGAACAGTAAAACCAAAAATACCAAACTGGGGAACCAAATTAATAAGATGATCAACCTCTCGGGATAGGAAGAACCTTAAGGTGTAGACAATTTTGAAATTTAAACAGATACTTTAAAGCTTTGATGTGTTGTATAAAGGATCGACCACTCATGCATTCAGATTTGACACATTGCCAGGTAAATCACGGGTGGACAGATATACCTGATGTTTATATTCATTGTACTTTTATTTACGTATTCTGTATAGATGTGGTCATTCCATTTTAATAAAGGGAAGCGTGGGCTTTGTTGCATATTTTTAATTAAGAAGTTATTTTTTCGTTTGCTGGTCATGTTTATTATCTTTGTAGGAGCCAATATTTAATTAAAAAGAGTAACCAAACATTTTAATTCCCAATAATATTTATTATGAGGTCCTATCTTTACCATTCATGATAAAACGACTATGTTGTTTCTCAATTTTAATTTTCTTTAATAGCTTGAAAACTTGCTTCTATTAAATAAATGTTCAGGTGTGTTTCTTAATAGGATATATCTGTTCAAAAGATTGTTAGGGATATAAGTGGCTGAACATTTTGTGCGCTTTTAATCTATTTTATTTTTATGAGATACAGAACAACTTTCAGCATACCACTACCCATGATGAGCATAATTTAAATGCTGAGCCTGCCTCAGCATTTTTATAACCTTTGACTGAGCATCTATTAATTATCAATCGGCAAGGCCATAAACACGTGGGGCACAGTGACTTGTTAATTATGTACTTGGTCACAGGTAATGAAGAGCGACAGGTATAGAACACACCAGTCCTGTGGTTTATTATTTATAAGACCAATTTGTCCAGGAAATGAATAATTAAAGAAAATTAATGAAACATTTCATGACAAATAAAAAGAGCATTTTTGAGAATTTGGATACAATCGAAGATGATTAAGCGTGTTGTACCTCTACGACTGATACCTCCCCAATTGTGGACACGGAAAACATGCTTTGGCTGAAGAATTGGTGGTGCAGCTTCATCATGTAGACGATATTCTACAATCTTGTTGTCATGTAATTGGACTGCATTCGTCAGTGAAAAACATCTGAGAAAGTATCATTTTTGGCTACCAACTGGTACAAAAGTTATTGCGTTTTAAGTCCCCTACCGGCGAAAGCCGAAGGGGACTATAGGTTTGCGCTCTGTCCGCCTGTCCGTCTGTCTGTCCGTCTGTCACGCCTCAGTTTTCCACACTTTTTTTCTAAACGCTTATAGATAATGAACTGATTTTTGGTATGTGAGTTAACCTTGATGAGTTACAGATCAAGTTAAAGTTTCATGCCGGTCCACGATTTTCTATGGGAGTTATGGCCCTTTGAACTTTGAAAATTCACTTAAATTTCAGTTTTCCGCACTTTTTTTCTAAACGCTTATAGATAATGAACAAGTTTGAGCTTAGTGTCGGTCCACAATTTTTTATGGGAGCTATGGCCCTTTAAACTTTGAAAATTCACTAAAATACCAGTTTTCCGCACTTTTTTTCTTAACGCTTATAGATAATGAACTGATTTTTGGTATGTGGGTTTACCTTGATAAGTTACAGATCAAGTTTTGAGCTTAGTGCCGGTCCACATTTTTTTATGGGAGTTATGGCGCTTTAAACTTTGAAAATTCACTAAAATACCAGTTTTCCGCACTTTTTTACGAAACGCTTATAGATTATGAACTGATTTTTTGTATGTGAGTTAATCTTAATAAGTTACAGATCAAATTCGAGTTTCGTGCCGGTTCACAATTTTTTATGGGAGTTATGGCCCTTTAAACTTTGAATATTCACTAAAATACCAGTTTTCCGCACTTTTTTTCTTAACGCTTATAGATAATGAACTGGTTTTTGGTATGTGGGTTTACCTTGATAAGTTACAGATCAAGTTTGAGTTTTGTGCCGGTTCACAATTTTTTATGGGAGTCATGGCCCTTTGAACTTTGAAAATTCACTAAAATTTCAGTTTTCCGCACCTTTTTTCTATAAACGCTTATAGATAATGAACTGAGTTTTTGTCTGTGAGTTTACCTTGATGAGTTACAGATCAAGTTTGAGTTTCGTGCCGGTCCACAATGTTTTGTGGGAGATATGGCCCTTAGAAGTTTGAAAATCTATTGCAATTTTCTTTTATAAACTTTTTATTGTTCCTTGTAGATAATAAACTGATCAAGTTTAGGTATTCATTTGTTTGACAAATTGTTACCAGTGACTGAAATATGAGGCCGGTAGGGGACTAAGTATTGTTTTGCAATACTCTCAGAATGCTTGTTCTTTGTTAGGTCACATTGTCATCTGACAGTGGCGTGGAGAATTTGCAGCGTAAAATTTTAGGAAATTGATCTTGAGTTGAGATTTCATCAAATATGTCCCCATTCTTGTATTTGGATATGACATCTCTCATTTTGCTCCAAGTAACAGCTATACCATGATGGTCAGATAGGTACTTGACGATGGCACTGACTTTCCAACTCTGGTGATAGAGAGAAACAATCTCTAGTCTATGACTGTGTCGAAGCTTAGTTAAATTGCAGAACTGCGAGCAGTGCCAAATGGCCTCGTTGAAGGCTGCTGGCGATTATCCATTGTGGTTTTTCTAGATTGCCGTTTAATTGTGGGTTGTGTCGCGTACACTAATTCCACATCTCATTATTTTCTATTAAAGGCATCTTATCCTGAAAACTAATCATAACTAAATGAACAAACTTTTTTAAGACAAAGTATTTATGCAAAAAGTAAAATAATTGATTTATTATCCTGTACCGTACTTTCAATACTCTTTATGTCACAGTAAAACGCAATAAACATGTTAAACAGGATAAATAGTCATAAAAAATAGGTTCATTTTATTATAGTTGAGTCCTTTGATTGATCTATGAATTCAATATGTTTTTTGTAGTATTTTGATTTAATTAGTGCTTGACAGAAGGATTTGTTTAATCATAGAAATAAAAAAAGTTAACTTGTTTCTAATTTATAGTTATTGAAATAAGCACGCACTTTAATAAAATAATAAGACAACATTTTTTTATTAACTCCGACTTTTAATATCAAATAATTAGTAAGATCAAGTTTTAAAAATACAAATTTGTATTTTTCTTATAAACAATTTGATAGTTTAAAACGGTTGTAATAAAGAAAATAATGGATCTTTTATTGATATTATTTATTCGTTATAACATGTATGTTGATTTGTAAGTGAACAATTAAAAAGGCAGATTTTTTTACAATTAATTGATTATTTCCGTTCAACATTAATTACTTACAACTGCATGTTCTATCTACACCTGAATTGAAACCTTAACAATTTATTCATGCAAGCATTTAATCTAAGATCCCCACAAAAATAAAAAGGTAAAATTTAAATACGTATTTACTAATTGAACAATAAAAACAGAACAGGCAATATTTCAATATAATAACTTGTATAATTTTCTTACTAGAATATTAAAGATATGTATATGATTTTTTTTAATTGTTATTATCTAATCATTAAGTGCCATTCTCTGTAAGAATCAGGCAATGGGTGAATCATGATTAAAAAAACACACGAGTTTGACTTCAAAATGCTGTTCAAAATGCTTAAAAAGTAACAAAAAATGCATTGGCACTTTTTTAAAAAGTCAGTAATTTAAGATATATTTTCGTTGAAATGCATATAATATTTGAATCTAAGGGTCCCGGAGATAACTCTGTCAAGTCACACTAAATTCCTATCATTTAAACAGAATTTTTTCTCCATCCTCTGACACTCGTGACAACAACTACAGATGCTGTAATGTTTGTTTCTTTATTAGAAGGCTATTTGAATGACAATTTATTGTCAAAACCGTGTGTTTTTAAAATCATGATTCCAAGTTTTAAATTTTGCCGGATTCTTACAGATAACTGCACTTAATTATTTAAAGTTGTTGGTCAACTATTAAAATGCAGATTCTTTTCAATTAATTAATTATTTTCTTTGAAGATTTATTTCTTATAACTGCATGATCCAACTACAGATGAATTGAAACCTTAACAATTTTCTCATGAAAGCATTTAATCTCAGATAAAAAAAAAATTAAATGTATATTTACTTAATTAAATAATAAAAACAATGAATGAGGCAAGTTTTTTATAGCAATTACTCAGCACAAGCTAAGGAATCATTTATAAGGGGTAATGTAGAAATTAAGGTTATTCTTAAAGTTTAAGCTACAATGACTGCCAGGGCAAAAATCAAAGAATATAGCCACTTCCTTGTTAGATTGGAGTAATAGTTATACCATGAGGTGAAGGTTTTCCTGGATAAGAAACACCGTATACCGAACAGTATAACTAACTTACACCTCCGTAAACTTAGAGCAAAACTAGTTTACAAATTATTGATAGAAAGCAATAAAATGTGGCTTTAATTATAAAACTGAATTAGTAAACATATTTCTGATATTTTTCTTTCCCACACAGGGCCTTTTTAATTCAAGATATTAAGCAACTGAGATGATTTTAGGATTAAAACAGATTAATCAACTTGTTGAACAGATTAATTACTTTACAAATAATTGATGATTTTGTATCATGCTAATTAAAACAGTGAACACTTCTAAACTGAATATCTTTAAGATTCATTCAGTTTTTAAATGACCATCGGGAAAGACGGATGTGCTTTGGCTGCTGTCCCTTTGAATATCATTAATTTCTGAGAGCAGGTAATTTTAGTTGAGGAAATTGCGTATTTGAAGAAAATTTATTTCATTGTAATTTTTATATTTTGTGTTTTGATGCATAAGCAGTACGATGTCCCTTAACAAAGGGTTGGATTAAGAGTCCTTCTCTCATGTACTTCCTGTTTGACGACTTACTTAATTTTTGGCAGAAATTGTCAATTATGGACAATTTTCTTAACCGTTTTCTCAGCAACCTCTTATAACATCAGTCTATCACCATGGGGAGCTGACCTCTATACTATCGCGCTAATGATTGTGGGTAATTTCCTCGAATTCGGGGATTGAATATCATTAAAATATTTCCCATGATCTTTAGCGCGATAGTATAGAGGCCAGTGTTGATAGACGCTCCCTCTGGTGATAGATTGCTTATTACACCCTTTTCATATTTGGTAATCAGCATGGGTCCCATAACATTGAATTAATTTCAGGTCTATTGTCTACCTACTTCCTGTTTAACGAAATCCGGCCATTCTATCTTTGACCCATTTTGATGCCCATTCTACGAAAGGTATTGGGACATGCAGTCGTCGGATACGTTTGTCTGCCCGTCTGTGTGTTCTTCCGTTTCTTATGTTGCGAAATATCGGCATTATGTCTATTGGACATATTCTTGCTTTGTTTTGTTTGTTTATTTTCAGATTTTTTTAAATGTTTTCTTTAATTTGTCTGTTTTTTTGTGTTTTTTTTTTTCATTTTGCTACTTTTAAATTAGAATTGATTTTAAACCTTATAAAGTGAACTGTTTTCATTTCTTTCTACAGAATCTATTACAGAAATTTCTTTGTGTGAGAAGCTCTTTTGGTCTATGAACATAAGGTGGGCTCACAAGCGCAAATGCAGGGGTATCTGGAAACCCCTGTTTTTTGCCATTGTGAATTAAAGCTATTGTTCTTAAAACAAAAGAGTTTTTTACACAAAGAAAGTTTCTGAAAATGAAAGTTCGACTTTAAACAATAGAACTGGGGTGTAATAGTGGAGCTAAGCCAGAGTACCTGGTTGTGCCAATATCTAAGATCCTATCAGAGGGATCAATCAAACTCAATAACACCTACAACACTTTATGGGGTCACTGGCACAGATGCTGATGAAGCTTTAGTTGTATCAACTGGAGACTGGCTCGACATAAAAAAAATTCAAAAGCTATTAGAACTAAGAACCTACTGAACCTGCCGTTGAGTCGATCTTTTGATTCTTATACTCTGGGGTTTTTCTTTGCTTTGTTCAACATCATAAGTTTGGAAATGTTGGGTCACAAAATTATATATAGTTTAACCCCACCATCCTATTATCTGTATGTACATGTTCTAAGTCAGGGATCCATATCAAAGCTTATGTTTGTACCTGTCACTTTTATGTTAATTAGACTTTTTCAAAAAGAGGTCTTTGGTTGATTTTTATTAAGAATTGATATTGAATAATTCCTCGTCTGATTCAAGTCAATCACAAGAAAAGCCTGCACCAAGACAACAACCCACATCTTCCAAAGCCCAGAAGCCAGATGCTAAGGTTATAGGTTGGGAAGATGGCATTTCAGCAACATCACCACCTGGTGACCCGTATGAATTTAGGTCACCAGCACCATCACCTGTGCTACCTGAACATCTGTAGCCAACACTAACACTCCAACAAGTCCAGCACAACCAACTCCAAGTACTACATCACCACCTCCTGAATCAAAACTGCCTAGAAATCTACTGATCAACAAAAGGCAAGACCCAATCCGTATACAGTACCTAAAGGAGTATGTCATCCACATTTCCTTGAGGTTGCCCAGCCCCAAGCATAGAAACTTATGTTGATCCCAAAGATCAATGATGCGCTGAGAAGACCCAAGCCTGTGAAATAGACTTTATGTGTATTAATGTGTGTTGTTTTCTAAAAATTTTCACATGATATTTTTTTAATTTATTTAAAATGCTTTGAATAAATTGTGATTCTGATACATTTTTTTTCTTTTTTTTTAAGTTTCATGATTACAGTGCAAAAATATACAGGAATAATTTAAGATAAGAAATTTTAAAGTATTGCAATTATTATTTATAGATCAGCATTTTTATCCATAGAAAATAAATGCAATTTATATAACTTTTTAAGTCTCATATTGTTTCTGAATACATTAAATCTATACATATAAACTAGTAAATACACACAGTTGAACAAAAAAAAATGTCAAAATTAAAAAAAAAATAAAACCTCAAATAAATATTTTTTAAAGATAGAAAAAATGGGACATTAAATGATACCACGCCACAATATAATATCAATAGCTCATAAAATTTGATTTTTCAAAATGGCAAATCTCAAGAAACATTTTTCAGTTCATGCTGGAAATGAAACTTGACATGTATTTTATTGTACAAAACAGCTGTGCAAAATATCATACAAATCCCTTAACGCGTTTTCAAACTATCAGTCGGAAACTCAAAAATTCATGAAATTTGATTTTTCAAAGTGGCTAATCTCAAAAACTATTTTTCAGATCATGCTGGAAATACAAATGACAACAAAGTTCCAGACAATAAATTTTGCTAGGCCTGACGCGCGTTTCGTCTATTCAAGACTCATCAGAGGCGCTCTACCAAAAATATTGAAAATGCCAAACACTGTATGAATATGAAGAGCATAGAACAGTATAACCAAAAATACCAAACTGGGGAACCAAATTATTACTAAGATATTCAACCTATGTCTGGGGTAGGAAATCGAACTTGACCTGTAAGTCATTGTACTTAACAGCTGTGCAAGATATAATTCAAATCCTGTGACGCGTTTTTAAGTTATTGATTGGAAACCTTGGGGGACGGACGAACGGACAGACAGACGGACACATAAAGAAACTGACGGTATAATATATAACCTTCGTGTGGCGGGGTTTAAAAAACAAAACAAAATTTTGACATGAAGCAAAAACTAAATAGAATATGCAAGAACAAAATTGGGATTTTAATAAATTGAATTTATTTAATCACCATTTATTTATTTATTGTATTTCCAAAATAATTTTACCAAAAAAATCACTTAAAAGCTTTTACACCATTTACAGTTAACACACCTGGTTTTTCTGTATAAAAATCAATTAATCTACTTTTCAATTAATTGCCTACAGGAAGAATTAAACATTACAAGAGATATATGTGGAAATTGCGATGGTGTAATAGATGAGGGCACTAATAGCTGCGACAGATGTCAACTATGCTTCCACGATCATTGCATGATTTCGGATGAAGATCTATGCTTCAGCTGTAAGGGATCAATAGAATCTGAGCTAGCTCAAAACAATAATCAATACACTGAATCTATATCAGATATTGAACTATTGAATACCAATGAAAAGCGACATCCAGTACAACCCTCACATGAGGAAAGTCAGATACACGATTTGCAACAAACACACTTAAAGGAAGTTTACATTGAAGACGGTGCTAATGGAATACGGGAAATATCAAGCAACTCCAACAATACTGAGGTTGCACAAGTTCGAAAGGAAGGAAGAAATGAGGTGTGCCCGAGCGACAAAGGTGGGGGCATCCACATAGATCGATTGAGCACACCCCATACTCCAACCGTATTTGTGAACAACGCAATTGCTAACTCTCACACAACAAAAAAGAAAGAACTAAACGACCAAGGAACAGGGCACGATGAAGCAAAAACTAAAGAACTCAGACTACTAGAACAGAAAGAAAGAGGAACAAATCAAGGTAAAGAATGATCAGATTCACGATAAAGCTAAAGACCACATCAAGCTTCTAGATCAAATACATCAGCAAGAAAGCAGAAACATGGAACTAGAGAATACAATCAGAACTCTAATGAGGAAAATCGAAGCTCTAGAAATAAATAAGGGTGCAAAGAAACAATAATAATGGAACAATTACCATGTTACCAAGGATGAAGCTTCTATCTGCAATAACGATCTGGCCAAAGGGATACATGACAAAGTAACAAATTTCATATTGAAAAAGGTAGATAATGAGCTTCAGCGGTTTATGGAAACTGAGATACCAAACAGTACTTTAACTGACAGTCCATGCAGCTTGGATAAAAGACCAAAAACAGGATCAACATTATACCAATCAAAGTCAAGAAAATGAAGGATTTAATACTGAACTAACCATGAAGGAACAAAGACGATCTACACTCACTAAATTTTCTGAACCTATAAATACGGAACAACACATGAAAGTAAATACTGATTTCAGAAATTATCACAACTCACCAAAGCTTGCATACTATTCTGAGTGGCGGCGATATGAACGAACAAGCAATCAAATTTGAAAGCACACAAAGAGTAAAGTATTTTAAAGAATTTATGACGCCAAATTCCTTGGCAACAAAGCAATTAGAAATCACATACTTGCACCCACATGGACACCACTCCTCCGCCATAGATTACTTCCTATTCAAAGAGGCAGATGAACAACTATATGATATCTATAAGCTCGATGAGTTGATCTCAAATGTTTCGGATCATGTACCAATTTTAGCCAAATTGACGCTGAATGAGAAAATTGGAATGACTAATACTACAATCAATCAGGATACTGAGGAGGCAAGCACAAAAAATAGATGGGGAAAAGGTAGATAAGAACCAGTACAAACAATTGGTCAATGAGTCATTGAAAGAAATAAACCTAAACATTACAGATGATGAAGAACTCAATGTTGCAATTGAGCAACTCAATACAACACTTTTGAAATCAGCACAAAGATCAGGACCGAAAAAAGCTAAAAGAAAGGAAAGGCGTATGAAATTCAAATTAAACACAGAAGAGATCAAGAATGCAAGGCGTGAAAAAATGAAAGCATGCTACACATGGAAGTCAAAGGGGAGACCTAAAGACACAAACAATATATTTTTCATCAATAAAAAGAATACTACAATCCAGTTAAGAAAAGCCATACGTACAGCCAATCCCAAGAAAAGGATAGAGGAAAAGCAAGAAATTATGAATGCTCGTACCAATGACCGGAAACTTTTCTTCAGGAGACAAAGGGGACAGCTGGGGCATTTCATTGACGATCTGAAAGTTGAAGAGAACACCTTCTATAATGATGACCTACTTGAAGGTTGGAGACAACATTTTGGGAACTTAGCTTTAAAGGACGACACAAAAGAGACGGAAGACCACGATCACTTACATCTGGTGGATATTGAATACAAACAAATCATTGATATATGTAATGATGAAAGAAGACATAAAGAAATCAATATTCAAGAGCTTGAAGAAGCAATAAAAAGTCTAAATAGAAAAAAATCACCAGATTGCCATGGCTTAACTGCTGAAAATCTACTTTATGCAGGACAGGAATCTCTTGAATTCCTGCAACAAATTATCAACTGTTGCTTTCAAAACTGCTGTATACCAAATGATTTGAAAATTGGGACACTCAAACCTATATATAAGAACAAAGGAGCTAAAAATGAAAACAAAAACTACCGTGGAATTACCATCACTCCTATCCTCTTCAAGATCATAGAATCAATAATAAAGAATCGTATTAAACCAAAAATCAATGAAATTCAGAACAGTCTACAAAGAGGGTTCACAGAGAAAGCTAGCCCATTATTTAGCGCTCTATTAATGGAGGAGCTACTTAGAGAGAATTTAGATATGAAACAAGAGACAGTCTTTGTGCTCCTTGATGCAAAAGCAGCCTTTGATGTTGTAAGGCATTCAAATCTTTTTAGAAAACTCTATCATATGGGTATCTCTGAACAGGACATTATGATGACAAACAATCTCTACACCGATGCAACTACCTGTGTAAAGTGGAACAATCAGAGGTCAGAGGCATTTCGTATTGAACAAGGGGTGAGGCAAGGAGGAACATTAAGTGCTGACCTCTACAAAGTATACATCAATCAACTACTAGATGAACTTACAAGTACCCAAATTGGAGGAAGGATTGGAAATATAATTTGTAACGCCCCTGCTTGTGCAGACGATATCACTCTGACAGCATGCTCAAATGTAGATGTTCAGATCCTGATAAATATAGCAGCTGACTATAGTCACGGAGAAGCATATATCCTTCAACCAACAAAGAGCGTTGTTCTTCCACAGCAGTCAAATACAAACAAGAACCGTATTCAACAGATCAAATGTGAACTTAATAACTCAGAGATGCCAATAGTCTGATGAAGGAGATGTCTGTAGGCTATGTGATGATGCTACTAAAACACTAGAACACTTCCTGCTACTTTGTCCGAAATTGGAGGAAATCAGAGAAAAAGTCCTGCCTGAGATAATTGGTACTGCAGCCAAATTATTAGCGTGTGACAAAAATCAAAATAAGCAGATCGAGCTTCTTCAAGTGATTATACATCCTTATATCTATACTGACGAAAAACTAGCTGATCGAGTGAGTACAGAGCTAGAACCTAGCAGCCGTAGATTCTGTCATTTGTTACACAATAGGAGATATGAACTGTTACAGTCAAAACAAAACAAAAAGTGCAATGAACAATAATGTGGAGACGTAGAGTCAAACTGGTGTTGCTCCAGCGTCGGTGGGCTGTCATTTGTCATTCTTTACAAGTGCTTGCCATCCCTGTTTTAGATTTTATTCAATTAGATTTTTGTTATTATTTTTTATTTTTTATATACCCAAGATTTTAATTCGTGTTTAGGCCTAGCTCCCATTATTTATCCCTAATATTAATAACAATTATGCTATACAGATTAATAACAAAGAGTCAGTGACCATTAAGAAATATTTCTTGAATTGCTTGATGAGATAACTATCCCATGCATCAATAATTGGTGAGTGAGTGAGTGAGTTGGTGTTTTACGCCCGTGCAACGCTATATAGGTTATTTACAGGCGATGAACATGAAAAGGATGATAAAATGAACATGAAATGATGATGATAAATGAAATGTGGGAATGGGGTGGGACACAAAGGACCGGTAAATTTTGAAGAACCACAGGAAAAGGGGAGAGGTGGGTAGGGGCGGAAAATTTAGCCTATGTGGTGCACTACTGGGTACATATATATATTAGTCTTAGTACCTCTAACAAGGATAAAATTTTAACACATTAAATGAGGTATCGATTTATACTGATAATTATCTCAAGCTTCGAAACTGTTTTTTATTTTTTAAAATTATTTTTTTTATTTTGCTTTATTATTTATACTTTTAAATCTCGGTAATTTTTTATCCTTTTAAAATCAAGATCTCACTGATTGGCTATTCTTATAGTTATTTTATTGTTTTAATTAAAACTGAAAATATTTTGTTTTACCTTTTATTTTCAAAAATGTGTATCTTAAGCTTTTGAATTTGATAATTTACAGTGAATGTACCTATAACGATATATTTGCACTGTAAATATGTTACATACACACATATTTTTACTAATAGCAGTTGTCTACTTTTACCTTTTTAAAAAAACGTAACACGTGCATGATCTAACCCTTTTTGTATGTTTGTTAGTCTGATTTTGGTAATCGCGAGTACATTTTTATCCAAAAATTAAAAATGAATAAAAATATTGCTACCATCCCATTTGTCAGTGGGATAAATACAATCACATTGTGTACTCCGCGGCACACAGGAGGTTTGTCTAGATAGGCAGAATTTAATTAGAAGATTCAAGAGAATTAACTCAACAGGTGAATTTAATTGCCTGACTAGTGGACCGTGAATTTATGACCCCTATAAAACATCAGAAGTGACCATCAGCCCATGATTTATTACCATTCAATGCTGGACATTGGAGATGCTCAGCAAAGGTAGTTGTATGCTGAAAATTATACTGTTCATGTGTTTCTTCACTAATTTGTTTCAAATGAATAGAAAATGTCATCTCGCATTTTAATTGAGATTTATGTGCTAATGTCACTTCATATTTGTTTTTAATTTTCTAATGGGATTAATGAAATTCAAACATATTTTTTTTTACATTTTGGTAAAGTTTGGAATGTAATATGTGAAATTCATATTTTTATAGGACATAATGGTAATAACAGAATTACCGAACATGGAGGATCAATCTTAATGTCCAAGAGAAACGACAAAACACACCGGGATAGTTATAGATCGCAACGGTCCTGATTAGTACAGGCGCTTCAAATGAAATGGTGGGTTAAACCAGGTTTTATGGCACGCCAAACTTCCATCTTCCATTGCGATCTTATAGACCGGTAGTAACACACAACGGTTGTAAAGACATAATAGGAATAATAAGATGATCATCTCAGTACAACAATCTGCAAAACACGAACCAAAACTAACACTAACTAATACATTCAACTTAATTTTGAATTTTTCCACAAGTGGCTGATTACGAAGGCAGATTTTTTTAGGGACCGTATGAGATGCATTCTCTTGTAACCTTGGTCTTAGAGTCGGTCACAGAGACAGAAGTGTCGTATCGAAAAATCAGAAAAAATTGTACAAGCCCTGGCATATCGAATGAGTTGTGAAATATGAACACCGTAAACAGGCGAGGAATGAATGTTTCTTTCAAGGTTAGGAAAATTAATAATTTGAAAATTAAACTCGTCTCTTTTATCGTATTTTTTTTGTACTGAGATGACCATACTTGTAATATTCGAGATGCAAATCCAAGAACGATGTGGATTCGGTTGTTTCCTTTATCTCTAACTCTGGAGGATATATCAAAGAAATCAATCTACCAAATGCAAACGAAGCGTTGTTTACAAAGAGAACATCGTCGATATATCTGAAAGTAAGATTAAAGGACCTTGCCTCTTTCATTTTCTTGTTTTTTATGAGTTCTTTAAGAAATTAAGTCTCATAAGTGTATTAAAACAAATCGGCGATGAGAGGAGCACGCTTTGTGCCCATTGGAATGCCAAGTTTGTTGTTGAAAAAATTCTCTTCCACAATAAGAAAATCAAGGATACTGCAAACTTGGTCCAATGTGTAACAGACTTTATCTTTATAAGATGTTTTGGAAGAATACGTAGAATTGTAACATATAACAACAAAGTTCCTAGAATTAGAAAAAGCTTTTTCGAGAAGAATTTTTTAGACGACACTTTAGCTTTTCGTGTGGCAATGTGGTGTAAAAAGTTGAAAAATCGAACGTTTTCAAAGAATGAACCTCGGAAAATGACCAAGATTTGAAATTATCTAATAAATCTTTTGAGTACTTTAAAATCCACATGTGGTTGATTATACTACGATTATAAATGGTGTTACAGCAGACAACATTTTGGTAAGTTGAACGGACAGCTCTGTTTTTGAACATGATGAAGATCAAGCTATATACCTTTTTTGTACGGATTTTTGTAAAGTTTAGGTATACAATAAAAATAAGGTAACTTTTCATGTTCTTTCTTAAAATGAATATTTAAAGAGGACATGAAAAAGTTATTGTTCGCTATGATCTCATCTTTATCAAATGATGTCCGTGTGAATGTAGCACTACCTGAGTCACCATCAATGCCAAGCTATTTGATCAGACATCTGTAGAAATGTGCTTTACATACGAAAACTATATTGTTGGAAGCCTTGTCTACTGGTGTGACAACATACTTGTCATGTAACATGCATATATACTTCCCATTTTACGCAATATATATGGTATGTGTTTCTCACAATTTGTTTTGGAAATAAGTTTCCTTCACATTTTGTAGGGATAGATGTATTTTTTCACATATTGTTGGGATATACGTGTTTATCGTACTTCACATTTTTGAAGTGATATAAGTGTACTTCATATTTTTTGTTCGGATATAAGTGTACTTCATAATTTTTGTTGGGATATAAGTGTACTTCATATTCGTTTTGTTTGGATATAAGTGTACTTCACATTTTATTGTTGGAATACATGTAAGTGTATGTCACATTTTTTGTGATGGCATTTATGTTATTGCTTTACTCCCAAGCAGCACAATTTCGGCTATATCCGAGAGATGAACATGAAAGTGCTGATACAATGAACATGAAATGATGATGAAGTGGAGGAAATGGGGACACAAGACCAATTGGAGAAGAGAGTTTTGACTGCCACTGGAAAAAGGAGTGATGGGTAGGGACGGGAAATTTTGCCTCCTGCATGGGGATCCTACGGGTCTTACTCTTACTGAGACCTGCAGCAGGGTTCTTTAACGTGCGAGGAACGTGACATTTTTCCCAACACGGTGCACCACTATGGTTTGCGGTCAGATTTTTCGCATTATTGCCTAACGACCCCGCATCTCTCGATGTCAGGGCTGCCCCATTCAACCACCTGGGGCACACATCCAAGTCGCTTTGTGGGCAAAGTGGCCTGACTCGATGTCCGGTTTCTGAGCGCTCTTTAATTGACTTTTACCGACAAGGTTAGCGCTGCTACGGGCCTATTCGCCACCCGGAACCCGCACGGGTGATGGCATTTATGTGTACTTCATGTTTGTGAAGTACACATATATCCCACAACAAATTATGAAGTACACGTATATCCTAACCACAACAAATTATGAAGTACACGTATATCCTAACCACAAAATATATGAAGTACACATATATCCAATAAAAATATGATGGCATTTATGTGTACTGCATATTTTTAATTGGATATATGTGTACTTCATATGTTTTGTGGTTAGGATATTGGTGTACTTCATATTTTGTTGTGGGATATATGTGTACTTCACAGTTTTGTTGTTTGAATATATGTGTACTTCACAATTTGTTGGAATTTGTTTTCTTCAAACATAAAATTTTGACATGTTTTATGCTGCAGATTTGATTAACTGGGAATTAAATATATATGCTGAAATCAAAAATCGTAATTAAAAATATATTTTTGTTCTGATGTTTACCAAAAAATATAAAATTAAATTCTAAATAAATTACTTTTAATTCAAAATAAATGAAAATTGATTGCCCTTATATTTTCTATTCATATCTTGCATATTTCAACATTTATTTTATCATGACAGAAAACGATGTTTATGCTTTAAAAACGAAATGGCAAAAAACATTTGCAAGAATATAATTACAAAGTGTACATTGTGAATTAGGTAGGAAAATAGTCATTGTATGGGGCTATGTACACACTAAAATGCTTTAGTATCGCTAACAACTAAACTCTTATAACGATGAAAAATAATTAGTATTGAGAAGCTCTTTTTGTCTAGCTGAGTAACTTTTCAAATAAACGTACAATGTATTTTAACAACAGGTAAATCTCGCTATCTGTGATTTTCCTCGCCATGTGTCAAATCTGATCCTTTATAGAGTACCCTTCGAGAAAGCAATTGTCAAATTTAAATGGACCTACTGTTACACCCAAGTTCTATTGTTAAAAGTCGAACTTTCATTTTAAGAAACTTTCTTTGTGTGAATAAATCTTTTGTTCTAAGAACAATAGGCTTAATTCACAATGGCAAAAACAGGGGTTTGCGCTTGTGAAAACACCTCATGTTCATAGAACAAAAGAGCTTCTCACACAAAGAAACTTCTGTAATAGCCAGCCCAGGGCATCTGAGAAGGAAATGAAAACAGTTCACTTTATAAGGTTTAAAATCAATTCTAATTTAAAAGTAGAAAAAAACCACACACACACACAAAACAGACAAATAAAACAAAACATTAAAAAAATGAAACAAAGCAAGAATATGTCCAATAGACATAATGCCGATATTTCGCAACATAAGAGACGGACGAACACACAGACGGACAAACGGACGAACACACAGACAGGCAGACGGACGGACAAACAATTGTATCCGACGACTGTATGTCCCAATAACTTTCGTAAATGGGGCATCAAAATGGGTCAAAGATAGAAATGGCCGGATTTCGTTAAGCAGGAAGTAGGTAGACAATAGACCTGAAATTAATTCAACGGTACGGGACCCATGCTGATTACTAAATATCAAAAGGGTGAAATAAGAGGTTGCTGAGAAAACTGTTAAGAAAATTGTCCATAATTGACCATTTATGCAAAAAATTAAGCAAGTCGGCAAACAGGAAGTAGATGAGAGAAGGACTCTTAATCGAACCCCACGCTAATGGACATCGCACTGCATATGTGTCAAAATACAAAAAAAAAATAAAATGAGATAAATCTTCGCAATTTCATCAATTAAAATTACCTGCTCTCAGAAATTAATGATATTCAAAGGGACAGCAGCCAAAGCACACCCGTCTTCCCTGATGGTCATATAAAAGGTTACAAGTGCGCAAATGCAAACCTCTGCCACCGGTATTTTTTTTACCCCAAGATAAAGCGTGGAATAAAATACAGACAGCAACGTGATTGGTTGATATAAAATAATATTTAAATAGATGAATGAATAAGCTTATGTTAAATATTGACAAAGAAATTCTGGTGCCAATCATGTGTCTACAGGGCGCTTGCATCTTTGAAAATTTGGGTATTGAAAATAAAATCGAAAAATCACCCCCCTTTTTCACCCTAAAAATACGTTCATAAACGCCGCATAGACATAGGATTTTTATTGGCTAAAAATAAACGTTTGGATGTTAACTGAAAGATTTTGACCCATAGAAAGTGAAAATCGGTCAATAACTATTTTTTTTAAATACAAGGGTACCCCCTATGGAAAAATGCATTGCTAGCATTTGCGCAGTTGTAACCTAAAAACTGAATGAATCTTAAAGATATTTAGTTTAGAAGTGTTCACTGTTTTAATTAGCATGATACAAAATCATCAGATATTTGTAAAGTATTTAATCTGTTTGACAAGTTGATTAATCTGTTTTAATCCTAAATTCATCTCAGTTGCTTAATATCTTGAATGAAAGAGGCCCCTGCGTGGGAAAGAAAAGATTTAGAAATATGTTTACTAACTCAGTTTTATAATTAAAGCCACATTTTATTGCTTTCTATCATGAATTTGTGATCTAGTTTTGTTCTAAGTTTACTGGGGTGTAAGTTAGTTATACTATTCGGTATACGGTGTTTCTGGATAAGATGTCTTATCCAGAAACACCTTTACCTCATGGTATAACTATTACTTATACCAATCAGACAATTTATATTATTTCAGGACTGGTAAGGTGAGAGAAAATTCACTGTAAAATAGTAGATATATTGCTCTACTCCCAATCAGCGCAAACTACTATGAAAGAATTTATCATTCGATACTGCGAAAATATATTTGAAAACAGTGGTACATGTATAAATCATTTTTTGAGTGTGAAAAATTCGCTCGGTGTTTTAGACAAACTCCTTTCTTTTGAAGGTACTTACCATTCAGTTGATAGCTACGATTTTCTACTTTGTACACTAACCTTCTTCACCATCTTATTAAAAATCAATTTGAATATCTGGTTAAATGATAAATCTAAAAGTGTCTTTATCTGCTATAAAGTCTCTAAATTATTTAATACATCGCTTTTTAGCAAAGAGACTCATAAAGGTTACGTCAATTGACCTGATGCAGAAATGATAAATGCTCTAAATCATCTTTTGGACAACATTTCTATTTGTTTTGTGTAAACAATTTATCACCAAGTCATCGGTATCCCTATGGGAACTAATTGTGCTCCACTTATTGCTGACCTGACGTATATTGTTTTGAATCCCAATTTATGGCGAAATTTAAAAAAGAACCCTACAAATAACAACTCATTGAAACTTAAATAATATATACAGATATTTAGACATTTTTCTAATTTTATTACAGAAATTTATCCCAAGGAATAAACTTTGAATAAGAGAGATGCCCATTTTTAGATCTAAATTAAAGTATTATCAATGTAAAATTACACACTAAAATATACGATAAACGGAATGACTTTTCATTTCCTATTGTTAATTTTCCTTTTCTAGAAGGAGATGTACCACTTGCACAGGCACTTGTTTCTATCAATGTGCGGGTCGACTATCCATATAAAAGAAGGAAAAGGTGTCTGACTCAAAAATACACCATATCAGAAAATACTTATTTTTTCTGATTTTCTCGGTCTTACCTATGACTTCCAACACATCAACGTGTTTGAAAATGATTTTGCTTTTAAATAAAGTATAAATTATGAATCCCAAATGTGCCTCTCCAGAGAAATCGAGATATTTTTGTAATAATTTCTGCTCATTCAACCACAACACTTTTCTAAATAGACTCAACTTCCGGTTTTATCCAACATCTGCTGTTATCTGTGCTCTGATTGGTTGGTTATTTTTATCTAAATTTGGAAGAGTTTTTAGAGGGAAAATTCAAAGTTAAAAAAAGATGGTTGATGAAAATAGTTTTCGAGCCGTTTTTTTTGGTAATTTACTTTTAAGACATCAAAAATAAATAACTGATTACACCAAAATAAAAGTAGCTAGAACAAAACATGAAAACGAATTCCAAACACCTGTTAAAGATGATTCAAACATCTTATAGAAAAGGGGGGGGTATGAAAAAATTGCCTATAACTAAAATTAGCTATTCAAACCATATAATATTGATTGGTTTAGGGTAATGATGTTATCCCTGTTTTAAAACAACTATTGGCTTAGATATTATTTAGAAAGTAAGTGTTTGGGTTTTTTTTCAATAAAAAAGGGGGTATAACAAGATGCCGCAAGGGCAGGAGCCTGAATCGCTCACCTGGTCTTGATGTCAACCCTATGAAGAACTTTGTAGAGCTAAATAAGCTGAACATTTAAGCAAGCAATAGCTTTTCTCTTTCAGCAATAGTTTTCATTGTGTAGGCCAAAAACGTGCAAAATGATATTTTAAGGGTCGTCTGGACACTTTGACTCTTTAGAGACTTTTGTTAAGAGCTTAATTGATGAACTGAACATTTAAGCAAGCAACCACTTTTCTTTATCTTCTATAGTTAATCATGTTAATTTAGGGGCTGTAATCCCTATAAGGGGTCATCTGACAACTTCAACCCTATGAATGCTTTTGTAGAGCTAAATGAGCTGAAAATTAAAGCAAGCAACAGCTTTTCTCTATCTGCTAAAGACCAAAAACACTATTTAACGCCTTTAAGGGGCTGTAACCCCTATAAGGGGTCATCTGACAACTTCAACCCTACGAAGACTTTTGTAGAGATAAATGAGCTGAACGTTTAAGCAAGCAACAGCTTTACTCTATCTGCAATAGTTTTCATTCTATAGGCCAAAAACACTTTTTTTCGCTTTTAAGGGGTTGTTACCCCTATAAGGGGTCATCTCACAACTTCGACCAAATGAAGACTTTAGAAAAACTTTTGATGCTGAAGCAGTAGGGTGGCATCAAATTTCATCTATCTCTTATGCTTTTAGATTTACAAGCCAAAAAAGTAGTCTGACCCCCCTGGTCTATTTTTAGTAACGATGGCCATGTTTTTTGGCGGATCAAAAATCGAAACACAAGTTTGGTGCAGGACACCCTAAGGATCATTCATACCAAGTTTCATTAAATTCTTTTCAGTAGTTTCAGAGGAGAAGATTTTTGAAAATTGTTTTTGTAATGCTCCCATCAAAAAAGACATCTTTTGTCGAATAAGAGACCTTAAATAAAGCTCCTCATCTTTGGTTTTGGTTTCATATCCAGAGCATTCACCAATTATGTTCATACAACGAAATACAGCTGGTATTGTTGTTGGTGTAAAATCTATTTGAGAGGGAATTGACGCCAAGTGATGGCAATAGCTTACATGGACCTTTGGTCCAGGTGAGCTAAAAACTACCTGCAACCATAGACCTGTACTGTACACATGTATATAGAAATAGATTTGATAAAAATATTGAAATTTATAACTATTGCATAATTATTCAAATAATACATACAAATATATTTCCTTCTTTCCATACCACCTCGGTGTATCCATCTTTTATTTGCAACTCCTAATCAGAATGATTTTAGGATTTCCCATCACATAATTCCACTTCAAGGGGGCGGGCATACATCTCTTTTCCACAACTCCTCCTAAACCCCTTGATGGATTTTCATGAAACTTTCCCACAGTCTGTATGACATAGTGTACATGTAGATGTGCACCTGAGCCTATTTTAAAATTTGATCAAAATTATTTGTGATTTTTCCCATAACAAAGCATGGACTTAGTCGTTCGACAACAAGGTTGTTCTTATCCCTTATCTGCAACTCCTCAATCAATGAATTTTCATGGAACTTTCACTTTTGAAATTTCTTATGATTGATTTTTGGGGGGTGGGGGTAGGGAGGGGTATTTCTTAATGAGCTGCTACACATAGTTTTTCTAGTTTAAACTCTTTTAACCCTTTACTGTTAAATTTTGCCTTATTCTGTATTCTTTATATTATTTTACTAGGTCATATTCTGTATCCTAGCTTGAGATTTTTGTTTTTCATTTTTTTTTTGGGGGGAGCACCATTCTTTATTCTTTAAACCCCATTGACATCACTTAAATTAAAGTCAAAGAATGAAACTTGGTGTTCAGGTTACTTACAAGCATATACAGTAATATACATACATTGCACCTGCAATAGTTCAAGATATGTATGCATGCCCTTTATAAAAATTTGAACTTGACCTTGAATTTCTATAAATTAAAATAATAAAATTATTTTCAGGCTTGCAGAAAACATTGTTATTGATGACACCTCAAATACCTCTGTTGCTTCAATTCTGGCATCATCCCCATTTAAGGACAGCAAATTAAAAGTAGGTCAATTGATCAAAGAACTTTTTCCTTCAATACAAATGTCTTGTGTCAAATGTGATAAAACTGGAAAGAAACTGATGAGTTTTAAATGTACACTTTTAAAAAATGTATCAAAAAGTATGGTGGACTTCAAAGATTTAGTCAAATGTAACTCAGATACATGGTTAACAATAAATAGCTCTGATACTAAGATTTCCTTTGGACATTTCTATATACCAACATATAATGGTAATAAGACAATGATTGAACTCACATTTACTATTGATGGAGAAATATCATGCCAAGTAGCAAACAAAAAAATAGATCTTTCTAAGTTTTATATTCCCTCTCAAATAGATTTTACACCAACAACAATACCAGCTGTATTTCGTTGTATGAACATAATTGGTGAATGCTCTGGATATGAAATCAAAACCAAGGACGAGGAGCTTTATCTAAGCTCTAATTCGACAAAAGAAGTCTTTTTTGATGGGAGCATTACAAAAACTATTATTCGAAGCAAATTGTGTACACGGTTTCGGCCATTGGGATGTTCAACTTGCAACAAATGTTGTCAATTTGTTAAGAATAAAAAAAGGGAGCTACAGAAACATAATAAGGAGAATATACTTATATTGACAAATGATGAGCTTCTAAGACAAATTCAGCTGTTAGCCCCAAACCTTACTGAAAACCAATTTAACCTAATTCATTCACAAATAACAGTAAGCAATAAAAGTAATAAAAAGGGTATGAGGTGGGACAAGGACATAATTTGTATGGCTCTAAGTCTTTACAATAGAAACCCTGCTGCATATAGAGACATAGTCCAAAATCAATGGTTAACTCTACCATCTGAACAACACTTAAAATCATACAAAAATGCTGTTCGTTAAGGTCCAGGTATAATTCCTGATATGCTTCAATGGATGGTAAATGAGGCTAAAACTCAAATAAGTTTATCAGAAGGGTACTATGGTGGTATAATTTTAGACGAAATGGCAATACAGCCAGACTTACAGCTAGTACACAATAAAGAATGTTCCACTTTCTATGGTTTGACAGAAAGTGGCAATGATGTCAAAATCATGCATGCACTTAATAATGGAAAAAATGCAAGCTGTTCTTGCAAATCATGTTCAGCAGTATGTTTTTACTGGATTCACAGGTTTTAGATGGCCCTTCGCAAACTTTCCAAACCAACAGGCTGCACCAAGTGAAATATTTTTAACTACTTGGGAATGTATTGAAGAGTTGTTTAACTGGGGGTTTAAACCTCTTTATTGTTGTATGGACGGATCAGGAAATAATAGGGCATTTCTTAAAATGCATTTTCCTAATGATAATATACTAGGAACAAATATGGAGGCTAAATGTTTCAAAAATCCGAACAGGAAAATGTTTTTTTTCATGGACCCTTGCCACCTTATTAAAAAAATTAGGAACAGTATTTTAAGTAGTGGGTTTTTCGAGTCACACCAAAGACTCTTGACTGTTAATGACCATGTAATTATTTGGAAAATGTTGGTAGATGCATACAACTGGGACCGCACCACCAACCCTTTCCCTATTCACAATAGACTTAGTGATGATCATATATTCCCGAATAACGCACAGAAAATGCGAAATCAATTGGCCTTTGAAGTGCTTAATTGCGAAATGCTAAATTTGATGAAAAACTATTCCAATAGCTTAAATGAAGCAGGACGATCTGAAATGGAAAGTGCTATACAACTTTTGACTCACACAAGTTTCCTTGTATCTTTTATCTCGGATTAAGACCAATAAAAAACATGAACGATGAATCGTACAACTGGTTCAAAGCTTGGGAAGCCAATGTTGTTAATGAACAGGAAAAAAAACAAGCGTTACAAATCATTGGTAACCATGGAAACTAGAGAGGACATGGACTTTTGGTTTCATGGTTTCATGTCATTGGTAAAGATTGCTGTATTAGAACTGCATACTGAAATTGTTCCTGGTAGAATCAACAGCGATATCATTGAAAACGTCTTTTGCCAGGAACGGTCACTATATCACGGAGCAAACACAAATCCAAATTATAATGAATACAGAACCGCAATCAACAGTATTGTTTTGGGACAGACAACAACATCGAAAAAGTCAAATGCTGGAGGACACAGAGCAAAACCTTATGCAATGGGACCCCCTCTGAAGAAGAAGAAATGTAAGTTTTTATAAGTACAATGTATAGCATAATTTCATAAACTCCAATCGTATGAAAACAGGAAACTAACATATAAAGAACTAGGACAGTACATATCTCAAAAGCTATAACATTAAACTTACAAAAGGACAGGTTTATTTAAAAATTAAATTTGCTTTTTAGGAAGACACAAGTGACCTCATATTAGGTTTCAAATGAACTGATTTATATTACTTTCCAACAAATCTATACATTTATATATAGCTATACAAGACTAGATTCTGTATGACACTGACTCATCATTTTAAAGAAACTGTCATTTTGGCTAAATCATTTCTGATGAGTCTTTTTAAATAGAAGATGCAACAGATAAATTTTGAAGTTAATATCAAAATTTTTACATTTATAATTTAATTTTAATTTTATATGTGCTGATTACCATTGTATTACTTGTACACAAATGTATATTCAAGAAGTGTGTACATAAGGTCTGATTTATGATGTAATGTACGAAAATGTACATGTATTGTGCAATTTCACTGAGCTTAATGTGTAACAAAGGCTTCATGTTAATTCTTCTAAGGGAGCGACTATTTGATTTTTAGGGTTTATGGGGGGGGGGGGCTATGGTGAAATTTGAAATAAAAAGGCAGGATGACAAAAATCCAGAAATAAAAAGGCAGAACAGTGCTTTGAATTAACAAAAAAGGCAGGATGGTATTTTTGGCTGTAAATTTATAGTAGCTTTGGAAAAAAAAAATTGGCGCACACCAGAGCGCAAAATAAAATCCAGGCTTGTTTTTTTCTGAAAATAAAAAGGCAGGACGAAGAGAATATTCATAGCCCCTCTTCCCATAAAAATCAAATGGTTGCTCCTTAAGCTGTTGCATTTCAATAAGTTGCAAATTGTAAATGTATGAAAATTAAAATATTTTTTACAGTGTCTCAACAGGTGTTTCAAAATGCTGTAATTAGTCCATGAATTCTACACTGACATACAAAGTTTCATAAAAATCTGTTTAAAGCTTCACAAACACACCAAAAAGAAGAGTTAATATCCCACTATTTCTTCATTTGTTTCTATTTTTTTAGTTAGAATGACCAAACACTTATTTGTAAACATGTAAATGGAGCACCTTGTGTACTTTTATGCGTTAAACTTTATATCCGGTCATCTTTTAAGAAAACTAGCTATTATACCAGACTTAACTAAACTTTAAGATTTGAAATTGTACATGTATATGTATTTTATTTGACATAACAATTATTTCAAGCATTGCAAACAGTACCAGTCTGTATCATCTAGTCCAGAAACCCATTGATTGTCACTTATACCAGAACACTTTATATCATACCATGAATCACATATGTCACATTGTACCCATTCCTCACCATCTTTATATACTGCCATGCAAATTGGACAAATTGTTTCATTTCCTGTTTTAACTTTGGATTTTTTTGTCTTTTTTCGACTGAAATTAGATTTACGTTTTCTCTTTTTCAGTGTAGTAGTAGACAGAGTACAAGATGTGTCAGTAGGAGCTGTAGAACTAGTTGAAGAAAGAGTCTCAGTTGTGTTGGTAGGAGCTGCATTTTTTGAATTGTCTACTTCAGATTGGGTAACCTTTTCGCCACTTAAAAACTCAGGATAATGAATGTTATCGTGTGTTGGAATGAATTGACATAGTTTCTGTGTTATTGTATTCTTTGTTGCACTTGATGAGACCTCAATACCATATGAACGACATAGCTTAATCAACTGAGGTTTAGTAAAACTTATGAAACACTTATCACTGCTGTCATAAATAAAAGATTGGAGTTTAAGATGGGAGCTTTGTTTAGATTCAGTTTTGTCCTCTAGTAAAGTTTTCCAGTTAAATGTTGTACATGATCCCCCACCTTTGCTTATGTCAACCCGTTTTCGCAGCGCCTCAGTTTTAGATTTTCCTTTGCTTGATAAGAAGCTCTTTCTGAACTGATTGTCTGCAATCCTACAAAATTTTTTAACAATTTCTTCATACAGATCCTTTAAGCAAAGTTCTGCTCTTTGTATATCAACAGGTACATGTAGGTTGGTATGGGCAAAGTCAAATGTGGCAAATAAATTTCTCCATGCACTGAAAAGTTCAGGGTCTTTTAAAAGCTGGGTGTGACAATGCTTTAAAAAATCTGACCCAAGGACATCCAGAAATTCAGCCTTTTGTAACTTTTCTCTTTTTTCTTCTACTTTGAGGATAAATTCAAACAATGAGTCATCAACATAAGTTAACCCTTGCGAAAGGTTTTGTTTTCATTTGGTTTCATTTAATGTATCTTTGTACTTTGAATTTTCTTGTAAGTGCGAATAATGTTTGGTGACAAAATCCAGCATTTTTACTTTGAAATATGATGTTTTTACATTATCAAATTATGTCTTACTATACAAATTGGTTTTTGAATACTTCATGTGATGGTAACGACACTTAGCAACACAAAGTCCAGCAAGATAGCGTATTTTACCTTTCCCAGAATCTGAAATACATGTTGTTGTTGCATTACTTTGGGTTTTAGCAGTTAGTTTTTCAACTAGATGTGCTGATTTTTCTTTCGTGATATGCGACTTTACAAAATCAAACATTTTGCTACACAAGGCAAACTGTTCATCAGAAGGGTTAACAACATTGTGCATTGACTTGACTAAAATAAGATATTTCTGAGACACAGAGTACTGATAAATATCAGTGTGAAAAATAACCCCAACTTTAGAATTGGTTGATTTTTCAGACACATCTCCACATTTTGCATCAAAGATTTCATTAATATGATGATAAAGATTTCCTAGAAATTCCTTCAACTTTACCAGACTGGTTTTCAAGCATTGTTTGTAACATTAAAGAACATTTTTTGTCCATTGGCGATAGTGTGTCACCTGAATATAATGATGATATATCTTTCAGATCAAACTTAATACATGTGTGTTCATTCTCTGTAGAAGGTGATTCATCAACCCCTTCAACATGAAAACCAGTGTCATCAGACAACAAAAAGTCAATTTCTTCAATTTCTTTTTCATCAAAATCAGAGAGCTCAATGTCCTCAAACTGCTCAATTTCAGTGGTTTCTTCAGCTTCATTATCAACACTTTGTTGGCAACAAGATATATCAGTGTTAAATGGCTTTGAGGGAATTTGATAGTAGTCATATAAAGAGCTATCATGTTTAAGCACAGCTTCATCATGAAAACCAATTACACGATGTCCCTTTTTTTCTCGAGCTTGCCCAATTGCAACACCCAACTGTCCAGGAGCAAATATAAAGCTTGCATCAACTTCAACCCGATCTAAAGTTAAACCTTGTGCTTTATGTATTGTTATCGCATATGCAAGACAGAGTGGAATCTGACGTCTTGAAGCTACAATTTTATTTTCAACCACACTAAAGACTGTAAATGTTTCAGGTCCTAAATCAATTTAAAAGTCATCAAACTGTGCTGTCACTGTATTTTCAGAAAGTGATTTTACAACTCCCCTCATTCCATTTACTAACTTTTGTCTTAGGTTTTTCAACAACATGACAGGACAACCAATTTTCAGATGGAGCTGTTTAGGGGCGGGTAGACTTGCAAGGATTGAAGAACTACCTTCGTCCCTAGCATGATAAACATGGGCTTCAGTGTCATCAATTTCCATTAATTTACAAGCATTGTAAATTTCACAGTCTAAGATTCTAGCACACAATCTAATAGGTTCAGGGCCAGGGGGTAATTTTCGACTTAATCTAAGCATCAGGTTTCTTGAAACCTCTGTTAATTCCCCTCTAGAAATTTCATTGATTGCATGAATAAAGTCAGCTTGGTTTTGTCGCATAACTCCTGACAAAACCATTTTGTGTCCAAATACTGTTTTAAAAATGTCAGATTTGTAACAGAAATCTCCAGGGTCTAATTTTAGGTGGTCAGGTACTGGGGGTAACTGGATAAAGTCCCCTATCGCTACTATCTGCATACCGCCAAAAACTTGTTTGCTCTGTCTGACACCTCGGCATATAAATTCTAATTGTTCAAATGTTTTTTTTGACAACATGGAAATTTCATCAAGAAAAAGTTTGTCTGTATTTAAGATATTTTCTCTGTTTTTACTAAAATGTTCGTTATTGTTTATTTTGTCAAGCAATACTTGTGACCTGTGTCTGCCATCCTGAATTCCAGACCAGGCATGAATAGTCTGACCTCCAATGTTAAGTGAGGCAATTCCTGTAGTGGCAGTTTTTTTTTACATTTTTGCCTGTTTTGATTAGGAAATTTGCTATTTCTTTTAACAAAAAACTTTTACCAGTGCTGATATGGCCTAAAATTAGGAGATTATGTCCATTTACCACTAAATCAAATGCTTCTTGTTGTTCTTTTGACAAAGACATCTTCTTTGTACGGTTATTTTATTTACAACTTAGGAATTCACCTAGTCTATTTAAAGAACCAATCAGAGCACAGATAACAGCAGATGTTGGATAAAACCGGAAGTTGAGTCTATTTAGAAAAGTGTTGTGGTTGAATGAGCAGAAATTATTACAAAAATATCTCGATTTCTCTGGAGAGGCACATTTGGGATTCATAATTTATACTTTATTTAAAAGCAAAATCATTTTCAAACACGTTGATGTGTTGGAAGTCATAGGTAAGACCGAGAAAATCAGAAAAAATAAGTATTTTCTGATATGGTGTATTTTTGAGTCAGACACCTTTTCCTTCTTTTATATGGATAGTCGACCCGCACATTGATAGAAACAAGTGCCTATGACCACTTGCTCCGTCTTACAGAGTTTATATTTCACAGTTGGTAACTGCAGTTGTGTGTCAGATTTAATTGATAAAAACCGGTGTATTACAAAAAAAAATTAAGAAAAGGATATCGTTACCACCAATTAGTGAAGTCGTTTACTAAGTTTTATCATAAATATCCATACCTTATTGAGAAAATTTAACTGTACACGTTGAATTTTGATTGTACAGGGAATATCCCATCCAGATTTCTACGGTAATGTTATTTATAAATTAAACATATTCAAACACAATCCTTTGGGAATGAAAAACTGGCTAAAAACTTTATTATAATCTTTGAATTTAGTTTTTGGTAAAGATAAAGATACTGATAATTTGATACTTACATTTAAATTGTAATTGCCTTTTTATACTTAAGTTATTTTGAGAATAAGTGTGTCGGTTTTGTGTGATGATACCATGGATACATCACCAAATCATTTATTGTTTGACGTGTTGTGTCGGATTTAAAATCGACATACTTGATTTTTTTACTTCAGTCGATGGATGCTTCTTAGCTAGCTGTCAGTAACTTCGAATGTTCTCAAGAAAGTATCTCTACGTCCCTTTAATTACTTGTTGTCCTTTTGTCTCAGATACTCTCTTGTTGAATTTAACTTCTATCGATTTGATTTTTACTGTGTGTTAGTTTGTGCTTTGTTATTGATTATCAATAGGGGGGAGGTTGGCGCCAAAAACGAGTTTAACCCGCCACATTTTAATGTGCCTGTCCTAAGCCAGGAATCTTTATCAAAGCTTATGTTTGTATTTAGGCGAATTTATGTTAATTGTTTTTTGTCAAGAAGCGGGTCTTTCATTGCACTTTGGGATAGGGCTTGAATCATATGTATTTTATTTTCAATCCAGGGGCCAATTGAAAGACAGCGAGCAGCAGCGACCGCTGATCACATTGAAGGCTGCTGGCTGTTTTCCATTGTGGATATTTAAAATATACGTTTATAATGTAAATTGTGTCGCGTACACTTATTCCACATCTCATTTTCTTCTAGATCATCAAACGTGTCTGAAAGAGATCTGTTGTCAGTTTGACTGGCACAAGATCCCGGTTTGTATCGTTTGTGACCATAACTACGTTTGTGTCTACCATTAGGGTCAAACAGTTTGATAACATTCACTTCACTACATTGTGGGCTAGAAAGATTTTCTACTCCTTTGATGTTATCATTACATTCATAAGGCATTGCAGTACCTAAAGTTTTTATCCAGTGAAGCTCTCGTTTTTTACGGTGAGGTGTACTAAGATAAGGACTGTTGGTGTCGTGGTAAATCTTTTCGATAAACCGGACTTTCATGTTCAAACATTGGTCATGGTTAGGTTGATTAAAGTAGTTATACAAAACCCGATAATCAGAATTTTTGGTGTCATACCTATAACCATTCATGCGAGAACGCAATGAAGTGAAGTTAAATTTAAATCAGGTATAGCAGCGTCTCAATATAAAACAAGGGGTTGCATTAAGTCGTGCTAAGCATACCCCCACTCGGCCATTCAGAAAACAGGAAGTAGATGACCGACTGACCTGGAAAGGAGAGGCACGATACAACTCATCATGCTAAAGCTGTATACCAAATTTAAAATCAATCCCTTCTCTAGAAGCCGAGAAATCTGTTACGAAAAATTGTCTATTTTTGACCCATAAAAATTCTCAGTTCAGCTCAGAAAACAGGAAGTAGATGATGGACTGACCTGGAAAGGGGAGGCACGGTATAACTAATCATGCTGAAGCTGTGTACCAAATTTGAAACCAATCCATCCAGTAGAAGCCATGAAATCTGTTACGAAAAATTTCAATTTTCAAATTTTTTACCCTAAAAAGTCTAAGTCGGCTCCAAAAACAGGAAGTAGATGATGAACTGACCTGGAAAGGGGAGGCACGGTATAACTCATCATGCTGAAGCTGTGTACCAAATTTGAAACCAATCTATCCAGTAGAAGCCAAGAAATCTGTTACGAAAAATTTCACATTTCAATTTTTTTTCCCTAAAAAAGTCTAAGTCGGCTTGGAAAACAGGAAGTAGATGATGGACTGACCTGGAAAGGGTAGGCATAGTATAACTCATCATGCTGAAGCTGTGTACCAAATTTGAAACCAATCCATCCTGTAGAAGCAGAGATATTGAACCGGACGGAAAGACGGACGGACAAGGTGATTGCAATATAGCCCCCTCTCTTACGAGTGGGGGTATAATTAGGCCCATCAATTCCTCTTTCATGTACAAGATTATTTTTTTCTTTCTGTTAAGGTTGTACACGAAAAACATGTAAAGCATTAATTACCCCTAAATAGTCTTCCATATAAAAGTTTGTTTCCAATCCAGGGCCAATGCAAAAACAGCGAGCAGCGACCACTGGTCATATTAAATGCTGCTGGCTGTAGATTTTTTATATTGTCGTTTATATTGTAGGTTGTGTCGCGTACACTTATTCCACATCTCATTATCTTCTATATTAATGACATTAGACTGGCATTCAATATCCTCTTTTCGTAACACGTTGTAGATTGGGCTTGTGTGGGAAAACAAGGAACAACATCCTATGAATAGTATTTTAAAATGGTATATTAAGCTTTATGGTAACACTAAAAACAAAATTCTTGAGATTTTACCTATTTTGATTTTAAGTGAAGTTAAACTGTACATAAGAATTTTAAATAAGTACAAGATTACTTTTTTCTTTCTGTTCAGGTTGTACACGAAAAACATGTAAAGCATTAATTACCCCTAAATAGTCTTCCATATAAAAGTTTGATAGTAGATTTAATAATAATAATAATGAATTTACCTTAATTGCGCGTGGAGGCTAAATGACAGGACATTGTTGATAAAACTTTATTATAAGAAATAATTATCTAGATCCTCATATGCCTTGTTTACGTGTAGACAAGTAATGACTACATAGACTGGAAAAAGACATAAAATATCAGCAATGCATTTAAAGTGTAAAGATTTACCCTAATGGCGTTGTTTTTGTTGGCAACTTTCACCAGTCTAAGGCCATTTGCTTTGTTTGTTTGAGCAAAGAAGCAATGTTAACTTGTAAATGATAAAGTTCTTTATTCGAGCCTAGTTATCAGGACATCTTCCTTAATGAACAAATGGAACATTTCTGAATATCCCTTTGACGGAACAATATGGAAATTTATCAAAGACTTTGAAAATTCAAATTACAAATATTAATGTCTCCATAGAAATATTACCATTTGTATTAAAGCTAATACACATGGATTTGACATAAGTATTAAACTATAATTTGAAGTATTTTGCAACTTCTGTTGTTTCATATTTGCACATAAAGGATTTGCCAACTTCTGTTGTTTCATCTGTTCCTTATAATCAGGGCCTAGATACTGTCCACAATTCGTAGTTGACAGCATGGCAACCATACAATTTGTCATAGTGTCGATGACCCTAGTGAAATAATATATAATAAATAATTTGGTTGCTATATGTATATGTTATCACAAAATAAGATTGTTCATATTACTATATTTGTATTGATACAGATAAAGCAGAATAAACTCCTTGAGTACTCGTGTGCTCATCACTACAATTAACACGATTTCAACGTCTCAAATGGATGACATAGAGGCTTTCGTTTATCAAATAAATTTGGTAAGCTGGAAATATGCAATCTTTAAAAAATTATAAACCTGATGTACTTTATAACGATAAATCAGGAATCAAGAAATTAGTTTGTTTCAAGCAGTTGCGTAAAATTCTGATAAGCCAAAGGACGTATAGGACGACGACATAATGTGACCCCAATACGTCGCCGATAAAGTGTGGAAAGACTTAACAAAAAAAACGATATTATCAAAGTAAACATAAGGCAAAAATATTTACAATGCCAAATACGCGTACAGGTTATTGTTAAAGTTGCCGTTGTCAAAGTACTACTTTTTAACACTAAACGAAATAACAAACCCTGGTTTATTAATGAAAATACTACATCTTAAAACATTTGTGTATTTAACCATCCTTGGAAACCCAGGGTTTCTTCTTTCTCTTACTCATTCATCACTGAGTAAGATATAGAAGAAACCCTTGGTTTCCGAGGATGGTCTTTTACTGGACAGGTATCTTTTACAAAGTTTATTAACCAACAAAACATAAAGTACAAATAAAGATGATTGTATAAAATATCGTTAAAATAAGGGTTTTTTTTATACATAAATATTTCAAATATGATATATAATATATGATTGATTGTTACAAGTGTGTGTTTCAAAGTAGACTCAAATATATATAATATTATATGACACAGTGACTATTCGAAAGGAATTCACAAATGCTGTTTAAAATTTCTTTATTTTCGTTTTTCATTAGCCATAGGATTTTCTCATCAGAGGACATGTTATTGAAATTAGAATATTTTATTGAAAAGAGTATTTCTTGAAATGTCATAGAAGGAACATTTAAGTAGAAAATGTTCCTCCGATTCTATTTCATCAGAAAAACACTTATCACATATTCTGTCCTCCAAGGGAGTTTTGGGTTTTGTAAATCTCCCAGTTTCTATTTTCAGTTTATGGTTACTGATTCTAAATTTAGAAAGGTATTTTCGTTGATTAAAATCAGATATAATGATAAGATAATTTTCGAACCAATAATTGCATTTGAATTGCAAATATGTCCGCAATTAACTGTTATCTGTTAATAATTTATTTCTAGTGGTATACCACTTATTTATATAAAATGTTTTGGTTAGTTTTTTTATGTCATGTATGTTATAATTGAATGTATTATTTTTATATTTAAGCATTTTGTGAATTCCAATATTATTATCAAATACCTTCAAAAGTCTTGCACACAAGAGTACCAAGTGACACATCCCTGAGAGTGAAGTTGTTTATTTTCAATGTATGCATCTTTTACATGTTTTAGTAGATTATTGTTAGATGTATCTTAACGGTTCCAATATTTAAAAACTGAATTAAAGCAATCTAAAGCAAATGGAGTTCTGCCTAATTCGCTAAAAGTGGCAAAATTAGAACACTTTTTGCTAGCACCAAGTATATATTTACAAATGTGCATATGAAGTTTGTCACAGGGCATGACACATGGCATTCTTGAGTAGTAAAACAAAAAGTTAGAATCTGCAGACTTTTGCATGTAGAAACCCAAATTTCTGAACAATATAGTAATTTTGGCTTTATAGTATGATCAAATATATGCAGACTTGTTTTTGGTAGAGGGAATACAGAAAAAAACCATTTATTTTAAGTTTAAATAATGCTTTAACTGCTTTCTTATAAAGTTCATTTTTAGCCTCTGTAAAGGAACCAGATGATGTTAACATTATTCCTAGGTATTTGTAACTGTCTGTACAGTCTTAAACTTTTCCATTTAAAAGAAAATTTCTCTTCATAAATTTTCCGGATTTGTTAAAAATAAGAATCTTTGAACAGACATACACCAATGTTTACAAAAAAGTTGAAGGGCATCAAGCTTGGTTTGTAAGCCATGCTGGGAGTTGGATAATAGAATGACATCATCTGCATACATAAGACAGTCAATTCTCTTGTTATTTAAGTAAACTGGGTTAGCTGTTTGTGACAGGTAATCAGGGAGATCATTAATAAAAATTTTAAATAGGTTAGGGCTTAAAACGTCACCTTGTCGAACCCCAACATTAGAATTAAATGAGTCAGAGAGATCTTGGTTAACTTTCACACAAACTGCAGAGATTCTATACATATCTTATATCAAATTATAAAAGAGACCATCAATTTTCATGTCTAAAAGTTTAAGATAGAAAGCTGTGTGTGAAACAGTATCAAAAGCTTTGCTAAAATCTACAAAGCAAGCAAATAGGTTTTCCTTTTTAAATAAATGTTTGTCTATTAGAGTTTTGAGAACAAACATGTGGTCTGATGTTCTTGAGTCCTTTGTGAATCCTATTTGGAAAGGGCTAATTATCCACATCCGACACATTTGAAATTAGCAATATATGGTTGGGCAGTAAATGCAATTTTTTATCATATGTTTATGATATGTGTAAAGTATCATGATAATCTAATTGTTGATTAGATGACTTACTCGCACACATCACTGTCTGGATCTTGCATTCCGCTCATGTATGGTTTGCTACAGCGTTCATAAACTTCCATCGATATGTTGCTGGCCACTAAACAATTGGAGACGTTTTTCATCACTGCAATACAAAAAATTGTTAAGTATTAAAGGGTTCACAACACCGTACACGTAGCGGTTGGCCAATTAATATAACAGAACCAGCTACCTAAATTTTAACATCCCATCCTCTCAGTCAAATATAATTAAATATACATGATGTATGAGAATATAAAGACACATTTACATTGAAGAAGTGGGAAAATCTATCAAGATTAAGACAATGTTTTTTTAAATAGGAGTTGAATATTTATTTGTGCGAAAAGTTTCCTTATCGGATAACCTAAAATCCCACCGAACATTCTTATATTCTAAAGGTCTTTAGACCAATTAACACCGATGTCCAGATTGACGGAAATCTAAATGAACTAGCTTCGCCAGGTAAAATAATTTTTCATGGTAAAAATATATTATTTCCCCGTATTAGTCATTTCTTATAAACAAATTTGTAAAACGATTAAAAAAACATGAAAATTGTATTTATAAATAATTAAACTATGGAGTATTGCAGTATTTAAATCAAATATATGAATTTAGATTTTATTTTGTTATCGATGCTTACTGTCCTTTGATTTACAGTAGGTTTTAAAACCTTTTGCCATATCTTCCTGAGATGGAATAATGTTCGTCATCTTCTTTAGGTAAGAACAGTGGTTGAAGTTGTTTTTTGTATAACATGTTGGCATAACAGCAATGTTCTTCTCACTAAAACGAAAAGGAAATTATATACAGGATGTTAGGGTATTGTAGTGGTCTATTGCATTGAACACCTACGAGCGTGTTACTTTAAATGTAAGTTATTATCAAGCAGCACAAATTCGGCAAAACATTTGATGAACATAGAAAGCGGTGCACACATCCTAGACGTTAATTTCTAAGCGCTCGCCGTCTAAGGGCCTAATAGCATCTCGGAACCCACACGGGCAATAAAATATAGTTAGTTAGATATTGGTTTATTCCCAAGCAGCATGCAATATCAGCTATATCCACATGAAAGGGGTGACGGTCATATTATGATGAAGAGGGGAAATGGGGACACAAGGCCAAGCGGGTAGGAGAGTTTTTGACTGTCACGTGCAAGGAACGTGACGATGTACTGCTATGCTTTGCGGTTAGGTTTTTCACATTACGGACTGACGAACCGGCATTCATAATGACAGGGCTGCCCCCATTGAACCACCTGGGGTACACATCCCAGTCACTGGGCAAAGCGGTCTGACCTGATATTCTGATCGCTCTTTAATATATTTTTACCGACAAGCTTAGCGCTGCTGTGATCCTTTTCGCCACCCCGAAGCCACACGGGATCACTTTAAATAGAATAGAAAATACATATTTCAGCGATGACAATTTTACCTGCACATATTGTCTACAAAATTGTCGGCATCCATCATAGGGCTTCCAACGTCCATACCCATACAAGAAAGCAAGTCGCAGCAATCGGTGCAGCTGGTATTTTCACCTAGTAAATTTGTAGCTGAAGGAGCTGATTTTACACATTGTAGTATGAAAATACAGGTAACTACAAAAAAATGTATTTTGATGTTTTACGCAATACGAGTATATACTTATTTCGTTTTGCACTTTACAGATTTGTTTGCAAATCAAGGTTAAGATGCCGAATCTAATAATATGACGTTTTACCATAAATTAAAGAAAGAGCTCTATGAATAACCATATTATGTACTTTTATCAACAAAGACATACTTGTGCCTATGACCAGACTGTCCATTATTCCTAACATATACAAGAAGGAAAAGTTGATTGTTACTCTTACAATTTCAGGGGCCTTTTTTAGGTCGCCTGCAACGCGTTATAAAGCAGCAGTTACCTACAGCGTCCGTCGCAGTTTTTAGGGACACTACATATCACAGCCTCTTGATATTTGGCATGTAGCTGGCTTTTATAGTATGTTATGCTGTAAAGCAATTTGATGCCAGTAACTCTTCCACTACCTGTTTACTGACTGTTTTAACACATATTTAGCAATATTCGTCTTCCATGTAAGACCGACAATTTTGTTTAAGTTAAGAAGCGGATTATTTTCATTCTTTCACACATACTAGTATCACATATTACATCAGTCTTCTTTTTATGACAAAATATTCGTTAAAATTTTCCTTTAAAATAAAGCTTAAATAATTCTTACTTGATTTTATTAAGAAAAAATTCTCCATCACATAAGCAGTTCAAACTAACTGAAGGGTGTCACATGTAAGATAACGAAGATATTTTGAAATACCTAGGGGATTGATAAAGTTTGTTAATATATTTTTTTTTAAATCATGTTCACGCGTACGTACGTAGTTTCATTATTTTGAAATATCTACATACTAGAAACTTCTTTAAAACATACCAGTTTCCCATGATACCTTGGTAATCCTGCTGGATACCCAATGATGTAACTGCAGTCCTACTCCATAAAACAAAAAATACATCGGGTATAAGTTTTAGGCAAGTTTATGAACTGTCGGATTTCTTCTGTGCAAGCTCAATACAGGTTGCCCATTTCTGTCCGCTGTCAAGCTTTCCCGGCCACTTTTATTTATCTCAGGGTTTCACATCAGAAGTGAATACAAAATAAAGTAAATAAACTATTCTTGGAATGTAATTTCCGGCAAAAACATTATTAAAATATCAGAACATTAGTATTTGACTAAATTCGATTGTAAGGGGAAAAAAAAGCTTGTGTATCAGGCAAAAAATAATCAACAGCACTGTAATCCCGTTAAAGGCTTCTATAAGCATGATAATTGGAAACATCCGATAACCTTTTTAAATTTAAAAATGTATAAGGCAGCAAGAAAGGAGCTACACTGTAGTGAAGCACGCGATATCAGCTATATCAAGGCGATGAACATGAAAAGGGTGATAAAATGAACATGAAATGATGATGATAAATGACACAAATGATGGAAACAAAGGACCGGTAAATTTTGAAGAACCACAGGAAAAGGGGAACGGCAAAGCATTCAAGGAACAATTAAATAGAACTATTAAAACTCTTTAACTTAAGCTTTGCCAGCAAAGTGGAAACCTAAATAAAAACATGAAATCGCAAAGAACTAAGAAAGCACTAGGAGACCACATGGCTAATATAGTCGTAACCTCAGATCAGCATTCAAGAACCTGAGTTAGACTTACCAAGATCAGATGAGGACGCTCACTCAATTGCAAGTGGTGACGATAGAGATGATCTTGACACCACAGAAAGCGCTTCCATTGAACCAGAGGTGCATGTACAACGGGAACCAGCGGTACAAGATGATGCACCGATTGTAAGACGTTCAACAAGAGAGAGACGACAGCCCAGTTGGATGCGTTCAGGAGAGTTTATTTAACACTCAGTTATAACACAGACTTGGAAGGAAAAGGCTTTGTTTTTTTCACAGTGTATTCGCGACGGTTTGTTTGTTGGTGTAGAGAAGAAAGCCAGCGAAGCACTATTGTCAGTAATTATACAGGATTAGAATTTTTGTTTGTTCTATTTTTGTTTTCAGATGTATTTTGAATATGTGATTATCTTCATGTATCTCTACCCTTAAATGACAGAGACGTCATTTAACAGCCAGGGGGAGTATGTGGCAGACAGTATTTTGATATATTTGAATAAAAATAAAGAATTTATTAGTTTCAAAATACTGTGTTTATTTTGTTTTACAAGATGTGAAAGTTTTATGTTTTAATAAAATTGTTAATAATATTTAATTTGTTTATTTCAATTGGAAAATATTTCCAAAAGTTATCCTTAAGTGACCCTATTGTATGATGTCATTTTGGCGGGAAAATTTCGTATCATTTCATTGGATAATGGCTATTTCCTTTCTATATCATTGGTTGATTCTAAGGTCATTTTGGGTCGTTGCTTTTCATATATATACTACGGTGCACTCTATTGCTTTTCCCACGTTCCTTTATGTAAAGTCTTCAATTGATGTCAGGATTTTGAATCCCAAGTTTACTCAGATGTGACTGGACGGCGTGTCCCAGATGATTGACTATAATAAGCTAGCCTTTTGTATGATATATAGGAGGTGAAATTTTATAGTACCAAATAAAGAAATAAAGACTAATGAACCCTAGCGAGTTTGTTTTCAAACTGTTAAAACCAAGGAAAACACGCCCGCCACAGTACAGCTAAAATATGAACATTTCTACCATTATCTCTGCCTTCGGGAGCGTATAACATAGCATGCAGATAAATAACATTAAAAAACACACACACAATATCAAACAAAAATATACATGCAGACAAAAAATAAAACAAACCAAATGATAAGAAAACATGCTAAGCACATAAAACAGATCAAAAGGCTGTTCACAGAAATGCATCACACAGGTAAAAAGCACAGGAAGACTGAGCTAAGCATGGAATCCATCATCCACGGAAACCCAAGGGGTTCTTCTCTCGCTTACTCATTCATCGCTGATGAATGAGTAAGCGAGAGAAGAACCCAGCGATGAATGAGTAAGCGAGAGAAGAACCCCCTGGGTTTCCGAGGATGGTAATCCATGTGATATTCAGCACCTTATATTTGCAGCTAATACATCAACAGGATGGGCCTGTCCATATATTGATGAGGGATCTGAACTGGTTTAGATTTGATTGGTTCCTAAACTCACTTGGGAGGCTACATTTCCAAATCTTAGGGACTGAATATGTGAATGATTTGATACCATACCTGGTAGTTTGTACTAAGCATTTATGCTGTGTTGGTGTACCTGAAGTGATAAGAATTATTTTTATATTAACAAGGTCTTAAGCTTGTAGAAATACAGGACTGTCTTTATTTGCAATTTAATTTTTTTTCTATGGCAATCGTCCTCAAGTGTCTTATTTTCAAAGAAGAAGAAGGAAGCATTGACCTTTGTAGTAATTTCTCATAATTTGAGTTTTTATCATTATAAATAAAGCGCAAAGCTCGCTCTTGATTTTTTCTCTCCATTTTTGCAGTATTTACCTTTAAGCAGAAATGACAAGTTAGTGGACAAAAGCTTAAGTTAGACATTATAAAAGAATAATTATATAGATAGTAATCTTGCTCAGTCGGTTAAGATGGTGACCAATACGCTTGAGAACTTTCAATTGGCTAGCTGTTTTTCTACACATATTTTATAATTTGACTGTCAAAATTAAGCATAAAATCTATTGAAACACCAAGTAATTTAACTTCCGTTTCACAACCTATAACAGTGCCATCAAGATCAAATTGTATGTTAAGATCATTTGTTTTTTTACCGAGAGCAATGGCTTGAAACTTGTCAGGATTTGCTTTCATCTTATTAACACTGAACCAGTTTATAAGTGATTTACAGTCTTTTTCTAAAACAGATTGTTACATTGATGGATCATTATCAGCATAAGATAAAGTATTGTCATCTGCATAATTATACAATTTTGATAGGTCTACAAAATTATAAATGTCGTTCGAAAAAATATTCAACAAAACAGGTCCTAAAATGGAACCCTGTGGTACAAAATGTACACCTTTTAGAAAATTTTGACAAGAGCTAGAGCCTTGTCCAGCTTTGACACATTGCTTTCTGTTGCTTAGGTAACTCTTGGGAATGTACAGAGAACTGTCACTGAGTCTGCAATGCCTGAGTTTCAATAGTAACCAGTAATGACATATTAATAAGTTTCTTTATTGGTTGCGATCGATGCACACTTAATCAAAAGAGGTGATAAGTTATCAACACCAGTAGCCTTTTTCACCGATTCCTTTTATTTGTTTATGTACAAAGTCCTCATCAACAGGTTTCAACAGAAGATTTTTTTTATATCTTTGTTTTCCATGATGTAATCAACTTTGATAATACTTCATCTTGGATGGCTACTATCAATACCAATATATATACGGTCACTGATATCACTAGCTATATTTACCAAAAAAATGTTAAAAATTTCACGCACTTGCTTTTGATCACAATGGATCAGTTACATGGTTATCATTTTCAGCTAAAATTGTAACTTTTGTTACACTACGTTCCCTGTTTGATAAATATGGTTTAATTGTCGGCCAGTAATCCTTACATTTTGGCCCGCCGGTACATCTTTTATTAAAAAAATATTCATTGACTTTCATTTTAGTTTCGTTACATTATTTCTCTGTGATGTGTACTTTTTCCAATTCTGAGGTCTTCTTAACTTTTGATATATTTGTTATAATTATCTTTTCTAAGTGTGGCATTCATGGTACTTGGTTTGGGCGAAATCGCCTTTCCTTATCTGCAACAACTGTAAATTTATCACTAAAATTATTATATACTTGATTTACATCATTACAATTTAAAACATCATCAAAATCAATTTGTTCATGATCTTGAGTAATATTTTCATAATTAAAATTTACATTTTATGATGGCTTATAAAACAGAAGACATGAAAAGCAATAAAAGTGTGTAAATCACTTAACCCAGAGCTAAAATTTTATGTTTTCTTAAGCTTTATCATATTTTATTTTTTTGTAAGTATAGCATCTAACAGACTTGGTATGTCATTTGCTTTATAGCATATTGGCGTTTCAGTGTGGTTTGTGAGATCAAAGATATCACACATGTCTTTGAGTTATTCACTTTTGTTAATATCTAACACATCAACATTTAAGTCTCCATAGAGAAAAAATGTTATCATACTTTGATGTCAAGTTATCGCAGGTCTTCTTGAAGTTTGCTCAGAGTGTGTCGTTTCTCATCCTACAAAACAGGAACGATTAGAATCAGTGCGTACTTCAACAATGACCGATTCAATATCTTTAAAAGCTAAGTCAGATTTTCTATCCCCTGCTAAGACCTCATATCGGCAATGATCCCTCCCCCATGGTTGTTTCTGTCAGCTCCCCTATATGATTGTAGTTATCGACAGCAAACTGATCGTCAGGAAAGGAACTGTCTAGTTAAGTTTCAGAAATGAAGAAAATGTCTTTGATGTTTTTATGGAGGAATTCTTTAATTGCTCCAAATTTGTTTCTAATGCTATTTATGTTAAGATAAGCACAAACTAGTTAATGTAGGTTCTTTATCTTCAGGTTTATGATTTCGTCAAAGACATCATCGAATCCGGGTGTTGTGTTACATCAATATTATTGGATGCGGATGCGGAGAAATCAGCATCTCCGGTTAAATTCACATTAAAGAATGAGTCTGAAAATTGTGGTAAAATACATGATGCGCAGAACCAATCGTCAGATGACTTTGCAAGCTTTCTGTACTCTGCCAATGACATGGATAAGCATTTACGATGTGGCCGTTTTTCACAGGGTCCGTCACAATGTAAACCGTTTTGATTGTTCCTTACGGATTTTTAACATATTTTGCATGGATCTTTCACCACGGGTCCAGGATGAATGGATATATCACCGCTCAGATGGATTTGGAGACACCACAAGAATTGCTGAGAGTCGAATCAAAAAACATTGTTTCTAATAGACTATATTGTTCTAAAATAACCAATTTATGGAAAGCGTCCCGTGCGGGGCCCGGGTGGCGAATAGGCCCGCAGCAGAGCCTAGCTTGTCGTAAGAGGCGACTAAGGGTCTTGGGATTCTGACGTCGGGTCAGTGCTCAGCCCGCAGAGCGACCAAGTGTGTACCCTAGGTGGCTCTCATCCGCGGGGGTTGTCAGATCTATAATACGGAAACCCTGACCGCCGACCATAGTGGGCCAACGTGTGTGGAGAGTGCCACGCTTCATGCACGTAAAAGACCCCTTTGTAGACCGCAAAGTAGTGCACCACATAGGCTAAATTTTCCGCCCCTACCCATTACTCCCCGTTTCCTGTGGTTCTTAAATGTTTTCCGTTCGTTTCCTACCCACCCCCATTTTTCATTTATCATCATCATTTCATGTTCATTGTGTTCATCCTTTTCATGTTCATCGCCTGTAAATAACCTATATAGCGTTGCACGGGCGTAAAACACCAACTCACTCACTCAGAAGGAAAGAAGTATTAGAAGATGTTCCAGACTTGCACCTGAATAGGTCAGATGATGTCCGTGTTCTAGTTTCTAACGAAACTTATACTAACATTTTTGAACCGGACTTTTATGAACTAAATAGCATTGTACACAAGTTTGATCAGACCATTGAAGTACGTTTCGTTCGAAGTAGCAAGGGATGAAGAAGATAACCAAAACAACAATATGTAGAACAAAGCCAACCACCAACGACAACCCCTTGCATGATCGCATATCAAATCATAATGAACCTAGACTTGCAGGCAAACAAACAAATATGGATGAAAAGTTACCAAAATTTATTTATAGTTATGCAAAATTTTACCTAGACATGTATTGGAAGAATTTCTGGCATCTTTTCTCTGCAAAGAATATGTTTCTTTAGAATAAGGAAAACTGGCCAATTTCTTTGCAGTTGTCACAGCTCTTATTAAATGAGAAATAAATATGAAACCACAAGAATTGCTGAGAGTCGAAAGTGCCGAAAGAATTCTTATTATAGACATGAAAGCTAAGGTGTATCAATGGGACAATCAAATGACCTCAAATGTCACAACAAATCACTGATGTGCACATACATTTAGACGAAGCCTGGTCCCTCTTCAATTACATATATTTAACAATACCCACCCCCTGAAAGCACAAGTTCTTATCCATTAAATAGATTAATAAAATCTTAGTCCATTTGTCCCCATCCACATATACATAATGAAAATCAAAAGGGTATAAAAATGCATATGCCAGACATAAATGTGCATTGGGTATGCAGTTGTAAATATAAATGTTTTCAAATAACAAGAGGCTCCCAAGAGCCTGAATCGCTCACCTGAACTATACAGATACATATATTTGGAGATATTATTGTGCTTAACCATATGCGATTTCAAGTAATGAAATATCGTGGTTAGTTTTCAAAATATTGGGCTTAACAAGTGCAAATTTGGCAAAAATTAGGAAAAAGAACAATAACTCCCACATCAGCAGTCAGATCTTATCCAAAATTTCAGGACAGGTAGATCTTAATATGCTGATCACTTTTGATTCTTGCACAATTTTGATATCTGAAACCAGTTTTGAGTTATTAGCAAAAAATGATATGTGCCCCTATGTTCTATTTTAGCCATGGTGGCCATGTTTTTTTACGAATCAAAAATCTGAACAATAGAGTTGTAGCATATAAGCTATCAAACAGTGTGCCATGTAAAGATGCAGTTGGCCTTGCCGTTTCAGACAAGTCAGGGGAAAAGTAATGAACAATGGTAAATATTGACGCTTTAAGGGCCATAACTCCTAAAAGAAATGGTTCTACAGCTTTGACCTAAATACATGAATTGTAGATCTTGATGTGCTTAATCATATGCAATTTGAAGTTTTGAAATATCTTGTATAGTTTTCAAGATATAGGGCTAAATAAGTGAAAAAATTTGAAAAAGTCCAGAAAAAGGGCAATAACTCCTATGTCGTTTGTTGGATCTTCTTGAAAATTTCAGAGCAGGTAGATCTTGAGATGCTAATTACTTTTGTCTCCCATCAAAATTTTGATATCTGTTACCGTTTTTGAGTTATTTGCAAAAAACTGTAATTTGACCCCTATGTTCTATTTTAAGCCATGGAGGCCATATTTTTTGACAAATCAAAAATCCACACAATAGAATTGTAGCATTAATGCTATTAAACAACTGTGCCAAGTTTGGTTGAAGTTGGATGTATGGTGTCGGACAAGTTAATCTTTGAAATTCAGGGTAAAAGTAATGAAAAATGGTAAATTTTGACGCTTTAAGGGCCATAACTCCTAAAAGAAATGGTTCTACAGCTTTGACCTAATTACATGAAATGTAGATCTTGATGTGCTTAATCATATGCAATTTGAATTTTTAAAATATCTTGTATAGTTTTCAAGATATAGGGATAATAAGTGCAAAATTTTGAAAAAATCCAGAAAAAGGGCAATAACTCCTACATCAGTTGTTGGATCTTCTTGAAAATTTCAGGGCAGGTAGATCTTGAAGTGCTGATCACTTTTATCCTATGCCAGAATTTTGATATCTGTTACCGTTTTTGAGTTATTTGCAAAAAACTGTATTTTGACCCCTATGTTCTATTTTTAGCCATGGCGGCCATGTTTTTCAACGAATCAAAAATCCCCACGCTAGTTTTATACTACCTATGCTAATTAACAACTGTGCCAAATTTAAAAGCCATTGGACTTATGGTGTTAGAGGAGTTAACGTTTGAAAAATGTTAACGACGACGGACGACTGACGACGGACGACGACGGACGCCAAGTGATGGCAATAGCTCACATGGACCTTCAGTCCAGGTGAGCTAAAAATTGATAGTGATCTCTGACAGAAGTTCATTGTATTACATTTTTTTAGATACTCTAATACCTCATGTGGTATGTTTGAAAACCAACTTTGTTGAACAAAAATATGCCAAGTTTCAATGAATATCAACAAAATGAATAACAAGCACATGAAAGAGGTTCATATATAAAAAAAAATCTTTCTTCGTTATCAGCCAATTGTAGAAAAGTTCAAAATTGAGTCAAAAAATATGGTAATTAATTGTTTTAATTAGTGTTTGACTGGTCTGCTGTATTGAGATGATCACCTAAATATGCCTATTGTGTCTCACAACTATGTTGTGTTCTATGGTCATTACCGTATCCTATGATGGCAATGGAAGAGGGGGGTTTGGCGCCATAAGACCTGGTTTAACCCACCATTTCGTTTGAAATGCCTGTACCAAGTCAGGACCATTGCGATCCACCAATTACCCGGTATGACTGATTCGTTTTTGTCATTTTCTCTGGACAATGAGATTGTCCAAGTTCCAAGTTGTTCAAGTTCGGTACTTTATATATACATGCTATTTCTATATACATGTATATCCAAATATTTAAAGTTTTAATATATTTAAAAAGTTTCAAAAACGCATTAACCTTCTCAAAACCTTTCTTTATTTTTCAGCTAAAGGCAGACTTAACAACAGTATAGTGCAACAACTAGATGATGCTGGTGATAAATTTCCTTTTGTATTTTCTGACCAATTTATCAGAGAACAGCTTAATATATTAATACACGCTTTATATTATATAAGCAGAAACTAGGATTCCATAACTGAGAGGTCAAATATTTAAGTGAAGTTAAAGGAGTACCAGAGAGGTGCATAATAAATACTTGGAATATTCCATATACATTTTATGCCTGTCAGAGTGATTTTGAACTTCTTTATTTAAATGTATGATTTACTATAGTATGTAAATTAAGTACATATACATTTTTTATGCTCTGGTACCCATGGACGAATACTAAGTGGTACATGTATATGGTGTTTAGGTCTGTCTGTCCCTCATCACAGCAGGTCGAAGTTAGGTTGCCATATTGCAAGGTGGCCTGCAAGCCAAATGCATCTGATGTCTAATGGGCAGGTTCTTGTTGTATCAGTCATGTTTTATTTTGAACTCATATGATGTTCTAGTACGTGTATATCATGCTTAATATGTGTTCGTTTTGTGTTGTTTGATGCGAAGATGTGTAACAAAAATGTTCATTCGACATGCATGTTCCTAAAATATCTAAAACTGCATCCACTTTGATACATACATTTTCATGGAACTTGCAAGCATTCTTTGTGACATATGTTATAAAATATGAAACCATCTAGCATTCATTTTCTGTGACTCTCACAAGGTTTTAACTTTTTTTCCTATGTTCAAACAGTATGACGGTGAAAATGACTACAAACGCAAAAAGATAAAAAAAAAGCCATCCCTATCATCAAAAGATCTCAATGCCTTTTTAGAATATGCAACAAGGCATACATGAAAAACTAGAAACTCAAACATGATATTGAAAATCTAGCATTCTCCTTAAATTTATATGCTGAATATTTAGCTACTAGTAGATCAAATACAAATCACCAAAACCGGCAGCTTTTGCCACATACTGTGCGCCAAGTTGACACACACATGTAAATTGAGTATATCTAGAAGACTGAAGGTGTTGCATCACGATATTCAAAGATTGAATTGGCCTTGTCTTTAATAAAGATAGTCTTGGGTATGCACACATGAACAAGTTAAAATTTTTACAAAAACTGGCTCTTTCTTTTGATATTCATATGCTTAAATTTGACCCTTGAGCTGGTTAAGGCGGCCTAATTGTCTTCTGGAAAGTTGCTGAGGACATGAGCAACAAAGATATGTTTATAATGGATATCGAGATGTAATGTGAGTGGAGACCAAAGTTGCCTGTTTATCATACAAGAAAAATGAGACAAGAGATTTACCAGAAGTATGGGAATATATCCAGTATGTCTATCCCACCACATGTTCCCAGGTCCATATACACAACTTTAACAGGTTTAAATAAGTTTATGGACCTGAGAACATGTGGTGGGATAGACACACTGGATACACAATATAGCAAGACAAACTCTCTGGTCTAATGCTACTGCTGATCAGAACCCTGCATTAGACCAGAGAGTGTCTTGCTGTATTGGGTGCTGACATAGTGCTTGTAGTTGACTTGCGTCATCTTAATAAAGGTCGTCCCGTAGATACATTTAGTGTTTCTTTTATACCATTGAACTGGAACTAGAGGATCTTAAAGCAGCAGATGAACGACGTCATTGAGTGGTTAGTTAGTTAGTTAGTGGTAGCCCTCGTCCGCGGGGGTTGTCAGGTCTATAATACGGAAACCCTGACCGCCGACCATAGTGGGCCAACGTGTGTGGAGAGTGCCACGCTTCATGCACGTAAAAGACCCCTTTGTGGACCGCCCAGTAGTGCACCACATAGGCTAAATTTTCTGCCCCTACCCACTTCTCCCCTTTTCCTGTGGTTCTTCAAAATTTACCGGTCCTTTGTTTCCCATCCCACCCCCATATTTCATTATCATCATCCTTTCATGTTCATTTTATCACCCTTTTCATGTTCATCGCCTGTAAATAACCTATATAGCGTTGCACGGGCGTAAAACACCAACTCACTCACTCACTCACTCCCAAGCAGCACGATTTCGGCTATATCCGGGAAATGAACATGAAAGTGGTGATACAATGAACATGAAATGATGATGAAGTGGAGGAAATGGGGACACAAGGCCAATCGGGTAGGAGAGTTTAGACTGCCACTGGAAAAAGGAGTGATGGGTAGGGACGGGAAATTTAGCCTCCTGCATGCGGATCCTACGGGTCCTACTCTTACCGAGACCTGCAGCAGGGTTCTTTAACGTGCGAGGAACGTGACATTCCTCCCAACACGGTGCACCACTATGGTTTGCGGTCAGGTTTTCCGCATTATCGCCTGACGACCCCGCATCTCTCGATGTCAGGGCTGCCCCATTCAACCACCTGGGGCACACATCCCAGTCGCTTTGTGGGCAAAGCGGCCTGACCCGATGTCAGGTTTCTGAGCGCTCTTTAGTGGACTTTTACCGACAAGCTTATGTTGCAAAGTATCTATCAGTTAGGGACATGATTGACCAGATCAAAACAAAACTACCCGAGGAAACTCCTTCTGAATCGAGTGTTCTTTTGGCCTTTGTGTCTAAAAATGCTTATTCTAATGTTGCCTAGCTTGATAAAAGTCTTATGCAACTTCGTATGAATGTGCAAACTAGACAGTTGGGAGCTAGCCACTAAGATTAACACTATTTACAAGTATTTTAAGCTTATAAGGGAATATGCAGTCAGATTCAGGAATCAAGTTCAATTTGTATGTATGGATTATAAATCCAAAGTATACTTTGGTGAGCCTGGGGTTTTCTTTTCATTAGGTGTTAGAGGGTGACGGTCACTTTCCAAGATAGCATATTTCAACCATCAACCCCCTTCTCCCATGCTGTTGAACTAAAAAGTTTTTGCAATAGAAGAAAGGGATGCCAAGCCTGTCCTCTTCATTTACACTGACGGACGACCAGACTAAGGACAACTTTTCATAGTGTAAAGTTGTCTTTGATTCAAAAATTACATACACACTCACTGGGCACATCATAATTTTTTTAGAATGCTTTGTACTTGGATACTATTTCAGAAAAAAATGAAAAACCTTTCAATCATTTACAGCTGCCCATTATAGAGAGAGACACTACACTTTCCAAATGATGTAGCAACCCAGATTGTTGTGAACAGGATGGTTCACCATTGGAATAATTTAGATCTACATCTCGTAATAAACACCCAAGTAAGACTTTCAAAAAATCTCTCTGACAAACATGATAACTGACAATCGTCAACTCTCCTTTCTTATAAAGCTATATTCAATCCGCTTCTGACTATGGAGTTTACATATCACCTGACCTTGTGGCAGCGTCGCGTCTAACACAACAGCTGTTAAATTGGGTTACATTGCTCCTCGGTTGTTGTGTTCACTGATTAAGTTTTTTAAAAGACATCATCAACCCATAGACAAATATAAGGTTTCTATCTCTACAATTAGTGAAAATGTTGGTCTGTCAATGGCTTTGTTTTCTTCTTCTTGCATGATCGGAATTTTCATGCTGAATTGACAATTAACAGTGCGACGATGTACTGTTGTAACTGTTTACTCTTCCGGAAGACCCGAGTTACGGCTTTAGTTCGCATTGTTAATTCTTATTTGCTTGTTCTTATGTATTTTGGTGTTTTATATTGTCTTTTTCTTCATGTTGTTCTCGTTCGTTATTACTGGTTTTGTCTTTGCCTTTTCGGATACCCCATTGGTACCATTCACTGCTTCATTTACCAGAAAGAATATTTTAACGATTCACACGTCTTGTGTGTGTTCAATGATCATCAGCAGACATTCATCATTTAATCACAACAAAACGCAAAATATCAAATTTAACAAGTTTCATAATTATTTAAGAGTGAAGCTCCTCTACACTTATCTAATTTTCTTATATTTATAAAATTATACTTCTTTTAATGAGTGTACGATCATTATGAAAGAAATGTTCGGCGATACGTAGTTCAAGATTATAGGCCTGTCATAGCTTACCTCCAAATATTGTGGTCAGTTTATATTTTAGCGATATTTAAAAAAATAACATTGTTTCGACATTAAATACCTATGAATGTTATTCAGTGGTGAAGCCTGATAAAGATTACACCCTTGAAATTAATGTTCTTTTTTAGAAAAAAGCGTCAAAGCTACAATAATAGTCTTTAGAAAGAACTCTTTTTCCACTTTTCTTCTAGAAATGCGATATCTCAAACTCTCAATCAATAATTCAAAAGTTTCAGCGACTGTTTTTCAAAAATGTATTGATTTCGAATATATACTTATATAAATTATAAATATAATTCCATATGTAAAACTATATCACCTTTGGTTTCAATTAACATAAAAGACAATCATAATTAATTAAAGGTTCAAGTTCAGAATACTCCAACGCGTCACATTCTTTTATAAAGATTGAGCCCTTTTATGTATATCTAGTGTTTGTTAACCAATGATTAGTTCCCACCTTGAGACATGTGTTTTTTTCTTCAGGGCCATGGGAGTCGAATAAGCGCAAAGCAGCTTTTAACCCTTTAGTAATAAGTCTACTGAAGAGCACCCGGTATCCCGATGACGCGCCAGAGTGCTCACTTTGTAACCCATGTATCAACTAGGATGTCTGGATCAAATGATTAAAAATAGGGTGACCCTGTCATCTTGTATTCCGGGATGGATCGTTCGACCGAATTTCCGGGGTCTTTCAACCAAATTTCGAAAATAATAAACAATAGTGGTGCACAGATGTAATGTGTGTGGGAAATGCCACGTTCTAAAACATTTAATGATATCAGGATAAAACAAGCAGTATATAGGGGAATTGCCACGTCCCTCAAACATTTCATGAATGCCACAGCTAACGTTGATGTCTGGGTTAAGGTGCTATGAAGTAGATTATTATCATGGATTGGACGTCTTGTGGGTTTCCAAGAGTAAAAAAAAACAATGATCAGAAAGTTTTAAGATCACATTCTCTTCTCTTAAATTCTTTGATTTTTTTTCTATTTTTCTCGTGCAATAAAAAAGAAAATAAAACAAGATACAGCAGACTTCGCGAAACTCGTCGATCTTATGGACGTTCGATGTTTTCCTTGCTGGTCCGGCAAAATAATTTAGCTCACCTGACCCAAAGGGTCAGGTGAGCTATTACCATCACTTGGTGTCCGACGTCCGTCCATTAGCTTTTTAAAGCGTTAACTCCTCTGAGATCAAGTCCAATTGCAACCAGACTTGGTACATTTGTTTATTTGCATATGTGGAACAAAACTATCGTTTGGGTTTTTTATTCATTAAAAAAACATGGGCACCATGGCTAAAAAAAAGAACATAGGGGTAAATTGCGGTTTTTTGCAAATAACTCAAAAACGGTGACCGACATCAAAATTCTGGCAGAATCTAAATAAAGGTAATAACAAAACTACCGAACTTGAATGATCAATCTCATAGTCCAGAGAAAATGACAAAAACGAATCAGTCATACCGGAGAATTGGTGGATCGCAATGGTCCTGACTTGGTACAGGCATTTCAAACAAAATGGAGGGTTAAACCAGGTTTTATGGCGCCAAACCTCCCTCTTCCATTGCGATCTTAGGATCCGGTAATGACCATAGAACACAACATAGTTGTGAGACACAATAGGGATATTGAGGTGATCATCTCAGTACAGCAGACCAGTCAAACACTAATTAAAACAATTAACTATCATATCTTTTGACTCAATTTTGAACTTTTCTACTAGTGGCTGATAACGAAGAAAGAATTTTTTTTAGGGATCGCATGAGACGTATTTTCTTATAGCCCTGCTCCAAAAGTCGGTCACGAAGAAATCGGTGTCTGATAAAAAAATCTGTGAAATGTGTGCAAGCTCTGGCGTATCGAATAAGTTGTGAAATATAAACACCGTATGCAGGGGAAGTAGGTATATTGCTCTGTAGATTAGGAAAATTTATAATTTGAAAATAAAAATCGTCTCGTTTATCGTAAATTTTTGTACTGAGATGACCACCTGGGGCAAATTCGAGGTGCAAATCCAAGAAAGACGTGAAGCAATTTGATTCGGTGGTCTCTTTAATCTCCAATTCTGGAGGATATATTGAAGAATCCATCTACCAAATGAAGTGTTATTGATAGAAAGGACATCATCAATATATCTGAATGTAAGATTAAATGACCTTGCCTCTTTCATCTTCTTGTTCTTTACGAGTCCTTGAAGAAATTCAGTCTCGTAAGAGTATAAAAACAAATCGGCGAGGAGAGGAGCACAGTTTGTGCCCATTGGAATGCCGATTTGTTGTTGAAAAGTCTCTCCTCCGAAGGTGACAAATATGTTGTCAATGAGTAAATCAAGCATACTGCAAACTTGTTCCAGTGTGTAACAAATTTTATCTTTGAAAGATGTTTTGGAAAAGAATGTAGAATTATAACCCAAACCAACAAAATTCCTAGAGTTTGAAAAGGCTTTTTCGAGAAGTTTTTTCAGGCGACATTTTAGTTTTTCGTGTGGCAAGGTAGTGAATAAAGTTTAAAAATCGAACGTTTTCAAAGAGTGAACCTCAGAAAATGATCTAGATTTAAAATGATCTAACAAATCTTTTGAGTTCTTCAAAATCCACATATGTTAATTCCACTACGATTATAAATAGTGTCGCAGTATGCTTGTTGACCTTCTTTGACAGCAGACAAGATTTTAGTTAAATGGACGGACAGCTCTGTAGTTGAACATGATGAAGATCCAGCTATATACCTTTCTTTGTACGGATTATTGTGAAGTTTAGGTATCCAGTACAAATAGGGTAACTCTTTTATGTTCCTTTTTCATTGGAATATTGAAAGAGGACATAAAAGAGCTATGGTTGGCTATGATTTCATCTTTGTTAAATGTAGTTCGTTTGTATGTAGCACTAGCTAAAAGTGTTCAGCACCTCAAGATCTACCTGTCGTGAAATTTTGAAGACGATCCAACAGCCCATGTAGGAGTTATTGCCCCTTTTCTTCATTTTTCCAAATTTTGCACTTGTTAAGCTCAATATCTTGGAAACTATAAAAGATATTTCAAAATTTTAAATTGCATATTGCTAGGCACATTAAGATCTACAAAATCTGTAACAAGGTGTGGGTTCGTTCATTTAGGAGTTGTTCCCCTTAAAACGTCAAAAATGTCAATTTTCGCAGTCTTTATTTACTGTATTAAAATCGTTAACTCCTCAAAAACCACAAGTTTATTGCAACCTAACTTGGTATAGTTGTTTCTTGGCATTAATGCCACAAAACTATCGTTTGGATTTCTGATTTGTAAAAAAAACATAGCCGCAATTGCTAAATATGTTTCACCAATGTGCACTAACAATACCAACCCAAATCTACAACAAGTGCAACTTATCGGAACCTCAAACATAAAATATCAAATAGGACAAGATAACGTACGCAGTCATAGTCAACTAGGTAGTTTCGAACGTTTGAGTTGGAAAAATTCTATTTGCTCCATTACGAGAAATAGGACTGAATTGTAGCTCCGCCCAAATCACGGATTGCGGGGCCCGGGTGGCGAAAAGGCCCGCAGCAGAGCCTAGCTTGTCGTAAAAGTCGACTAAGGGTCTTGGTATTCTGACGTCGGGTCAGTGCTCAGCCCACAGAGCGAAAAAGTGTGTACCCTAGGTGGCTGAATAGGGTGGCCTTCGTCCGCGGGGGTTGTCAGGTCTATAATACGGAAACCCTGACCGCCGACCATAGTGGGACAACGTGTGTGGAGAGTGCCACGCTTCATGCACGTAAAAGACCTTTTTGTGGACCACCAAGTAGTGCACCACAGAGGAAAAATTTTTCGCCCCCTACCCACCTCTTCCTTTTATCTGTGGTTCTTCAAAATTTACCGTTCCTGTGTTTCCTACCCCACCCCCATATTGCATTTATCATCATCATTTCAAGTTTATTTTTTCATCCTTTTCATGTTCATCACCTGTAAATAACCTATTTAGTGTTGCACTGGCGTAAAACACCAACTCACTCACTCACTTACTAAAGGAGCTACATTATTGTAGCTAACATTACCATGTGAAATGACAATGACAAATAAAGCGTTCATTCGAATAGGCGTGTCTAGGCTGAAAGCCTTTATATTTTACAGCCCGCCAATCATCTAGAAAGTGTACAGATTATATATACACATGTAAGGGTATTTATAAGGCAATGAAAATCAAAAGGATGATAAAATAGACTTGAAATGACGATGAAGGGTTGTTGGTTAACAAAACAAACACTGGTAAATTTTGAAGACCTCAGAAAAAAGGAGAGGTGGGTAGTTTGGTCAACGTGGTGCACTCAAAATATCTTTAACGTGCTTAAAACGTGGCACTCCTGATCTTGTCTTAAAATGAATATTTGAAATCCGATTTGATAGTAAGCTTTATTTGGACAGAAATTTAAAAGGAAACATCACATTTGAAGATGTATCTTTTCAGTTTTAGACCTAGATCTAATTCTTAGAAACCTGACTTGATTTGTTGTTTTGGTTGATTATTGAGGGGGGTGAATTATACGCTATCGCTTGCTGATCATATGATAAGAAGCGAACTTAACACAATCGGTATGAGACAAAAAGGATCGTTATCCATATAACCGTATGTTAGAAGATTTAATATCAACAATAATGAAGTTCCCTTGCACATGGGTCCCGTGCCGGGCCCGGAGGCAAATAGGTACGCAGCACAGTCACGCTTGTCTAAGGGATTCTGACATTTGGTAAAAGCTCAGCCAATATTCATGTAAAAAATAATTATCCAGACACTGCTATGGCTGATTAAGCAATTGTACGTGTAAACTGTTACATAGACTGAAATAAAAGACATTAAATATCAGCAATTTTATTCAAAGTGTAAAGATGGAACCTAATAGCAGGTTTTTTGTCAGCTTTTACGACCCTTTGGTCTTAAGCAATGGAAAAATGATATAAATGATCAAGTTCTTTTATAAAAAACTTTTATTCGCGGCTCGTCAACAAGACATCTTCATATATGTACTTTTGAATATCCCCTTAACGAAACACTGTGGAAATTCATCAAAGAATAAACACAAATATATGAAATTTGAAATTACGAATATAAATGTCTCCATAAAAATATAACTAATTGTATAAAAGCTAATATACATGGATTTGACACAAGTATTACATTAGAATTTGCACATAAAGGATTTGCCATCTTCTGTTGTTTCATCTGTTCCTTATAATCAGGGCCTAGATAATGTCCACAATTCGTAGTTGACAGAATGGCAACCATGCAAGTTGACATAGCATCGATGACCCTAATGAAATAGTAGAACAAATAATCTGGTTGTTGTATGTAGGTTATCATAAAATAAGAAAATAAAATAAGAAAGTTTGTTCACATAATTTATATTTGTATTTATTACTTATATAAACAGATAAAGCTAAGTACTCATGTACTCATCACAGTAAAGCTTCATTGTCAATAAATAACCAAATTGATTTCAACGTCTTCCATGCTTTTAACAAAATTAAATTGTAATATGGAAATAGACGCGATTAAAAACACTTATCACCTAAAGGGTGGATATGTAGTATACATGCAAATTATCAGTTAGTGGCTTTAAGTTGCCAGGAAATCTGACACGCCATTTAAATTGAGCACCAAATGTTATCCAAGATTATATAATGCAAGAAGCAGAGGTATCAATGGGGCATCCGAACAAAACCATTATACACCAACGAGAACAAGACGAGAAAACGGACAACATCAAAACAAAACAAAAATACAAAAACAACTGAAAGGCAATAAACAACACGATTTAATATTTAATTGGGTTTATCTAATTAAAAGATAAACCAATTTAATAAAGAGAAATTTATATATTTTTTTATTCCCTATTCATTGCTTGGTCCCATAATTTCGTTTCCGTATTTGTTCCGATATTAGTTTTACACTTCACGCCGCCATTCTATGAAGCAAATCAGAAAATTTTGAATTCAATCCAAGACATCCTGACTCTAAAAGATAATGAAGCCGGCCAAAAGAAAGCGGACAGCTCCTAAGAATGCCCGACAAGACGTAGCTGTGCCAAAAAAAGCAGAAGAAGGCGAAGACTATACCAAATACACAGACGCCACCAGCAACACGTCATTCTGTTGCAATTAACACATACACCATGTTCACCATCGAGCAGAATGGAGACCACTTCTAATTCTACGCCAATCTCTCGACCAAATCTTCCAAAGAAGACGTCGACCCTATCTGTGATCCATGGACGAAAGTAGACCCAAATCAGTCAGGTCCAGTGACTCTGTCCCATCGCTTGAAGGTCGGCCACAACAACAAAGTTCCAGTGGAATTGGTATGTATATCAATCCTTCTCATGCATTAGATCCTCACCCATCATGTTTAGGGGCCTTATCCCTCCCGCCTTAGATATCCAAGGGGGTGAAAATGTTTTAACACCACCCAACCCCCAAATACAATTCCTAGTGTTTTCACTCCTATTTCCTCGCATGTCCCAAGTAGGATAAAAGAAAAGATATGGGCAGGCGAATTTATAGACCTTAATTTGCTTCTAAATTCCGCCCGTGACCTAGCAGACAACAGCAGTGAATTAGATGGAGATCTCACTGTTAGGGGGGTGTGCCCTCACAGTCATAAAACAAGACAAAAAATTTCAAAAATATTGAAATATGGACAAATGCTTTTATGATATTTGCAAGTATAAATTTAGAGAAATGGCCTCACAAAGGTTTGGAATTCTTTAAATATATGCAAACAGTCCGACTTGCTGCCTCCAGGGGTTATTTCAGAAGATGGGTTCATTACGATGAACAATACAGGTTGCGTAAAGTTGTGTCCCCTTCATCCTCGTGGGGTTTTGTTGACATGGAACTATGGATGATGTGTGTTTCAACTCCGTCTTCCCCACCTTCTCAGATCGGTCATGGGTCGGCCCAAGGACAATTTACGCAAAGGTCTACCTATCCCCCTCCACATGCTCACATGCCTTACACAGGAGGCCACAACCCAAACAAAGTCATGCCCCCAAAAACAACATGTAAAATCTTCAATAAAGGATTTATTTGTAGTTTCGGGGCCCGAGGCCATTGTAAATATCTTCATCAATGTTAAAATTGTGGAAAACCGCATCCTGCGGTTAAATGTAAATCGAACAATTGAATTTCAATCCTACATTGTCGTTTAAATTGTCATAATTTGTTGACTTCTGGTTAAATGTTTTGACGTTACCTGTTTAGTTTTTAATATAATACCTTTTAATTTCAGGATTAACCCGTTTATATACGCTCGGTCATTCGCCTATCATAGTGAACAAAGTTAGGGAAGCTCTAAAATTGTACCCATACCCAGACAAAGCTTATGTCTTAGTTCATGGATTACAATACGGTTTTGATTTGAAATACTCAGGTCCCATCAAAACCAAAAAAATACAAAAACAACTGAAAGGCAATAAACAAAACGATTTAATATTTAAATGTCAAATTCGTGTAAATTTTATTCTAAGATGCTGAGATCAAAGTAGCTACACTGTAAAACTTTTGCACAATACATGTATATAAGAAAAAAACTAGTTTATGGTTATATATTTTATTAAAAAATCAAATTACATTTAAAAACGTTTGGGTTTTTTTGCTAGTCTAAGATGGGACGATACTTTAATGAACATTAACAGACGTGCTAGTGTAACATTCAATTGCATCCCCCGTGAAATAATTTCCTTTGGAAATCATTTAATATTAAATATTCTCCAGAGATACTTTCTTATTATTAAATATTTTCCATTGCTATCAAATTGTGTCCTTCTAAACTTGATATTATCTGAAAAATGTACACTTACATGTAGAAGGTGATATCAAATCAATGAGAAATGGAGCTTTGGAATACCAAATAACTCACAAAAAGGTCACGATTTCTTTTAACAGATTATCACTTTAATCTTTTTAAGTTAAAAATATAATCAAGGATGATATTTGATTGTTGAATTTCTCCCTGGATAATATTTCATTTACAAATAATATCCAGGATAATTTTTCATAATTAGAAATTATCCAGTTAAATACTACCAAACTTCATTCCCAGAATCATAGATACATTATCGTCAATATTATACGGGGTGATATCTAATAGTTAAATAATATTCCCCAGGATAATATTTCATCATTAAATACTATCTAGGATCATCTAATAGCATTTAATTAAAGTTTTATGACTTTATCAATGTCCAGGATATTTTTTCATAATCAGAAATTATCCAGTTTGAATACATGTATCCCCAAGGATAATATTTTATCATTAATACTATCTAGGACCATAAATCATCTAGTATTAATTAATTTAAGTTTAATGATTTTATCAATGTCCAGGATAATTTTTCATAGTTAGAAATTATACAGTTAAATATCACCCAGGATAATATTTCATCATTAAATACTATCTAGGACCATATTTCATTTAGTCTTATTTAATCAAAGTTTAATGATTTTATCAACGTTATCCAGGATGATATTTGATAGTAGAATATCTTTTGGGATTGTTTTTCGTTGTTAATTGTTATCTAGGATAATATTTCATAGTTTCAATAACCTAAAAAGAAGACTATAAAACATAAGAGAAAAATATTTAAAGTGTTTGTCTGGACAAAATTTATGTTACAATGTACTGCATTTTACTCTTATTTTGTCTGAAAGTTGCAATCAGCAGCATGAGCAAAAATCATGAGTTTTAAAATAATGTTTAAGTTACAATAATGCAACATACCCCTTCCTTTTCAGGTCGTAACCTTATTTAATTGATCAAATATGGGAATATTAATCAAAATATTACAACTGATAAGGATTATCAAATTAAGAACACATTAAAACAGTTCAGTGTCAACTTAAAAACACGTTTTACAAGTGGACAAAATTAAATGCTCAGAAGAAACTTTCCATTATGTCACTCTTTTGTGACGAATGAATGGTTAAAGAGTGGATACTTTTTCATATGAGTGGAAACTTTTCTACAATTAAATAATGTCCTAAGGAAAATATTTCACATTGAATACTCTCCTCTGGAGAGAATTTAGTTCGGATAGTATTATGTCTTACACTAGTTCTTGGTGATATTCATCCAAACATAAAAGAACAAAATATAGGTAATGGACCTTGTTTACATTATTATGTTCATTTCAAATAAGAAATTCTGGCGGGAAACAAACACACTGTAAACACTTAGCATCAATACAATTAATTTTTTTTTCACATAAAAATTACGATATTCGAATTATGACGAAATACCAACATAGTATTAGAATTCCTTGAAAAATGTTGGTGTTACTACAGATCGATACGGTTTTGTAAGTATTGTCTATACATGTTCATAAAAATAGCAATAGAATAACTACTGTTGATGTATTGTTGTCAGTGTTCCGACGAAATGTTAGTTTCCAGTAACCATAAAGTGCCTTTTTGCAAAAACAGAACACGAGAATTGTTCAAATAAAAAATACCAAGAGTTAGGTTTGTTTTATTTAATGTGATATATAAACTACTGTCTGCAACGGGTAGCCTGGAGAACAGAAATTCTTAGAGTTTTTCTCCATGTTGTTGCTAGCACCTTTGAAATGTTTGCCATTCTTATCTTTGCATAAAAATGTAGCTTAATTCACAAAAAAAGAGTGAAGAAATGTCTAACCTTTTAGATAGATTAGGCAGAATCACTTTGCCCTCTAGTTTTTCCATTGTAAATGGCAGCCATTTTTGGGGATGCCAAATTGTCAATAATCCTTTTTTTGTAGAAATTTAGATTATCTTTCAGATCACAGACATATTTTGTGATCAACTTGTTTTTTTCACATCTGGGAATGCACTTTGACGTCATATGACGTCACAATAGAAATTGAAAATTTGTCCTGCCATTTTCTTTACAGTGGGAAATCCCAATAGGCTTGCAAATATCTGAATTTCCAGGAAATGTATTAAACATTCTGTGAAGATGTTCACTTTTTAAATTACGTCTTTTTGATACGAATAATATTTGTTAACAAATTAAAGCTTAATTATTTAAGAAAAAAAATATTTTTTTGATTTTTCTATTCTCCAGACTTCCCTTTACAGACAGTAATATTCTTAGCATAAACCTGTCGAACTCTTTATTCATGCGTCCAATCTCTACATTGAAAATGTTTCTCCATATTTGACATATTTGAAATTATCAATGTCCATTTTAAACCCAAAAAAATAATTTTGATGGGTGGTGAAGGTCTTTAGTCAGATTTGCAAAGGAACATGAATGCTTCTCATGATAAACTAATAGCTGATTATATGACTTACTCGCACACATCACTGTCAGGATCTTGCATTCCGCTCATGTATGGTTTGTTGCAGCGTTCATAAGCTTCCATCGATAGGTTGCTGGCCACTAAACAATTGGAGACATTTTTCATCACTACAAAATGACAACACCTTGCTTAGTATAGAGCAGTTTACATGTTATGATTGACACTTATAAAATACCAGATCCCTGCATTTTTGTACCATCTTAATCAAATAAAATGACATGTATAATAACAAAATAAAAACACATTCACATTAGACCGGAAATCCATCAAGGTTATAGATAGCTTTAAAACGCAGAACTAAATTTAAAGTATCTTATTTTGATCAACCTACCAACAGGCTCTCGGGAGTCCGAATCGCTCACCTTGTCCTAAAGCTGTAAGGCTCTCTTTTATGAGCTATAACCCTTAAAATGATCAAGCATTGCCTTGCTGCGAAAAAAAAAGCATAGTTATTAAATTGGCTGCATTTGAAATGGGAAGAATAACACTCATCAGAGGCACTCTATCCAAGACACCTTAATGATCAATTATACTAAGTTTCACTGAATTCTGTTTGCTAGTTTAAGGGGAGAAGATATTTGAATGAAAAATTTTAAACGGACGACGACTTCGGACGCTAAGTGATGGCAATAGCTTTTGGTCCAGGTAAGCTAACTTAAGGTTACGTTCTCGTATCTAGGGTGGATTAAACCATCTCTTTTTTATATTTTATGTGAATAACACAACGACTTCGATACCCGCGTGTACACACTGCTGGCTGCCGTCAGCCTATCCTATCTTTACCTTATTACCAAAAGTTTCCTCGAGAATTTCCCTTTGCCTTTAGGTAATTCTTTCGACCGACCATAACACCAATGGACAGATTTCCCGAAAAAACTCAATGAATTGGTACTGCTAGGTAAAACAATGTAAACGCCGTCTTTACCCACACACATTAGCTTCCACTATGCTCATATAAACTTTGTCGAATAAGAAGCGGTTTCGGCTATATCCAGGAGATGAACATAAAATCGGTGAAATAATGAACAAGAAATTGTGATGAAATAGATAAAAAGAGACAAAGCCTATCGGGGAAGAGTGTTTTGACTGCCACTGGAAAATTGAGTGATCGGTAGGGACGGTCAATTTAGCCTCCTGCATGGGGTTCCTACGAATCCTACTCTTATCAAGACCTGCAGGGGGGTCTTTGACGTGCAAGGAGCATGGCATTATCCCAAACACGGATCACCACTATGGTTTTCCGCATTACATCCTGACGCCCATCCTGACGCGTCATTCATTATGACAGGTCTGTCCCATTCAACCACCCTGGGCACAAATCTCGGTCACTTTGTGGGAAAAGCGGCCAAGCCCGAAGTCAGGTTTCTGGCCGCTCTTTTGTTTACTTTTGCCGACAAGCTTTGTGCTGCTGCGGGCCTATTCGCTGCCCGGATAGCGGTAGAAATGTTAAAGCGATATCAACTACATATGAAAAACAATTCTTCATAATTTCATCCAAATCTGTTATATGCAGACTCCGTGATGTTGCGACCACAAAGTGCTCCTATGACCAAAACATAAAACTCATATCTACTGTAAGAAATGACTTTTTAATATGATCTACTACAATTGATGACAAACAAGCCTAAATTTTATAAAATCCGTTGAGCAGTTCCAGAGAGGTTGTGCCCACAAAAAGGTAGACGGACGGAAGAAGACCATTGCCAGGTCCCTCCGCAAGGTTGGACAATAAGACTTTGTGACGATAAAATTCTGTTATTTTTTTCTGGTCACAGGATTAAAAAAAGTAATTTCTTAATGTACATGTTACAGGGCATCCTGGAATCGCGGGCGATTCCGAATCGTGCCAGAGCATTTAAAAATTCCCTATCTTCCTAGGACAAAGTGGAATTCCAACTTACAAGGATTTTTTTCCAGTGTTATTTGAAATTCATATGTTCCCTAGACTCCCATAGCTAGGAGGATATGGAATTCAAAATGCCCTAGGACGATTCGGAATCGCCCTGGATTCCAGGAAGCCCTATCTAAAACACGTTTTATTATGCCATTCAAATATTTTTTTCGATTTATGGGGGTTATCGATGCCTACCGTCTTTTGATTCGCAGTACGTTTTAAAACCTTTTGCCATGTTGTCCTGAGATGGGATTATACTCGTCAGCTTCTTGAGGTAAGAACAATGGTTTAAGTTGTGCTTTGTAAAACATGTTGGTATTATAGCCATGTTCTTCTCACTAAAACGAAAGGGTAATAAGATATATTAAAATTAGTGAAATATTTAGCATTCGACCATATGGAAAACTTTTTTGTTTTAGAAGATAACATCTTGGTTTTTGTTATCAGAGTACGTATACTAATAAAAAGTTTATTTGTGTTTGAAAAATAAATTTTATTTGAGAGACAAAAAAAAAATTAAAAGAATTTTCGTTGATTTATAGACCTCAAATGAACTATAATCAAGAATGTTTGTTTGTTTCAAACCTGTTTTACCAAAACATTCATATTTTGAGACCTTTCCATTGTTTTTACTGAAAGTCACAACTTTTAAATATATAAATTAATCTGTAAGTCTGATAACATGTAACATATAAACTATTACTTCTTTAAAATCAGTTATTATGTATAATTACTGGTCAGAATTAGGAATTATATATATTTCCTAACCCATTTAGTTATTATGCATATTTACTGAAATTTCAGGAATTATGTATTATTCCAAATTTTCCACTTTTACTGTAACATATATAAACTTTTTTAAGTTTTCAGCCTGTTGTTCTCGGTATAAAAATTACTGTGTAAAAACACCTAATCCTAACTGAAGCAAATGAAGTCATGCAGAGCCTTTTTAAAATATATATTATTTTTGTACCCCCACTCGAAAGAGAGGGGGCTATATTGCAATCACCTTATCCGTCCGTCTGTCCGTCCGGCACAACATCTCGGCTTCTACTGAAGGGATTGATTTCAAATTTGGTAGACAGCTTTAGCATGATGGGATGTTCATTTTCTCTACTTTCTGTTTTCCGAGCCGACTTAGACTATTTTAAGGGTCAAAAATGGAAAAATTTTCGTAACAAATTTCTCAGCTTCTATACTGAAGGAAGCAGCGGTACCAATGAGGTATCCGAATGTCAAAAGTCCGAGACAAAACCAGTAAACACAAACAAAACGGGACAAAAACAGACAACATGAAAACATGGAAACACAAAATAACTGAAGGGATTGATTTTTAATTTGGTAAACGGCTTTAGTATGATGAGTTGTACCGTGCCTCCTCTTTTCAGGTCAGTCGGTCATCTACTTTCTGTTTTGCCAGCCGACTATTTTAAGGGTCAAAAATGAAAAAAAATTTCGTAACAGATTTCTCGGCTTCTACTAAAGGGATTAATTTCTAATTTGGTACACAGCTAAAGTATGATTAGTTGTACTGTGCCTCCCCTTTCCAGGTCAGTCGGTCATCTACCTCCTGTTCTCTAAATGGTCGAGTGGTGGTATGCTTAGCACGACTTAGTGCAACCCCTTGTTTTTGGTTTAAAATGAAAGTGCTAAAATACATACACTTAGATAAAAATAAATATCATCATCCTTTTACTGTTAATCGTATTAGTTTTACCTTGTCTAACGTTGAAGTATAGGATAAATATAATTATCAAAACGTATCTCATTTTATATCTTACCCTCGAGGTGATAAAATAAAATAACCTAGTCTGATAAAGGGTGAGATAAAAAAAAATAAGACAGGTTATAAACTATACATATTATATTGAAATGTCCTTTCTCCAAGCTGACCCGTTTGAGTTCCGAATAGGCCCACAGCACCGCTAATCTTGTCCATGTTGTCAGTAAAAGTTCACTAAAGAGCGCCAAAAAACTTTCAACCGGGTTAGGTAGCTTTGCCCACATATCGACTGGGATGTGTGTCCCATTTAGGTAAATGGGGCAGCCCTGTCATAATATTATGAATGCCGGGTTCGTTAAGCTATTATGCAATAAACCTTACCGCAAACCATTGTGGTGCACCGTGTAGGGAGAAATTTCACGTTTCTCACATGCTAAAGAATCCTGCTGCCGGTCTCGATAAATGTAAGACCCGTAGGACCCCCATTCATGAAGCTTAATTGCCCGTTCCTACCTATATTAATTTAGCTTAAGCTTAAACAATTTAGCGTATGCTTAATTTCAATTTATCATATACTAAATTGAATTTAGCATAAGCTAAAATAGGTTATTGTGCCACTGATTGATTCCGTGCTATATTATCCGTATTGTATGGCACGCCGTTTTCATATTTATTCAACATTTAAGATATCTCATATAATATATAAGATATCTCATATAATATTGTAACAACTTGGGTTACTAGGATTGTGGCCAAATATATGACAATTTGGGGCTTAGGCCAGTTTTGAGGCCTGAATCGCTCAACTAATAAATTATTATCACTGGTAGCTTTCTTGTGGCTGGCAAGGCACTGGTTTTCAAGGAAAACAGATTAAAATATCATTTCAATACTTTATTCACAAATTGTGAATAGATTATAATAACAATTAACAATAGAAACTCTCAGTCAGAAAATAAAATGCGTGGGACCCCCTTATAACGTCGACAGAAACATCGTCAGTATCGTAGTGAGCCGGTAGTAATTTTGGTTAATGGACTGGAACGTCTAGTTTCTAGGTCAATTCAGGTCAAGTGTTTCTTTTAATCAATAAATACGGAATTCAGATCGTACTTTGAAAGCTAGAAATGGAATGGAAACCTGGATCTTTTCAAATGGCGGAACTAAACAAAATCGATGCTATCAGTGTTCAAGATGTGGCGGGGTCCACTGTTTTAGTGTGGAGGGGTCGTATTTATATGCGCGCCACACCTAAAGTGTGGACCTGTAGGTGTGGATCTACTAATCAATCTTATTGGATCCCACACTAATCAATCAGGATGGAGCGCCACACTTCCGGATTCCACACTTCCGATCCTGATTCCGGGGCCGGTGATATATTTAGACAATAGTGTGGATGTAAACAAATCCCAATACACATCAAATATGGCGCCGAAAGTTGGACTCACTACGATAGACGGGGAATGGGAACTTATAATGAAAAGGGTTATAATAAATATCCCTAGCATGAATAAATAGAAAAGGTGAGCAACGTACATGAGAAATAATAAATAAACTAAAGCTGGCACATGACTGGGAACAAGCCATGGACCGGGGTACATGTAAACATGTGGGGCTAAAACAATGAGAACGAACCATCCTAACACATTTCCCAAAATATCCCCATATATATATAAATACATAAATAAATATGAATAACAATATCAATACAATAGCAACATATAATTAATACAATTAAACAACAACAATGTTCTCAATGTTCAAGTGTTCAATCAAATAGAACAAACTTATATAAGAATGTCTTATCTCAACCACATATCCAGCACGCACACAAACAAAGCAAAGAAGTTGGGTGGTTGACCCTTACCTAACATATATTTTACAATGAATATGAAAGAATAGCATCCTACCCCTAACCGTAACACTACCCCCCACCCTGGGAAAAGGTTCGTCCTCGAACTTAAAATAAAAGGAACTCTACCTAAAGAAAACCCTACTAACCCTTAACTACGGAAGTCTTCATCTGTCTCTGTAGGGGCGCCGTACCAGGTGTCTCTGAGATCAATTAGGGCTCCGTTTGGTAAAAGGCATCTCTCCTCCTTAACTATTGCACGAACGCCGAGAGGGGTGAACCTTCTAGAAAAGATGGCTTTTGCAGACTTGCGACCCTTCTTAATTTGGTCCTGGAGTACGGAAGAAAGGGGATGCTCCATATAAGAGGATGGAGCTCCAGCGAAGAAAATCCTGGGGTCTAATGCCAAGTGGTCATATATGCGACCTTTCTTTGATAAGTCCATAGGAATGGGGTTCCAAACATCAGTGGGTGTGGTACAATCAATCTCTGGAGTCTGTGACTCCAACGGAATTATGGGAACCTTATCTTTGATGGTTAAGTCCAATGGCTCAACTAGGTCTTCTGAGATCTGATTTTCCACAATATTGTCATTCATGTCAAGAGTTATTTTGTCTCCCTGGAGTGAATCATTACACATAGGTTGAATCAGATCATTGTTTTGAACGGTATCTGTTTTTGAAGATGCTTTGGTAATACTGAAGTCTAACGGAAAATTGTCTTGTACGGTGGGTTTAGCAGGAAGAGTGTCTGGTATGGTAGGTTCAGCAGGAAGTGTGTCTTGTATACGGGAATTGGCAAGCAGGGTCAGGTTTACATTTAGGATTTCAGATGAAAGTGATGGACGTACCTGGGGCACAGATTCTTGAGGCACCACAGAGGTTTCCTGAGGTAATACAGGGGAAATTTCTTCAAGGGAATGAACATCAGGGTCAGCAACATCATGACAAACTGGTTGGAGAAGGGAGTCAATAAAATCAGAAGACTCTGAGGAAGCTATAGGTTCAAGCGGGACTGCTGAATAAGGCTTCTGGATGTTCTCGATTGGCAGGTTAATACATTCAGAAAATGCCACAGAAGATATTGGTGAAACTTGAGAAAGATACTTCGAGAATAATTCCTCAGAGGGTACGGCTACTTCTTTTGGGATTTCTGGGGATGCCGGGGCGGGATCCCCTCTCAGTCTCTTTAATGCTGTAGGAGTGGCCGGCTCCATGGTCAAGAGATCTGAGAAGTCCGGCATGGACTTCTCCAGAAAATCCGTCAATTCTGAAGTAGTTTTCCCTTCTGTCCAATGTGGTACAGTTGATATCACTGATTTTAATGTAGTGGAAAGATGCACTGGAGTCTGGGCAGGTGTCAGTTTTAGGTATTTTTGGTGCACCAGTTCATGCTTCCTCACTCTGTATGCGTCTGTGGCTGGCTGGCAATAATCACACCACCTACAATAGACCCATTCTTTTGGATGTGACCTCCTTTTATGTCTTAATAGTTGGTCCCTCCTTGGAAACCGCCTACTGCACTCGTCACAGCAGAAATCAGCTGAGTTCATTATTCTACAATACAACGAAAATCATAAGATTGACTTAAGGTTCAACTTCTTTTAGATTTAGTCATAAAACGGTTTCTGTTATTTGCCAACATGGGACTAATCGCTCCCACAGAAGGCACTTCTAGAAACCTAAAACACTAGGTTTAACTATAACTTCCGGTCATATATACTTTTATACACCTTTTAAGGTTATAGTGTACAAACTGTCAATTGCACACACTGACACAAAAAGCTTATATAACACAATGTCAAATCAACTTTGTCCCAATAATATATTAAATCAAAAACATGCAAACTGTTAATTGCATGTTCATTTGTTTGATGTCTCTTAAACTAGTTTTACATCAAACAACTTTTAATATTCATTAATAGTGTCTAAAAATAACTTTTAATCTAAAAACACATATAAACTTATAACTGCATATAGGGCACACTATAATAAATCACAAAATAACACATTATAATTAGTCATGTCCTGTCTGTCCCCGAGTAGTCACTCTAGGTTCCCCTGGAGAAATATACCACCTTTTCTGATTCCCCAGATATTGTTTTAATCTATTTACGTGCACGATTTTCCCCACTTGTTTGGGCCCTTCCTGAACCTTGTATAAAATGTCAGAAATCACTTCAGTTACAGTGTACGGTCCAGACCAATGGAACTGAAATTTAGGGGAACGGCCTTTGCTCTTTTTAGGGTCACTTAATAGGACAGTGTCTCCTACTTTGAAACTCTGAAATGTCTGAGACAAATCGTAATGTCTCTTCTGACGCTCACTTGCCCCCACCAACTTGTCTCGGACAACCTCGTGAACTTTGTCTATTTTATTTAATAAATTTTCTACGTATTGGGTGGTGGGCTCCGGTTGAGGCGCTGCCTTTCTGCCAAAAAGTAAGTCAACAGGTAACATGGGTTCTCTTCCCATCATCAGTAAACATGGACTTTCCCCTAGAGTCTCATGGATAGCACTGCGATATGCCATCATAATGAAAGGCAAATATTGATCCCAATCTCTTTGATGTTTAGAAATAAATTTACTTATCATATCTTCAATGGTACGGTTAAGTCTCTCTACAAGGCCCGAACTTTGGGGGTGGAAGGGACTATTTCTCGTTTTCTTGATATGTAACCGAGTACACATCTCGGTGAATAAGGCTGATGTGAATTGGGTACCCTGGTCAGTATGTATACTTTGTGGGACCCCATATCTACATATAAATTCTTCTACTAATTTTTCTGCAACTGTAGTAGCCTCAATATTTTCTAAGCTATAGGCTTCAGCATACCGTGTAAAATAGTCGGTTACTACCAGCACATACTTTTTGCCCTTGAAAGTTTGGGGAAGGGGTCCGAGGATGTCAATGGCAACTCGCTCTAACGGTTCACCTACAACATAACTTTTCATGGCCCCCCGGGTTTTGCGTGATGGTTGGTTTCTTTTCTGACATTCCTTGCATCGTTTGCACCACCGTTCAATGTACAGGTTATAACCAGCCCAATAAAACCTAAATCGAATCCTTGCAAGAGTACGTTTGAATCCTAAATGACCCGCAAGTTGATCATTGTGTAATAACCCTAACACTTCAGACTTGAATTGGGATGGTAACACGTACTGTAACACAGTCTCATTAGTGATGGTATTGAGCCACTGCCTGTATAATACCCCCTCATGAATGATTAACCTATCTAGTTGGTTCCAATATATTTTATGAGCTTTACTTAAATGGGAAATGTCTTGCCATTTAGGTTTTTCAGAACCCTCTTTCCAAGTCAAAACTGTTTTAATTATGGGGTCATCTAACTGAGCCTTGCTCAATTCCTCTTTGCTTTTACTATTTAACCAGTTAGTAGTGGGAAAATTTTGTTCAGGCTGAACATCATCTACTATATCAATAGATCGAACTACTGCTGGTTCCCCATTTTTATTTGAAAGAGAGGCTTCATTCGCCTCTTTCCTATCACAGTGGATACAGTCGTCACAAGTTCTCCTCGAAAGACCATCTGCATTTCCATGTTTAAGCCCGGCCCTGTGTTTGATTGTAAAATTATAGGTACCCAATACTTCGAGCCATCTGGCCAATTGTCCCTCTGGGTTTTTGAAATTCTGTAACCAGTGAAGGGCCCCATGGTCAGTTCTTACAGTGAAATGATTCCCATATAAATAGTGATGGAAGTGGCGAACGGAAAGAACAATGGCCAACAATTCTCTTCGTGTGACACAATACTGCCTTTCAGTTCTGGAAAAGGTCTTACTAAAATAAGCTACTACATGTTCAAGTCCATCGTCCCCAATCTGAGATAGGACACCCCCTGCACCTGTCCCACTGGCATCACAATCTAAGACAAACTCTTTGTCTAAACAGGGATAAATTAATATCGGGCTAGTAGTAAGGGAAGTTTTCAAGCTATTAAATGCTTGGTCACATTCACTGTCCCATTTGAACAGAACATTTTTCTCAGTAAGGCGACTCAAAGGACGGGCGATTTTGGCGAAGTTTTTAATAAATTTCCTGTAATACGAACAGGTACCCAAGAAACTTCTTATTTCTTTAACACTTTTGGGCTGCGGCCAGTTAATAACTGATTCAACTTTTAATGGATCAGGAGAAATGCCTTCACTGTGTACAACGTGACCTAAAAATGAAACCTCTCTTTGGAAAATGTGGCATTTCTTTGGAGAAATTTTGAGCCCAGCCTTCTCAATACGTTCAAATACCTCCTGGAGTCTTTCAACATGCTCTTCAAATGAGTTTGAGAACACAATTATGTCATCTAAATAGACGACACAGGTTTCCCATTGTAACCCTGATAGTATCAGCTCCATCAACCTAGTAAAGGTGGCCCCAGCGCAAGATAATCCAAAAGGCATACAATTGAATTCAAATAAACCCTGTGAGGTAGTAAAAGCTGTCTTAGGGGAGTCCTGAGGAGACATACCTACTTGATGGTACCCAGAAGCAAGATCTAATGTACTGAACCATGTGTTGCCCCTTAAAGTTTCAAGGCAGTCGTCAATTCGGGGTAATGGATAACTGTCTTTAACAGTCAAGGCATTGATCTTGCGATAGTCAATACACAGTCGAATCGAATTGTCAGATTTACGAACCACCACAATTGGGGAGCTCCAGGGTGATTGGGAGGGTTTTATTAATTGACTGTCCAACATTCGCTGGATTTCGTCCTTGACCTCTTTTCGCTGAGCAAGGGGAATACGTCTAGGATTTTGTTTTACCGGTTGTGAACCATTTGTTTTTATTTCATGTTGAATAAGATCTGTTCTGCCCAGGTCAGTCTTAGAAGAGGCAAAGGTACTGGAATATTTGGACAACAGACCCTTTACCGTTTCAACTTGATTTAAGTTTAAATTGTCCCTACATCTGTCTAACACAATGTCCATATACCCCGGTAAGTCAGTTGAACAGCCTTTGTTTTGAGAAAATACACTGTCAGGGTGTATAGCTTCAGCCATACCCATGCATGTATGTTTATAAATAGTTTGGGACTCTTCAGTCATGTTCATAACCCTAATAGGTACTCTATAATCATTTGAGAGACACACACTTTTTGCTACTAAAATCCCCTTACTTTTTAATTTGTCGCTTGTTGAATCTACCAAAATAGTGGTGCCTACTGGGACATTGTCTATGGGCTTAGATTCTACAAGAATTTCACTTCTAGGTGGCACAACCACTGTATCTGCTATGGTAATTCTATAAATTTGGCCAGCCTGAGTTTCTGATTTACACCCCACTGGTATCTGGTTTACACTTATGGTTTTATTTGGGATATCTAGGACACATTGGTTGGTAGCCATAAAATCATAACCAAGCACAATTGGTAAGTCTATATCAGCCACTATAAAGGTTTGTTGGACAATTTGATTATGTAATGTCAAAGGCAGTTTGATGGTACCTAAAGGTTTAACATGTCTTCCATCTGCCATCTTAAGTTCATTTTTATAGGAATTTAACCTTGATTTGGAAAAACTTGGTAAATTTTGGAACACTTTAGAATGTAAAATACTGGCTGAAGCTCCAGTATCAACCAAACAATGATAAACTTGGTTAAATATTTCAACAGTCAGGAATAAGGCATCCTGTTCACTTTCATTTACTTTATTTATTTTGGGTCCCCTTTTTCTAAATGCTGACGATTGACCCTTGTCCTCAGCATTTAGAAGTTTCCCTGACCATTTGACGTATTTCTTGTCGTTGGATCAAATGAACCGCTTTGCTGGGTTCCATCTTGACCATGTGAATGATTTCCACTATTGTTAAGTTGCCTAACATAGTTTTCATTGTCAGCTTTCCTTTTTCTACACTCCCTTTTGATATGTCCCAATTTCCCACAATAATAGCATGGGCCCTTGGTTCTTGTTTTAGAATCTAATTCCCTCCCTTTTTGCTTTGTTTTGGGGGTAGTATCATCACTATCAGCTTCATGAGACACCACTCTTAAGGTATGTGGCTTATGGCTTAACTGAAATGCTTCATATTTCAAAGCAAAATTTAAGGCCTCATCTATTGTTTCTTGGCTACCTTGACAAATGGCCCATTCAAGGTCATGGTCATTTAACGCGTCACGAAAACATTTATAGGCAATGATATCTCTTATATTGGAAGTTGCTGCTGGATAAGCTAGTCTGACTAGCCTTTTGATGTCTTGTGCCAGTTCAGGGAAACTTTCTCCCTTCCTCCTTTTCCGACAGTCTAGCTGATTTCTGTACAGCTCTGACTGGTTATTAGGGGCAAATCGCTTTGTAAGGATTTTAATCAAGTCCTGATATTTTGGGTGTGATTTTGTGTCTATATCTCCCAAGGTTGCTAATGCGGGACCTTGCATGCATGCTATTAATTGTAAGGCCTTAATGCCATCAGACCAATTATTTAATTTGGCTACTGTTTCAAAATGTATCATATAATCTGACCAAGATGTATTTCCATCATATGTGTTTGGTTTGGTAAACCCTACATTTCCCTGGTTACTTTTGGGAATGGAAACTGCATGAGTGGCACTATTGGTTTGTGGTGGGAAGGGAAATGTTATCAAACTATCACCTATGGGTTCAAAAGCACTGTTTAACTGATGGTGAACTTGGACAGGTACCCTATCTTGGGAAGGGATATTTGAATTTTCACATGTGTTTCTGTTATAATCAAAGGAAACATGATTTCTATGGCCTTGCACTTCTGTGTCACTTAAACATGTAGGGTGTTCTTGATTTATTTCTTTATTTGATTTGTGTTTTCTCACTTCTGCCATGAGCATATCAATTTGGTCTATCAATCTATTAAAACCTCTATTCATTTGTTCATTTAACTGATTATGTTTATGCTTATGTTCTGATAAAGCTTGGTCATATTGGTTCAGGGTTCTCTGAACGTTGGATTGTAACATTTCAAATTCTGTTCTAATGATATTGGTATCTTGGTTCTCATTGGTGCTAATATTACTTTCATTTAATAAATCTGTGTCTGGTGTTACAGCCCTTGAGCTTCTAGCACTGATTATGGAGGACACCTCACTATCATGGTCATCTTGGCCATGATTAGACATGTTGTCTGTCATTTTTACTTTATATATTTGATTATGAAATGGTGTACAAATGGTCTTATTTCCAAGATCTCACTAAGGCAAAGGATTTATAACGTATCCCACCGCCGAACACCAAATGTAACAACTTGGGTTACTAGGATTGTGGCCAAATATATGACAATTTGGGGCTTAGGCCAGTTTTGAGGCCTGAATCGCTCAACTAATAAATTATTATCACTGGTAGCTTTCTTGTGGCTGGCAAGGCACTGGTTTTCAAGGAAAACAGATTAAAATATCATTTCAATACTTTATTCACAAATTGTGAATAGATTATAATAACAATTAACAATAGAAACTCTCAGTCAGAAAATAAAATGCGTGGGACCCCCTTATAACGTCGACAGAAACATCGTCAGTATCGTAGTGAGCCGGTAGTAATTTTGGTTAATGGACTGGAACGTCTAGTTTCTAGGTCAATTCAGGTCAAGTGTTTCTTTTAATCAATAAATACGGAATTCAGATCGTACTTTGAAAGCTAGAAATGGAATGGAAACCTGGATCTTTTCAAATGGCGGAACTAAACAAAATCGATGCTATCAGTGTTCAAGATGTGGCGGGGTCCACTGTTTTAGTGTGGAGGGGTCGTATTTATATGCGCGCCACACCTAAAGTGTGGACCTGTAGGTGTGGATCTACTAATCAATCTTATTGGATCCCACACTAATCAATCAGGATGGAGCGCCACACTTCCGGATTCCACACTTCCGATCCTGATTCCGGGGCCGGTGATATATTTAGACAATAGTGTGGATGTAAACAAATCCCAATACACATCAAATATGGCGCCGAAAGTTGGACTCACTACGATAGACGGGGAATGGGAACTTATAATGAAAAGGGTTACAATAAATATCCCTAGCATGAATAAATAGAAAAGGTGAGCAACGTACATGAGAAATAATAAATAAACTAAAGCTGGCACATGACTGGGAACAAGCCATGGACCGGGGTACATGTAAACATGTGGGGCTAAAACAATGAGAACGAACCATCCTAACACATTTCCCAAAATATCCCCATATATATATAAATACACAAATAAATATGAATAACAATATCAATACAATAGCAACATATAATTAATACAATTAAACAACAACAATGTTCTCAATGTTCAAGTGTTCAATCAAATAGAACAAACTTATATATGAATGTCTTATCTCAACCACATATCCAGCACGCACACAAACAAAGCAAAGAAGTTGGGTGGTTGACCCTTACCTAACATATATTTTACAATGAATATGAAAGAATAGCATCCTACCCCTAACCGTAACAATATATAAGATATCTCATATTTTATATGAGATATCTTATATAATATATGAGATATCTCATATATTATATGAGATATCTTATATAAATGCGTATATAAGATATCTCAATTAATATATAAGATATCTCATATAATATATAAGATATCTCATATAATATATAAGATATCTTATATAATATATGAGATATCTTATATATTTCATTATATGAGATATCTTATATATTATATGAGATATCTTATATATTAATTGAGATATCTTATATAGTTTGGAAGTTGTGAAAATGAAGTCTCCCTGGGTTTTCAGAAAACGAACGTATTCCCGTATCAGAGGAACACCAATCGAACACAATGAACACTAGAGGTGCGAACAACACACACGAACGTAAAGAACACCTGAGGTTTTGTTCTTCAAAGTGTAAAAATTATCATCTTCCTGTAATAGCGTTTAAACTGAGCTTAATTTTATTTTTTTTAGCTTTTGTCATTGATATTGTATGTAATTATTGAGTTAACTTCGTAATAGGTCAAAAAAAATTATTACATTGTAGATATTTTGCCATTTTGTAAGTTTGTTCTCGGATCTAACACCACCTCCTAGCAGGTATACGTTCTCGGAACAATAATTTATTCCGGGTGTTGCATTCTAGGCGTTCGAGACCGTAAAATTGTTCCGAAAACATGCACTCGTGTCATGAACAACCGTCTCAAATGCAGCCCGACAGTCCAAGTACCCCCTTTTTTCCCCTAAACCTAGATACTTTTACTGACCAGTTCTGCTCTGCTGGGCTTTGAATTTAAGAGCTTCTTTATCTTTTAACAACTTTTCATTGATTTGCTGCTCTACAGACGAGAGGCTAGTACCAATGTCTTGTGCAACATCATTTCTCAAGTTGTAATTCAACTTCAACACTGACAATGTGTCTTTGGCGCGTCTGATTTGTAAAATTATTTATGCTGGGTTGAGATCATTCTGTTCAAAACATCTGCCTGCTTTCTGAATGCTTTTTCTAATTGAAAGCATCGCCTGTAAATAACCTATATAGCGTTGCACGGGCGTAAAACACCAACTCACTCACTCACTCACTCTAATTGAAAGCAAAAGTCTGTTCTTTTCATTTGGCTCATTTATATCGGCCATTTTTTTCAATGTATTTGCTGATGAACTATAACCGGGAGAACTCATTATTTGTCTTTTCAGCAATATATGAGATATCTTATATGTTATATGAGATATCTTATATATTATATAAGATATCTTATATAGTTAAACATATGAGATATCTTATATAATATATAAGATATCTCATATAATATATAAAATATCTCATATATTATATAAGATATCTTATATAATATATAAGATATCTTATATAAAATTTGTATATAAGATATCTCATATAACATATAAGATATCTCATATAATATATAAGATATCTCATATAATATATGAGATATCTTATATATTATATGAGATATCTTATATATTATATGAGATATTTTAAATGTTGATTAAATATGAAAACGGCGTGCCATAGTATTGATGTAAACTGATGAGAAATTAATAAAAACAATTGTTGTTATTTTATAAACGCAGCATGATTTTAACCCTTGACATACTAGTAGAACGAATGAATGACACTCTTTTCCGGATAACTCTTTGTTTAGTGCAATAAATCAAATGTCCCCCATTGTCCACAATTGACATGTATAATTTTATATTACGCCCACTTTTTACATATCAGATTTAACAACATCTATAGATAATTTCCCTGATACCTTATCACACAAAGTCATAACGATAAGCACATCATCCTTTAGGCTGCACCTCTAAGAGAAAAATCTCCATCTGTGTAAGTCAAGTGCATGTGAGCATTGGTGAACTGAACAGGACTGAATTCTCTGTAGTAAGTAGACGATATTGAGATGTAGAATAAGTGTACGCGACACAACAAACATAAACAAACAGCAATTCAAAAAATCACAACGGAAAACAGCAAGCAGTCTTCACTGCTTACCGTCTTGCATTGGCCCAAGACTTATTTTACAATACAAAAGTTTCAAAACCAATCCCTAAATCATCATCGAAAGACCCAATTCTTGACATAAAACAGTTAACACAGAATGACAAGGACAAACAAAGGCTTTGGCAAAGTTTCCTGGCTTAGGACAGGCACATATAAAATGTGGCGGGGTTAAACTAATTTTTTGGATCCAACCTTCCCCCTATTGATAGACTAGACTCACATTTTCTAACTTTTACCTGCACATATTGTCAAGAAAGTAGTCAGCATCCGCCATACGGCCTCCGACATCCATACCCATGCAAGAGATCATGTCACAACAATCGGTGCAGTTAGTATTCACACCGAGAACATTTGTAGTTGAAGGTGCCGAGTTTACACATTGTAGTACGAAAATGAAAGAAACTACAATAAAAAGAGATTGTGAATTCAAGACTGTTTTAGTGTTATTTTCGAGATCTAAAATGCTACTTTTACTTTCATTATGTTTTTACACAATATATGTTATGAGCTCATTATGTTTTAAACTTTTCAGAATTGTTTGAAATTCAAAGTTAAGTCGCTTAATTCTCTTAAATGTACATGAAATTTTACCACGCGCCAAAAAGCAAGAGTTCTGTGAATAATAAAAATGTATAGTCCTTTTTAGAAACTATTTTTCGGACGTGCGGACCCGGGAAATCTTTTAACTTTTTACTACAGGTTTACGACTTCCGGGTAGGCCTGGCCATTGAAAATCTGTAGAAATTAACCAAAATCGTCAACTTGTAAAAATATTTCAAATATGCATCCCAAAGTTTTAAACTACTAAAACTTACGTTAACATCTAAGACTTCACTATTTAGCGGTTTATTTGAATCGGGGGAGTTGAAATTATGCCAAAAAAAGGATAGGGATAAATTGATGTTTTCCTTAGCTCAACATTTGTTCATAGTATGTGGCATACCCAGTAAGGGAAACTACTCTTGCAAAAATGAAAATATAAGTATCGAAATCGGAGTTCCGGATGACTTTTTAAAAAGGGCTATAGTATTCGATACTTTTATTACCAAAGACATAATTCTGACTATGACCAAGGCTGTCCGCTATAATACATATAGCAACTATAAGAAGGAAAAAAAATGTATATAGGGCATTAAATGATACCCCGCCACGATATAATATCAAAAGTTCATGAAATTTGATTTTTCATAGTGGTCAATCTCAAAAACTATTTTTCAGATCATGCTGGAAATTAAACTTGACCTGTATATTTTATTTTACTAAACAGCTGTGCAAAATATCAACGGATTCCCTTGACGCGTTTTCAGTTATCAGTTGGAAACTCAATTCATGAAATTTGATTTTTCAAAGTGACCTTTCTCAAAATCTATTTTTTGGATCATGCTGGAAATCGAACTTGACCTGTATTTTGTACTACCCAGCTGTGCAAAATATAATTCAATATAATATATAATTCAATCTTTGACGCTTTTTTAAGTTATTGGTCCGGAATTTTCGGGGGACAGACGGACGGACACCGAAAGAAAGTCAGGGTATAACATAATACCTCGCCACTTCGTGTGGCGATGTTTAAGATAAGAATATTCTCACTTTTACAATTTTAAGAACTGATTTTTATATTGCCTGTAACAAGTTACAAAGCGATATTTAGGAGTCACACATTTTACAGATTTTTTTATCAGACACCGATTTCATCGTGACCGACTTTTGGAGCAGGGCTATAAGAAAATACGTCTCATTCGATCCCTAAAAAAATCTTTCTTCGTTATCAGCCACTAGTAGAAAAGTTCAAAATTGAGTTAAAAGATATAGTGATTAATTGTTTTAATTATTGTTTGACTGGTCTGCTGTACTGAGATGATCACCTCAATATCCCTATTGTGTCTCACAACTATGTTGTGTTCTATGGTCATTACCGGATCCTAAGATCGCAATGGAAGAGGGAGGTTTGGCGCCATAAAACCTGTTTTAACCGAACATTTCGTTTGAAATGCCTGTATCAAGTCAGGACCATTGCGATCCACCAATTCTCCGGTATGACTAATCTGCTTTTGTCATTTTTTCTGGACTATGAGATTGATCATTCAAGTTCGGTAGTTTTGTTATTACCTTTATTTGCCACTGTAACTCGTACTTCGGTGTCGAATAAATTTCAGTTGCAGTTTTGAGGGCGACTACATGTCACAGCCTCTTGATATTTTGTATGTAGTTGCCTGTTGTATCACGTTAAGGTATGAAGCGATTTTATGCCAGTTACTCATCCACTTTCTGTTTAACTGGATATTTTAACACACAGGCAAAATGTGTCTTCATGTAAGACCGCTATTAAAGTTGAAGTAAAACTTTCATGATATTACATATTCAATTATATATTACTTTCGTGCGTCTTCTTTTAACACACACAAAAACAAAATATTCGTTACACCCTCCTTTAAATTATAGCTTAAATACTTCTTACTTGATATTAGGAAGAAAACTTTCTCCATCCTATAAGCAGATTTATGTTAAATTAACTGAATAGGGTCACATGAAAGATAAAGATGATATTGTGAAATACATAAGAGATTGATAAAATGGGTTAATACAAATAAGTTCATAAGGGATTGATAAAATGGGTTCATACCAATAAGTTAAATTTTTAACACTTTTCACCTAGTTTGATTGGATTGGTAAATTTTGAACTATGAACTCCGACGTTTTAAACTTATTTATACATACAAGTCTTCCCATTATGTGTTGCTAGCCGTGCTGGCTACAAAATGTGCTGGCACAAAAAATGCATCGGGTACAAAAGTTTTAAGGAAATTAAACTATCATATTCCTGTTTATAGGGTGCAAGCTCTGTACACAATCCATTTCTGACCGCTGTCTGGCTTGTCTTACAACTTTTATTTATTACAAAATTACAAATACCAATAGAGCCACACGGCTGACAAGCAAATTGTTAACACAGGGGTACGTTGCTCCCAGGTTGTTGTCATCACTCAAGAAATTTTACGGACGACATCATGTGCTTGTATACAAATACGGGATTTCTATCTCTCAGATGAGCACAGATGTTGGTTTGACATAGAGTTTTGTAATGTCATCCTTTCCGGATTCGACCAACACTTAATCGATCTTTGGCAACGTGACGGGTGTGCTATAGCAAGCAGGAACTGCTTACTCTTCCGGAGCACCTGAGTTCACTCTCGTTTCGACTTGAGTTCGCGTTGCTGAATGCGGTTTTGTTGTTATGTGTGTGTGTGTTTTATGTTGTTATAAGGTTTGTTTTGTTGTGATGATTTTTTGTCTGCCGGTTTTGTCTTTGTCTTTACGGTTTTATGATACTGATTACCCCTTTGGTACACCTTTGCTTCTTCTACCAAAATGCGGGCACAAACGGTTATGAACGTCAGTAGTCAAGACAAAATAAAGTAGTTAAATTTTCTGTGTATTTCCAGCAAAACCATTAATAAAATATTAGCAAATTAGTAGCCGACTGAATTCGATTTTAAGGTGACAAATCCAAGCTTGTGTATCCGAAAAAAAACACAGAACTGAAATTTATTAAGGTGCTTATTACACATGAGAACCTTTTCAAATTCAAATACATGATTTGATTAATAATGAATAACCGAATGGGAACAGGCTAGACGGGAAAAGCACGTATTTAATTTTAAAAAGTGAAATCCCCAATCTTTGTACGGCATTAACCAATTTGTGGACAAAAGCGCAGAGCTATTCAGCTAAAGTCTACGTGTGTTTGTGTCTAGTATTTTTTTTGTATTTTTACAATTAATATTGTGTATGTCTAAATTTCTAACCCGTGCTATATAACTATTTCTACAAAGCATCGAGTCAGGCCACAAAGCGACTGGAATAAGTGACCAATGTGGTTCAATGGGATACACATGTAGCACTGTCATTAAAAATGCGGGCCCGGGTTGTCTGGCTATTATTTCTGAAGACCTGACCGCAAATCATAGTGGTCCATCGCGTTGCTCACACGTTAAAAAGAGACCCCGCTGCAGTTTTTTTAGGATACCCATGTTCTCCGATCCATGTGACTATATTACCTAGGCCTCAACTTCATTTTCATGTCATGTTTTAACCTCTATCATGTTCATTTCTACGACAAAAACTAATTCCTGCGCACTAATTAACTCATTAATTTGAGGAAGAGCTTTACAAATAGACGCACAATGCACAGTTGACACACTGTCAACATAATGATAAGAGCCGCCTTAAAAACACAATAATTCAAAATAGTCCATTCACTATTTCGTTTAAAGATGAAAACTACTTTTTCTTATACCCTGCTTCGAATAAGAGAGGTATACTGATTTACCTTTGTCCGTCCGTGGTCTTGTCACACTTTTTGTGCTGATAGTTTTGCAATTATTATTAGGTTACTGGTATTTGATAACAAGCTTTATATGAAAGACATCCTAGACAATTATGGGATTTCGATCACTCAGATGAGTGCAGAGGTTGATTCGTCATATGGTTTTGTTCTGTATTCCTTTACTCGTCGTTCGTCGCCACTTACAACTGTTGAATCATCAATCATGAAAGAAAATACGCTACTTCCCAACATTTCAATAGTTTTTTTCATGCTTGCTCCTGTAGACTACAAAATAGTTTTCCTGTTCAATTGGACTATTTAACGGTCTATCATTTGTTACATGGGCATTTTAATAGATATTTAAATCGTTCAATAACTGGCGTGTGCAACAGTTTTGTTGTATTTCCGATTTTGTTTCTGATATTTTTCATGAGATGTTCTAGCTGTGTGGAATTAAAATCAACAGTTCAATTTGGATGTGTGGACCTAATGGTTAATTGCACATATCCGAATTGAGCAGTGGGTAAAGCGCCATGACTAGTCATTAGGATAATGGGAGCTCCCAATGGACATTTACCGATAAGCTCAACGCTACTGAGTGGCTTATTCGACTCGTGGGATCCGTGAGGTTACATGTAGTATTAAGTGGTTACTATACTATAGTCACTAACCATTAAAGGGCTCATCGTTTCTTAAAGTATGAAAGCGCTTTAAAATTGAGTCCAATCCTTCATTATTCATGATCCTTTTTTTCTGTTTTTTTTTATCTTAACATGATATTGTTTTAGACTTAAAGCAAATCAATTATAAAAGTATACGTTCGAAATCGATATATTTTTGAAAATTTATACGGAGAGCCGCTGAAACTTTGAATTATTTATGGAGAGTTATGGGTATCGAATTTCTCAAAGAAAAGTGTATTGCTGAAGACTTTCCTGTTGTAAGTATGTTGTGTTTTTTTCCGAAAAAAAATTGTCAGGGGCATTATTATAAGTGTCAGGATTCACTACAGATTACAATTTAAGGGCATTTAACGTCGATTAAACAAATATAAATATGTCAAAATTGAGGGGGTGCTTTGAGGGCCCCGGGGAACGAATGGGTCCGCAGCAGAGCTTAACTTGTCGTAAGAGGCGACTAAGGGTCTTGAGATTTTGACATCGGGTATGTGTTCAGCCCACAGAGCAACTATGATGTATACCCTAGGTGGCAAAATAGACATCCACAGGGGTTGTAAGGTCTTTAATATGGAAAGCCTGACCTCTGATCATAGTATGCCAACGTGTGTGGGGAGTGCCACGCTTAACGCACTTGAAAAAAACTTTTAGGACCGCCAAGTATTGCACCACATAGTCTTAATTTTCTGTTCCTTTCCACCTGTCACCTTTTCCTTACGTCTTCTAAATTTATTGGTGTCTTTGTTTTCCATCCAATCCCTATTGTTTGTCATCATCATTTCATGTTCATTTTATCATCCTTTATGGTCATCGCCTTTAAATAAAAAGGGCGTAAAACACCAACTAAATCACTCACTCTACCCACCTCTCCCCTTTTTCAGTGGTATTTATGGTCCTTAGTTTCACATCCCGCCCCCATGATATTTTTCTCAACATCATCTCATGTTCATTTTATCATCCTCTTCATGTTCATCACCATAATATGACTTTCATGTCACTTACAAAATTGGAAGTGTGGTGGAATAAAATTGAAGCGTTCAGGTGCGTCATCCCCGAATATCTGCGAAGCTTATTGTTGTTCAGATTTCCCGTTTTGTTTTCATTATACCTTTTGTATTCCAACACCATAATGAAATGAAAATGAAACAAACAATTACCGAATTAGATCCAAAATTTGGACTAAGACATATTTGCTTCTATAAACCTAAGCTTACTTCGGGTGGGAAGAACCATTAGGTTTTGAAAATTTTGTTTAAGCGGGCAATTATATAGGTCTTCTTAAGCTTCCACCAGCAGCGAAAATCATTTTTAGATAATACAATATTCTTTTGGCAGTGGACTTTCCTGATATAAAGTGAACTCGATTTTGAAAGAGATATAGCTGAAAAAAGTTTTTAAATTTAAAGTTTATTAAGGACATTTCAAAGGCTATATTTTATTTCTTTAGCAAAAAAATTTCTGAAATATACAAGTTTAGAAAATAATTTGTGTGTCAGTGAATGAATTGTGGTCGAAATATTATTGCAATATCAGGCCTGTTCCATTAATTGTCTGCTCTTCTTTGCTCTTAAATTTTACCTTAAAATTAACCTTTAATTAACTCAACAGAATTATATGATGGGTAAACCAACATTTAAAAACCATGAACGACTAAATAAAAAGCAATATAAAGTTTAAAATTAAGAAAATAATAAAACATGACAAAGCTACACCTCACTCAATCAGATCACTTTTATATGGAAGGTTCATAGATCCTGCATATGTTATATGAAAATCAATTGAGTGGATTTGGAAATTTCTTATACAGATTATGAAATACTCCACTTGAAGCATTTTCTTATACCTCGTGTGGTATGAAATGGCCGATAAGCACCCTATTCGTTTTTCATTTTTACAGCAATTGTAGCTCCAAGTGAAGGTGTCCGTAAAAGGTATGTTGATTCAGCTTTTGGTTCTGGCCATCAACCTACAAGGTGGACTAAGTTATCCACAAGGAGCGCCTACAGATGCCTGTGCAGATATGGTACCTGGCCACTATGGAACGTCCGCACAACAGACACCCTCTCCTTATTCAGTTGAAACTAGTTCATCGACATATAAGGAAGACCAGGCACTATCAAGTAATTTGATAACGTGAACAATAGGTCTAGTAAAATTAAGTTATGATCTCTGCAAATAGTCATGAAGTTTTTTGTTTTGTTTTGTTTTGTTTTTTTTTTTCGATTGCGGATTATTATTTGACTGATATAAAGTATTTTGATATAGGTTTGTGTACGTTAAGTACTAGGAAAAATATTATCCTGATACAAAACGAGTCGTAAACTTCAAGTTAATGATAGCAGACTCCTATATATAGTACACATGAGTTCATCATTTTTTAATAAACAGTTTGCGTGCGTTAAAGACATAGAACCTATCAATTTCGCAATTTTTTACATTGAATAAAAAGTACATATATTAAAAATATACTATCTAAAACTTTCCTTTACCAACATAAAAACTCAATGTTTTGCAGTTTTCTATAAAATAATCTTATTTTAATTATTCGCTTTGATTAAGTATTGTCCATCATAAATATTTACATTTGGTAAACTGGGTACTGTTAAACTGAGAAACGAAATGTAACCAAACGAGGCGAAGAGAAAACGAAATCGGTAAATTAAGAAAAACGACTGGTGTCGGCTAAAATCGATTCAATTTTCCTTTTTACCAGTTTCGCTTGATTTCATTTTCTTTCTTAATACAGATTTTGGTTGTTAATTTTACTGTTTACGTTTCTTTCTTTACCGATATTGTTTTTGTGCAGCTCCGTTTTGTTTGGTTACTTTTTGTTTCTCAGTTTACCAGTACCCGCAAGTGTTTACATTCTATAATTAGGTTGTCCTCTTTTTTGATACTGCGTTTTTTTCATCAGTTTTCCGTCAAAAAGAATACTTTCTGGCAGGTTTTTTAAAAATTTAACAGTGTCTTCAAAGGTTTTACAATGTATTCTTCAAATAGTGTGAATTTTACTATTTATTAAAAATTGCCAAAATGATAGGTTCTATGTCTTTAACGTTTCCTAATATGTTGTTTTCCTACTTTAGCACCATTGTTTTTAACTTTGCATACTTATTTCAGCAACTTTGTGAAGTTACTTAAGTCTAAACTGGTGTGTCTTAAATACATTTAATCTCTTTAGAAAACAACATTTGAAAACAGAGAAAACGTATTGATTGCTTATACGATAAGATCACCAGACTCTTTCAAAAGTCCATGTTGTCAAATATGTCCGTGCAACATGAAGGTTAAGAGACACCATAGTAAATACAGATGTTTCATAAAGATATAATAAGCATCATGTTAATAGACAAAAGGCGTCTCCCAAATATCTCATCAATAATTAGTATTCGGAGACATAACAACAACCGATTAAAAACTAATAGTGGTTGTTGGGTTTTTTTTCCAAGTCACCTTAACTTCGGATCGACAAGTTCCATTCAAAGGGTTCTTGCTTCAGATCAGGGAAGTAGACACCAATGGTACCATTTCAGGCTTAGATTTAGACGGGGTTTCTCAACAGCTCTTGATGTGCGATAATAAGGTTAGTTTTGTTAGTTATATTGTAATATTTAAAAAAAAAACATCAAGTTACTGCCGTTTAATTGGCATGTCATCTTGTTTCCTGTAATTTTGTTCTCAATAACAACATGGTTGAATTTCAAGATTAGAATATAGAGGCATTTATGCCGTTATGCATTGAACCGGAATGAACTATATTTTTTTAATAAAGTGCATGTACTAAGATTAATATAAAAAGTTTAATATGTTTAATATCTAATAACACAGAGGAAATATTCCAACATTTAAACATTTGTTCATTATATGTTAAACATAGGTTCGAAAACCTTACGGTTGGTATCCATATGAGCATCATATGTTTTCATACATATGTTATTTATATGACAAAAATATTAAACATATGGTTAATTTAAAATGTGAGTTACGCATTGAAATTCGTTCGTTTAAAATGTGTTAAAATGCTTTTCTCTTCATGTTCTTTTCTAAAACATATGCTTGTCATATGAAAACGTCAAACATATGATGAACACACGTTTCAAACATATGTTTATCATACATGTCATATGTGCACCAAACTAAAGTAATGATATTATTATGTTTTTGCAAACATATGTTTAACATACATATGTATGTTGTAACATGTGTATGTTGTAATTTTTCCTGTGTACAATATCTTGATTTCTTACTTCTAAAAGAGATCGATTAGCCAGATTGTTGCTTCAACTTTATATTATTCTATTGAAATGCATTATTCCATAAGAGTCATTTATGGCTATCGCCATTTAACACCCCTGGTCGCCACTAACAAATCATCATAAGTTCACTTTGTCTCGCTCGTACCATCTTAAGTGGGATTTTTATGAACCTTCGAAATGTGTTGTAAGAATACGTTCAGTACTTGAAATGTGCATTAATGTTTTTGTTTTCCTACATTATTAGTATGTTTGTAGGACAATGCGGCCATTACGCATACTTCAAACGAAATGAAATACTCGGAGAGATTTGTATGGTTCCCACCAGAGGGATTCAGGAGTCCTATCAAAGTCTGGTAAGCAATGCAATATGGTGCAATATAAGTTGTAGGGTTTTAGGAGCAACAGAGTATAATCTTAAAAATAGCCTTGCAGTCTATTTTGGCACATGTATGACTTACAGTTTAAGAATCATTCGAATTCTCGAAGAGGTACAGTACTTTCCTTGACTTAACAACTACTTGGACATTAGACTTAATCATTGAGCCCTACTCCAACGGACATGATACTAGTAAGCCAGAATTTAAAAAAGAGCTGGTCAAGCTAGGTGAGTGGCCTATAATTCAATTAATGTTTTCCTGTCACAAAAGTTACATGTTGCAATAATCTGTACAGATAGGTATATTCATCAAGAACAGCTATATAATATGCCACCTGGGTTTACGACCCCCTTTTAAGGCCTTACTGCTGTAAAGAGTTAATCCTTACCATCAAAAGAGCGGGAATATCTATCTTGGTGTACAGACATGTAAAATCTCTTGGTGTATTGTATTATGTTAAATGAAAAAAGGAAAGAAAATGAACAGAGACTATGAATTAAAAGAAATCTTTAGACAACGATGTGATTGCATGAAAAACCATTTTGAATTTGATATTTAATTAATTTCAATAGTCAATTTTAACATATATTCTAGGGCAACGGTAGTACAACACTTCGATATGTATTGGATCGAAATTCAGTCTCCAATAATATCATATGGAAACGCATCTGAAAACTCTGGTGCTGAAGGACAGACCGTAACTTCCAAAATCAACATGGGTTCTGAAACGATTGGACCAAATGATAATGAACCAGGAAACACACAAGACACTCGAATGGGCCTGGCAACTGAAGAAAATAACGATGAAGATTCATCAGCGGAACCTGAGGTTCAAAACAATTCAGCTGTAGCTTTCGATCTAGGTTTCTCCAGAGTAGTTAGCGGCGCGGTTGGATTGTTTGCGTTTCTCTGTTATTGAATCACGTTTATGAACTTCGATATTTTATCCCCCGCCCCAACTAAAGTTAGGAAGGTATATCGTTTTACATTTGTCCGCCCGTCGCGCAGCTTTTCCCGACCTTTTTCCACATGCTTTGAGATATTGAGCCGATTTTTTTGGTATCTAAGGCCGCGTTCACTCTGAGCAAAACTCATAGTAGTTAAAATGTCGTCTACACTAACATTGAACAGCAAAGCGTTCATACTGTAAAATTTCGATGTTTACATGTGGTTTAAATGTTGTGTTCATAACATGCATTCGATACTTAATATAGGCCTTGTGAGGGTTTAATGTACAATGAATTTCGCATATTTCCTTTGAATTAACGACATGCAATATGCATTTATTTCATTGAAAAGTTTTATTTTGAGTACAAAATATCGTATATTCCAACATTTTCGGATAAGTTGAAAAAAAGAGGGGTACATGTAATTTTTATATACATGTATTTATACATGCATACGCCAAAGCGGGATAGGATTTCTTGAAAGATGTTACACATTCGGATCTTATTTTTGCGGAACCAGGAAGGGTGATAAAATGAACATGAAATGATGATGAAGTGGAGATAATGGGGACACTCCGGCCTTCCATGGGAGAAAGCAGGGATGGGAAGCCTCCTGCATGGGGATCCTACGGGTCCTACTCTCATCGAGACCTGTATCAGGGTTTGTAAACGTGCCGAGAACGTGACATTTTTTCCTACACGGGCACCACTATGTTTGTGGTAAGGTTTTCTGCAATATGCAATTGTAGTCTGACGACCGGCTTTCATTATAAGCCTGTCCCATTCAACCATCTGGGGCATACATCCCGGTATCATGTTTCTGAATGCTCTTAAGTGGACTTTTACTGACAAGCTCAGCGCTGCTGTTGGCCTATTCGCGACCCGGAACCCGCACGGGTATGTATGTATAGCAATATCTTTAATAAAATCTTTGAAAAAATACTATAAACGGACGAACGGACTTAAGGCACCGACCATTTATTTTCGGGGGGGGGGGGGTGGGGGCTGGGATTTAAAATAAAATATTCTGGCTCTGATTTTTGGCCAAAAATATAGTCTGGCCATCTTATAGGACGAAAAAAATAATCTGGCCCTCATTTTGTGCATTAGAAAAAAAGAGATTTTCTGAACAAAATTTTCTAGCATTGAGTGTATGGGAAAAAATAAGCTGGCCTGCGCAGCGGTCGAAAAAATTCCCGGCTCGGGTGAAAATCCCAGGGCCCCCTCAGAAAATCAAATGGTCGGTGCCTAAGCGCCAGAAATATTTGAGCACCTTAATTGCTATTGAAAACATAAATAGACAGTAAATCCAAATCCATACTTGTTTTATGTTTTAATGCCTTTTCGCCAAATCAATATTCATAATTTTTTATCCGTACATGTTTTCTGTACATTTAAATTACATTTACACTTGCATTAGATTAAATGTGAACAATTCATATGTCAAGTCATTTAGTTTAGGTTTATCAATGAGAACAAATCAAGTGTACAACTAGTTTTTAGCACATTAAACTACTTCTACACATGTTTACTCAAAACAATTTCTGATCAGTGTGAACGCGGCCTAAGTCGATCATGATTAGTGACAAGATCGAGTTACGGTTTCCTTCCGGTCCGTTGATATTCACTGAAATAAAGGACCTTGGTCTTAGAAAATTTATTGAAAAGATTTCCTTACTTTTTTCACATGCTTGCAGATATTGAGCTGATTATTTGTACGCCAGTCTATCATCATGAGTTACAGATCGACTTAGAGTTTCCTTCAAGTCCGTTGATTTTCATCCCCTGTGGGTATCGGGAGGCGAATAGGCCAACGGCAGGCAGCACTAAGCTTGTCGGTAAAAATCCACTAAAGAGCGATCAGAAACCTGACATCGGGACTTACCACTTGGGTAGTAATACACACTTCTAGGTAAAACGTCAGAAAAGTTAATAGCTTTGCAGCACATATGCCTCTACCAATTACTATTCTAAAACTATGTTTAACCTTATAAACACTTATCATACATCGTTGACATCCTTACATTCCATAGATTATCTTCCAGTTAGTTGTTACTTGCAAAAATAAGATCTTTTCATACAAACCGATAGCTCCGAAAACAAATTATACATGAAAAAACACTAAAATTTACACATTTTTACCATAATTCAAGTCTAGATTAGACTCAAACCTGCACTAAATCCTCTATAGTGCTATACATGCTCTGAAAGTACATAAACCTGGCTGTTTATGAAAAGTAAAAAAAACCTATACATCGACGGGCTTATTTTTTCTAGAAATGACGTCGCATGTTTTACCTTAAAACAAGCCTTAATAGATCGGTAAAATAAAAATGACACTATGCCGGAAAGGGGACGCTAAACTTTTTTCGAATATTTTTATATTTTGTCAAAAATATTATCTCTATCAGTTGAACACACTTTCGTTACTAAATTATAAGGCATTCTTAATTTATAGCTACTTAAATTCAACCTTTGTATTTTACTTTAAAAATTCTAGGATGTCACTCTCCGAAACTAACTTGTAAACAAAACCGAACTATGTGTTACTACCTTAGCCCATAAATCGACTCGAATGTGTGCCCCATGTGGTTGAATGGGGCAGCCCTGTCATAATGAATGCCGGGGTCGTCATGAGATACATGTAATGCAGAAAACCTGACCGCAAACCATAGTGGACCAACGTATGTGAAGAGTGCCACGCTTCATGCACGTAAAAGGCCCAAGTAGAGCACCACAAAGGCTAAATTTGGAGAAGGTTCACGAACACCCTTATTTGGCCTACAATTTGGCAAAAATCTTAACTTAAATATTTCATATTTCAATTCTTAGTAAGTATAGTCATGTGCTTGGTTTCTCTAATTCTGAACTTCTTTCTGACATATTATAAAAGACCAATTCAACCATAGGAGTCAAACCTGGGGAATTTAACTAAAAATCCCCAATATCACCATATTTTGCTACTTTTTGGGTCTAAATTGGTCAAGAAAAATATGAGCGCAATCAAGGGCACCCTTCATATTTTCAGAAAACCTTTAATATGGTCATTATTATAATGTACTTAATTATGAAGGGTGTCCTTGAGTGCGCTCTATATTTTCAAAGCACAAATGTGTATTGAAAAAAGGCAAAATCTAAAGATTTTCAATATTTTTTGCAAAACGCCGAAGATTGTGATGTCACTGTGACGTATTTATGTTACAAATCAAACTCTGAAATGCATATGTCTTGCATATATCCATAGTACTATATCTACAACTAATATGACATGAATATCTAAAACTTGAAATTTTAGGGCCAAATATGAAGGTTCGCGAACCTACTCCTTTACAGACCTTACCCACCTCTCCCCTCTTCCAGTGGTCTTTCCTTTGTTTGCCATTCCACCCACATGTTTCATTACTTATCATAATTTAATGAATGACAATTTTCCGGACTTTTTTCCACATGCTTTCAGATATTAAGCTGAATTTTGGTAAGCGAGCCCATCATAATGAGTTTCAATATGTGAATCGTGTCTTTTTGGCACATATTCCATATTCTTTCGTTTTAATATTACAGATCAGATTTGAATTTTATTCCGGTCTGTTGATTTGCACGGAAATTATGGCCCTATATCTTAGAAAATTTTATGAAAATATTTTTTTCTGACTTGCTCGCAGACATTGATCTTGTTTTTTTTTGTATGTGCGTCTATCGTGATGAGTTGCAGATCGAGTTCGGGTTTTGTTCCCATCCGATGGTTTTCACGGAAATTATGGCTCTTGTTCTTAAAATATTTATGAAGATACCAGTTTCTGGACTTTTTTCACATGCCTGTAGATATTGAGCTGATTTTTTGAACGAGAGTCTATTATGATGAGTTACAGATCGACTTAGCGTTGCCTTCAGGTCCGATGATTTTCACTGAAGTTATTGTCTTTGAACTAAGAAAATTTTATCATAATAACCGTTTTCCGGATTTTTTTCCCACATGCTTGCTTATTTTTTGTATGTAAGTATCATGATGAGTCACAGATTAAGTTCGCGTTTTGTTCCGGCCGGTTGAATTTCACCGAAATTATGGCCTTTAATTTTTTTTACAAAACATATCAGTTTTCCGGACTTTTTTCTACAATTTGGGCTTCAGATTTTTAAGTTGATTTTTCCAAACATGACGGGGGCATCATATTTGTCTTACTGACAAAAAATAGCTACATAATTATAGTTATAAAGTGACGATAAATGAGTTTTTACTCTTAACATTGGTAACTGGGCAGCGGGGGCATTACCTTTCCTAGTTTTTTGTTTAACTTGTGGCAACAACTAACATTGAAATCCCTTTTTCTGAGTATAACACAAGTACTATTTAGTATTCTGTTCGGGTTCCGGGTGGCACATATGTGGCACATATGTCCGCGGTATCGCTGATCGAGCTCGTCGGTAAAAGAGCACCCAGAACTTTGCGTTAGTTAATTTCCACTGTGTTTTTCATGTTTGAGGGCAGGCAATCATCTTAATGCAACACACACAATTAGAGTTTGTTCAACTGCTATTACGTCTTTTATCGTCCCATTGTTAGCTGAAGATTTTATTGTTTTTAATCTACACATTTTATAAACTTAAATATGGGTCCCAGGCCGGGAATAAACCCTAGCAGCACTAACCTTCTCGGTAAAAGATGAACTTATAAGCCATGTTCCCCATGTATATTAAAGAACACTACTGTAGGTCTTATTAAGATTAGGTCCGTAGGTTCCCATGTAGTAGGCTAATTGCCCGACAATACTCCTCATTCAATTTTCTTGTGGCAGTTAACATTCGTTACCGAGAGAGGTCTTATGTCCCAATCCCACTTCTAAAGTTGCTTCATCATCAATTCATGTTTATTCTATCACCACCCTCATGTTCCTTAAAAGCAACAATCAACTAACTTTAAACTGAGCCACCAGACTAGGCGCTCCACCGTATCATTAGAGACGAACCATTTAACTTAAAGGGGGCGTATGTTTTTTTTTTTTTTTTTTGTATTTTTTTTTTAAAGAATTTAAATAAATGAAGGCATCGCGACAGAATGTCTTTATTAGAATTAATTTATATAGCATCACTCTTTTCTTACCCCCTGCCGCCAAAATATTTTTTTCATAAAAAATCGTAAGATTCCTTGATGTGTGAAATTCGTTACATATTTTGGCAGCACAGAACTGGTTTTATACCCCAACCAAATGAACATCGCCAAGCCCAGTAGAGACAAAGTAATCTAAAATAGTCACAGATACACACCCATTCTTAAACAAGGAACAGAAAACTCCAAAAAGACAAGTACAAACAAAAGCTTTGTCAAAGATTCCTGCCTAAGGACAGACACATAAATGTGGCAGGGTTAAATTTTTTGGGGGCCCAACCTTCTCCTTATCAATAATCCCAGCCAAAACACAATAATTAACACGGAATAAAAATCAAATCGACCCTTAGACTAAAGACAACAAAATCAAACGAACGATAGAGGAGTTCTCAAGTTTGGTACCTACTTCTATATGTAACTTGGTTGCAAATCGGAAAAGAATTTATCTTTCATAAATTGAATATTTGAGAAATTAAATTTCTGACCACACAGAAAGAAAACCCCCTTTTCAATTTCCGAGCAAGAAACCACAGCTCTTGAAAAAAATCAGCATGAAACTAAAATAAGTGAAGGTTTGTAACAGGAATTTGCTTTTGATTTAAGTGTGGTGGTGATGAAAGAATATTTGAAAAATTAAGTTCATATTTATTTCTGCCCAAACCGTTTAAATTTTAACAGCACAATTTGTGCTTAAAAATAAAAAAATAAAAACAGAAAAATGAGAGCTACGGCTCACAAATAACCCCGGGGGACCCGCTCTTTTTACATCAAAGTGATCAATTTTCAAAGAAGGTGATCTAGCTTTGACATAGAACAATTCCTTAAAAATATGAAAAAAAATCAACCAAGGGGTCAGAGATGAGTAGTGGACACAACATTGTAACCACCATCAAAGCCCATCGACGTGATAGATCTATGGCTCTGCGAAACCCCCCCGCAAAATAAAAAAAGGAAATAGGAGATGCACATCTACATTGTAAAAGAAAGATTCACTAAAAGTATGAATAACATCACCAATGTGTCTAGGAGGAGTAGCGGATGCAACATGGTAACCGCCCTTGGATCAATGACCAAAGTACATGCATGGCTTTTGGGAAACTCCAAAAATTCGAAAAAATCAAAACTCTGTCTCAAATTACAGGTGCAATTCTATATTACATATTATCAGAAAGACAATTTTTTTAATTTAGTCGAATTTGATATCGTAAAATCACAAGGGTAAATAGAGAATGTAATACATGTAATAGCGAGCATCGCAGATGCGAGCCCTACGGCATTGTGCATGTTTTGAGATGTGCCAGAAATATACTGACGATAAAACCGGAACAGGTTTACTTTTACGGAGTGAAAAAAATAATAGGCACGGAGCAAGTAAAACAATCAACCCTATGGGCTTAAGAAAAATACCTCATAATCTTTTATGCAAAAATATAAAAATTGAAATTCAAAAACAGTGATAAAACCCTCATTCATCTACTTGTTTATTTTTACACACAGATTTTTATTTAAACACCATTCGGTCTTTTCCGCTGAAAAACGATTTTCCGGAAATTAACGAGCTAGCTTTTGGCAACATCGTCCCATTAACTAGTCCAAATGCATGATACTAACCAAGCTTTGTTAATTTCTAAGTAAGATAAAATAAGATAAAGAAATACATAAATTTATTGAATAAAACCTACTCATCACAATAAATAAAAGGTTCTTACCTCAAAATGAAAGAAGAGTCCCATCCTGTGGGGTTTCACTCACTTTCCTCAATCCTGCATGATATTTTTACTTTTCCGTTTTTTCCGCCAGGTTTCTTAATGTACCTTCTGTTACCAATGCGTCAAATAAAACACTGATACTCAGAAAATCTCACAAAACCTGACAGAATCTGAATGTTGTTTTGGTCTGCTGAAGAAGCGCGAAATACTCTGACAAGGGAAATGACGTCACGTAATCCATAATTTCGTCCCTGCTTAATGACGTCCCAGAATGTTACAGGATTTATTTTGCACAAATAACTGAATTTTTGAAAAGTAGTTATTGATCCCAGATATTTTAACAACAACTTTCTCAAGTGCATATGATTTGGGTTTGGTGGGATCAGACTCTGCTACTATTTAATTCCCTTTTTAAAAGTTCCCTCTTTACGTTAAACTTAGCCGGTCGAGCACATGGATTTATTTTTAAAAGGTATATAGATTTTCGATGCTCGCTAAAAAGGCAGGGCCTTAATCATATTAATATTATGTTAATCTCTTCGTTTGTTTAAATACTGCTGCACTCAGCTAAAAAAATGTTGCTTTCTTCGTTAAATATTTCGTAACTGACAGCTAAAAAATGTTGCTTTCTGCGTTCAATATTTCGAAATCAGAAATCAAGATTTCAATATCGATATAGTATTAATTTTATATAATTTAACTTTCCTATTTACTCTACAGGAAGGGCATTACATAAAGAAATGCATGGCATCTTCTTAAATTTTTCCACAGCGACAGCTCGTAATAGTTTACTCAAAACAGGTGCAACAAAATTCTTTTAGATAAGTAGCAATTTTTATTGACGGAAAAATGAGTTGTTGTAAAAAGTTCTGTAATTATTGTCTAGGTACTTGAAATATTTTGCATCCGCAAATCTTAAATAGTCCTTCTTGTGAAGGATGACAAACAATCGATTTAGTATACATGCGCTGCACAGTTGTTATTTTTGATCTGTTGGAATAGAAAAAAAACCTTTTTCTCCCTTATAAAAAACGCATTGCATATTTTCGTTAATAAAATAAGGGAAAGAAAAAAAAAATAGCCCACCTCTACAACATTAATTTGCACCAGTGGAATACACTAACCCGGCCCAGAACTCCGAAGAAAATGTACCTTTTAAAATAAAATATTGTATATGTATTTAGCTTTTATGAATTTAATATGTATAATGTGTTGTGTACAAGTAGTAACTGTGGTGCTTTTAACGGTTTATTCACGTTTCTCCAACATTTGATAAATATAAAATATCATATGGCTGTTTTAATATCATATCTCATATCTTCCCGAGACGCCAATATCATCCCGAGAGCTTTAGCTCGAGGGTATGATATTGGTCGAGGGAGATATGGGGTATGATATGAAAATAGCCATATTATATTTTGTTTATCATACATTTTAAGAATATAAAGAATTTACATATTCAATATACAAATTTGACTAAATAATCATGGAGTTATTAATGTTGTTTCTATCATTAATCCACACAAAAGTTCATAAAATTAAGTTTGAAAATGTCTCCTCCTTTCCTTCTGATGACAAGTTTTCAAAATATAGTTGGATATATTTGGTTATATGTATCTATTTTAGTATATATATCTTTGCATTGAGGCGATAGAGTTTTTTTTTTTATTAACTTCCACTGATGCATACAGTGTTTTTGTGACATTTCCATAAAATAACCAAAATTTAAAATTTTTAAAATGCCTCGCTAATGCTCGTGTCATATGCATATGCAACTCGGAAAATCTTTTTTGAGGGCAAATTTTGATTTTTCTTTAAAATTGAGCATTTTAATTTTTTAGGGTTTGTTATTGATTTTTGGGGTGTGATATGGATTTTAGGGGTGTGTTATTGATTTCTAGGGTGTGTTATGGATTTTCAATGGGTATGATATGAATAGACAATGATATGGCTAGAATCATCTGTTTGGTATAGAATATCTAAAAAGGCTGTATTATTTAGTAAATATATGATAATTAGCAATAACAACATCCAATTAACGGTGGGGATTAAGGGGTCCTCATAAGGATTGCTTAGATTTTTCTTACCTGTAATTCACCTGTAAATTTTGTAGGAATAATGCTTGATGTTAAATTAACAAAAAAGAAACTGCATATCATTTAAAGAAAGAATTCGTTTAATTAATTTAAATATATAATTTTATAAAAAGATTGATAAACGATTTTTTTCGTTTTTCATTTTGATATTGGCTTTCTCATTCAGTATCATTCAGCATAAAATGTAAAAGATAAATATAGTAATAATCTAAAAAAAAACTCTCTACTTCACTGACTTTGAAACTGATTCACGTTACACTTGGGCCTTTCAAGGCCTAAAACATCACCCGGCAGGGGCTACTTTTTTCACAACACTCAGTGCATACATGGAGTTATCAGATTTTAATTAGACGAAAGATATGATAATTTCATGGTGTAAATGATGGAAAATCCAGCAGAGGGCTTTAAAATACAGAATAGAATTGGACAAAGTCTTGACCCTGCCACATTATAACGTTTTAGCCAATGAGTGCCGACGTACGAAAAAACACTTTATGTGTTTGCTTGTCAGTGTTGTTCTTGTTTCGTTTTTTAATACATTTTTGGCATTTTCTCATTTTTCTATGATATTTCTATACGGAAAGCTTAAGCAGAAAAAAATATAGGTTTTTGGAGATCACTTTCGTATTTTGATTAAAAATGATACCAATATATTACGTACAACTGTATATGTGAGCTTTTTTTCAGGTTTTTTGTGCAGCAACACTCGGTTAGCAAACTCCAGCAAATGGAGTTTATTACTCTAAATTCATACGTGACTTCAAAACCATAGAAAAGTAAACAATTTTGTTCAAAATCTCAAATAAAAACGTATATAAAAGATGTGATATTATCACGTGTTTGCGTATAATCTTTTTAACTGGATTTGACATATCCTGAAGGTTCGTCGTACACGTTGCAATTCTCAAGAAATACTGGCCTTCCAGAACATATGAGGTCACCCTTGTTTGATTTTAGATTCAAGCCTTGTATGGAGCAATAAACAGATCAAACGGAAGAAACGCAGTTTTTACATTGATACTCATGCACAGATTCCTTGACTAGCAGCGTTCAATCCAAAACCAATAACATTTAGTAAAACATTATATTTCTATTCGACAGTGTTTTCTGTATTTCTAAATTTTTGTATTGCCTGTGTGGAAATATTAAATTTTTCGTCGTGGATAACACGTATTGTTATATTGTTTGGTTGTACATTTGTTATTATTTAAAGATTTCATCAACAAATATTCTGAACATTCTTCAAATGATGTGTCTGTCTTAATATTAAAAAGTCAACATCGGTTAAGAATCAGATTAGAAAAGGAAAGAAAAACCGTGGCTACAAAAATACAAGGATTAAAAAATATATATATTCAAAAGAACTTAGTAATAGTCAACATCCTTAAAAGTCAACATAAAATGGAAAAGAAAGCAATTGAAAACAGTTAAATAAAAAAGAATAATAAACACACGTAAAAAGGATTTAGAAAAAAAACCAATATTATTCACACCCTGTTTTGACATATGAACCGAACTATGTGAACAAACAATACATTTTTTTGAAAATATTTTTAACAGGTAATAAATAACTTGGATATCCTTTAGTTGGCCCCCTAATCCCCACCCTTAACTGGATGTTTTTATAGTTAATTATCAAATGTTGGAGAAACGTGAACACACCCTTATAACAGTGCCTCTTAGAGTCCCGTCAAATTGTTAACGTCAAAAATACGGGTGTGGGACATTTGACTAGACAAAGAAATATGCCTTTTTTATTTGGATTTATGCGTCGAATTTAATTATCCTGACTATTGTTAAAAAGAGTAGGAAATGTATTTTTTGTTTATTCATAAAAAAGTTTTGCATACGTTTAATCTAAATTTGCGACTACGCATCAAAGTTGCACGAGTTTGTGAAAAGTTAGATTTTTCATACATGTGACATTTTACTAGACATCAGAAAATTGACGTTTCTCGGTAAATTTAGCCACAAACAAAAAACTAAGTCGAATATTTTTAACTTGTGTACATGTAATTTATGTCTGATGGCTAGAACTTAATCGTTCTTTTTTTCTAATTATTTGAATTACGCAGGGAATATGATGTTCGAATAGTATATCCATACTGGGACATTTTGTTTGATTTTGTATTTTTTTTTTAAATTTCATGCGCCAAAGAAAGACGTAAAAAATAGTTATATAAAATTTGTATGCTATAATTCACGAATGCAAATGTATAATTTTGTTTGCATTGGGGCAAAAATAAATCCATGACCCAAATAACACATCTATTGTAACGCGGGACATGGAAAAATATGACGCTACTTTCTATATAAAACGTTCATTATATTTAAACGAGCAAGTTTTAAGCATTAATTTTTTGATAACTCTATTCGGGTAAAAAATTCCCTTTAAATGATATATAACTCGTACCTAGTCTTCTAAAATCGGTCCAGAAAAATTAGCCAATACGCGGTAAGCTTACTTTTTTTACAAAGTGACACCAGTATTGTGCGTAACGTCAGTGTGGAAAACCTGATCACTCATGAAAGTCGTGCACCCTGTTTGGAAAACGTTCCCCTAATATTAAAAAACCCTCATGCAGGTCTTAAAAAGACTAAGACCCGTATGATCCACTGCAGGAGACTAGATAGTTCGATCTTTCTCATCCCTCCTTTTTCCAGTGGCAGTCAGTTCTCTTATCTCCATATGGCCTTATGCGTGTCCCCAATTTCTCCACTTCATTATAATTTTATGTTAATTTTCTCTTTAACTCTCCTTTAATGTTCATTGCCATGATAAAGCCGAATTTGGCCATGTAAAAAAATCATAAGCTTCTCGGACCTTTTTTTATTTTTTTTAATGAGACAAGGCGACTTGTTTTAATTGTTATTATTGCAACATTGTGGATATTTGTATGAAAAAATTGCATCTGTTACTTCTAATAAACTGGTATGGACCATTGAAATTGAAGAATCCTGTTTTAATGTGCAATGAATCCAACTGGTTTTTTTTAATAAAAATGTCATATGTTGTCTTCTTTTTAAATATGTGTACTAAACATTTTCAACTAAGAACCTCTGATGAGCTTTCAGCCCATAAAATGGAATCCTTTACATGTGATTTTGCCTGGGATTCTCTAAGATAGTCTATTTTCAATACTGACTTATTTTTGATTTCTGATTAGCTTAAGTTTTAAATAATCACTCATGTTGCTGAGATATCTTAAGGTCGGTCAGGTGAGCTATTGACATCACTTGGCGTCCGTCGTCGTCGTCGTCATCCGTCGCTAACTTTTCTTTGAAAATGTTCCCCTCTGAAACTACTTAAGGGATTGCTTTGAAATTTTGCACACTTCATCTATGGGATAACTTCTACCAAGATTGCACAAATGGTGACTGCAGACAAAAAAACATGGCCACCGTTGCTAAAAAGGATTGCTTAAATGTTCAGCTCATTGTACAGCCCTTTAAAGATGAAATATAGCTTTTTTCATGTTTTTGGCCAATAGAGTGAAAACTATAGCAGATAGAGAAAAGCTGTTGCTTGCTTAAACCTTTTGATCATTGAACTTTACAAAAGTATCTATTTGGTCCAGGTTGTCAGATGATCCCTTATTTGGGTTATGGCCCTTTAAAGGTGTTTAATAGCTTTTTTCATGTTTTTGGCCTAAAGAATGAAAACTGTTGAAAATAGACAAAAGCTGTTGCTCACCGAGCTCTACTGGTCTCCATAGGTTCGAAGTTGTCATATGATCCCTTATAGGGCTTATGGCCCTTTAAAGGTGAAAAATAGCATTTATTCATGTTTTTGGCTTATAGAATGAAAACCATAGCAGATAAGGAAAATATGTTGCTTGCTTAAACCCTCAGTTTTATTCAGTTCTTCAAAAATATTCATTAGGCTGAAACTGGCAGATGACTTCTAATAAAAGTTATGGCCCTAAGATTAAGCCTATAAAAGATAAAGAAAAGCTTTTGTTTGCTTAAATGTTTGACTATATAAATAAGGTTTTCCCCTCAGATGCCCCTCATTTTTTTCATAAGTAATCAAAGTCAGGTGAGCGATTCAGGCTCTTGAGAGTCTCTTGGTTTTTTTTCAATGCAGAAATAATTGTCATGAATTTTGCTGATATTTTGATTTCATTACAAATATTATTTCGCTCAGATTTTGATTTCAAGAGGCAAAGAGGTACCATGGGGCATTCAAAGGTAAGTAGTCCGAAAGGGCAAATACAAAATCATTCAACACAAATGAAAACAGCAAGAAGAAACAGACAACATGAAACACACAATTTAGAATTATGTTGCTGAGATATCAATAAATATAAACATCATTTTATTCCAGATCAGGAGCCCACGAGGAGCAATAAGAGATTACAACAATGAGAGAAAGAACATAATTGATAGTTTAACAAATATACAATCAACTTACACATAATTTAAACATAGAATAGTATCCAATTTATAACATCCATTTTCAAAACTATATCATCATGGAAGTTTTAGTACTACAATCTATATTTCCGGACCATGTGAGTATATGGACCATATACGCGTATTCGCATGACCATATGGATATACTCGTATGGTCGGACCATATGTTATATACTCATATGGCTACGATTGGCCAGACCTTATAAGTATTTGGACCATATGAGTAATTTTCGAAAAAATAAAATCAGAAGTTTTAAGTGGAATGGAATTAAAAACCGTAATCTACATTACTTTTTACACGATATTGGATTGAATAAGTTTAAAAACATAAATTGTTCAAAGAGAAAACGAACACTCCGGATTTCGTTAATCATTTTAAACAGGGCGTTAGTTCGTTGAGTGTCAGATGTGAAAACATTTTTGTTTTCTTTCTAGTAGGTATTTCTGGTTATCCCCGGTCTAGATACTCATATACCTACTCCAACAAAAAAAAATATTTTCAAAACCATAGCAACTAAAAACGATAGGTCTTAGCGTCAAGTAGAAGAAAATATAGTTAAAAAATATAGAAAAAAATATACGGAATATAGAATTGTTAAAAAAAAAATTTTCACTTCCTATGGTTTTCTTTTTACTGTCGAAAATTTTATTCCATTAGATTCTTATGGCCATGATTTAAACTGGATTCTGATTTTTTTTTAGATTTGTGTAACGCCGCTTCGGTTTTGTAAATAAAATTTGGAAGTCCTTGACTTATGGAAGCACCGACGTGCCATGACCAAAAAAATATTTAACTTGTGTCCACGAGTTTCAAACTTGAGCGCACGAGTTTTTTGTCTTGTGCGCACGAATTTTATATCTTGTACACACGAGTTTCTTACTTGTGCGCACGAGTTTAAGAAACATCGGAGGCACTATACGAAGTTTACCCCGAAGTAAGAAAATTTCCACAGAAGGGGCTACGATGGAAAAAGATGGCAACACGAAAAGCGCGATCTGCATGGTGACGATCAGTCCCGATTTTGAAAATATCAATAATCGTGTTTCCATCAGGGTCTTAATTGGGATAGTGTGACACCAGCATAACGATGTCAATAATTAAAATAATTATAAAATAAATAAAATATCAATAATCGTGTTTCCATCACATTACTAAGAATTAGTTCGGTTTAAGGGAGATAATCCAAACTTATTTTTTTCCCTCTTCATTAAAGAACGATAACTCTTCCTAGAACAGTTGGAATCTATGATAAAGTTTATCGCTGGAGATAAGGCGTTGGTTTGCTATCTTATCACCCGCTATGGTGTTGAAATTGTATGACTTGATATTAAAACCAGATGTTGTCTTTATAATTTTGAATGTTGTCAATAATTGTGAATTTGACCAATTCTGTGTAAATGCTCAATATAGATTTTGTTTTCGTGGTTATATAAATTTGAAAATTGATGTTGTTCGAGTTTAAAAACCGGATATTTCCCAATTTAAAGCCAAAATCAAGGACTAAGATTTACTCGAAAATATTTCTTTTTAATGATTTTTATTTCAACATAAATTTCTTAGCCTAGGTGAAATTAAGTTTAGTCATATATGATCATATCTTATCTGAAAATAAACTCCATCATAGACCTGTGCATATTAGTATACACGTATAGAGGTATATGATTCCATTCAATAATTCATTCCGTCTTTTACTTTTTATACTTTTCTGTGTATTTTATTTATTATTGTGTCACACCCACTTAGGTTATAAGGTTATAATATTGGAATAAAAATTTACTTAGTATAGCCTTTTCAGGAGGCCGATTTTGGACTGAAATCCATAGGAATCTCCATACAACGTTTATTCAACGTTGCATGCATACTATGCAATACAGGGTAACAAATGGGGTTTCAATGGAAAGAGCAATCCTTGCCCGACATTTTGAAAGTATTTTGACTACTCTGGGACTTTTGAGTCGGGGGTTATGGTGCCACAACGTTAGGTACAGTTGACCAAAATTCTTAGACGAAATCCTGAAAATTTAGTGCATTTTTACCGGCAATGTCAATTTCAATCGTATTTCCGGGAGCTATTACTTACGATATAGGTATAAACTGTATATATCTTTGAAGTAGAAGTTCCAGAGGACCTAAAATCACATGATTCATTGAGGTCCATGTATTCGATCCTATTTTTATTCAATGGTGAAAAAAAAGTTCACGAAAAAAAATGTGAAAAATGAGCAAAATGCGGTGCCGTGGGTGCCACAACCACTGGGAAGTGTGAATTCAGAGTAACAACTTGCTGTATCAAAAGTCCAGTGTCCATATGATACAAATATAAAAAAATAATGAAGTTTCGTGCAATAGTTTTCTTGTCAGGGGGAAGCACTTTTTGGTATTTCATGAATTTATGTGAAAAAATCAAGTAAATTTTGCTGAAAATTCGACATTTTACGTAAGAAGAATTTCTGGACAACAGACAAACCCTAAGTGCAAAACTGTTTAATGTGTCAAAAGATACATATGTGCCAAGAACACAGACCAAAAATCAGATCTTTATAGCGATCCAATCGGCCGTACTAGCCTTTCAAAGTTTGGTGCCACCCGGTGCCGTCTAAAATTTTGCTGATTTTTTGAAATTACGACCGCACCTGCTTAAGCCCAACACCCCTAGCGTCTGTTTGAGTAACCCTACTGCCTAAATATTGCATGTGTGCATAGAAGCAATACACATGCATGATATTGAATACAGAAATCTTTTTTTACTCACTTTTGCCATGATTGCTGCGGTTATCGTATATATGTGATTTTGCAATTTTTTTAATAATTTTGAACTTACAGATATGAAATTGGTATTGTCTGAACTAGAATAAATTACTGAACAAGATTATACAAAAACATTGAATCTAGAGGGGTCCGGGGTCAAAATATAGGATCACAAAGTTGGCCGACGCTGATTACAGAAAAACGTATTTTTTGCGTTTTCAGAGCCTGCCCCTGCAGAAACCATACGTAGTACGGCAGATTTTTTTGGCTTTTTTCTGAAAAGGGCACCCCATAGACTAGAAACATGTAACAAATCAAAGTCTGGCTACTTTTATTAAAATTCGTGTGAAAGCCCTACTTAGTATGCGCTTTTTATACCATTAGCTAGAGCGTTTCTGATGAGTCTGAAATAGATGAAACCTGGGACTTGTGTTCTAATCTTGATGAAGATAAAAGACATTTATCGGTAAAAATGTTCAGGTCCATTATGTCGATATTTGGTTATTCCCCCGGTGTACAAGGTATATTATTATACTCTTCGAAATATGCATTTATAGTATAACCAAATGAAATCCCGTCATTGTTGCTATGCAGTATGTTTTATGTTTAAATCTTAAAAATATAAAAGGTTTCAGGTTCATGCATGGAGCTATCATATAGACAATTGCATACGACTGAAATGAATTCTGATACGCATTTTCGACCGGTGAGGTTCAAAAGCATGCACATGTCAAGATGTAGAAAATCAAACACATTATAAAGCAAATAAATGTTTTTATGTGACCACACGTCCAGTTTTTGTATCTTGTATATGTCTTTCTACTGTTTTTTATTTTTTAAGTTTCGTAAGCTCATCATTACGTGCTTTGTTGTACTGTCGTAACTTGCTGGCTACTGAATATAGATGAATGAACTTATTTGGTTGGTATTTGATGAACGAACGGAGTACACAAACCACACAGGACGTGCAATAATGTATAAATTGCATGAAATTTCAACCAGCATTTTTCCAATGCAGTTTTGAGCTTCGAGTTCTCGAAAAGTTCGCACAAATACACTACATACGAACGGAGACAGAGACTAAAACAAAAACAGTAAACCATGTCATGCGAATTGCCTTAGGTGAAGAGGATATGGAAATGAATAAAGTTTCTTTTTATTCCACAAAACATCGATATCACAAATGCCGAAATACATCGGTAGTTAGTTGCCACACTTAATCATTTTTTCTTTCTTACTTTACAAAGTCCCTGGACCTATGAATATGATGCTGTCATACAAAGTAAATCGTTCTATTTCTTTTTTTCGTGTTAATAAAAAAAAAACCCGGAATTTAAATAATTAAACTATCAGTCAGTTTCTATGAATGTAATCGTTTTTGTTGGTCTTTTTGGACTTTTTAGAGTTTTTTTAATTGTTAACCTATCTTGATTAAGTTCACACCAAGTTCATTTGGCTTTCAATTGCATAACATTTGCACTGAAAGAGTTCCCTTGCATGTAGTTCTGATTGATGTTTTTTTTTTCTTAACCGCTTGTTATGTGAGCTGTGTCGCGTACACTTTTTCTACATCTCATTATTTTCTTTTTCTTTTCCAATAAGATAAAGATCAAAACAAAGTATCAATTATGTATGACATTTTAATTTTCTCAGTATCATATAAAAATTACAATGTTTTCATCAATAACTCTTCAGAATCACGAATACATATTATTACTTCAAAAAATTATTTATCGCACTAAAAAGATAAATGCATCAATAAGTAAGACACTTTATACATAAAGTAAATAAATGTAAAAATATTTACAACAAAACGTTGGGGTTGATTTCGACGAAAAACTAGATTTTACACGTTAAAATTACAATAAAGAGATGTTATGTAGAATTTAAGTATCAAATTTGTTTTGTTTTTTAATGTGAATCTGAATGTTTGGAAATTCCCTTTTTTACTTGAAAGCAAATAAATAAATTTAAGGACATATTTTAAAAGTGGATGGAATTAAAAAACTATGTAAATGAGGTTAATGAAAACTTTATCACACTGAAAAGATAATTGCATCAATAAGTAAGACACTTTGTACATAAAATAAATAAATGTAAAAATATTTACAACAAAACGCGGAGGTTGATTTCCACGAAAGCCTCTACACATTAAAATGACAATAAAGAGATGTTATATAGAATTAAATATCAAATTTGTTTTGTTTTTTTAATGTGAACTTTCATCTGAATACTTGGAAATTCCCTTTTTACTTGAAAGCAAATAAATAAATAAATTTATGGACATATTTTTAAAGTGGGTGGAATTAAAAAAAAAACTATGTATAAAATGAGCATAAATAAAACTTTTTTTATAAATTCTATTGATTTTCTTCACAAAGTATAATGAAAGTATTATTGCATATTTAATTTTATATAAATATTAGAAATATAACACACTTAATCTGTGTTGGATACTCCATTGAAATACAGTCAAATGTTTTCTTTTAGCAAAGCAACGAGTTTTTCCTTGTTCCTTAATCTTGTTTTAACGCCGAGAGCAAACAGTTTCTGTTTAATGTCCACTACTGACAAGGAATTGAGATCCTCTGATTCTGGTAGAGTTGGTGTAGTATCCTTTTCCTGCGATTTGTGCTTGACCTCGGCTTCCTTGATTTCCTTCAACACGGTGTTCCTTTTTCTAGTTCTTGTTGCTATTAATTCGCTTTCCCACCAGTCTTCTTTCCGTTTATGATATTCTCTGCGCTTTCTTTCCATCCCTACACTCAGGTTTTCGATCCTTTTTCTCACCTTCAACGTGTCCACTGTGCAATCTAGCTTGTTCGTTTTCTTTTGGTAGATGGTTTTTATATTGTCATTTACTTTTTCAACTCCTTGGCAACTGAACTTCTTAAGATGACCATAGTTGGAAATAAAAAATGGGACATGATAAGCCAAAGTATGGATGTAGGGTGTAATGTGGTCTTGTGTGTATCCCTTTCTTCGCTGTCCAATTTGAATAAAGTCTAAAACCCACTGTTTACAGGTCGCGAATACATTTTCCGGAGATTTAAGTTCAACCAATGGATTGTTTATTAATTGGATTATTTTCGAAAAATCTTTCCACAGTTTTACTGTCTGATCATGTGTTTCATTGTGAATGTTAAACATTAGCTTATCAGGAAGAAGTTTCATCAGTTTCTTCATGTCATCTCCTCTTAATGCTGTCCATTCCCGGTCGCCTTTTCTTTGTTTTGACGCCCAAATCTGAAAAGGGACCCCACACGACCTAATACTTTCAACCAGGGAACTAAGGTAGTCAGATTTTCGTGACTCTCCGGCAGTTTTATCGTCCTTATCGGCAGCATCGTCAATTATATTCCGCAATAGTACATCAAAGATTCGCATTGTCAGGTGAAGTTCGTCGGGTTCTATGTGGTCGGGTTCAATATTTATGAGAGGTGGATATTTAATGCTGTAAAGTTTCTTGCTCTTGGAACTAAGGGATCTGATCTCATCAATTGTTCTACAGTTAACCGGCGTGTGGTAATAGTTCCATTCTTTAGAGAGATCCCCTCTGTCCCCTTTTGATACCTTGCACCACGGACATGCGTATTCGGCCGTTGATCCGCTAAGTCCAAGGCATAACTGCAAAAATTTCATGTCTCCCCCATACAAAAGCTCAATTTTATAGTCTCTATTGTTAACATTAAGTTCCGGAGAGTTGTTCAATTCATTAATCTGGTCAAAAACTGGCTTCAAAGTATCTCGTAAGTTTTCATAATTTTCATGACATTTAACGATCGCTAGTGTCCGTTGTTGGGAAGCTGATTAAGTCACGTCGTCGTCTACAATAGCAAAAGACATCACTATATAGTTTGAAATTCGACTGACCCTAGTTCCGTCGCCTGACACTTTTATCTTAACTGCTTTTGGATTAGCTGTTTCCTCTGTGCTCTCATGACTGTATCGTTCGTGTAGCGCATTTTCAACCTCTCTTTTGAAATTTAGAAAGGCCCCTGGAATGTTTCCTGGAGTACGTTCTAGATGAACCGAGTTGTTGAGCTGGTCTCGGTAGTTTTTTATTAGATAGGACTTCGGAAGGTCGTTTGTTTTCAGTGATAGTTCGTGATATGCCTGGTCACCGATAGCAAATTTATCAAGGATGTATAGTATTTCCTTAATTCTTTCCTCGTCCAATTCTGGTTGGTCGTGTTCGCCTAGACTGATGTTTACGTCTTCTCCCGTCTTTGTTTTAAAAGACAATGATTTAGGGGTTAAACCATAGGTTTCGGCAAACCACAGCGCTTTTTGAGACATCGATTTTATTTCTTTGATTCTAGCATAACGTTGAGTTTTCCCCAGTTCTTCCACGTTTTTTCCGTTATTTTTTTCAACATGATGCTTGTTTATAAGCTCGATGCATTGGCGAAGTTTTTCATTCTCGTCCTTTAAAGTCTCCAATGTTTTAAAATCTTTATCTTTCTGTGATAGAAGGTTGTCACTTTCAATTAACTGTTTATAAAGGTCTTTGCAACGTACTGATAACTCGAGATTTTTTTCTTCAAATTTCGAAAGACGACAGGCGAGAGATTTGACATCTTCAAGTTCAGATTGAAAAACGGTAATAGAGGTTATGTTGTCATTCAGTTCCGAACGCTTTCGACCGGAGGTTGATCTAAATCTGAGGAGAACCTTTTCTGTGATTTTTCGAAAACGATATTCAAGGCGGGTTGATTCTTTAAGTTGAAATGTAGGTATTTGTGAGTTGTAGATTGAAACAAAACTGAAATCAGGAAACTTTTTCTTAAACTTGTTAACTTCACTGATAAAAGAGTACCTTATTTCAATTGTCAATACTATCTTTTCGCGCATCAAGAACTCTTTCTTTAAGTTGGGCGATAAACTGTTTGAAATGACCGGCTTTAGATTAGTTTGAAATTTATCTTTGCTGTATGTAGACAAAACGTCAGACATTTTAAAATCCTGTTGTATAGCTTTACAAATACAAATGATTTATTTGTCCCTTAAAGTTCCTCAACATGGCAGACTTCAGTTGCACAAACTAGCCTCAGAGTTTCTATGGGTATTTGTTTCATTACAACGCATCTATTTTCAGCAACGTACACTTTTCTCATGTACAAATTTGGTTTTACGGAACATGGAAACGAAAGTTTTAATCCACGGCCCCTTGAGTTAAGTCTATAATACCAGTCTTTTACAAGCGGCAATTTGCTCAAATCGTCCACGGTGTTGAGCTGTTTCTTGTCCAAAGTACCAAAACAGTGACGGTAAATGTCCAGATCGAACCTTACAACAACTGTGTTTTCTTTCCCGCGGAGTCTCTGCTGAACTGCACATTCGAAATCACGAGAAGCTGCTAACAAACGTTGTTCTGAGATCTCTGGTTCGTTGAAAGACCTTATAATGTCATCACTGAGGTGACTTTCTGGTTCCCAAGTCCATTCGTAGTCTGCATATCCTTCCCATTTCACAAGGTAAAGAGTTTGCTGAAATGAAAAAAGTAAGGATTAACAATTATAATATTATAATGCATCTCTGTAAGCCAACGCTGAAAGGGGATATCCCTACTTTCACAATTTTGCGCTTTTACACATTCAGAATTCCCGGAAACATAAATAAAAATGCATGCATGTACACTATAGAATCAGCAATCATAGTTTACATCAATTAAATGTGTTTATAGCGGTTTAAGATTTATATTTTCTACTCTGCGTTTCATGTGGTTGTTGTTCCTTGTGTGTGTTTGTTTGTATATCGAAAGCTTGTTTTCTTTCGTGTCTTCGGTTTTATCCTTTCATTAAAGATTATAAGACTCGAATGCCCTTTTAGTATATTTCTTGATTTCTTACACACATGCATATTGTATTGTATATATTATAGTATTAACTGCATAAGAATATGAGATTCAAATGCCATTTTATGACATCTCTAAATTTGTCTTTATAAACATGTATATGTTACAGTCATTTTCTTAATTTAGGCATTTTGTTAAATGACTGAAAATTTTAGGCATTTTATAAAATGCCGACCGATTTTAGGCATTCTATAAAATGACTAAAATCTTCAGTCATTCAACAAAATGCCTGGAAAAATAATGAAAATTTTAATAAAATGCCTGAAATAAGTAAACAACTTCTTAATACCAAGAAAGACATTTTAAATATGAATTAAGGTGGAACGTTAAATAAAAAGACCTTGTCCATAAAATAAAAATTCTAGCTATAAAATGTATTGCTAATATAAGGTTTAAAACAATAGCCATAGCAACCCCAATTTCCCTAAATCCCTCATCTGGTCCGGTCTCTCATATGAGATATTAAACCTATAAGGGATCATTTGACAACTTTGACCGAAAGGAGACTTTTGTAGAGCATAATGGGATGAAGGCTTAAGCTTTTCTCTATCTACCCTTCTTTCTATAGGGCAAAAACAAAAATAAAGCTTCTTTGTACCTTTTACTCCTATAAAGGGATCATCTGAAAACTTCTATCATTTACGATTTTAGTAGAGCTTCATAGGCTAAAGGTTTAAGCAAGCTTTTTAACCTGCGGTCCAGGTGAGATAATAAAAAGAAAAAAATACCTTTGGAAATATAGTTATAATCCAAGGCATTCTCTTTTGTTGCTTTCTTTACTTTTTGAATGATCTTACAAAATGTAATAAAACTTGGTATGCAAGAAGTATAACATGTTATCACAAATTTTTATCATTAATTCTCTAAAATTGACGAGCAGACGGTTAATTTTTATAGTCCAATAGCAGAATGCGTGGGGTATGTGAGAGTGCTCACTAAGGTTCTTATATTCATATGTATGTTTAATGTTGTCAAAATTTTGTGTTTTTTGTTCACAGATCCTATTGTAAAGATTCATATGACAATAAAAGTTGATTGATCGTAATATCTCTTTTCAATATCTTTTTTGTTGTTGTTGCTAGTATCTAAAATCTCTAAAAGTTTGTTTGTAAATTTTTGTTCTGAGTTAAAAGAAAATTCTGCATTTGCCATGGTCAAGCAATGATTTTACAAATGAAATAAATCTTATAAATCTTAACTCCAGATTTGAACATGTTCTCAATGAATAAAACAAGTTTCAAACGCTCTTGTAAGTAATGTGTATAGGATTGCAAATACCCATACGACAATTTCTTATTCTATACAATTTAGGCATTTTCTTTAATTTTGTTAAAAAATTCCAGGCATTTTGTAAAATGCCTTAATATTTTCAGGCATTTCATATAATGCCGATAGGACTTAGTCATTTCATAAAATGCCTAAAATATCAGGCATTTTACAAAATGCCTGAATTAAGAAAATGACTGTAACATATACATTAAAATACCAAGGCTACATGTCCTTGTTTAGGGAGGCTACTAAAAGTACATTTTTCAGCAAATATTTCGTAACCGAAAAGACTTGAAATGGCAGTAATTTAATTTTCTAGTGTAACAATCGCCCATTTTGTTACAGGTTATTTAAACATGCAAATGTACTGCAACATTAAAATAGGTAAAAATGTGGTCCTACATAAAAATAAATTTCGTTAAAATGCTAAGGTATTCGAATGAAATGCGGACAGCTAATTTCTGTCCTTTAGTTAGTATATACTAAACTCGATATTTTGCATGTATTTATGCTTAAATGTGTGTTTATTCAATAGGAAGAGCTTATTACACATGCAGTTATATATTCTAATTCAAACAATAAATATACTTGTAAAACAATCAATTAACTCAGGGAGGTTTTTAACATTAAATTTTAAACTATATTTGAATATAAACTTTACACAAGTTCTGGCAATAATTAGCATCCACTTGCTTTTGATAAGGTGTTGAGATAGCATGATAGGTGTACAAAGAAACTGGAAGGAGTTCGAACTGATTAGGGGATAATACTAATAACAATTACTTGCATTTGAAAAAAAAGATGATCAAATTTAAATTAAAAAGTCTGTTTTGAATAATTTAATTTAACAAAAAGATTGGACAAAATGCAGTGTCTTGTAGTATTTTAATAGTTTTAAAGTGTTCAATTACCCTGTAAAATATTTTTTTTCTGTTTTAAATTTGAATACTAGTCATAAAGATAATCATAACCAAGAATGGGTTTGATTTTATATGTGCAGGATATTCACTTTTTTGTAAAACAACGAGAAATTTGTACATGTATTTGAATGTTTAATAAATAGATGGACAAATAAGCTAAAATCTTCGTAGATAATTTTACTCGTTCCCGGAGTAAACTAAGACTCAAAGATTTGGCGATGAAGGTTTTTTTTCCATCATTTATGATTAGGCATAGTTATATCTTTGTATTGTTTTTATAAAAATAAAATGAATAAATGCCAGAAAATTACATATTAAGAGATGGGTAGTTCACCGTGTAATAAGCTTTTTTAGTTGATTTCGTAACTTTGTAATAAAAAGATATTTATCTAATGTGATTTTAATTACTGAAGTGCTCAATTATTATAAAAATATTTACCCCATTGGAAACACGCTTTCTGGAGATAAGTCTCTCTACTTTATACTCTTCTGGTAAAACTGCTCTACGTTCCACTTTCTCCTTCTTAAGGCACAACTGCTCACCATAGCAAAGCTCCCTCCAGTTGATATCACGCTTTCTACGCAATTGCATTGAGAACGCCATCCTCGAAGAATATGTTGTACTTTAAGGAACATGTACGTCCAACTGCGAGGCCATATGTTTTTTTTTAAATGACTGTCACATTTATTGCAGTTTTCCTGTTCTGTTTCATAATTTCAGTGTCTAGATTAATATTACCTATCGTATTTATCAATAGAGACCATAAACGTTCATGACGGGGCGTTTTGACATTATACAATATAATGTTTAATCTAATTTATGATATTTTTACAGATCCACGCTTATACTGTGACAAATACCTAAATTTAACAAGATTTGAAAGACTTAAACTGTCCATTTACAATTTATATAATTTAAAAAACCATTTAAATAAACAGTCCATGTATTTAAGCAGTAATTGTCATTAAATATCTAAATAAAAATAATTAATTGATAAGAAAATAAACAAACAAACTTAAAAACCAAGGAATTCGAAGGGGCAGTCGGCAAAGAATCTAAGTTATTTTTAAATATTCAACAGATTTTCATGAAATTTTCATATGCGATTTTTCAAATAGAGTCTTAATAACATGTGTAAAACTTCAAATCTTTATTCCTTAGTAGTTGTTTTATTTTGTTACAGTACTGTTTACAAAAAAAAAAATGATGACGGACACATTGAAAACTATAAGCCTATATGAATAAATAAACCAAAATTTCGACTTTATTATAACTGAAATGTAATATATTATATAAATCTCTTGTAGTATGGATCTTTAAGTTCTCAAGTAATTGTTTAACATTTTAGCACATTCATGATACTCCATGGTGGTCTTATCTGATCAGTCAGTGTCGGCAAATTTTGATATGATGCAATCAATTTGGTAAAAAAGTCTGTAAAATATGTCGTTTTTAAATGAATTTGGAAGTGACTTATCAAACTGCTAAAATTACCAAAGTTTCATCAAAAGAAAATTCAAAGTTTTAACTTTTCTAATATAACAGGGCCTTGACGATCTAACAATAAGAAGTATTTTTAATCTTCAAAATAAACTGATACCCGATACCAAATTCTACGACTTTTCAATAGAATATATAGGAGAAAAATTGCATTTTCCCTATTGATTTCAAATGCAATTGGAAGTAAATTAACGTTTTCAAAACAATTTTTAAGTTGTACCAACGTAAAGAAGAATAGTTAAGCTTTTCAAAGATAACAGGGCCTAGAAAAAAATCTGAGGATATCATAGTTTAAATGACTGATGAAAAAAAAGTTATACAGAAATCCTTTAGACGATTTCATCGATAAAGCTGAGATAAACTGGCGCATGCGCATTAATGACCGAACTGATTCTTAGTAATGGGTCTTAATTGGGATAGTGTGACGCCAGCATAACGATGTCATCATGATTTGTTTATCATGTATCAACGGTTTTGAAAATTAACAAAATTTTTAATTTCATATCTTACGTCTTCTTTTTCAAAAAACAACTGTGTTCATAAAAAAAATATTTGTTGGATTCCTCCTTTATTAGCTGATCCGAATACTCATGTGAGCTATTGCCATCACTGGGCGTCCGTCGTCCACCTGGTCCGAATTCGATGGGTGATGTGAGCTATTGCCATCACTGGGCGTCCGTCGTCCGTTAAATTGTTCAAACGTTAACTCCTCTGATAACATAAATCCAATTGAAAACAAACTTAGTACAGTTGTATATTGGCATGAGTGCTTCAAAATTATCGTTTGGAATTTTGATTGGTTAAACATGACTGCCGTGGCTAAATATAGAACATAACAGTAAATTAGAGTTTTTTGCAAATAACTTAAAAACAGTAATAGATATCAAAATTGTGGCATCATGAGGATAGAGGTGATCAGGGCGTTAGTTGATTTAGTGTCAAATGTGAAAACATTTTTGATTTCGTTCTAATAGTGGTATTTCTGGTTAATCCCGACCATACGCGTATGGTCTAGATACTCGACGAAGATCCAATTACCCATGTAGGAGTTATTGCTTTTTTCTGGATTCTTTCAAAATGTGCATTTATTAAGCTCAATACCTTGAAAACTATAAAAGGTATTTGAGAAATTTTTATTGCATTTTGTTCACTCCATCAAGATCTACCAATGATGTAACAAGAGTCAAAGTTGTAGGACTGTTCTTTTTAGGGGTTTTTCAATTAAGAACGTCAAAATTTGTAATTTTCCTCATTAACTCCTCTGACACCATAGGTTCAATTGCAATCAAACTTGGTATAGCTATTCAAAAGCATGTGTAGTAGAAAACTATCGTTTGGATTTTAGATAAATGTTAAAAGTGATTACTATGAACATATATCATATCATCCTCGGAAACCCAGGGGTTCTTCATTTGCATACTCATTCATCACGTGATGAATGAGTGTGCGAATGAAGAACCCCTGGGTTTCCGAGGATGATATCATATGTGGTTAAAACACTAACAAGTGTTGTCATAGGGGAAATCGGAAAACACATATCATTGCCGGATAGCCTGTTCAAAATAGACAAGGCTTATTAAACTCCAGATGCAAAGGTAAGTTGGTATTAGAGCTTTAGAATGACTTAAATTTTTCATTTTTTTATTTTTTTGATATTTCTTTTCATCATTTTATTTCTAACGATCCTCTACAAGAGAATTTACAGTTAAAAGAAGAAGTGCCAATAAGAACCGGATAAATCTTGCTTAAATTCTAGAAACATTGCATGATGTTAGTTGGTTTATACGAGCTCCCTATCCGTTTTGTCTCGTTGTTTACGACAATTTACTTGGGTAATTTTTTCAACTTATTGAGTCCTTTTCATAGTTACTATTTATATTTATACTATAGAGTTTCAGTAATCTTTTTTTTTTTCAGGAGCAAAAATCAAATCTATTTTGACTTGCAATGAAGTTCCTCTTGGGATTTTGCCTATTAGTCCTGTTCACAAAGATAGCCAATATTACTGCTTTTTCATCTGGGGCACCTGATTTAGCATGTGTTAACCGAACACCAAACCATGGTGGAAACCAACCACAAAACCGAGCCAAACCGTACATTGTTTCGGTGAACTCCACGATCCATGCTCCCGATAGACCCATTTTGGGTAAGAATTCAAATTGAAACTTTTTTTAATATGCAGTTTTATCCTCACCTATACTTGTGCTTTAAATGTTTGTCTGCCATGGAAATTATTATAATGATTTTAAAGTACAGTTCATGATCGGTGAACTCTCCCACAATTTTGACCCAGTGTTGGGCAACCTGGTTGACAACCTGTCCAAAAAGTTTTTATCTGATGTAATGTTATTGAGAAAGAATTCAATACCAGAATAACTAGTTAAGCTTTTATCATTTTTCAGTTTTAAAAAAGGAGTATATGTAAACCCGATCATGGCTGTAAAATGATTTGTTATTTTATCTTATACTGAATGACTTGACTTTTAACTGTGGTTTTAGTCAATGTTTTTGTTTTATTTTTTACAAAAGGTACTATATCTTTTATGACGAACTTTTTATATATTTTATATTGTAAAGAATGTTTTACAATAACTTGTATATAGTTGTTTTACCTGTAGACGCAAGCGCCGATGCCCCGTCGGTGTTTGCCCCCGTTGTAAAGGGGTAGTTTCAAAATAAAATATATATATATATATATAATGATCATTAGTTACTAATCTATTATTTAATTTAGGCACTAGAAACATGTGTTTATGTAGATTCCTTCTTTCTTATTTATTAAACGATAGAAAGACAAAATCATAGAGCAAGCACATTGAATGAATTTTCACAAAAGTGAATTTAAATAATAAAAAGTGGCTAATATGCGGCACCTATAGAACACCATCGATAAAAAAGGACCAGTTTATAGATGACATTACAAACAATTTCGACAAAATATCAATATACTATGATTTTTTCGACTTGCCCCGATTTATATCATCTGTATCGTCCCCGCATATGCGAAAACGTGTCATTGCCTTAATGGATTTACTTGAAGGAAACTAGAAGTCCGTAATTTATGAAAGATTCCTATTAATTTTAGGGTCTTGATTCCTTATAGGTTTTCTTTGTTCCTGTCTTGAAAATGACCATAGAACAAAAGCAATATCGACAGCATACAAACAATCGAAAATTAATCAAATATATGTATTAATTTCGTTTAACCTCGATGTTAGTATTTCGATCATCCTCTATCTTAGAAACAGTTGTTTTTGTGTTTAAATGTCTGTTTCTTCGCGCTTTTCTCGCTCGTTCGTGTTTGCTGATTTTGTCTTTGCCATTTCAGACTTTGTGCATCTGAAGGTCCTATTGGGACCTCTCTGCTTCTTTCTAGACTTTTAAGTATTCGGTTATGGTTTTATTGTCTCGCCTGCGACGAAAGTCTCAAAATGCGAGACATAGGTATAACTTTCCGACGAAAATGAATAACATGAAAAGTAAAATACCTAGGCATCTGATATTTGATATACTGACATTTAGGGTTGTGACACCTTGCAGCGTGACCCTGATCCCATTTTCACGCTTCAACGGCTCAGCGAACTAAGGTCTTTTGGGGGGTGAAAACTTCTTTGAATTAAAGACTTGTGGAAAATGAATTTCTTGAAAATTATAATACCTAGACATCTGATATTTAGTAAACAGACACTTGGGTTGTGATCTACACAACTGATGCCATATCATGTTACCCTGACTCCTATTTCACGCTTCAATTAGGGCTTTGTGAACCTATGTTCTTTTTTCACGTCGTAAACTTCTTTGTAAGTCTTTTGTAAAAATGAATTACAAGAAAAGTATATTACCTACGCATCTGATGAGTGAGTGAGTGAGTTAATGTTTAACGCCCGTGCAATGCTATATAGGCCGGTTATTTACAGGCGATGAACATGGAAAGGATGATAAATTGATCATGAAATGATGGTGATGGATGAAATATAGTGATTGGGTGGGAAACAAAGGAACGGTCAATTTTGAAGAACCACAAAAAAGGGAGAGATGGGTCGGGACGAAAAATTTAGCCTATGTGGTGCACTACTTTTGGGTCCACAAAGGGGTCTTTTACGTGCATGAAGCGTGGTACTCTCCACACACGTAGGTCCACTATGGTCAGCGGTCAGAGTTTCCGTATTATAGACCTGACAACTTTCGCTGACGAGGGCCACCCTATTCAGCCACCTAGGGTACACACTTGGTCGCTCTAGATCTGTGAGCTGAGAACTGACCCGACGCCAGAATCCCAAGACCCTTAGTCACCTCTAATGACAAGCTAGAGTCCTATTCGCCACCCGCACCCCGCACGGGCCCCTACGCATTTGATACTTTTGTGGAAAAGTATTATACTTAGGCATCTGATATTTAGTATGCAGACACAAGACCTAGCTAGATAGTGAATGAGTTTCACAGTGGTGAGGACAGGCGAGACAAACTATTATGAGCCACTGTTATACAATTATATCTTTTTATACTTTTGCATTGTAAATTTCAGTAACATTAACAGGAGTTAACTCGGCACAGTTTAAAGGCTTTATGATGCAGATGAGAACAACGGATACATCACAAGCGCTTGTCGGTAATTTTACTATTCCACCGGAAGAAGATGACAACATTCAACTGAGGACATGTAGCGGAAATGTAATGTTTACAAACTATTAAATAAACTTGGCAAACATTATTTAGAATTACTACGGCTTATTAAGCTGTTTTTTTTTCTAAATAAAATCTTCCGTTCAAGTAACCCTGAGTAGCCTTAAATTGTGAACGTATTTCAAAGAAGAGGCAAAGTCAGATTGACACATCAATATAAGTGTTTGATTTTTTTATGATTCACTTGAGGTCAAAATTGTTTCTTACATGTAAACTAAATTTTCTGTTTTTTCCGCCTCGAATTAGGAGTGTATGGTTCTGACGATCAGATTATACTTTCCTTTATTCTCTTTTTTTTTCAGTTTAGTATTAAACTGGGTAGCTTATTTTAATTGGACTTTAAATCAAATAGGATTAACTTATGAATTTTACAGTTTTGACAATTTTGAAATATTTCTTTAGACATAACTTTTCATTCGTTCATTCGTATCTTTACTTCCACCTTAACGCAACATGCACACTTCGTGTTACTAATAGGAGAAATATATGACGGAATTGTTTTCTTTCATAGGCAGCTGGTGCAGTGACTCATAAAAACAACTCAACTAAGTCTGATATATCAGTTATATGGTCTACGAGTGATCCGAATGTTGGGACAGTGCGTATAGTGTAAGTCTAGCTGTACATTCAAAATTTTGTCCTAGGGTTAGGAACTTGTGTATATTTTTCATTAGGGACCAACCAATTAATATTTAGCATGCTGAAATTTTAGATAAAACAGCAGGATGCCAATGACCTGAAATCAAAAGGCAAGACAGTGATTTTGATTCGGAAAAAGACAGGATGGTGTTTTGACAGAAAAAAATAGATTAATTTAGCAATGAACACTTTGCTCGTGCACACAAAGAAAATTCCTGGCTCCAATTTTTGTCTCGCCTGCGACGAATAGTCGCGAAAGGCGAGACATGGGTATTACTTTCCGGCGGCGGCGGCGTATTCAACTTTTTTGTAAGACTTTTGTGGACAGTGAATTGCTTGAAAAGTATAATAGCTAGGCATCTGATATTTTTAAAAAAACACTAGGGGTTATGGTCTACGCAACTGTCACCATGCCTGACGACCCTGACCCCATTTTCATGCTCCAGTGACTCTGTGACTGTAAGACTTTTGTGGACAATGAATTGTATAATAGCACTAGGTCATCTGATATTGAGTATAAAGACACTTTTTGTGTTTATATCAAGACACGAAAGCTTAGGTAGTTGATGTTGGTAATGGTTCCGGCAGGCGAGACATACTTTTAGTGGCCACACTTGTTCCTTAAGGGATGAAAAAAGTTTCCATAGCCCCCTTAAAAATCAAATGGTCGCTCCCTTATATAATTACAAACAAATGGTTTAAAACTTTTCTACTATAAAACTTAACAGAGATGCTTATTACGAAGAATTTTGTCTCTATTGATTAATGTCCTTTTTGACATGGTAATAATGAGATTTGGAATAAGTGTACGCGACATAGCTTACATAACAAGCGGTAAATTAGAAAAAAAAACACAAAGGAAAACCCCCAGCTGCCTTCAGACCAGAAGGCGATGCTCGCTGTTTCGGTCCATGGTCTAATAAAATGCATAAAATTCACATCCAGACCTGGAACCCCGTTGTGGCGAAGATAAGCGAGTATTTAGATGATGATACAGAAACCTTATCAACCTATAACTGATAGGGTCGACTTGTATTGAGACTGCAGCTCTTTAATACCGATAAAGACTTTATCTTGGTTGTGCAAAGAAGAGGTGGTTGTGAGCATATTGGGGGCCTTGTATTTCCTTTCCGATACTCTCATCTTCAAGTAGCAGTTACGTTTGATTCTTTTTAAAATTGCCTTGATTTTGCTCTGATGTAGACTACAATACAGAAGATCTAAATGTTTTGTACAAGAGTATTTTACAAATGACAAATTTAGCAAACAAAAAAACAAACATTAAGAACACATTACATTATCACAAAATTGGCATATGCATGAACACATGTAGCTTTTTCGTTCATCAAAGCTGTTCATTTCCGTACATTTTATTCTCGGGATTCTGAAATTTCTCCGATATTTGGCAACATCATGTACATACATGCATGTATTAACTGTACAATGATTTGGGGTTTATGGATCCTACCTGTAACTAAATTCTAGTGTTTCCATGTTTTACATATTGTCTGTTTTGTCCCGTTCTAGTTGTTGTTTACTGGTTTTGTCTCTGCCCTTTCGGACTTTTGACAGTCGGATACCCCATTGGTTCATCTGCTCCTTTTAAAATGACTACTGTTGTTACACGATGTTTTTGCTTATACATGTTGGTATTTTTACAGATCAACTGTTGTTCAGCAATTTGACACCTTCTGGCTTGATGTCCAATCACAGACTATTACAAAGGGGATACTGTCTGACGGTGGGGGAGAACCACCATCAACTACCCCAGTCGCAGGTCGCCCTCCAACTGACGCAATGTCAAGATCTACACCAGGATGTTTGGCACTCTTACTGTGCACCGCGTTTTTATACATTTTGCGCGCACTGTAGAGTCAATATAGTGTTAACTTTTGATAGAAACTGGGTGTTGGAGAACACTTTTCCGTCAATTGTTTCATTTCATAATGCAATTTAGTATATTACATTGAAACATATCTTATCATTTCATTTCTAAGTATACTTGCCAAATAACTTGATTTTTTTCTAAATATATAATTATCATAAATTTTATTGTTTACTGTTAGCTAGAAAAGGGTTTTTCGTTCTCCTTTTGGTGCATTTAATAAACAAAGATTCATTGTAAATGACTCTGTCGTAGTTTTCTGAATGGTCAAGTTGCCCTTTCCATACCATGAAGCTACATGTAATCTTTCACGTACATGTTATCAATGAATAAAGATGGAGAACAAAATTTGCGGTTGACTCATCTTCACAATAAATTTTACAGTTGTACAACTGATTTTTCACGTAAATGTAATCAATGTATAACAAGAGAGAACGAATTTTAATATCTTCACAATAAAGTTGACTGTTGTAGAGATAATCGTTCACGGACATGTAATCAATTTATGGATAGGCGGTGTCGCATAATTAAAGGTCCGGGTCCGGCCGGACCCGTAATGTTAACATTTTGGGTCCGCCTTTGGATTATTTTTGTCTATAAGTATTGGTCCGGGCTCGAAAAAATATACATGCTTCTATTTCAAGATAACAATAGAAACTATTTTAGTTCATTTTACAATTACAAACAGTTGTTCCAAGATAAGATATAATCAAACCCAATTTTAGTTTGAGTTTTGTCATTTTCAATCAATTTTTGATAGTCTCAGTAGAGTTCATAAACGACTTGTACGCCCGTTTGTGCGTCATTTTGTCTTTTTTCTCATATTTGAATGTTAACATATATACAAGTTTCTCTTTACTTTATATACAAATTTGTATTGAATGATATAAATTTTATTCATTTGATTTTAATTCAATTTTTAGTCGTTTGCTGAAATAAAACGTATTTTTTCTTGTTAAAATCTTGTTCTGAAATTGAACCTATGTAAGTAATAAGTGACAATAGGAGTTAACTCATCAATACATGTATTTATAAAAAATAGTAATAAATCAAATGCATTTACCTGCTTTACCTATTCCATAGACCCTATATACCTGTCTCAAATAATTCACACCTATTACACAGCTGATAAATTGGACCTCCAGCTGGCTATTTCAAACTATTCGGCAATCAGTTACATATAACAGTCCGACATTTTTTTTAAATGGGAAGTGCCGAAATTGCCAGCAATCCCTACAAAGTGCGACACGATAAATATGTTTTTGCGTGACAACAGTGCGGTTTTTGCGGATCACCTAGAAGCATTGTGTGAAAAGCAGAGGAAAATTAAGACGATTTTTGCTTTTTCAAGGACAATTTAGTTTATAGCATAATTATTTATTGGAAAATACGTCGATAGATTTTTAAAATACACCAGAAATATCCCTTATCAATATAAGCACAGTTAGATGTTGTTTCCGTGTCAAAAATAAAGATTATTATCAAATTTTAAAATATCGTAATTTCGGTACAAAAGAACAGTAGAAATGAATCCTAAACAGTTTCTGTGCCTCTTTGGTCAAATCTGAAATTTTTAAGATCTTTCTTACCCACAGTAATAAGGATACGTTGAAGTTATAAACATTTTTCTCCAAAAATGCTACGGTTTTTTTCGGGAATACTGTAAGGTTTCTTCGGGTACCAATGACAGTTTTCGAGTGACACTGCATAAGAATGCGACGGTTTTCTCCTTATATTTAGATTTTTAATCAATGAAAGGATACCTAAATCAATGTGTTTATTTCATACCTTTATTGGTCTTTCGTTGTTATTCAAGCTTCAATCATAAAACAAAAGCAAATTATAACAATAAATTTTACGAAAAAAAAGAAAAAAAACAATATACGAGTATATAGCTTCAGTACGAGGTACTTTATCGAGAAAACTTAAATTAGGTTTTTCGGATACCGACTTAATAAATTTTCAACACAACTGGTCCATTGTTGAAAATTTTCATTATAGTTTGCTTAACAACTACGAAACATAGTGGCTTAAAATTGGGTATATGGCTTCAGTATGAGGTCCTTTATCGAGAGTAAATTAGGTCTGTCGAATGTTTACCGACAATTTTAGAGGTAGTGGTGGTATACTAAATGACCAGTGGCTCACAGATTTCTTGTTTTTAAAAATGTAAACTTTTGTAATGAATTAGTGGCAACTATTTGATTTTTTATGAGGACTTGGTGATATAAATTATATTCATTGAATAAGATATCTTTGTAACACGTTGAATGTTATCCCAAATTTATAAAGTTTTAAAAGATCTTAAAGTATTTAAATGTTGCTCTCCTAGGAGCAATACGTCCTGTAGAATGTGATTTTAAGGTGCTCTTAAAGGTGTTATGGAAAACTTAAGGTTAGTGATTCTTGGGATTTATATCTTTGGTTATCTTTATACACTTAATGAGATTACAATCTTAATATAAACTGGCACTTAAAAAAACTGTTACTTTTTGTTGCTTAAAGGAGGTGTTTTATTTACACGAAGTAGTCAGTATACTCTTAGTATACACCAAACGCACATGCGTGCGACTTTTCGCAGAGGCTCTAGCAAAACCTTTGATATAGCCGTCTTTATACTATAAAAGCGTTCGTAATTGTGTTAGGAGGAAAACTTTTAAATGAAATTCATGCAACGAAGACTTAACATTTCAGAGATGTCTTGAAATCACTTTATTGCAAACCACGATGATCATGTGTGAAATTGGTATACAGACAAAAATCCTTAGCAACAAAGTATATAGAAACATAGTTTTCTTCGATTCAAGTTAAAGATTTAGTCTGCATTATTGACTTAATTGACTTATTTGATATAATTATTAAAGGAAGATTTGATCTGAAAAAATCATCCCAATTTAAAGGCTGTATTTTGATGTTTTTAAAGGATGATTATTACAAATTGCAAATGTTAACTAATCCTTTTTGTTTATCAAAAATATAAGATTGCCACAACAAAATAACTTATTCTGTACATAGAAATATTGATGAAAATCTGACAGAGTAAAAAGATCCAAACTGACCGGATTTCGTTTTAGAGCAAGCAAGACAGACTAGACCTGAAATCAAATCTAACGATATGTAACCCCATACTATAATGCTGCATGCCAAATATGAAGAGGCTGAACTAAGAAAATTTACGTGAAATAAAAGTAACTACATTTACAAAATTTACGAACTTTTTAAATGATTTACAATAAAAAGCTACGCCGAGCGCAGCATGATACGACCACAACAAGTTGAACCCTGTACGTTGGAGGCCCAATAAAGATAGTCTATTGCTTTGGTCACATGCAGCTCATGGTGGACTTACAAAGCTTTTTAACACATGCATCCTGTGGTGGACTCTAAAATGCACATTTAAAACATTTATATTTACATCAACATTTAATAGAAAAAATCTTATATCAATTGACATATTTGGCCCTTTTGACCCCTAATTTTTCAAAAACGATAATAGTTATTGCAAATCTGATTGAACAAAAGCAGGATGCGATTTACACAAGGATTCCAATGATTTTTTTCTGACCAAAAATAAAAAAAAAGCCCTTTTGGCCCTTTTTTCTACAACTTTAGAGGCCACAAACCCCAAATACAGTACCAACCTTCCTTTAGAGAATATAACCATCATATTAACACTTCATAACAATTGGCTGGCTCTCTACAGCTAAATTTTTGTATTTTTGCCTAGAAAGACATTAAAATGGCGTTTTTTGCCCCCTTCGACCTCTTATTTCTCAAAAATGGTAAGAGATATTGCAAATCTAATGCATGGATTTTCACAACAATTCCAATAAAAAAAGATTTTCAATATCGGACCTCAAATAAAAAATTCAATTTTTCGGGTGTGGTCCCTTTTTGACCCCATGTAGCAATGTAACGGTGCAATATATATCAAAACCACAGACAAATTTAGTTTACAGAATTTAATGAGGAATTGAATAGACATTCTACAACAGTTATGTAAATTCACCGGATTTAGCCCCTTTTGGTCCTTTTTACTAAAACAGTAGGGGTCACAAACCTCAAGTACAATACTAATCTTCCTTAAGTAGTAACTAACATCATATCAAACTTTCAAAATTTCATAACAATCGGTAAATATTTACTCAAGTTATTGCACGGCTACAAAATGTCTACAGACGACGACGACAACGCCGACGACAACGACGATCGACAACAACATCGCCATAACATTATACGATCGCAAAAAATCTGCGGTCATATAAAAACGAAAAATATTGTCCCCACCGCCGCTTACTGTTTTATTAACTGGTCAAGAGGTCAGTTGTTCTTCAGTTTCAGTGTAATTTTTTTTACACGTCAACTACTTTTAAAAGATTCTATGAAGTGTTTTAAAATTGTATTAATTTATGGCTATTCTATACGGATAACCTAATTTGTTTTAATAACCTAGTCTAATGTTTGAAACCAGTGCCATTCCCGGTTGGCGCTGGTGAGGCCTCTTTGCCGGCAAAACTACTGGAATGTGTGTCATATGTTGTTGAATTGGACAGCCCTGTCATAAGAATATTTGGATTGTCTCTAATGAGGAAAAATGATTGCAATCTATACATTGGTGCGCCGTATTAAAGAAGCCTGCTACAGGTTCCGATAAGGGAAAGACTCGTAAGGCGTTCCCATCCATCCGTTTCTTTTCAGATTACAGAGAGTTCTCATCCCCGATTGGCCATGTGTCCCCATTTTCCCCACTTTATCATCACAACGTGTTCATTTTCATGTTCAGCTTTCTGATATAACCGAAATCGGGCTGCTGCAGAGTAAAGGTTTTAACTTTTGTGTAACTAACCATATTTTTAAAATTTTCTTAAATGAACATACGATTATCATTGTAACCCAACATCTATATACTAGTATATGACTATTTCAGTATCATGAATGATTTTTCCTTTACCTCAAATACCTCAGTTTTAACTATAAATATCTTGTATTGAGCCCATTTTATCTACATAATCTCGTTTTAGGATGTATAAAATTGTTAAAGATTGTGGAAAATGTAATACACGACGAGGCTTATGAAATGAAAATTAAAACAACCGTTTTCTAAAATATAAATTGTTTGCTATTTCCGTTTCTATTTTTATTGCAGTAATTTTTAAAGTTTGATAATATTCATCCGCATAAAAAATATATGTATCTGAATAGTTTCTTGCACGGATAATGTCTTTTTTTTTACATTTGTTGCAAGATTTCGTAAGGAATTGTGTAAAATTAACAATAAAATGCCATTTCTCGGTTTGCAATTCATTTGTTTTTAATAACAAAGAAATCAAAAACTCCAAATTTGTAATCTCAAGACAAGTTTAAAAACTAAGTTTAATTGTTTGTTTCAACTTGAACGCGAAAAAACCGTCGCTTTGTTCATCAAAAACCGTCACCTACACACTAAAAAAACTTATATAGCAAAAGGTAACACACGAAGAAACCTTACCAAAGCAAAATATTTTGGCTGGCAAATATGTTCTTCTGCTTCTGCTTTATGACAGAAGACTGGTTCAAAGTAATAAATGTTGGCAAATAAGTAAATTTTATATAGTAACACGGTAGGTCCCGTGTCCGGCGACAGGATTGTTTTTTCGAGAGGGATGTACAATTGTCCTGGTTTTTTCAAGAGAATAATCAATAAAAATGTAAAGTTTGGTGATATTTAGTGATTTTTAACTGAAAGCGAAGACAAAATGCTACCAATGGGCAGGCATATTTTAGTACATTTGTACTATCAAATTGTATAACAACACCAATTCCTATCAGAAAAATGTGATTCCTAAATAAAATTGTGGGCTGTTTTTTGAGTTTTTACCTTTTTGCATTTTTCACCCCTTAAAAGACAAATATATTGAACGATATTGCTAACCATTATTAGTGAACATCACTGTTATATTATGACATCCTGAACATTGACGCCAAAAAGTTGCGACTGACATATTTTTAAATTAAAATAAAATACATGTCCAGGTTTTTTCAAGAGGCGTCCAGGTTTTTGCAAGAGAGGTCCAGGTTTTTTCATACTTTAGATAAACAAGTTGTGCGTGTTGTTAACCTCTAAAATCATATTTCAAAAAGACATTGTATGTTGTTTAAAAAAATAAAAGTTCGGTACTTTCATTTCAAGGGTTTTGGACAAGAATACGTCAGTTAAAGTTAAGAATTCAACCTTATATAGCCTATATAAACAGGCAGGCACATTTAATCGACGCCTACAACCAGAACCCATGAATCTATATTGTCTTAGCATAATTACCAACTGTACGTTATAAATTGAAAATAGCCTCCTTGAATAATTGGCTGAAAACAAAATGTTTGTGTTGCGACAAGCAGAAGTTGCTTAAAGTTCCAGGGCTACCTTCTTTTAACTTGACTTGTAGTTGTTTCTTGGATGTGTTTGTTTGTATCATAGAGTCTTCTTTCATGTCTGATGTTTTATCCAGGATTATATAAGACTCGCAGTGGCGGATCCAGAGGGGGGGGTTCCGGGGGTCGGAACCCCCCCTTTCCTCCGAAATTTTTAAGTTTTTGTGTAGATTTTCAGCAAAATTGGGCTGGAACCCCCCTTTCGCCCACAGAATCCCCCCTTTCTAAAATTTCTGGATCCGCCCCGACTCGAATACCCTTTCAGTACCTCAAAATTTTTACACATAATTTATGTATTTATTGTATATATTACTAAGTATAGTTTCTACAAAAAACTTCATAAGAGTATGCTCCCGTGCGGGACCCGGAATGCTAATAGGTTAGCAGCAGCGCTAAGCTTGTCGGTAAAAGTTCAGAAACCTGTCATCGTTCCAGGCCGCT